>CM008280.1:47227265-47977168 GCA_002319775.1 Fagopyrum tataricum | reverse complement strand
CTAGACCCAAGGGATCCATAAGGGATCATATCCAACTCGTAAACCTCAAAGCCCTAACCGGCATTTCTGTATCATACTCGTCAACATCTGAATCCTAGCATGGTACTAAGTTCGTCATACTTGAAAGGAAAGGAACTACCTAACTATAGGTAGTCCCGGAACAAAACGCACCTGCATGAACTAAGGACGCAGGGGGCGGAAGAGATCACCCGCAGGTGCGGCAGGTAGAAGCCGCAGGGGCGGTGACAAGGCTGCAGGCTAACGCAGGCACGGCGCAGGCGCAGGTGCGGGCGCGATGGCACGATCTCCGCAAGGGTGGCGGTTTCCAGGCGTGGGGGCGGCGACAGTGCATAATGCAATCTCGTGGCTTCTCTTTAGCTCTTCACGTGATCAAATCACGTCTACTCTCTTCCATAGTCACACACATACATATATATACACATTCAAACGTTAAACTATGCTCCATTCATCTACTCTTAAGCTAAGAAGGAAGTACAAGAAAGAAAAGAAAGAAGGAGGAGAAAGAAGCTCACCTCCACAACTGTGATACCTCAAGGAAGAACAGAACAAGCTCTTAGCTGGCCTCAGAAGCTCAACAAACATTCACACAACCTTCAGCAACACAACACCACACCAAAACCTTATCAAACTCCAAGAATTCTCATGCAAGGTCAAAGGAAGAGATGAAGAAGCAAGGGGGACGTGAAAGATGGGTAAGGAAATGTGAAAACTTGCTCAGCAACCAAAGGACGGAAGGGTTAAGGGAGTGAAAGAGTAAAGCACGGGTCAACAAAAACGGATGTAGCCGCAGGAAACCGCAGGAGCTGTTCACTGGGCCGCTGGAGCGGGAACCCGCAGGGGCGGCCATCATGCCCGCGGGTGCGGCAAGGCCAATCTTGGCCAAAGGAAATCTCGGCTAAGGACGGAACTCGGTCCGAAAGACTAAGGCTCTTACAGGTCGAGAGGATGCAGCTTTGTACCTTGGATCATCCCAACCCATACAGGTTATCTGGCCTCAATGATCGGGATTTCGTCAAAGTAGAGAAGCAAGTTGAGGTCCACTTCGAGATTGGAGCTTATAAGGATGTTATCTTATGTGATGTTGTTCCTATGCCTCAATGTCATATTATTTTTGGTACTCCATGGATTTATGAGAGAAAAGTGGAACATATTGAGATCACAAAGAGAATTGCTCTTACATTTAGAGGAAAGCGCTTTGTTCTTAGACCCCTGACTGTAGCTGATCTTGCAAAGATGGAAGAGCAAAAACGACGTCAGGTGGAGGAAGAGGAAGCACGTAATAAAGAAAGGGAGCGAGCACTCCAACCCCTTATTTCACCTCCTACAACACCTATTGATAGTCCATCTTCAACGTCCTCAAAGAAAGAAGAAAAGGAGCAACTTCAGGACGAGCAAGCCGAAGAGACAAGACCCAAGATCATGGAAGAAGAGATGACGAGCAGGGTAGAGGAGCAATCAAACCAAGTGTTGCAGCCCCATATTTCATCTCTTACGACGTGGAGGCCATCCTGGATTGAGGTCAAGGATTCGTAGACGAATCCTTTTCAAGAAAGGGAGGATGATGCAGGAGCAACTCAAGAGCTATCCCGAGTTGAGATAATCATCATGGAAGTTAGGGAGCATGGAGTGTTGATCACTCTAAGAAGAAGAAGATGGAGACTCAAACACATTTCTAGGAAAGAAATGAAAGCCAAGCCTAGAAATGGAATGAAGTCCATTTCTAGAAGAAATAAGAAGAACATTCCTAGAAATGAAGTGAAGACCATTTCCGGAAATGCATTGAAGACCATTGATTGAAGATGGAAGATAACATGCATGATCACGTATGCATGGGCAAGGAGGAGAGCTCGAGGCTTGCAAATGCCACATGGAAAGGAGAATTACTTGGACGTTTTATTATTTCTAATTAAGCTTATTTTATTGTTAAATAAAGTCTTAATTAGATCTTTTATTTTCAGCCCATATTTGGACTATTTTAATATTGGGCTTGTTTTTAATTATTTTAATTAGTTTAAATAAGATCTAGATATGATCATATCTTTTAAGATTTGATCTTATCTTATCTTTTTAGATGATCTTATATCTTAAAGATTTGATCATATTTTATTTGTAGAAGATCATAGCTCATTAAAGATTTGATCTTATCTTTTAGCTAGAAGATCTTATCTCTTAAAGATTCGATCTTATCTTTTCGTATTTTATCTTTTCTTTTTAATTAGTTTGGGCTCGATATTAGATTAAGCTTGTAGCCCATGTCGCTTGTATTGGACGTCCTCCGTGGCCTATATAAGGCAAGCTGGACGTTCATTTTCAGCAGACTTGAATAAACCCATTTTTGAATACGTTTCGTATTTCTTTATCGTGAGACTCGAGAGCATAATAGGTGAGATGCCTATTCAAACCCTGGACGGGTGAGATGCTCGTCCAACCCTAGTTTGGAGCTTTGAGAGAGCCGTCATCTTGGTGAGACTCTAAGATTGATCTCTCTTCGATCTTCAAGCGACTTCACATACTTTTGAGGTCCATTGCTTCTTCCTCAACAAGTATTCGATTATAGCGGACGAGTTGAATTGTGACTAGGAGATTCGTCCAGACTATCCAGCTACGGTCCATCCCAACCATCAGATCACTCTCCATCTATCCACGTTTTCTCCCTCATCCTCACGTCTTTCATCCCTACATCTCCTCTTGTTTTGGTGTTGAAAGATCGGGAAACCCTAGCGGCTTATCCCCGCATCATGTGTGTTGAGGTAGTGTATGTAATTGAGTGTTAGATAATTAAAACTTGACTAGACCACTCCACCTTTAATATTAGAGAGGCCCAAGTGTATGATAACGGGTCGTGGCATCACTGTTCATTGTTGAGTATGAATGAAAGGCTCCCCTTGACCAGTCCAACATAGTATACGGGGAAAATGCATTGAAACCAGTCTTGTTGATTTACGTGCACGGGAGCGAGGGTTGGAGGATCTTCGTGCCATTTTGAAAAAAGTTGAACAAATTAGAATGGAATCACCAAATGAAAAGATAATGACTAGGACATTGCTTGCGCGTGTTGTTGTGTTTACCGCTTTCCTTATATGTGTTTGTGTTTTAGTTCCTCTTATTATTAGAATTGTTACCTAACGGTTTTATACCGTGTTGATAGACCTTGCAAGTTAGGTTTCTGCCGAGTAATCGGAAGTGGAGTGGTCAACCGGGTTTCCGTACCAAGGATTAGTAATTGGGAGTATTTTCTTATAGTAGTAAGATTAGCTGGACTTCATATTTTCTTATCGTTATGCATGGTTGTTGAACACATTTTTTTTTGTTAGTATTATTATTGAACATGTTTACATTTTGAAAGATATTTGGATTAAATATTTGCGCCTTGTTGTAAGGTCCATGTATCATTGATGTCAAACTAAAGTCGGGACCCAATGTGAAGTCCTAACAAGTGATATCCCGAGTTCTCAAAATTTCAGGTGTTACAAAATGGTATCAGAGATTCAGAGCTCTAGGTTGACAACAATGACACTAATAATCTTCTAAAATGCCGAATAGAAATAGAACCCGACGAGGGATCTAGTTTTCAAAATGATTTTCAAGATTAAACTTCATGCATACTTGGGATGGATAGTCAGTACGAAACCACCACTCCTCTCCGCAAACCTCGGGAGTATAGTAAGTTAGGGTATGTCTCTATCTAGAAATAATATTGTATTAATACTAGTCGCTTGTCTTGTACAGATGGCGCGTAATAGCATAGTACCCGCTACGGGTAGAGGAAGAGGTCGTCTATCACTTCACTCCGCTGGACGGGGTAGAGGTGGAAGGACACCAACAACTAGGATACCAGGACGCAAAGGTAGACCCCCAGTTGCTAGAGGCTGAGGGTGAGCTGTCCAATCTACACCACCGATTGAGGAGCCAATGGCCGACATTGAGGCCGATGTTGTGGAGGAAGTTGTTGAGAGTGCGACACTCGAAACTAGGAGGGATGCCACCGTGTTGTCCGAATCTCATGGAGTACAACCAGCAGATTCAGGCCGCGTCTCGATGAGCGCCTCAGAGTTCAGGGCATATGTCAAAGAGAACGTCAAGGCAGCCAGGAGAGGCGGACGGGCTCCAAACCTGCCGACGCTTAGTTAGATCTGTTGAGGTGTCACATGGAGTGACCCGGGTACAAGCTAGACCCAAGAGAGCTACAAAGGGTTCCCGGGTCAGTGAGGGACTCTAGATACTGCGGCCATATGAATGGTTCAACCATCAGAGAGTACTTACCTTCGACGAGAAGCTAGGTTTAGAGGTGGAGCATTGGTTGGGACACGTAGAGACTGCCTTAGAGTCGATACGATGCCCCGAGGATAGATAGGTGGAGCTAGTGCAGACACTGTTCAGGGAACATGAATAGTGTTTGTGGAGGAAGGTCCGTGGCGGTGTGACCAACTTCGACCAGATGAGAGACCTAATCAGAGGGCACTTCTACCCTTCAGCTTTAAAGAGAGAGACCGAGGGAATTCCACAAGACTTGGCATGAGGATGTTCCAATAGTAGAGGTAATCCAGAGGTTTAGAGAGGATGTTATCCTTATGCAAAAAATTTAGTTGACTAGTTGAAACTCTGATATGAATTACATGTTCAGACATATAATACAAAATATGTTATTATTATTATTATTATTATCCTTTACAAGCCTCAGAAACAACAGCTGCAAGGAAATAGATTTAGATATCAAAGTGTCCTAACAGCTAGCTGTGTACTGAACCGATAAGAAAAACTAAATAGGTAGTGTACTTTTATCTCGACAAAGACCAGGATTAGCATCAACAAGCACATCAATTTTGAAAAAATTAGACAAATACAACCAAATACACCGGTCCGTTAGCGATAACATTTGCAGAAATTTTAGAGAATAACTAAAATTGATGATAGAGATGAAGAGATTACAGATCAACCAACGCTTGAAGGGGGGGGAGGTCAACGGAGCCATCGCGAATGCTGATGATGAAAGGATCGGCGACCACGACGGAACTTCGATCTCTTCTCTTCGACGGCGGAGGAGCGGAGATCTGTAGCCCTACTCAGGGTTGCAAATTCACGGCGGCGGCGAGGATACATGTTTCCGTAGACCGGAGAAGACGACAGCGGCCGCAGATCCGGACGAGGGTAAATACTTATGGACTTGGAGATTGGGAAGCGTTCGGATGGGAAAGAGGTCGATGTCGAGCCGCTTACGAAGAAGCAGAAGTTGTGGCTTCGTCCATGGCTGCGGGAATAGAAAATCCTAATTGACAATTAATTAACGATTTAAGGTGATTTTGTAGGATTTCTATATTCAATTTGCTCCTATACCCCTTTATTAATACATTTTATGATTAAAAATTTATCTGAATAATAAAGAGGCCTAATTTGTATTTAGAAATCAAAAAATGTCCTTCTACCCATTATTAAAAAGAATTCAAAATGTGTTCTTTTTGATGTGTTTAGGATTTTAGTACTTCTCGCAATGCGACTTTGTTGTCCTTCATATTTTAATATTTTAATGATTTGAATACGCTATAAATTTATAAATTTGTTATTAATGGCTTATTAACAAACAATTTAATTGAATGGTTATAAGTATCTGCGATTTACAAAAATAAACACAAAGTATTTATAAATTTTATCATTTTTAATTAAATTATATAAAAAATACAAATTCATGCTGGTCTAGTGGTCTCGCAGTGAACCGGTTGTTCATATGAAGTGAAGAAGAACTCATAGTAGTGAACTAGTGATTGTCGTCAAAATAGTTACGCCTTGAACTATTATTTTATTGTTTTTTGGTGATTAGTGGACACTACTTGAATCTACCTTTATAAAAAGCGTCATTAAAATAATTGTCTAAACGCGTTATTTAATCACATTCGTAATTTTGGTACGTCGGCAATGCGGATTTGGTTGGACTTTGGGCTTTGGTTTGGAGGTCGGCAACGCAAGACAAGTCATCATTCTTAAGCCTAGAGTACAACCTTCCTGTTAAGTAATTAAAAATTCAATTAGGGCTTACAAAATCCCGATTACGTAAGCTTTATTTGAGGTCGACATAGCAAGTCTTGGTCACTTGCTCTTTCTCTCTCTATAAAATATTCCCAAATCCCAATTGCCAATTTCTCCCTTCTCCATACTTTGTCCTTCGTTTTCGCTTTGTCCCAAGCGAACGATCTAATGTCTCTCTTTCATTTTGTCTTTATCGGTTCATCAGAGTTCAGATCTTCGCCATCTCACACGGTTAGTGTCTAAACTTCCATTTATGCGTTCTCTATTCATTTAATCGCGCGATGTATAACTGATTGTCTAGATTTTTAGGTTTTTTGTTCATTCGATTGAAGTTGAATTTCTGTTTCGCAGATCGTAATCGATCCGAATTTCGAGTGATAAAATGTTCCGGTGAAGATTTGGTTTCGAATCGGTTGTAACGTCGCTAATCATGTAAGTACCGATTAATCTTAATGTATTAAATTCGTAAATTTTCTTTTAGCTTTGTAGATGGCAATATTTAGCGCTCTTAGTCTCGAAATTGAATGTTTTGCTCTCGACTTTTCTGCTTGCGGGGTTGGCGTTATGGTTTGATTTCAGTAGGTATATTTTTGAAGTTGCGGTGTTTGAATGTTCTTTCTGTGTTGCTTCATTGAAGAGCTAAGGAAGCATTACCTAGATGGGTAGACTTGCCTCCTTCCTTTATATAACTTCCCCGATTTTGTACTTCAGTTGGTGTTTTATGTGATTTATGTCGCAAATGCTATTATAAGAAGTCGCCAAGCTCATATAACTGGGAGAAATCCGTAACTGTTATCATTGTAATTTTATGTATGATTCAAAACTTTATTCCAACAGTACCTTTTTCATTTTTTTCAGGTAACTGATTTCTGTCCATTATTTCGACTAAGATTTTATGCTCTAACAATCAATTTTCTTGATTTTGATTGTTTTTAATAGCATGTCAAGTTTTTCATATTTCTTCATCATCATAGACTAATTTGTTTGTGTTCTAGTATACTATAAGATTAGAGGCTGATTAGATTCTTAATAAGTTCTGAGCGTTGGAGATCTGCCTCCAATTTTCAACTGTCATGGTGAAGATTTGCTAAAACCAGCCACTTCATCTGATTAATTCGTCACCTACTTGATGCATTCATTAAGTCATATGTAGCCTTCTCCACTTGTATAAAAAGTATAAAAAGTTTCACCTTCTTCAGTTCTATGTTTGCGAAAGCACATTGAGCCTATAGTTGTTAACTAGTTATGTACCGTGCCATGCACGAAATTGGTTTAAATTAATACATTAAAATATGATTCAATCTATAAAAATATTATTGTAAATTTTTTTTTTTAATATAAATATACAAAAAAAAAATTTAGTTAGTAATATAATCGTGTATCCAACCATATATATTTATATATATATAACAATATTAAATTTTTATAAGAAAATAGTACATTAATGAATAGTTAGTACTTTTTATAAATATGATGTATATATATTATAGTGGTAGATGGGGTATAGATGTGTGTGGTATCTTTATAATATGATTCTTCTGTTTTCCATTTTTTTGTACTTGATGTATTGTTTGTTATGTATTGTTTATTATATTTTTTAATTTCGTTTACTTGATATTGTCTTTCTAAATATATAAGATCATGGTTCTTAAATTAGTATATAGTACATATCCATATGTTCATTAATATTAACGTAATTGTTTTTAGAATAAAAATAGAATAATGAGGACGACAAGTGAAAAAAACTTGATTTAGCTTAATGTAAACATGTGACAAATTTTGATGTGACGAAGACCTGTGACATTAACCACTTATGTTTTAACATTATGATAGTAGATAAAATAATAGTAGATTTTATCTACCGGCGTGATTTTAGCTAGTTTTGTTTATTACTTTAATTTGCTGATTTGGAAGTGATTTGTTTACCTCATGCTGTAGATATAGAACTGTACTATGTTGCTGATATAGGATTACACTATTTTAAAGAAGTTATCTAATTTGTTAGTTGGGGTTTATATTTGGCTAGAGGAATTTCATGTGGAGGAGGGGTTCTTATGAAGCATCAGGCTGCTGCGTACATTTGAAAAGTAGAAAGCAATGTCCATTAGGTTTAGAGTGAAGCATGAATTCCTTGAAATCGTGAGTGCAACAATTGGTAGTTTGGGAAAGTTGTCTTGCTTTGTTATTGCAATAAATATGATAGGCTTACAACAAAGGTACGCTAAGGACCCAAAATCAGCCCAAAATAAAACAAATGATGCAACTATACAAATATAATAACAATATATGAACCACGTAACGCCCTCTCAAGCTCGAGCATGGATATTGCAACAGCGTGGTGAAAGAGAATTGGCACATTGCTTTGTAATATTCACCAATGTAGAACCGGTGGGTACATAATTAGGATGGATAGTGTCCTTGACGAACTCATCGCGAACCAAAGTGACGATCCACTTTGACGTGCTTTGTAAGTTCATGGAAGACCGGATTGCGAGCAATATGCAATGCAAATTCATAAATGAGAAAGATGGTTGCAGTGGAGGAAATCCGAACATCACTAAGGGCACCCTTGAGTCCTTGACGTTTAACATTCACAAATCACCAGCAAGTTTTGCCACGACCCGGTATGCGGGCTTCAACGGAAGAAATTGAGAAGGTGGGTTGCTTATTGGTCTTCCACGAATTAAGGGAACTGTCAAGAAACATGAGCCAACCTATTGACGAATGCCAAGTGACAACTGACAAGACACCTTGCCTAGTCCGAATCACACCAAACATTGAGGACGTTGAGGTGTAAGGCTTTTCCACAATGCAACAAAATCAAGAACCATGCAACTTGCAAATCAACGTCCCAATGATCAAACTCAATTTTGATGGATTAAAGCTCGATCATGGAGACACGTCTTTTGGTTTCGTTCTTAGAAACCACCTAGGAGATATCATTTCCTTTAGAGAAGGTAAATCACAAAATAAAACATTATAGGTGCGTAAACTTTTGGTCTCTATCATAAAATTCATAAAGCAATTAGCCTCAAAATCGATAGCCTCATTATTGAGGGTGACAATCTCGCGGTCATCATTGCCATTAACGGCTTATGACATTGTCCTTGGGAAATCGTAGTGTTGATTGCTGACCTCCTCATTGAACTGAACAATTTCAAATCAGTTCGCATTGCACATATTTTCAGAGAAATCAACGAATTTGCCGATAAACTTGTCCATTTTGGACACCTTTCTACACTGTTTGACTTTTTTGTAGATCATGCACTTCAAGTTCTCATCCGTGAGTATGCCCTATGATTAACTACGACCAAAATGTAGCCCTTCCTAATTCCTTTCTCTTTAAAAAAAAACATCCCAATGATAAACATCTAGGTCGCACCTATTTTGACACAAAATATGAATGAAAGTAGATAACTAGTGTTTTGTGGTGAATGTCCACATGATACACAAGAGGATATGACCTAAGGAGACCGACAAGGATCGCCAAATGAGCCTCGAAGCACTCCATAGATTTGTCCGATATATTCTTATTCATGTAAACCCATTTGGATCCGAGTGCCTACTTCCCAAGGATTATGTCAGTTGTGTGAATATTGATTGTTGCTTCAAACTAGTTACATTTAGCAAAAATATGTATAATTTAATTGTTTTTACTCAAGCAACCATATCTAAATTATTAAGGGAATAAGATATAGAGAAGGGACTAAAACTAGGTACCACCACACTGAAGCTTGGTAGACAACAAATACATGCAATCACAAGTTATCGAATTAGATGGAATCAAGGTAACTATCTAATAGCGTCACTACCGCTTCTCAATCTTTGAAATTGTGCCTAACTGTCACCTTGCCAAACTGCTATAAAACTTAGGGGGTTATATGATAGTTAGGGATCCTCAATAGATGATCGGTATTAGCTTCAATACTACATGGGTCTATTCGGGATAAATCGCTCTCGTAATAACTATCCAATCACAACTCTTTTTATCACCATCGCTTGACGTATGATTACAAAGTGGTCAGGAATGCCTAAGGCAAACAAGATGAAATTACTAAGGTGAATAAAAAATATATTGTAATTCTCAACCAATTGGTTGTAGTCATTAAAATCTACCACCACATCATAAGGATCAACCTAACCTTGAAACAGGGATTAGCCGGAGATTATAGGGATTAAAAACATGTTATTTGAATTAGACGTGCAAATAGTAATTGAACCAAAGATTATAAGCAAAACCAGATCCAATGTGTAAACATGTCTAAATAAATTTAAAACAAAACTTGGAGTTTGCATAAAGCAGCAAACTACGTAGGGTATAAATAGGTCCAATATGTCATTCATAACCGCCCTAAAAATACCAAGTTTAAAATCCTTTGGCCCGGCCTCGTACATAGACGACCCCAAACCAAAAACATCACCGAAGCACAATTATAGCTGAAATTATGGTTGTCATTCCGAGCCGGTGCCTGTAGTTTTCAACTAGTTCAGTACAATAATATCATTATAAAAATAATATTACATAAAATTTTCAAAATTATAATATGAATAAGCTAATTATTTAAATAAGTTGATTATTCGTTAAGTTTTCTTCTAACTATAAAGAAATGGTAAACATGAATAAACTAACACATTTAAACAATAATTAACGCTAATTAGAGATATAATATTAATAATAAATGTTAAAAATAAATATGGTACATATATTGAACCAAACGTGTTTTTAACAAAATAGGTAATCATATAATATAATTTTGTTAGTAATGATTAACATGAATTAGATATTGTAATTAGAATCATCGATGATGATAAGCCATGGATAATTATGAAAACAATTATAGTTACTTTTAAGGATATTTGGTTAACAATAATTAAGTTAGAGATCTTTAACAATTGAGTTAGTTAATGTTAAAATTAAATCATCTTTATTTTAAAGTTAATTATGACCAATTTTATAGGAATGACAAATATGTAATTATTGAGTGGCATTAATGTAAATAAATTGAAAAAATGCTGATGTAAATGACCTTAGGAATTGACATGTAGGCAAAATGTGAGTTGTTTTAGTAATATATATAGATGTGCTAGTAATTTGAGGCGTAGTGCGAAAGATATCAACCAAGTGACACGATCTAGATACGTCCATAAATCCAATCATGGATGTGTAGTGACAACTCTTTATGCTCGTTCCCTTGATTCTCTAAGACGTTATGCCTAACATAAATTGCCTTTTAGTTCTCCAAAGTACCCACAATCACACATAAAGAAATAGTCACTTATATTCGCAATACAAACCAAAGTATTTTAAAGACGTCTGTTCTCATGCTGAATGAATGCAATTTACATCTAAATGCGTGTCCTAAACTATATTATATGCATGTCATCATCCATGATTAAGTCATTTCATCATCCACATATGATTATCCTTCGAGGCTTGTGTCTCAAGTTCCATCGCTTTGCCACATGGGACATCCGAAACAACCTCACCAAACATAAATGGTTTGAGGTCATTGGTGATAACTACCATAACATCATGATATCTAGACCAAAATCTATCGTGTATTGTTAAGGTAAGGCATGTGCGTTGAGCATACAAAAAGGCCTACGAGGTGGGCGTGTGCGTGGTAAATTCCCCATGTTGGACCAAAGAAGAAGACTTATTTGGGTGAGTAATGCTTAAATCATGAACAATGGGATATGGTTGCACCACTTGTCATTCCATTCTTTATGCAAATTCTCATCATTGTTTCTACCATCCTCATCATAAACAATGGGTAAAACACTATTGTAGGTGAATTTGTTGTTGGACAACATATTTGTCATAAGGTGAATGTAGTCCAATTTGCACTTATTCACTTGTTATGTAGAAGTGGTAAGAGACAAGCATTCATGTTCTTTTGTTATAGTGGAGTTCAGTCTTCGCTTCGCTGGTTTTACACCCTTATAAATCTCTAATGATCTATTACCGGGTAGGTATCAAGAACGTTCCAATCCTAATTATCTTTTACCGGGCAAGTCTCAAGGCAAAGAGGGAGAAATTGTCAAACAAACCATATTACTAAACTGAGGATCAGACAACCCTTTACAGTTACGTCTCAGGAATTACCTGCCTTAAGAAAAAATAATGGCACATTCTATCCAATAAAAGTTTCACCTTTATCACATATGGTCAATTCTCTTATATATCTAAGAAGAAACATCACTACTAGTTTAGAAAGTTCCTAAACTAGATTGAATCGGAATCAACCTCTAGGGTTTCAAAGAATTTCTAAACACTAAAATACAACCTCATCCAGAGCTTTAACAATCATATCGAAATCTACAACTAAGATTGACAAATAAAACATGAAAGGGAAAGAAAAAACTCAACTTTGAATGAATAAAACCTGCAATTGTATTAAATCTTGAGTCCAACAATGTCTTCTAACAACAGCTGAATATGAAAGTGCGAGTCTTTAACCTAAACTAACTAAGAATAATGATGAATGAAGAAGATGGCAGGGTAGGAGACGGCTCCTCCCTCTAGGGCAAGTTAGCCCCGAATAAGCACACCTCTGGATGAATCCAGAGCTTCCTTTTATACACAAACCCTAGCTAAAAGACGTTGGGCCAAAAAAGAAAAAGTCCGTAAACAAAATATGACGCTCAGGGAAAAAAATCTTGGTCTAACACTGATCTCAGCCTGGATCTCGGTCATGATCTCAGTCCAATACACATTGATCTTGGTTCAATACACATTGATTTCGGTCCTATACACATTGATCTCGGTCCAATACACATTGATCTCGGTTCAATACACATTGATCTCGGCCGGGATTGGCTGTGGTCGGGCCCGAAATTTTGGATCTGACTTCAATTTCTTCAGCGTCTGGGAAAATCTCGGTCACTACTGTGTGAATCTCGGCCGAGATGCCGACCGAGATTGCACAACAGTAGCCTGGATCACGGGCCGAGATGCTTCTATCTCGCCCGAGATGTTTCCTTAGTCATTCCTTCATGCTTTTAGCTTGATTCCTAGCCCTTTCCCGTGCATGTATGATTGCTCTAATGCATCCACTTCGAGGCTTGATCCTCAAATGCTTTGTTTTAGCTCCGAAATGCGTCAAATCACCTACAAATCCACAAATAATGTTTGTATGCATCTATTCTTGCAAAGTAGAATTAAACAAGCATAAATGACACAAACTAAGGCTAAAACATGAATGCGGAAAGGAAAATTTTACCTAAATGTATGACTAATGTTATCATTTAGTAGACTGAAAAACTCTATGACATAGAAATTTTGAATGAAACGGTGAACTTTACTTGTGTTTGATTAAATAAAACCATTTGTAAAGAGGAAACCCCTCTAGACTTTACTCTATCTTTGTAACCCAGATCTAGTAAGAGGAAACCCCTTTAGACTTTACTCTATCTTTGTAACCCAGATCTAGTAAGAGGAAACCCCTCTAAACCTTATTCTCTTTGTAATCCATATCAAGTAGAGGAAATCCCTCAAGCTCGATATCTTCAACACCCAGATCCAGTAGAGGAAATCCCTCAGGTTCGATGTCTTCGAATCTGAACAAAGGCATAAAATTTTGGAGCTCCCTCACCATTGGCTTACCGCCGACGGTTTTGGTTCCTCCACACCACAACTTCTTTGTCCCTCTTGTTTGAAAAACGCTATGTCTGCAAAATATGAAAACAAATATGGAAAGAAAAAAACACACACAATGAAATGGAAACTCCATCATCCCCTTTGTGTGTTGTCGGATGGTCAATGGACGATTTTGCTTCCGGTTAGATCGGTTTCTTTCCTCTTTTGGTTTGCTTCTCAAACTTGTGAAAATGGAGAAGAAAGAAATTGAAAGCAAACATAACAACCAAAGAATAACAATAGATCCAATTTTTGCTTTTTTTTTTTCCAACCAAAACCTAGATCTACAAAAATGTAGGACGAATATCTCGTCTTGATATTATTTGCTATAATTCAGATTGATCTCTCCGATGGCATGTGATTGGATCTTGTGTTGGGTCCAATTCCTTTCCCCGATAAGTAGAACTCCATCGAAACAAAAAATCTTGTCATTCCTTGTTTTTATCTTCAACAAATTAATATGTTAAGATAAGAGTCGGTGGGTAGAATTTTCAAAAAACCGGTTCGCAAGTTTTTCTTAATTCCCTCGTATTGTGTCATAAATGAATGCTCAAAAATCGACAATTATTAGGGATTTGCCAACCAATACAATTTATAATGTTGGTTGCATCGGTAATGAAACCTAGGCACACGAATTGGTTTATGAAAAATTTGTCCAAAAATTTGTATATCCCATCATTACAATTATACACTTTTATATTAAATATGGGTATATGTCATTTTATTGTTTTTGATGGTGTTTGGGCAAAGATAGGTGTAAATAGGCAATGAAACTAGAAGGAAAATTTCTTTGATTCTAAAAATTGTGTCATAAAACACAAACTTGACCAAATTACAGTGGTTAAATGTAATGCACTCTATGCCACAATTCAAAGAAGATATAAGTTGTCTTCTTTGTTAACTTGTATATGAATAATGCTGTCCAAATGTGTTCACCCGCGTATCATGTACCTTGTAAATGAGAACGTTAAGAAGATTTGAAAATGCATACTACAAAGTGACCAAGCTAATTGAAATGGAGAATGGATATTGCAAAACATCATAATAGGAAAATTCGAGTGATGTTTACTTTAGATGGAGCATCCTTAACCAACGCAAACACGTTCTAGCACGGCTTAAAACTATGTAATAAACTTGTACAAAATTTCCATTCACCTTACCTTATTGTCTTATTTTCTCCGAGTGATACACTGATGCAATATGTCCATATATAAGCTATAGTACTATGCTATAGATGAGTTAATATAACTGTTCCCTCTTTTTTTTTTTATCATACATAGAGAATCCATGCATTGTCTTTTTATAGCCAAGTATGATTTTCACTATGTATGCCAAGGTTAGATAAAGACGTAAGTGGTTGACATGGAACATTTTTCTTTTGTCGAAATATGGTAATGGACCAATGGTGTAAAAAGAGAACATCCTTATAAAAATGAGTTAAAAAGAGCAAAAGACTAGCTTATAAGATCTTTAGACTAATGAAGAAAGTTGTAAAAACACTTAAACCTACTAAGTGTTCTAAAAGGTGCGTCTAATGCACACGACTCAGCCCCTTTGATCAGGCGACATCCAGGCGCGCTTTTAGGGGCTTGATGCTGTTTTTAGCAAAATATTTTTTATTACAAAACTTGTTTATTCGTATTACAAGAATAAATCATATTACCTTAAGAAAATAAGTATATCAATAAATAACTTAAATGAGTAAAATCTGTCAAATAACTATTATAAACACTTAAGGGTTAATTATTAAAATTAAAAAATTAGACATTTTGTTCTATTTATTGACAAAAGTTGTTTATTTTTGCTTAGTAGTTTTTAAATTACCAATTTATTTGTTCAATTTAATTTATAAAAAAAGACATTTATTTGAAAATATCATGTGCATCTAGGCTCAAGGGAGGCCTTGCGCCTAGGTGAGCCTAAAGCCTTTTAGAAACACTGAACCTCCTACTGCAATATTAATATAATAAGACAAACCCCTTATGATACACATATCTAGCTTGGTTATTGTATAGTGAATAGATTTGCCAATTCTTGATGTCGGAAGTTGGAATAAGTCTTCATATGCTACCCGTCAAGAAGTTTTGCTTTCCTTTTTCATTCTATAATTTTTCCTAGTTAATAAGGATGTGGTTTATTGTTTGAATACTTGTGTGTTGTTGCTTAAATCTAAATCTGTAAATGAAAACCAACACCTAGGTTCCTTAATTAAGAAGGATGAGATTTATTGTTTTTATGTCATTGACTTCTTCTAGGTCCTTAGATGTACTTGTAGGCAAAATCTTTAATCTGTTAACCAAGGCCGGTTACATAGAAGCATATTACTAGTGCCTTTGTATTTTTCAAGGTGAAAATATTAAACTATATCCTTCAAATTTGTTACAATTGGGAATAGTATACAACTAATTGCATGAATCTCTTATAGACATGATGCATATATTTTACATCCTCACCTCGTGAGTTGTTGTGCCCCTTAACATCAGGGGATAGATGTAGACTGTGAATTCAGCCACATTATGACATAGTTGACTATGTAAGACTCTCGCAAGTCTGTATCACCTCTTCTTAAATAAAAAGCTTAGGTAAAAATCAGAAATCATGTATAACATAGTAACTGTATCACCTCTTCTTGAATAAAAAGCTTAGGTAACATAGCTCAATTTTTCTATTTTTATTCCTTTTGAATTTATCATCAAAGGACATAGAAAGAAATTCCAATGTGTGAGTTTCCTTGGTGTTCATCCTGGTCTGTCTGCCACAGGATTGGCGTTTCCTGTAAAAGTGAGATATGTAATTAGTTCTTGTAAAGTTCGAACTGAAAATCCAGGGATTCTCCTTTTCACTTATAAGATTGTTGTGGGCCTTGTGTCCCGTGTTGAATATGTGTGCTTGCATCAGAAATAGGTATTGGGGCATTTTTAACTTTTTTTTTTCAGTTTGTTTATGAATGAATATTCGTGTTGTCCCATACATGAATTTGCTGGTTCAAAAAATTGATTGCCGATTATTGTGAAAGCAGGATTGCAAAACGCATGGTTTGTGCTAGAGAATTTGTAACACGGTAACTTTAAGGAATCCTCATTTTTGTATTCAATTCAATATTCAAGTTTGATCCCTAAACTAGTGCAGAATAGAAGGAGGATCTACTTGTGGGGAAGTTCCGCAACAAAAACAAAGTAATGGGGAAACATGGAGAATGTGGGGAAGTTGAGGAAAGTAATCGACATATAAGATAATTATTTAATCTGATAGATTTTGTAGCTTGGGTTCCTATCATAATAGGAACATACTTTCAGTTAGAATTTGGAGATGATTGTTTCTTATGCTAATATAATTGCTAATTTTTGAAATCTAGCAGCTGGTGATAAGTGTCTTATGTGCTATGTAACAATGATTAGAACTCGGTATGACTAAAAAAAGTCGGGTAAAATGTGGAATATGAGCATGGAGGAACAAGTTATCCCGATAAATAAAAAATGTGAAATATGAGCATGGAGATGATTGTTTCCTCTCTTGCTCCACGTGATAGAGTAGGGGATACTTCCCGAAGTTCTGATAATCTATTCAAGTGAGGGTGATGTGAACTTTAATAGAGTAAATTACCAATTCCCTCACTTTACCGGTTATAGTCAGTGATCTATTGTGCACCCTCAACCCTGGTGATTCTGAAGTGGACAACCAAGAAACAGATTCTGAACCCTGAATCACTGTTTCTTCTAGAAAGCAGGATAAATTGGATAAAGGAAACTGACATACACCAAAATATATTTTTGATCATTTTCTGAATCCAATTTTTGTGTCGGAGAGTTTTTAGACTTTTCACCTTGATAAATTTCAGAGCACAAGGTTGTGACCTGTGCAACTTACATTTAGAAGAATCTAGAAATTTTGAAGTCGTCGATCCGGCTTCTTCTCTAGTTCAGGTGGAGTCTGGTTCGGTTAAAAGTAGGAGTCTGCTGCAGTTGAAAGAAACAAGGAAACAGAAAATAGAAAAGAAATCCGTTAAAGATTTTCTTTATCTGCTTCGAACTCAGCATCTATTGCTTAGATTCTTACCCTAGCTTTGTAGAGCCTGCCGAAGTGTCATAGCTGTCTGGCTTTGGCTGGCAAAGTTGAAGACACGCTCCACCCTCTTGAATATCTATATCATTCACTCTAATTGTTCCATTAGCTTCCTTAGGTCCATTTACCTTCGATTTTCCAAATAATGACAAGTGAGATTTTCCAAATAGCTGTCTGTCTTTGTTTTAAAGGATATACTAAAAGAATACCTTGCTCTTGAGTACCATATTTTCCTGACTGATGATGTTCAACTTCTTGTACAGCTCAACATTTTCTTGGTGAATGTGACTTGCCTACAATAATGACAAGTAAGATTAGCTTATAAACTTTATGCACACAAGAAATGGAGTCAATATCAGCAAGCATTTGATAACCTTTCCATTCAGTTGTTGTATCTCATCTACTAAGAGTTGGTCCTGCAATATGAAAAACACCATTAGGTTAATCTTGGACCTGTGAGAGACTGATAGGAATTGTTGCAACAAGAGATCTGTTTTGGAGATAGCTTTTGTACCTTCTTTGTACGAACACCTTTTAGACTAATTTCCAATTGATTCTCCAAATTCTGCAAATCCTTGACGCTTAAACCTGAGAGCTCTTCACCCATAATTTGCCTGCATGCTCCACAAAAATCAAAGTCCTTTGCCTCTTTAAAAATGTTTGAATAATTATTTAATTTAGTGTTGATGCTAATATCATGCACTGCCGTCTTTTGGATTTTGTTATACAGCAATGTACCTTTGCATGAAATATATAGGCAGCATATCCATTGAGATATAGATGATTGATTAAATACAGTAATGTAGGTTGGTCTTTAGATACAGACAATATCCATTGATTAATTGCAGTGGGTATGATGGGATTTGTTTCCGTGCTTATTGTTGATGGTAAAATTGTTCCACTCTTTAATGGATTACTATTATTATACTAACTTTTGATTTTTTATGGAAGTATTCTCTAAAATCTAGATAGAGTATTCCACCGAATTAAAAAAATGAGAACTTAGCCCATTTGTATTTGACCTGACTGTTGTGCTAGAGATTTTCTTCTAATAGTCAGGTGTTCTCTTTATAAGGTCTTTAACCATCAAAGGGCAACACTGAGTGATTATATGTGACTAACGATAATTTGTACCTGGCATGTGAAATCTAGCCTTTTTCATTATGAAACAGCTGCAACATAGAATGGGCCTATTGTTCATCTAGTTGAAATGCATAACAAGACAATGCAATAGAGACTAGCAGTAAAGAAGGAAGTTACCTATGGTTTTCCTGCAAGCTTTGAAGTTGTTGGCGCAACATTGCTGCTTCTCTTTGCCAAAACTGTGGAAGTGTTGAAAATTAGATTCTGCCGCAAATATATGGCATATGCCTGAGATTCAGTGGAATACCTTTGCAGCTTGTACTTCGTTTAAAAATACATTTCATACGCTAAACCACATTTCTTCATCATTTATTCAAGTTTGGTTTTCTGGAGACTGCATTCTAGTCTAAAAGTTGTCTGAATTGAAAAATTCAGTTAGAGGTTCTTCTTTGAATTGTAAACACACCCCATGTCTTTTTCCATCAATTTGATTTCTTGCATAGAAATGTTAAATCTCTGTTGGCATTGATGTTGGCTTCTTCAAATTACTGAATAATCTGTATGGTTCATTTCCTTGGGAGAATGTGCATTTTTATTTAGTACTTAACATTCAGCTTGAGATTCTTCTTTTAACTGTAGAACTGTTAACATCTAAGATTCTGAAACATACCTTAAGCTCAGAAGTTGAATTAGTAGGCTGAAGTTCTTCTTTTGCCTTGTTGTAGCGTTCTATGACTGTCCTCATGCTGTAAAAGAACAGAAACAGAAGTCAGTATTCAGTCGAAGGCCAGCAGACAACAGCTCCTAGGTAGGTGACATATGACTGCTTTTCCTAAAAGAAGAGATGACTATTATCAGCATTGGTGATCTTGACTACAAAATTTGATAATAAACCTCTTTTTATTGCATCGTAATTTCAACATCACTTCTGCTCTAGAGACAAAATTACTGTCTATTTTGAGGGATTTTCTATTGTTGTCTTACAATTTTTGCCTGTAGTCCCAACTTTATGTGTCCTATTGTACCGTTTTCTTGCTGTGCTTGGAAATCTTTAGTATAGTGCTCATAAGTTACTAATGACATGAAACTTGTATTTGCAATGTGGCATGATATTCCAACTGTTAAATTAGCAAAAGCACTAGAAAACTCATAAAGTAAGCAAGCAGAGAACATGAAATATGCACTTCATCCTTGTATGAAAAGATACAAATTTCGTCTTATTTTAAAGTATGGCATGCGTTGTAGATATTAGAGAAACTTGGGATATTGTATTCAAATATCAAATGGCATGCTTTTTTTGTTTTATTTTATTTTGTACATTTAGCTACTTGTGTTGGTGATGCTAGTTTAATTCTCATTTCAAAAATCAGGTTCGGTGAAGCCCCATGGGTGAGAATAGTTCACAGCATCACCAAGGCAATCAAATAAAAAGAGCATAAGGTAAATGATCTGCATAGTTGTTTCTTTTTTACATTGTCTGTGATAAATACTTTCCTCAAGAGTCATGATGAACACATTATTATTGTCTGCAGAACCTTACAAAAATCACAGAAAAACAGCAACAGTTAGAAATCATGAAGCCTCAGCTTATAATGTTGATATGAGGCTATCTGAATCTCAGGCATATGCCATAGGTCAACAGCACAATGAAACAAAATGATGACTGTTGCTGCGCAATTATATAGATCGATAGGGAAGTACTTTAAGTTTTAACTGAACCCTGTCAATCTACTAGGTATACGATCATTTGTCTTCAAAGTGGAACACCTTGGAGATATGAATACTAAGCAGGTATAACACTAGCCTTTGCTGGGTTCAATGACATTAGAATTGTGCCTTTTTTGGTTGCGATTTAGGAACAGAAATGAAAAGTTTCCTAAGCACTTGTTCTCAAAACACTAAAATCGCCAACCAAACCTATATTGATTTCAACATAAATTAAAAGCAAACCTTCTTTAGTAATTTTACTCTTACAGAAAGTCCAATAAATGTGTAAATTTTTGTATGCTATTCAGGTCGTATATGCATAAGCCATATATAACTTATTGAACCAACAAATCTTAAACTTGTGTTATTTTTGTATGCTATTCAGGTCGTATTTGGGCCTACACCGATCTATTGATACGTGGGTCATCGAGTCATTGATTTCACTTTCTAATCCTATTTGAGTCACCGATCTATCTGATATGTGGGTCATTGAGTCATTGATTTCACTTTCTAATCCTATTTGTTTAAATCATTATCCTTAATTTGTGTTTTGCCAAATACGACCTGAATAGCATACAAAAATTTGTAGGGTGTATTACTTTATATTTCCGGAACAACTTGTGTTATTTAGTGAGAATGTCTGAATTTGAAAATTTAACTTAAAAATACATTAGATATCTCACATGATACATAAATTCAAGATATTATTATCTATACACTAAAAACATAATAGTTTTTAAATGTATCTTACAAAAACCCGTGCATAACACATGTCCTAAACTAGATTTTACACAATGAACATTTCACACCATTGTCAACGTCCAAAGAGCATCTACAACCAAGATACTACCAAGATATTGTGAGTTTCTTTAACTATTTTCCAACATAAAAATAAAAATTAATGTCAAAAAGGGTTAAATAATCAATGTAATGACAAAAGTTTTTCAGGGAGAATTGTTTGTTTTTGTCCAATTCACACAAATAAAGAAAATTATTTTTATTTTTATCCAATTGTAGGAAAGTAAGAGTACAAATAAAAAAAATTGTTTTTGTTTTTACCCAATTGTAGGAAAGTAAGAGATGTTTTAGTATAGTTACGTAATTCAAAGTAATTTAAGAAAATTTTAATTTTGAGATGAACGAAAAAGGTTCTTTAGATAATTTTAGGAATAAAAATTAATTTAAAAAATAGATAAGAAACCCTTTGAATAGTTCAGGATGCAAAACCTATAAACTTGTAAGGATTAAACTTTTCTCATTTTCATCATGCTAAGTCTATCCTTTCTACAGTTGTGCATATGGTTGGACCGTAAATTTCAAAAATCTCAGGCCTGGTCCTAGGAGACCGGATTAGTTATTCTTTTTTTTTTTTCTATTTAACCATATATTTATTTGTGATTTGATAGGTTTAGATTAATACATATAAAGTTTAAGATTGTTGGTTCAATAAGTTATATATGCCTTATGCATATTGTATATATAAAATTTATTTTATTTTGTGTTTAATTTGGTTTACAAATGTATGTACATTTGCTTAAATTACGGTATTGGATTGAATTGTAACCCGAAAACTCAAAAATCATAGACTAGACTATAGGTCGCCCGAGACAAGTTTGGTCAATCTTGCACATAACTTTCTTCAAATTAATTATGGCTTATTTGTACGATTTGATTTCCACGAAATAAATACGTCGTGCTTAGTAAGAATAAAACATTCCAATAAAAAAAAAAGGGCATAATCGGTTCATAATTTTGATTCATAACTGTAAATTAAAAAATAAATAAAATGGGTTTTGGGGCCTACACCCTTGCATGTACCCTCCCGGCCCGTCTGCATGTGAAACGGGCGGGTACAGGCAAGGGTGTAGGCCAAAAAGCCCGTTTTATTATTATTTTTAATTTAAATATGTAAAAAATATATATATGCGAATAGTACAAATCAAACCCGATACCTTAAGATTCAAATGTTCACGACCATTGAGCTACTTTGAATTACGTGTTATAATTTTATTTATTTTATATTAAAAAATATGTATAATTTTTATTTTTCAAAAAATATATATAAAAAAATGAGGCCCGTCCACCCAGCTCGAAGCCCTCTCCGGACAGGTATGGACAAGACCTCAAGCCCGAAGTCAGGGCTCAACCCAAGTCTTGCCCGTAAAAACGGGTAAAATTTTTCATGAGAGTCCGGCCCGGATCTGGTAATGCCCAGGTCTAATCAAATCTGAACATATAAAACTGATTGGCAAATATCAATCTTCGCTTCTCTTTCGCCGTCCCTATTCTAGGGTCTCGTCTTTCCTCTATATTGTCTATATTATGAAGTTTGTTTAATAAGATTATTGAACTCTTGAAACATAGAAGTGATTCGAAATGTGTTGTTCTTTATATTTATGCAGTGCAAACATATTGTGTTTGATTGTTAAGATGACTTGGATACAATTACTTTGGGGGTTCTGAATTCATGTCTTGCTTCTTTTTTATTTAGGGTCATTGATTTGTTGTAGCTAACTATAAAGAAGTTTCCTAAATTATGTTATTTGGTGTAAGAAGATCAAATTTGATTTGCTTTGTTCAAAGTATTTTTAAAATGGAACATATTTAATGAAGTATATATAAAGATAAAGCGTGTTATAAATTACAATATTAATTAGATGAAGTAAATAATAATGGAGGGTTTCTTAAGAATATGCAGAAAGATATTTTTATTATTTTCACGCCATCAATTAGTTTGTGGAAGGACCTAACACTAGATCTAATCTTATGGTTTTGTACAACTAGCTTTAGAAAGGAGTGTTGCTAACTGTAGCGTAAGATTAAGGATGCTTAGAGCGCACACTGAAATTGGATTGCAATGTCTATTTCAATGTTTTGAAAAATTATAGTTCATTGTACAATAGTAAACTAAAACAAACTTTTTTATAGTTTGAAATAACCAAGGGGGCGCCAGTTAACGTGGGATTTTTGGGTGGCTGAAACTTTTTGGGTATGTTTTGCTTTTTTTGCAATTATTTTATTTTGAAAGATTTTGTAAAATATCAAAATCTAGCAAAAAAAAAATTAATGTTTGGTAAAAATAGATTTGTGACTAGATTTTTATGGTGAATTTACCGAAATCCATTAAAGTGAAAAATGTACAAATCTTGTTATGATAAAGTTGTAAATAATTTTAATAACCCAACAAAAAACTATCCTTTTTAGTTTTTCAACTCCACCAAAAATCTACATAAAAAGCTAAAAGAAAACCTAAAATAGCATATCTACACTACCAAACAAGCGGAAGGTTAAATGTTTTTTTAAAGCTACCGAAAAATATATACCAAAAACAAGACATAAGTGTGTTGGAGATGATATATGAAACAATGTGGACAAAGATGTGGACAGACTTAAATGTTGACAATGCAAATAAAGACCGAAGAAGAGCAAACCGGTCAAGCTGGAAATTGTGAAGCTAATGGAATTAAAATTAACGAGTGATGTATTGGATTTAGATAGTTCATATAGGCCTTCATAAGGATCTTATAAGTCAAACGGGTTTAGTCCAATCAAGATCCCAACATGGATAGGTCCGGTGGGATTGTTGAATATGCCTTGAATTGGGATTATTTTTGTTTGGGCTTTTTTTATTTGATCCAGTATTATACTTGGCGCTTAAGTATAAACCTGTCAAGTTTAAACATGTCATGTATAATCATGCCCAATTATAAACTTAAGGGTTTTGTTCATATGTATATTGTAGGTTCCCTTAGTCTCTTATCATCCGTTCATCTGATTATCTGAAAACTGTTCATTTGAAAGATCTAGATAACCTAGTTATCATCTGTTTATATTTGAAACTTCTTTAAAAAAAATATCTCTAAGAAGTGGAGGTAGTCTTTATTGGGTGAACTCATATAAACATGTGTGTGCGTCTTTCTTGTTTGTTGAATTTTGTTCTTTTTCAGTGATTCCGCACAACAAACTAGTATAAGAGTTTTGGTTATTTGGTTTTCTATTATTTGGGAGAAAGATTTCTTCTTTAACATGACGATCGACACGTTCACAGGGAGGAACAGTTTCAGTCTGTGGCAAATCAAGATGTGCGCTGAAACAACAGGGCTTATAGGGGCCGCTTTCAAGGAAGAAATCCGATAAGAAAAAGGGAATGCTTCTGAGAATGCCACTAAGGAGGATAAGGCGCATTCGATCATCATGTTGTATCTCGCAGATGATGTCTTATGTGATGTTTCAGATCAGGGTACCGCAACCAAAATGTGGTTGAAGTTGCAGAGTCTTTGCATGACGAAGTCTCTCACCAACTAGTTGTTTTTTAAGCAACGTTTGTTCAGTCTATGAATGTAGGAAGGTAAGCAACTTCGTAAGCACTTAGATCATTTGAACACAATTTTTTAGATTTGTGTAATATTGATGTTAAGATTGAGGACGAGGATGTTGCGTTGATTCTGTTGTTATCTTTACTGTCATCCTATGAAAACTTTGTTCAGTCATTTGTTGTTGTAAAAGATACTATCACTCTAGAAGATGTCAGGTCTATCCTTCATACAAAAGAGCTACGCCATAAGATGAATGAAAGTGGTGTAGGTAGGGATGGTAAGACATATGGTTTATATACAAGTGGAGGTAAGGGACAAGGAAAATCAAGGAAGAAGAACAATAAGCCGTTTTTTTCAAAATGTCCTAAGTTTGATGACGTCTACAACTACTGTAAGGAGAAAGGACAATGGAAGAAAGAATGTCCTAAGAAGAAGAAACCGCAAGATTTTGGTTCGGCAACTGTTGCAGAAGATGATTTTAAATCAGATAAGGATATTGTTTTTGTTGTTTGTGGACACACGTATCAAGCTGATGTGTGGGTTCTTCATTTCGGAGCTTCCTATCACATATGTCATAATAAAGAGTGGTTCAAAACTTACAAGTAGGTAGGTGGTGGCAGTATTCCCCTAACCAATAGTTCTGTCTGCAAGGCGGTTGGAATTGACTCGATTAAAATTAGGACATATGAAGAAAGATTATGAACATTGAACAATGTCAGACTTGTTCCACTTATTACTAAGAATTTGATATCCCTGAGTATGCTGGATAGTAAGGGTTTTGTTTCAAAGGTGAAGGTGGAGTTCTGAATGTCTGTAAGAGTTCAAATGTTATTTTGAGAGGTGTCAAAAGGGATACTTTAAATTTCTCGCAAGGTTCTATTGTTGCTGAAGAGGTAGATACTCTACAAATGTACGGCTTTGAGGATATGATTGGTTATACTCTACATGTTGCTGAAGAGGTAGATACTCATGAACCATCCACCTATAGAGAAGTTGTATTTGAGTCTGAATCTGCACAATCGTTTGCAACAACAGGATATGAGATACAAGATCTGGGAGCAGCTCGGAAATTTCTAGGAAAGGATATTCTTAGAGATAGAGATACATCTGACATTGACATTGGGCTTGTTTTTTGGAATGATACACGGAGTTCGGCCACATGGTACTTTGATTCTGATTATGCTGCTGATACTAAAAGAGCTATGATCGGTTATGTTTCCACTCTTGGAGGTTCTGTTGTAAGCTGGAAGGAAACCCTACAACCCACGGTTACTTTGTTTGCTACAAAGACAAAATTCATGGCATTGATAAAAGCAGCTAAAGAAGAAATCTGGTTGAAGGGATTGGTTACTGATCTAGGTATACATCATGATCAGATTATTGTATACTATGACAGTTTGAGTATAATTTGTTTGGCCAAAGATCAGGTTCATTATGAGAAGACTAAATATATTAACGTCAGACATCATTTCTTGAGAAGTGAGAAGAGGATCAGGGTGAAAAAAAGTAGGGGTTGTTGATAATATTACTGATATGTTCACCAAGTCGGTACCTCGCAGCAAGTTCCAACATTGTTTGGACTTGCTAAATTTCAGAAGATGTTGAGTGCTCAAGGGGCACATCTGGATAGAGAGAGGAGTTGGTCTGGTCATTGACTAATGTATCTGGAGAGGAGTTGATTCGAGCATTGACTAATGCATCGGGTATGTCTGTGAAGATTCATGCATTGACTAATGCAATATAGTGTATCTATGAGAATTCAAGTCAATGTTGAAATTTATTGAATATGCATTGAATTAGACTTATATCTGTTTGGGTCTTTTTTGTTTGATCCGGTCTTATACTTGGCGCCCAAGTATAAACCGGCCAAGTTTAAACCTGTCAAGTATAATCCTGCCCAATTATAAACCTGTCCAATTGTAAACCTAAGGGTTTTTTGTTCATATATATATATATATATATATATATATATATATATATATATATATATATATATATATATATATATATATATATATATATATATATATATATATATATATATTGTAGGGTTTCTTAGTCTCTTATCATCTAATCATCTGATTATCTGAAATTGTTCATCTAAAAAATATGGGATAACCTAGTTATCATCTGTTTATCCTCTCATTTGTAATATGAAACTTCTCAAGTGAAGGTGGCCTTTATTGGGTGAACCACTATAAACCCGTGTGTTGAAAATTGTTTTTCTTGTTTGTTGAATTCTGTTCTTTCTCAGTGATTCAGCACAACAGAGTTATATCCAAAAAAACACAAGAACTGTATCATGTATAATAACTAGAATGAGACGTGAAATACCTCAATCCCGTCTCATTACGTGTCCAACCCATATAAGTGGAGAAATATAGGCGGAGATAAGGATTATCCGACGGTACAAAAAAAAAAAACAATGATGGTTATGGGGATGGACCTTGTTTTGTTGAACGGGGGTATTGTCCCGTCGACACCCTTGATTCATTAGGATGGTAATGACTAATACTCGTGGGGAATTTCCACGATAGAGAAAGGACTAAGAAATAGATGGAGAAGATAATGGTGACGAGGTTAAAAGTAAATTTTCATTTGACAAAGGGGCGGGATAGAGTTAATGGTTCTACACCTCTCTGTCCCGTCCAATACCGGGAATCGATTTAAATGAATTTTTAATGAAATTTTTGTGATCAAGTACGAAAGAAAGTATAAAGGGAAAAGTAAGAAGGGTTGTATTTCTCCAACAAAGATGAAGGCCGAAAAAAAAAAGGAATGGATTTAAATAATTCTCGATACAATTAAATGTAGACATGGATTGAGATGGTTTTGCTAAACGGGAATTAACACGGGTAAATACTCACTCCTATATGGATGGTTGTCTCACCTGCATACTTCACCCCATACACATCAACCGTTTTAAAACTACTATGAAAATCTTAACATATAAGATTGAATTGAAAATGATTGAGACTCTAGTATTCATACTCTCCTATTGTCTTTGTACCCTCAACTACGAACATAGACTCCACGCTTCACCCTTTCGTGAACTACGACTCTAACTCCTTCCCTCCTACAAACTCCGACTCTAAATCCTTCCCTCGTGCAAACTCCGACTCCATACCTATTGTTAACTCCAAGTCTCGCACCCTTCCATAAGTTTTTGATTTGGAATAAACTTTTTTAAAATATATTATTCTCTTAAGAGCTTCTCAATTACTTTTCTAAATGTCAATTTTGGTTTCCAAAAGTTGAAGACAACTTCGTGTACTCAGTGGTTCAGTAACTTTGCATTTCATATTTAATATGTTTTAGATGTGTAAATTGTTTAAATTTTGAACATGCTAGATTTATTTGATTTTAGTTTACAAGCTTACTCTTTGTATCAATATTTGGTTGAATACCGGCTTAAGTAAACTAAGTTGTTTTTCACCCCCCCAAAATAACTATCCACCCGGTTGATACGGACCAAATGAAATATTATAGTAATGAATTAGGCGATGAAAATGATTCATCTGCCGATCATACGATTCATTATCGTCCGTGATAACAACCATGTATTCAAGTTTGTTTGCTAACCGTGGAGAATACAAATCCAAGGAGAAGAATCAATATTATTCCTTGTGTCGGTGCTTCGAGGTTTACATTGCTCATTATTATATGCTTTCAAGTTTCAAAACCACATTCCAGCCACACAAAGGTAGGTAATTTAAATTACATCATTCACTAGATCAGCATGTTAAGATTCTGGCAAACATAAATGCATGCACTTCTGATCCTTTCTTGAAAGTAATAATACAAAATATAATATCTACATTTCTAGATGCAACTAAACACTTCTGTTCTTTCGTGTATGTGTGAAACTAGGTTCTGCAAACTATAAATCATTCTGAATTAATTATCTGTATAGGAGAATATTCTTGGTACGTACAAATGTATGTGTTTGATCTTGAGATAAACTTTGGGACGAATAATATTGTACATCTGGTCTGAAATTAATTAAGAATTTATTACAGTAATTTTGCAGACAATTTTGCTACATCAAAAGCTTCCAAAGGTCACCGTGCAGTTTCAATATGACATGTAGAAGTGTGGAACACAACTGCTAAGGTCAGAGCCAAAGCGGCAATCTATTACACTTAATTTTTTATGTTATCTTCTAGTGAGATAAGTGTTGTGGATTTCTTGATATATTTCTCCTGACTGCTGCTTTCAAAGTGTTAAATATTTTTATTTTATTTCTATCTACGCACTGGAAAGTTGACAGTATTGATTCCCTCGATCTCTCGCCACCTGATTCTTTAAGAAACCTGAACACCTGAAACTCCGAAAAGGGAGGTCCAAGTGGGCATTTATTGTGAATATTTTAAGAACAAGTTGAAAAGGGTTACCGAAAGACACCATGATCTAAACCTAAAACCTTTTCTATCTACGGACTACGGGTTGATATACTAGAAATTAACCATGCTTTTATCAGCAAACAACATATTCTTGAATCTTGATTAATTCAAAGGACGTAGCATAATTTGCTTTCGTAAAGATCTTGAGTTTACATTCTTTTTCGTATATATGTGTGTAAGTTTAGTCCTAAGCATTTGAGATTGAACTTAAACATGATTTAGGAGTTCATTGTATTTACCCTAGTTAAAAGACTTCTTTATGTGCTTCTCCCATCATTAGCCACAATGAACTGTTGGTTAACTTAGACTTAGTTGAATGTGTTACAAAAGAGAAAAAAAAATACCAGAAGAATTCGAAATCCAAGGTAAATTCGATCCAATCCAAATCCCTTTTTTAAGTGTAACACGTTTCGGTCGTCACTTTCAAAAAATATTTTATATATATATATTTATATTTATATATATACACACTAAAATAACTAGAAGTGAGGAGCAGACATTGAAACTAGGTACTAAGTGATCAACCGTTTGATATTATTGATCAATCTATACCACTAATGTCGGAGTTTTTTTTTTTACCACTTTGAACTACAGGACCTTCTTCCCTAACAATATTTACGCAGCCTACACCAACTAGAATTATCTAACCTGTGAGAATACTTATGTTTAATGTGTGCATATATTACACATAGTGATATTACAGGTTATACCGTTTAAGTTCTTATGGCAAACCAAATTTAGTAGTTGTTCTGTCAGTCTAATTTCCAAACTAGTCGATCTGCTTAATCAGTAGTGATCAGATATAGGAGTTGGAAATTCATCTGATTCAGCTTAGCACTGTACGTTGTACTAGCTAGCTACAGCCTGTGAAAACATATCATTCATTATTCAAAATCAACACGTACTAGCCTTCAAAAGTTTTCTATATCTGTTGAGTTTAACCATCATCGATCATTTCGGGACTAATACTTAGACTTCGTGTGTAATTTTATGCTGAAAAACAAGGGAATAACCTCTAACATCTGACAGATATATGATTAAGTTGTTTCTAACCTAACCTCAGTGTTCTACCCCAAATTTCATAATCTCTATATTCAAATCAAACTAACTGTTAAAATCCTAAACGTAAAACAATAAATTATATAAAAAGACTAGAGAAACATGAGAATATCCGCTTTAGGAAAATAGTTAGGGCAACTCAACTACAAATCACGATTTCAAAGGACGACATATAATTTTAAAATTCGGAAGAACGCGTAAAGAGTGAGAATGGAGGTAATTACCTGGAGCTAGAGAAATCGTAGAGTCTTCCTGTGCTAGAGAAGATCATAACACCAACTTCTGCATCGCACAAGATCGCTAACTCCTTCGCCTTCTTCAATAATCCGTTCCTCCTTTTCGAGAACGTCACTTGCCTGCTCGTCGAATTATCGATCCTTCTTATAACGATCTTCCCTCTCCCCATTCCTTAGATCTTGTGTGAAGTTAATCGCAATGAAATTCTCTTTCAAAATCTAAAATATCGCAATCGAAGGTCAAATCCAAGTCAAATGCGAACAATCAGCGATAATTATCCACAAATTTTGAGATCTGATACAAGAAACTGATTCCGGAAAACAAGTGAGAGAGAAAATCGCGACAGAGATCTAAAATCTCTTGATGCAGACAAATTCGAAGAGAAAATTGCTGTAGAATTGAGAGTAGAAATGCGGTTGATCAAGAAAGAGGAAGAGAAGAGAGAAAAACTGGAAGGCAATGGAGATTTGCTTTTTTGGTCGAGAGGATTCACATCAAATGCTAATTATGGAAACTTCCTCAGTATTTGTTTCCCCTAATAAACTTAAGACTCACCAAAAACGCGAAAAAATTAAATAAAATAATGAAAAGGAAAACTTGAAACCGGAAACTGCTGAGCTGTGAAAGGACTGATTTCTTGAAAACCACTGCTGGTTTGAGGGATTAGGATCGTATGCGATATGTCATTGGCTGGTCGTTTATCATAAAGGTCACTGTCTCCTATGGATCACTGACACGTGGTGTTTTGTGGTTTGTTAGTATTTGCTATTTACGGAATTATTTGTATGCACAAGTGCCAATTGGGGAACTGCGTAACAGTATGGAAATTATACTTTATTTTATATTTTGTAAGGTAGTGGGTGTCATCCCAAACCATACTTGTTTTGCTTCTACTTTTTTTTTTCTTTTTCAAAATCATCATCCTTTCACTTTGATCTAAAATCATTAGCTAGGTTTTAGAGTTATTCTAAACTTCACCTTAATAACTACACGTAGTACTCATTTGGTATCGATAGGAATTATTTCTGGTAACGTAATGATTCTGAATCAATTAAAAACTATACTTGATTAGAGGTCTTTTTACACATAAAAATAATCTAATCATTTATATTTTTATTCATTTATTTTACCGATTTCATTTCGTTTTCATTTCATTACTCCAACCAAACGGACACTAAGAAGGTAAATTACACAGAATCACAAAAAGTGTTTGAAGTTTTAACGTTTTAGAGTTATTCTAAATTTTAATCTTATTTTATAATTATTTAGTTAATTTCTTACATTTTTGTATTACAATAACATTTTCTCATCCTTTTCACAATATATTAAAAAAATTTAAATTATAAACTTTATAATATATATCTTAAAATAATTTTAATAAAAATAATCAAGTATATTTGATTTGTTACTAAATTTAAATACTTAGTCTATACCTTAAGAATATTCCATGTGTTCAAAATCCTGATTTGAAAATAAATTTTCTAGGATTACTTAGTTGCTTCTTATGATAATATTTCACATTATCATCTGCTCCATTTGAGAGTACAATTTTCAATAGCGATATTATTTTCCTGAAAACATGTACAGCAAGTTTTATACAAATCATAGTTCTCTATCAAACAAATTCATGAATCACGTTGTATACTTTTAGCAAATGTCGGTCAAAAGATCCTATCCAAGTCGTGGGCTTCTACCATAGCAATATAATAGCTTAGCATCGTTGAAAGTTTGTATGATAAAAAATATTTATAAGTTTATTAATAATATAATAGTTCTGAAAACTAAATTATAACCACAATTTCATTTTATTTTTTAAGTATAATATAAGAAATGATATCTAATGATAATAACTCTTTTTAGTAATATAAAAAAATGTGGATTGAATAAAATAATACGGACTCTTACATGCACGGCGATAAAATTAACAAACGCATAATTTCAACGCATGCCGATCACGAACGTTGGCCGACTGCGTTGAAAATATTCAACTTTACCGCATACTGAGTGCGTTAAAAATATTCAACTTCAATGTAGGGCGACTGCGTTGAAGTTCATAATATAGTCGTTGGTTTCGAATATTGTCCAACAACGGCTATAATTCGTTGGAATATATATATATATATATATATATATATATATATATATATATATATATATATATATATATATATATATATATATATCGTTGAGATATCCGGTGCTTATAAATACGGCCATGAGTTTCAATATACATATCCGTTTGTTTTGTATCTTACCTCTCAAAATTCCGATAAATGTTAGTGAAGATAGCGGCACATGATGACGAAATCACGTTTCCATTCGACCATAACAGATACAACAATCCCGCACTGAGTTTATTTCTCACTTCCAAGTAAGTTTGTGATTCATTATTTTAAATTCAGATTTTGTTAATAACTGTTAGCAAGTATGTTATTTTAGTATTTTTCAGAAATTCGGAATTAGTCATTTTAGTATAAGAAATATTAGTTGTTAGTATCCCGGAAATATTAGTTTTCTTGGATAGAAATTGATAGTAGATAATTTGTTTTGAGTTAGGGACTCCCAGACTATTCACCTGATGAGGCCAGTACCGATTATTCAGCTATGTTTGAGCTTCACGGGTTTTTCCATGATAGAGAGAATCTAGTCAATTGGGCTCATTTCATTGCGAGGACTAAGAATATGGTGTTGGTAACAAAATCTTCATGGCTAAATCGCTTGACAGGCGAACGTTATGGGCACCGTAGGAGAAAGAAAGATGTTGATTCGGAGGATGAGGCATCTAGTAGTTGAGAAACAAGGTCGAGGAAGATCGGGTGTCCGTTTTAGTTAGAGGGCAGTCATAATGATCATGCTAAATGGACTTTGAAGGTAATTTGTGAATTTCACATACACGACCTCTCTGAGCGATTGAGTGGACATTCAGTTGACACCAACACAATATCGGAAGGTGTGTTGTGAACTTGGGTCGGGTATAAAACTGAAAGATTTATTAGAAACCTTGAAGTTAGATGACCCGCACAACGTCACATATATCCGACAAATTTATAATACCGACTTAAAGATGAGGATGAAAATTGTAGAAGGTCGGGGTTAAATTCAACAAACGCTCTAGTTTTTATTTTATTTTTTTTATCATTTTCACCTAACCAAGTTATTCTCTCCATTCGTTATGATTTTAAAATTTTAATATAAATATTTAATATTTGATTAGAGAAGTTGATCTGACTAATCGGGGTATATATAAGATGGGGGTAAACAAAGCAAGTTAGTAACGATGCTATATTGATATACTGTACGGACGCTTTCAGCCACCACGTGTCAGAATGCGATAGACTAAGCATGCACGTTGTAGAAACACGCGTTAGCCAATCGAGGTTGTTCATCTCCCCTTAACGGAAATGGCTTTGTTCACACACTCACTTTATTTAATTTTTTTATTCATTTAAGCAATCTTAGCAAATATAAACACGATAATATTAGCCATTACACACTATGACGACACTAAGTATTTTTTTAAGCCCCATATAAAGTCGGAAGTCCGATAATGTGGCTATGTCCCCTGTTTTAACTTTTAAAAATGAAGGTGTCGCTTAAGTGATAGTACTCCTAATGTATTAGAGAAAGAAGTAAATTTTAGATTAAAATTAATATGAAAATAAACTATTTTTTTCGTTTTAGAATACCTTGTGTGGACCAAATCAGCTTATCGATGATATATCCTCTATAGTTTTGTATTTAATATTTATTTTTCGATCAGTAAAATCCAAATATGTTTATTCAGTTATTAAAATTTTCAATTACATAAAAAAAAACTATTAATTTTAGGTCGATTCTCATGGTGAATAAGTGGTAGAAGAGACGGACATGTCAAGGTGAAAGTTATGCGTTGTAAATACGAAATCACGTCTCTTGTAAGAGATGATACATGAATTGCTTTTTTTTTTTTAATTGGTTGAAGCCTACTAAAGTATATTTATTATGTTGGTGTTTGAAAAGAAAATAATAAATAATACCAATTTTTCTATCGAGAATCTTTTATGAAGACGAAGATATGTATTAGTTATGTCCATATCATCTCATCGGTGTAGTTGATATTATTTCTTCTTTTTTTTTGAATATTATTGTTTAAAAATTACTTTATTAGAACTCGTCTAATTAAAATAAAAGATATATCTATAGTTTATTACAAGAGATTTATCAATAAATGAGATAATTAATGAACAAATAATACATATCTCAAATGTTACATGAAACCCCAACTAAACATACAAGACAAAAGCGAGACGAGTCCGATTTTGTTGTAATCAAAATAAAGTACTATGTATATATTCCGTTCGGAGGCGGGGTTCTAATTTCTTTTTTATTTTTCTTTTATAAGGCGAAACAAGGTCATAAGTCGGGACACTGGGTAAACGGGTAATTACAAAACACTTATCCTACGCACAACGAAGAACTAAAAATGACGAAGAAAGGATATGAAAAGTCATATAAAAAATATTTATATAATAAAAAAAAGGTATTCAGTTGGACGGATAGAAGCACCACCGGATCCGGGTAAACGGGTAATTTTGTATTGTTCGAAAAGATGTACTTTCAACTTGAAACATTCCATCAAATTATTATGCTTGTGCGGGAGCAATTTCAGGATAGGTGACATCGTTGGAAGTTTCTGCGCTAGCATGGGGACAACGCCCCTAAGACCTCGGGTCTTATAGGATTTTTTCGATATTACTGATTTTGGATCAATCAGTGAAGAATACTTTCTTTCTCCTTTATTGCTACAAATTGTGCTACATGTCGTCCTTTGGTCAATCAGCCAATTCATGTCATTTGGTTGGCCGACTTGTGTGTGATTCCCTTCCTTCATGTTTTTGGTTTTTCACTTCCGTATACTTACATTTTCCGACCTAATCGGCTGATATCCTCTATCTAATAAGTCAATCATTTGATTCTTCTTCTAAGTGTTTTTTATGTTTATTATTACGGTTTATGATTAATTTGTCAAATCAATACCCGTTTCCCTAATGTTTAATCATGACCCTTTTACTACAACCGAGTCTTGTATATTTGCAAGATTCGAGGCTCATGTTTCATCTCTCATCACTTCTAAATGCTACATTTTGCACTAAAGCAAGTTGAAGCACACACTAGATCGGGCCGATTATTATATTTTCCGTGTCATATGGGGATATCTATCTTCCTTTTGCCTCCCTATATATCCTGAAAAGATTGGGTACTAAAACAATGTCACTTTAAAGACAATGTCAACTTAAAGATATAACAAGAGTTCATATCATCATGTCACTTACATTCATATACACAACATGTTCATATAACAATATCTTACTTATAAAGAAGATCCAATATTAAATAATTGATTAAATTCAACATCATAACATATTAACCGAAGACAATTTTTGAATCACCTACATGTTATTATATCTTAGCATTAATAATTAAACGAACGTAATGAAATTTTTTTTATTCTATTTTGAGATGTCTAATGTCAATTTAGGCAAAATCTCAACATGAAAAACAAATAAATCCACACTTATTTGTTACTAACCCAATTGATGAACAAAAAGAAAAATTAGACTCACAATACAAATGAATATCACGCATCACTTCACTATCAGCCACCAGAACTACAAGGTTCCGTTACCTATAAAAGAGAAGAGGGGTGGTCAACCCTTAACCTCGATGTAAATACAAAACACTTATCCTACGCACAATGAAGAACTAAAGATGACGAAGAAAGGATATGAAAAGTCATAATGAATTGGATTCAAATTACAAACGACGAGTAAATTTGAATTTGAGAGTTGAGAGAAGTCAAAGCTTTTCTAATAAAAATATTAAAATAAATTAATAAAGGAATTTATGGTGTTTATACCGGAGACGATGCTTATACTTTCACTATTCTAAAAAGGTGGTTTAATCCCCTTCTCCAAAATTGGAATAATAAATCCATAATATTATAAGGATAACTAATCCGCAATTTTTTCGAGAAATGTGTATTCATAAGTTGTCTTTCTTAGGTGCTAAAAAATGGAATAAAGATTTGTTTATTCATTTTGCGTTTTAATGTTATTTTTCACTTAATACATATTTGATGTCTTGGTCATCTCTCAACTATTAATTTATTAATTGGATTTTTCGAATGATATAAATAATACAAGAGAATAAAAATTATTTTTCTGAAGAGAAAATTGTGAACCACCCCCCAGACCAACTTCAAGAGAGGAACATATATAGCAGTTGAGTCCATACTTGAGAATTACACACCTATTATAAGGTATATCTCGAATGCGGAAAATGAATAGTCATACCCCACCTTAATCATACTTAATTAAGATTGAAAATACTAACATTTCCAATTTTAATCCTAAGTTGAGACAAACCTAAGACTAGTTTAGGAAATTGATAAAGTGGAAAATGAAAGAATTTATAACTTTCTCATTAGGAAATCAAATATACGATCAAGGATAAGGTTCGAGACCACAACGAGGAGGGGGTCACTCACATGGGAGAAGGTGATGGCGCCGGTGACTGAAGTTTGGCGGTGGCAAGGTGGTCGATGGTGCCACTGATGAGTGTCAAGTGTAACATCTTTTATGCCTTAAAATCATGTATTTCATACTCCTATATATTGCTCTCTCATACATCATTATTTGTATGGAAAGTGCTCACTTTCCGTATTTCGGTATCTACCTTGTCTTTTTTGTATTTCAGTCATTTCCAGCATTGATTGTTCTAGAATTGCATCCTCCATGAAGTCAAAGCTGAAGAGAAGATCTTACATGATTGAGGAACTGTAACACGAAGTCCTCCGAATATATTATTAAGTGAAAATCCAAGATTAAGAGCAACAACGAATGCGAAACGGCCTAAATGCCGTCTGGGCCAACATCACCAACTGCGAAAGACCTTGTCGATGACCAAGTCAAAGTACAACCCAGACACAACGATACGACTTGGCCAGACGGGCTGGAGATAGCTGTAACACCCCAAATCCGTAGGACTCGGAGTGCTACTGGGCTAGGATCTCACAATGGATCCTGACCCTAGCTTGACAACAAGTTCACTGAATCTTACAACAAGGCACCGATAGATTAAATACAAAACATCAAACTGTTATAAAAGTATCAAAAGGTTTATACAACGCTGTTGAGTACAAACAAAACATAACGTATATACATGGTCAAAATAACCCGTAGCCCACGAGTACGACCCCAGTGTACGGAGCCCTCAGCAGATCGCCCACTCTGGATCACTCTGCAGTTCTCCTAACCTGCAAACGATCTACAACACGGTATGAAACCGTTAGCTAACCATACATATATAAGAAGATGCAGGAGCACACACACACATCAGAAAGTACTAAACACCTCATCATGATATCACGCATTTACCCGGTTTATTATCTTTATAATCATCGTCCAAGACTCAACTCATATATATATATAAATATCTCAATATGAACGTATGTGACACGAGGGATATAACCCTCGCCTCTCGGGAATAGTGCCAGCTGGAGTGGGAATCCGGTCCCACCTCCCGTGTACCCTATGGGAGTGGACAGGTGGTCGGCCCACTGATCCATACTGCCCTGCCCGTAGAGAACCTCCAGACTCCCGGCGGGATGAAAGGACAAGTTGTCACGGCCCTACAATGGGCAATCAATAGACCATAGGTCGGTAATAACAATATCACAACACGGCTATCAAGCATATACACACACCACTCATGCACACATCCAATATAAGAATGGCAGCTAAGTAAGTCCTATGGACTTACCTCAACCTCGGGAGTCTCAAACTCAAACTCAAACGGCTCCGCTCTGGAGATCAACACAGCCTAAACAAGGTATAACACATATATCACACTTATATCCATAACAGGGGTCACACCTAGACCCAAGGGATCCATATGGATCATATTCCAACTCATAAACCTCAAAGCCGTAACCGGCATAAACGATACCGTACTCAACCTCACTCTAACCTTATACTCGTACCTAGCATGCTACTAACACTCATACTAGGAAAGGAAAGGATCTACCTAACTCTAGGTAGAACCGGAATAAAACGCACCTACGTAATACAAGGGACGCAGGGGCGGAAGGCAGGTATGCGGGCGCGGCGGAACGTAGCCGCGGGAGCGGTGACAAGGAACACTGGCAAACGCAGGCACGCCGCTGCCACGACGCAGGCGCTGCGACACGGTAGCCGCGGGGCGGTGACTCTCGGCCGCGGGGGCGGCGACAACGCAGGAAACGATTTTGCGATTTCTCCTCAGCTCTTCACGTGATCACACACGTCTTCTCTCATCCAGGTTCAAGCACATACATATACATACACATACAAACATCACTATACACCTATACATGCATCTAAACCTAACTGCAGAGAAGAGCTCACACACCTCCAGGCTGGCTTCCAAGCTCAGCATGCACACAACCAACAACAACAACCACTACTCACAAAACTCAAACCAAACTCTTTCAAAACCAAGATCAAGGTCAAAGGGAAGCAAGGGAAGCTAGGGACGTGGGAAGCTAGAAGGAAAGTGAAGAACAAGCCCTTGATCAGCCAAGGCAAAGATTAAGAAAGGTAAAGAGTAAAGCACGGGTCAAAGAGTCAAAGAAGACGGCTGCAGCCGCCGGAAACCGCAGGGGCGGCAGCCAGGGCCGTAGGAGCGGAAACCCGCAGGGGCGGCACCCCCATCCGCGGGTGCGGCTAAGCCACAACTCGGTCAAAACTAGTCTCGGCTAAAGATCAAACTCGGTCCAAGAACTAAGGCTCTTACAATAGCTTGCATTCTGTCTTGAGGCCGTATGGTGGTCGCTTCTATGTCGTCTCAACTACGTAGTAAAGGAAAATAAAATCTCCATATGTTATCTTTAATTAATTATTTTGTGTAACTCGAAACTCCGAGATTTTCCCCTGTATAATCATGTATCATTCTTAGGCTGAGATATACCAAATCCACCTCGGAGTCTCCCTTACACTAATTTCATAGCCGCCAAGTAGTTGTTAGATTGAAGGTTTGTCTTACTGAACCAAACCCTTGTGGGTTTATGTCTTTCCTTATTTTATATGTTGTCTTGGATATATATATATATGATCATGTCTTACTAATCTCACTCTTGATTTAAGGATTGGATGATTCCTATAATTATTTTAATTTATTGTTTGTATATATGTATAATTGTGAATTGAGATTGTGATAGTTCTTCTTTTCAAAGCGCTTCATTCTTACCTTATATTTACATTCAAAAAAAGTGGTGTTTATAATTAGTTTAATTAAAACAACCGAAGGGTCAAAAGAGAAGGGCGTTTTATGAGATTTATTGAAAAACACTTGGTATTGAGAGTACTAGTTTATAATTATATCGAGGATTTCTAGTTATCGTAGAAAGTTCCGGTATTTGTACCTTTTTAAACTGAAGGACCACATTCGAAGGTTTCTCTTGGTCTTTTCCGGATTTCTGCATTTTTAATGGGTTTACCTATACTTGCCGAACCACTAGATTGAGGTTGTGCGTGTTGGAAAGCACGTATGGTCTTTGTTTGTCTATGTCAAATGCTATTTTAGATAGTTACCTACAATAATCATATATCAATGTTCATGAGTCATATATATGCATTAATACCTTACTTCATTATATTGGGGATTCATGTTTCCTTAGATGTCTTCCATCATATATTTGTCTATAGTTATCATTGCTTTCGTCTACTACCACGGTTGTCTTCTCGCTTCCAATGGTAAGGGGAGTGCGGCATTGGGATCCGCCCTCCTTTACCTTTGGAATGAAGCAGGTCTTTGTTTTACTTAGAATAATTAATTATTAGTATCCATTAAATCATACGTGATCCCTGTAAATTTGATACCTGAATATACTACACTTGATCCTGATTCCTTGTGAGGGAGGTTGTTGTTAACTATTTGGTTAAAAATTCCACGATCAACCACCAATGGTAAAGTAGGGCGGCATTAGGATCCGCCGATCGTTCACGGAAACAAAAGGTTGTACAATGTAGAGAACAAACCAAGATAACAATCCAATGTAACGATCGGATTTGTTTCAAAAACAGGGAGTAGATATGTTTAAGGATCGCGAGAATCTAAAGGTGTTTTTTTACTCTAAAACATTAAAGAAATAGAAATTTAAAAAAAAGATTCTCGATATATAGCGAAAAAAATGATCACCCTTTCATCTATCCAAAATTACGACCATTCGCTAATCTCTAAAAATTATGAAACAAGAGGAGAAATTACATAATAAACCAAGATCATAAATATGCGATCGTCTTGAAAAACGGGTGCGCATAAGGTGCTTTCTTCGTCGATAGGATATGTGATAGCGAATACCTTTTTTCCTTTTTGCCTAGCTAATCCTTATATTATTTCACACATTAGGCATCACCAATGTGCTAATCAATAAATTCAACCGCGATTAAATCAGTTGGGGTTCCCAAATGACACCCGAAGGGGATATGTTTTTCTCTAGAGAAAAAGCTCAAACTTCCTCACTAAGTACAAAATATCATTTAAAACCTAACAAAGAAGATAAAATTTTCAACCTTGAACATAACGAAATATATGATTATGAATACCATTTAGCTCTAAACCTCTACTTAACTCAATGTATCACAAGTAAGGATAACAATCTAACCCTCAATCGATGATTATCCGATAACCTGGACCAATTAAATGGTTGAAAACTCAATAAAATGTGATTGGAATGCGATTGATGGTTGATCAGTTGATGGTTCAGTACGGTTTAAGGTGATAATATTAAAAACCATCACCTGAACCACTACCTGAGCCACCACCCGACCCGATATTCAACGGAGGCTCATCCGAACTATAATTAGACTAAATTAAAAATCTACTTTAAGTTTTTAATTTGCAAACTTCAAGTTAGGATTACACAACATTGTTTTTACTAATTTTTATTTTAAACCTTTATCATGAGGACCCCGAAGGGTAAATCCGTTCCACGCTCAAGAAAATGAACCATTCGAATACTCATTTTTGGTAAAGAATGGAATGAGAATCGAAATATTTTCAGAAATTAGTAATTACAAGCTACTTTGTAGGGTGAAACCGGGAAGAAAGGGAGGGGAAAAAAAAAAAAAAAAGACCCACTCGAACAACCGTTGTTCTGGTTTAGAGTGAATGAAAGCTTTAGGGAGTGATGGTCCGGGTGAACAGTTTAATTTGTAGTATGGGTCGGTTGATGGAAGTGATACAACGACCCACCACCTGACCCATGAAGACTAAGACTCAACATCCATTGTGATACAAACAAACTTGACGAAATTTGACGGTTATTATAGATATTGATCATCTACGTATTGAAATTGAAACTATGTTTTCCCAACATTATTATAAATAAAAAAAGTATTAGATTAAATAGGTAAGTGGGTTCTTATTAACTATATGAACATTAATTAAGCTATTTTCTTTTTCTAGGGAGCAAACTATACCATTGTATTTATGTAAAAAAAAAAATTAATTGGAGTATAAGTGGGTTCTTATACTCCCATTTTCTACTCTGACGGTCTTACTTTTTTTATATTATAAGGGTAAATAAATATAATAAATATAAAAATTTATTTACACTTATTTTTAAAAATCTAAATATGAAGCTACAGTTTTTGTAAACAAGAAAAATACATGTGTAATAGTGTAAGAAAGTCAACTGCACAGATGGGCAAACTCTGGCCATGAACACCCTACTAATCAAGATTCGGCTAACCTCGAATGCTTTACAATGAAACAGTATATGAGCCAACTTTATATTCATTATAATAGTTTTGTTATATAATAAGGTACATAGAATATTTTGGCCCTCGTCCTAAGTTTATTTCCCCTAATTATTTAATTTAATAAAAAGCCAAAAAAAGCTGGAGCGGGTAGGGGTTTTACCGAAAATGGGAGTTTGATGATTTCTAGGTTGTTGAGGCCGCTCTTACAAGGCTGCTCCCTGATTGGTGAGTGTCACGTGGTCCCCACCACGCTGTCCAATAAAAGTGTACAAGGGCACAATTCGTAAATATCCAAATCCCGATCCTCCCTAGGACAAGTGTCAATCATCAGCCCAATCATAATAAAGACAACAATAAGTAATGACTTCCACTAACCTAAACTTTAATTAAACAACACTGCCACCGGCCCACCCGTACTATATAATTATTTTGATTATTTTAAGCTCATAAACTTATCTTAACATAAACAAATGAGCTCAATTAAATATAAATAGTAATTAATTGTATTTTTTTTTTTGGGGATTTTCTACTTTTGGGCGTGTGCTTTTATGTCTCAAGCAAAAATGAAAGTCTTTTCCATATGGAGAAAAGCCAATATGACTGATTTGGCACTTGGCAGGGTAACACATACGAGATTGCCTTAATTGACACTAGTGTAATGGTACGGTGCCTACCTCCATAAAAATGTTTGGTGCTTTTATTCTTGTCTATTGTGCAAAAGTTCACACTTTGTGGTAACTTTTTTAAATTTAAAATAAAAAATTACTTTTAATTTTTAACGATTTACTAAATCAACGAACAATATTATCTATCAGTCAGAGTAATGTTTGTTTTGTAAGAGATCATATTATACAGCTGGTACTCAGTGATGTCTCTGATTACCAATAAACAATAAAAAAAACTTTTTATATACCAATCTCTATTTTATATATTATCATGTTTTCGATATCACTAAATTAATAAACTTATTTATAACCGTTCAATAGATATCGGAAAAGAGGAGTAAGATTTAGTTGTTGAGTGTCCTCTACTTTTTCAACACGTATAAATATTAATTATCTTCATTCCGATAATCACGGATACAGTAGATCGAATCTCATCCACGTTTATCTTTTTATTTATATTGAATTGGGTGGTTTTTTTTTTCTAAGACAAATTTGTTTAACGCTCTTGTAATATGTACATATTAGTGATATATATAATTTGTACGTGTATGTGTAAATATATCAAGTATTGAGAAAACTTAGCTCTTTGAGTTAAAACTTAACATTAACTTGATTTTATTGATTTTAGAATTAAAAATGAATAAAAAAATTACTAGGAATTTAGTTTATTTTTGCTATCCAAAAAACTCTATTACACTAATCTTCTTTATATTTATTCTATTATTGGGTAAATTTTGAATATATGCATGCTGGCCAAAAAGTGAAGAAATAACTATTATAGTGTTATTTATAAATAAAAAGGAGAAGATTTTGAACTTCTAAATCAACAATTTATCCGAATAAATTAAATTCGATACAACTTATCTCTGTAACCAATATTCCGATCGTATTAGGAGTTGAAAATTAAAAGAAAATTGGAATTTAAAATATAACAAATAATATACTCTCTCTTTTTTTTTAATGAAATATAATATACTTGTTAGTAAATGTAAACTCGAGTAAAGACACAAATACTTCTCGATCAGTCGTTTGAATCCAGGCTTCATCATCAATGTAGGTCATGACACCGTGTCGCCTCTCAATCCACCGTGTCACCGTCGTTCCGCGCGACCGCTGATAAGAGGCTCATATTCACAAGCCAACAGTGCAACAATAAATTCAGGGAAAAACCCTAAATCACAAGAACCCTAATTTCGCAAATTTGAAAATCCGTACACAAGATTCAGAACCAAATCCAATAACCCAAATTCAAACCTCACAAACTTAATTCAGATCAAGACACGCAAGAACCACCCACAAAGTAGTTCGAATTGGACCACTTAAACTAGACAGAAATGAAGAAACAGCGGCGAATAGGTTTGAACTCAATGGAGGATTTGATGATGCAAGGTGCTTGGTTGAAGATGATCCGCAGTTGGCTCCTAAATTCAAAATTTACTCCTTTCAAAATAAAAGATAAAAATCGTTGTTATTTCATTTGGAGAATGTAAATTTTTTCTAATCTACACCAACAATGTAGCCAAAAGTTTGACCACAAAAACGGTTTGTATAAAATTTAATTATTAGTATCTGGTTTTTATTTATGAATAAATTTTCACAATTTAAAATCCTTAACTCGAGTGTCGATGAGGGATTAAAAAAACAAAGTAACACAAAAATGGAGTGAAGTGGGAAATCTTCCATACAATTTATATATAAATTGTCAATTTAAAAAAATGAGAAAATTTTAATTTATAGATGATAATTCAAATATGGCTAGCTATCGAAGGTGGAGTATACTGTGTCCGACACGGTAGAACATGGTGATATGGTTTGGAGACGGTTAAATATGATTCGATGCGGTTCAAAGGTAGGACACGACGAGGATCCGGACCGTGACATAGTCAACGAAAGTTTACCGTATTTTTTAAGGCTATTTTTAAAAAAATATTAATTACCGTAATATTTCTTCAATACTTTTTCTCCCATTTTTTCCCGACTAAACCTAGCACCCATATGGCCACCACTGAGATTGTGGTTCCCCGAAGTAGGACACCTATATTCTTATTCTTATTCATCTTCTTCGGTTCTCTTCTCTCCATTTTCTTCCATTCTTCTTGTGCTTTGATAAATTGATTTTGAACCTTTGATTACTAATATACTGTGTAATCTTTATCCGTGTTGAATGTAGCATTCAGTTATTTCACTTATTCTGATTTATAAATTTTTATTGTAGTTCTCTTTCGTTGATTATGTTGTTCGGTAGTTGATTTGCAAAATGGATGATTGATTCTTTAATTTTGAAACTAATTATATATTTATTTCTATGTTTTATAAGACTGAAAATTTTTGTTTATAATTTGTTTTAGTTTTTTTGTTGTCATGTTAATTTCTTTATCTACTCATTGGGTTATATATATATATATATATATATATATATATATATATATATATATATATATATATATATGTGGTGGGTGGGGGGTTAATATAATATATTATATGATTTTAAAATGATATATTATATGTAGTCTATATTTCAATATCTTTAAAATGATATATTATATGTTTTTCTCGCCGTATCTTTGTTTCACATGCTTTTGAAAACTGTTGGTACCCGTTTCTTGCTATGTTTGTTTTTCGTATCTCTGTTTCACATGATATATTATTTTTATTCTACATTTTAATATCCTTAAAATGATATATTATATGTTTTTCTCACCGTATCTCTGTTTCACATGCTTTTGAAAACTGTCGGTACCCGTTTCTCGCTATGTTTGTTTTCCGTGTTCGTGTCCGTGTCCGTAATTTACTACCCATTTGTGGAGGTTCTTTTTAATGATTTTTTTTTGATACAAAGGTAAGAGTACAAGAAGGGTCAATATCTAGAAGTTGACTGTCCTAGAGCATCCTTTCGGATGAGGTCTTCAACGTCCCGCGGAATGCTCCCGCCACCCGTATCCGAGCAATGACCGAGATGTGCGAGTTTATATGCGACAACGTTGATTTCCCTAAAGACATGTTGAACTCTAACTTGTGTACACCTTGAAATCAAAATGAAAATGTCAGAAATGATCACGCACGCTTCCAATGGCGGTTTCCAGATCTGGTTGATTGAGTTAATGAGTTCAAGATTATCTCCCTTAATTTCAATGGTGTTAAGTACGTCCTAAACGTATGGCCTTTTGGAGGCACTCTCTTAGAGCGTAAGCTTCCGCTTGAAGTATGTTTTCTGCTCCACAACAATCCATTCCCGTAGCAAGTGTTAAATCATTATGATATCGAATGATAAAGTCAAATGCACATTGATCATTAGGTTATTTTTTAATGATAATACATCCACTACGTTGTACTAAATAAAATTAAGACATCCACTACATCCTTAAAAACAAATTATTAATCAACTATAATCCTCTCACTTAGCAATAATCATGCATTAAGGTCGGGTGTCAGATGTCAACTAATTGGTTCGGCTAGAGCACCTGTCCATAATCATGATCACAAAAAAAGATTCTCGGAGCTTTTTATGTTTTTGAGTAGGGCTATTTGCACTATGATTAATACTACATATTATAAGTTGTAACTATGACTACTTTTTATTAGTTTGAGTTTAAAAAATATTTTCAAAAATATTCTAGGCATATATAATATAATAACGTGACTAAAAATAATAATATTAAAGGTTGTTTTGTTCACTTTAATTTGTTTCAACTAGAAAGAATTGGGAATCGTCGTCCGTGAATAATTTGGGCTGAAAAAGAATACATTAAAAAGCTCATAATTATTTCAACTAGAAAAAAAAAAACTTTTGAGTTTTATATAGTCAACTTGCACTTTAATTATTCGTTCACCAATAAATATAAAGAAGGGTGTAGTCCAGTCTATCTTAAACGAAAGGACAAACTAATACGTTATTTGAAGCAACCCCATTTAAAACAACTCCATATTTTTAAATTTATTATTTTCACACATTTTAGATTTTAAAATTCGGTAATTTAATATATATATATATATATATATATATATATATATATATATATATATATATATATATATATATATATATATATATATATATATATATATAAGAAAATGGTTCATTGCACAAACACAAATTTAGATGGTATCAAGAAGGACCAAAAGCAACACAAATTTATAGTGGCTTAGCCCATTAAGTTTTTGTCCCAATTGACCCAAACAAAATAATACTGTCCATTAGTGCAAATATATTAAATTTGTTTGAAGCGAAGGTTTGAAACCGCGAGGTAATAGACGTTTGGTTAATATCTTTTGGTTCACAACGCTAGCTTATCATTTCACGTGTCCCAATATAAAAATTTTATGAAATCGTAACAGATACAACATAAAGGGCTTGTATACCCGTACATGTACGTATAGTTTACAGAGGGAGGGCTATTTTATAGACACGATGATAAATATCACAATTGTACGGTATTTATAAAAACCGAAACTGTGATCCGATTATCGTAGTCATGAAAGCTTTGAACTTGGCTTTGAAAAATAGGAGGAAGACTGAGGCAATCTAGTCAACTGGGGTGTCTGGTGAGCGACGTATAATCTCGTATGTCCTCCTAAGATCGATAGATACCGCAGAATGATGTGCATCCGCCTCGCCCTCAGTCATACGAAGGATCCCGGCCAACCATATAGTACGCTCCCGTGTGTTGAGCGGTGTCAACATGGCATCTCCATCAATCCTAAGGCTCGTGATAATAGCAACGTCGTGGAGAGTAATGGTCATCTCACCCCAAGGTAGGTGAAAACTACTAGTCTCTGGATGCCATCACTCTAGAAATACGTGGATGAGGGCATGATCAACAACGGAAAAGGAAATGTCGCGTAGATTAGTAAGACCGCTATGAGATGTTAGCCCGAACCAAGAAGTGGGGTCCTCTCTATCAGCATCTAGTATCCACCCCCTCAAATGGCCGATGTATGCTAATCTCCTAAGTGCTATAACCGGCTTCTTGTAATCCTCCTTCATAAACAGATTTACATTTAATTAAACATTTCATTACTTTATAATGTAAGGTAATTTGTTACAAGTGTGATCCATTTATCTACCTCTCCGATCCACACACCGCTTGCCCGGTGAGTAGCATAGCATGTCAGCACCTCTTGAGTCAACAGTGCTCCCTGTAGCAACCACGCGGCCTACATCAGCCGTGAGCATCCTCCACATGATCGTCATATGGAATATCTTGTATGTCCTCATCGACTAGTATGTCTGTATGCTCCTGCAAACAAGTCACATCCTCCTCTGCTGGTAAATAGACATGCTCCTCTAGCCGTATAACAAGGGAATATGACGGTCCAACACCATCCTCATCCTCATCCTCAGTGTGATACGAAGGGTCAAGTAGATGTGCATCTTGGACACGTGAAGATGGATCCGAAAATGAAGGTCGGTATGGTCGAGACACTTGAACCGGTGTCTACACGTCATGTGTCGTAGTAACTCGAGCTTGTGCACGAGGTTTACGAGCCGAGATCGTAGGACGCCTACGCTCCATCGCCTCTAATATCTACGCTAAATTGAATTTAATTAGTTTAAATAATTACTAATTACTCTTAGAATAATATCAATTAAATATTTTATTTAACTAAATGTACTTTAATTAATATTAACTATTGTAATATTTTTTAATTAATTAAAATCCATTATTATAATTTGGTTAAAATATATTTAATAAAATATTATTTAAATAGTTTAATACAAATTTTTTCATTTATTGTAATTTATGTTATTAAATCAAAATCAATTATAAGAAGTTAATTTGAAATTAATTCAAGTTAATTCGAATTTAATTTAATTTAATGCGAAATAATTCAAAATATGCATTTTATGCATTTTAATTCAAAATAATACATTTTATGCAGTATAATTCAAAATAACGCATAAAATGCATTATGTGATGAATAGTGACTTCACGGTTACGGAAATCGTGGCCGTCGAAGCCAATGTTCATCTTTCCCGAACAAACGACATTGATGGCGTTCGGGCATCGATTTTGTTCCGATCACTCCTAAACTAACCTAATTCTAAGTGATTTCAACCTAAACTACTCAATTCAAACCAAATTATAACAAAATCTAACCTAAAAACTCGTAATCGATAAAACTCGTAATCGAAAAAAACCCACAAATGTACCTCCTTCTGATTGTATTTCCGCTTTTGGAATGGGCGTCCTTCATCACCACCTTGATCCATTGTTGATTCCGGCCTCGACTTGGCTTGATTTTGTTGACCACCCTCCCCGCCGCTACTGTCGAATGTTATTACGAAACCCTACAGTCACTAGTTCCGAAACCATGGCTTTGTAGGGTTTCAGAAACTCCACGGTTTAGGTTCCCGTAAATGTCGTGCAATTATAAATTTTACCGCCGTGCACTTAGTCATTCCGTTTATAAATAAATGTTTTTTCAAAATAGAGGATATGTTGTAGAATTTATATTTGTTTTTTTTTAAAAAAAAATAATGAATTACATTAGTTATAGTAACTTTATACATGATCCTATCTCAATTTTTTTAAATAATAAACTCAAAGGTGGATCGGAGTGGTGACTTGCCCTACCTTAAAGATCCTCCTACAATCCTATCAAGGTTCTACTTATGTTGTATGAATGGAAATGTTGAATTGCCCTACCTTAAAGTTTCTCCTATAATCCTATCACAATTGTTATTAAACACATGACAAAGGTCTAACCACTTTAAAAGGAGCATCCGAGCTTATAATATGATGTTCGCTTTTACGCCAATGGGTGGTAAGGTTGATCAACCCGTATAAGGGCGTGGTTTGAGTGAATTTCGTATACGTGGTAAGAAGAATCATCTCATAAGAACCATGTTGCTGACAAAAGGTCGTCCTCCAATTCATTCCCGAATGTATATAATTGATACCAATGATGAAAAACAAAACAGACTACGTACATTTAGGTATATTACTTACTTTAATAAGATTTTTTTTCTCTTATGCAACATTATTAATTGTTTTGTTGACAAGTAAAATTGTTGGTTTACGTTGTTTTTAACTTCTATTATAACATATGTGTTCAGTGCAAATGGTGATTGTAACCTGAACCGTACCATAGTCACAAATTTGAAAGTGACGATTGATCAACACAATCCTCATGCAAAGGGGTTCGGGATTTTGACAGGCTAATGAACGATCCACGAGAAAATATCAAGTTGAGATTGATAAGCTCATGAGGAACCGACACTCGGAGATACAATATCCCAACTGCATACGAGGTAGTAGTTGTTGTTGTTGACTCGGACACCACTATACAACCAAGAGATGTTGTCTTGTAGAAACTCGATGGGAGCCTATAGAGTATATATCACCGAAATTCACCCATCCTTTCTCGCCTTACAATATCCACTGTTGTTTCCATACGGAGAAGATGAATACATGATTGATATTATGCTAAAAGAGAGTGGCAAGAAGAAGTCACAAAAATGACTCCAATTAAGTTTGCGAGAGTTCTTAACATTTCGGATCCATTACAAAAATGGAGAAGGAAAACTTTTGTTGCTTTTAAGGAAGCTATTCCAACAATTTTTGGTTGATGCATACCTATGATAGAGTCATTGAGATTGTGTTATTTAAGGAATAACAAGACCAGGTTGAGATCGGATTTGTACAACATTCTTACTGATGCAACGAGTCGTCGAACAAGAGAAGGATGTTCTACTTACCGGTAAGCCATTGGTTTTACCATCATCGTTTACAGGTGGTTCCAGGCATATGTTGCAGAACTACCAAGATGGTTTGGAAATTTGCAAGTATCTTGGACACCCGGCCTGACTTACTCATAACGTTCAATGCAACTCGAAATGACGAGAAATAACGAGGTATGTCCATACCAGAGGTCTACAACTAGATGTTATACCAAATATTATTAGCAAGGTTTTCAAAATGAAACTTGATGAGATGATTAAAGACATAAAGGTGAAGAAATTTTTTTGGAAAGTATTGTCACTTACATATCTATTTTACGTCACATACTAACTATAATTTTTTTTAATAATATTTGTTTAGATATTATTTATATCTGATTTGTATATACAATAACACACAATATTTTTAATGATATACATTCTTTTATGTTTTCATTAAAGAAAATACATGCAAATAGAGGATGTAAAGAACAATATTTAGCGTTAAGTTCTTTTTATTTTTTTATATTGCATTGATATATACCATCGAATTCCAAAGGAGAGGACTTCCACGTGCTCAGATTCTTGTGTTTCTCCACCGCGATGACAAGCTTACTATTGTTGATCATATTGATCGTGTAATATTTATTGAAATTCCCAATCCGGTCCAAAATCCTAAACTACATCAAATTGTTGGATAATGTATGGTGCATGCATGGTCCTTGTGGAAAGACGAACCCAAAATGCGTATGAATGGTAGGATATAGGTGCACATAATAATTTCCTTAGGAAATACATCGGTGTTGCTGATGATGGATATACCATATATAGAAGGAGAAATAATGGGACATACATAACCAAATTTGGTTTTGATTTTGATAACATGATTTATCGACCTGTTGCACTCATGCATTTAGTTAGATTTCCCCTTTCTGCATTCATGTTTTGGCCTTAGTTTGTGTCATTTATGCTTGTTTGGTGTTACTTTGCAAGAATAGATGTCTACACACACTATTTGTGGCTTTGTAGGTGATTTGACACATTATGGAGCTAAAACGATGTATTTGAGGACCAAGCCTCGAAGTGGACGCATTGGAGCGAGCTACGTGCACATGAAAGGGATAGGAATCGAGCTAAAGACACGAAGGAACGAAGAATGGCCTGATCTCGGCCAAGATCCACCTGATCTCGGCCGAGATGGCCTGATCTCGGCCAAGATGGCCTGATCTCGGCTGAGATTTCTTGATCCCGGCCGAGATTTCCGAAGTCCCGATGAGCTGAGCGTTCTGTTGCCAAATCTCGGTCCCGACCACGCTTATCTCGGCCGAGATTTTTGCCCGAGATATCTTGTTTGGCGATTTTATTTTATTTTTGAATCTGATTTAGCGCAGCCCATTGTTTGGAAGGTTGTTGGGTATAAAAGGAAAGCTCTAGATAATTTCTAAGGGTCCGTCTTTTGTGTTGGGAGTCGCCCAGAGTTTACCCTAGAGGGGGGAGCCGTCTCCTTCCCTTCTTCTTCACCATTGTTCTTCTTAGTTTATATTCAAGATTCAGACTTTTACATTGAGATTTGTTTGGAAGAGATTGTTGAGTCATTGTTGATTCAAGATTTGAGAAGATTGCAGGTTTTTATTTATTAAAGTTAAGTTCTTTTTATTCCCCTTTGTTATTTATTTATTTGTCTTTTGATATGATTGTTATTGGCTAGAACTTTGTGGTTCCAAGGTTGACAAGGATTTGTTTATGCCTTGGATTATGATGGAATGTTGAGTTTATGTTTGGTTTGTTTAGCCTTGAAATCCTAGTGGTTAGTTTGGACTTGAACCTAGTTAGAATCCATCTAGCTAGTAACCTAAGTCCTGAGTCCATATGTATAAACAATGATCTTGAACCTTTGGAATCCATTTTCTTTCCTTTAACTCGATTATCTTTGTTTTCCCTTTTTGTTTGTTTGTTTTGACTTTCAATCAATAGTGACAATTGATTACGAGTCTTTAAAACCCTTTAAAAACCTTTTTGATTTCTTTCCCTTATCTTTTCCAACATCCTGTCTTTAATTGAGATCTATTTTATATTTAATCATTGCTGCATATTAATCCTCCTAGTCCTTGAGATCGACCCTGAAATATTTGTCCTATGTAATTCGTACGATCCATACATTGTGGGTTCGTTGCTATTTAGGGAATTATTACAGGTTATAAATATAAAATTATCCCTTTCTAGTTTTGCTATCCTGTGGATTTCTATCTCTTTTGATAGTTGTTTATAGGGGTGTAAAACCAGCGAACAGAATTGAATAACAGATTTGTAGTTCCTTATAAACCATTCCTTCTTCTCAATATCATGCGCAAATTAATGTTTATTGGTTCAACCAAGCTCGATCAATCAAGTACTTATTCAAATACATAAGCTAGGGAAGTGATCGTGTGTCTATATATGTTGAACATTCAGGTTTTGTGGAAGGAGACGAGCGATGTAGGGATGATATCAAGGGGTATTGGAACTGTCGATACATATCAACAAGTGAAGCATCTAGGCGTATCTTTAAGTTTGGGATTCATTATAGGTTCCCATCTGTGTTGAGATTAAGCTTTCACCTTCCCGAAGAGTTTTTTTTTTCATTTCTAAAGATGATGACATTATTGAGTCCATATTGGATAAGGATGGGTTCCGTAAATCAATGTTTTTAGCTTGGTTGAAAACTAACAATACGTCTGAAGTGGTGAAAAGACTCACATATTCACAATTTCTTTCCCGTTTTCTTTGATAAAAAGAAGAAGAAGAAGGGTCTGAAAGAAGTGTTCTTAATTCTCATCATATACAAATGGTTGGTAGATTATACCATGTTCTACTAGATAGTCTAGGTGGCAGAGAGAGGTATTATTTGTAATTCTTATTAAATCATGTTAAGGGACCAACCTACTATGAAGATATTCGGACGGTTAATGGTATGTTATTCCATACATTTAGGGAAACATGTTACGCAAGCGTCTGTTGGAAGGTGAGACTGAATATATTTATTGATGAAATTGAAAAGTCGAGTCAATGGGTCACAACAAACTACCTCAAGAAATTGTTTGCTATGTTATTACAATATGACAGTGTGCCAAACCTGACTTTGTATGGTCCCAGACCTGAATGTATCTATCCGATTATATAAGTATGAAGCAAGATCTAGAGGATTCGGTTACATTGGTGGTGTTATCCTCTGGGGAATATACAACTTTTCGGTTGTGAGTGTGGATGATGCTAAGGTTTTTTTCAATATCAAAATTTGGTGTTTAAAGGTTCCTAGGCGTGTTAGATTTGATGGTTGGTGTTACATGGACTGGTCCTTACTAGTGTTGAACATACTCGTAGGCCCTTATGTGTGAATGATACGTGTAAGGTATGCAACTTGTAGTACAACTGCCTTCCCAGCCGTTGCAAACACCAAAAAGATCCTTCATATCCTAAGATATTGTGTGCAAGCAATGAAACAATGGATGAAGCTCTAACTTGTGCATCACCATGAAGGCAATTTTGAACCTCCAATGGAGTCTTGTTTTGGACTCAATATATGCTCAAACAAGAAATTTGTCAAATGGAACGAAGTGTTTATTGTTGGAGTATGATGAAGTTGGAGGTTCCGGAACAATGTTATGTTTGACACCAAATCTCCGCCTATGCACCGGAATAATTGAATTAAGGCTCGAGAAAGGAGCAACATGTTGTCTTTACTCGTCACCGAATGTACCAACAAAGACGTCCCCGGAGAAGACGCCTTTGTTCATTACGAGGTGCCAAATCAGTGTTGGATCAAAATCAATTTTGATGCAGTTTTTCATGGAGACATGATGGGAATAGGAGGTATTCTTCGGAATGATGAAGGCCAATGGATTTGTGGCTTTGTCCATAACATTGACTTATGTATTGTTTCCAAAGATGATTTGTGGAGACTCATTGATGGTTTTGAACTTGCATGGGATTTGGGAGATAGGAAGAGTCCAAGTCGAGATGGACATGAATTGATCATCCGTCTCAAGGGTTGGAGGGTGCAAAGTTGGCACACCTTTTTTAGCTTAACGAACCATTGTCAAGGCTTGTTTCATAAGAACTGGAAAATTTGGTTGCGGCATATTTACCATGAAAAAATTTATATTGCGGATTTTTTTAGTTTCTTATGCATATAGCTTTCGTGTTGGTTTACATTTCGTAAACGTTCCCTCGGATATGGTTCTTCCGATAATGTCATCTAATTCAATGTGAAGATCTACGCCGAAGTTGATTGCATTGTAATTCAACTTTCTTATAAAAATTTGGTGGATGTGTTCCGACACAAAAAAAAAATGTAGAAACAAATTAGGTAAAAAAAAAAAAAGCAACAATAGTTTCAATTGAAAAAATAATGCCCGTTCAGCTCGCAGTCCAAATATAGCAAAACTAATTATAGAAAAACTTCTTTTCCTTCCTAAACTCAAAACTAATCCACCCACAATGCACACTTATTTCTTTGTCCCCCTCCCTCCCATTTTCAAAATTTTCAAATAATTTAAAACTAAATAGTTAAGAACAAGACCACGAATCTCCAAAAAAAAAAAAATACAAGAAAGAAAATCTCAAATCCCGTCTCCCCTTCCTATAGTTGGAAGAAAAATGAGAGACGTAATTCTTCAGAATATCTTGAAGGGTTTTGGGATAATTTAGAGATACGTTATTAATATAGAGGTTTTTATTTGTTTCTATGTTATTCAACACGCCACAATAGATACTCATATCATAAAAACTATTGTTTGTTGTGGTGTGTGCGTGAGTGTGAGAATGGAGGAGACCACAGGGATTCCGAAACCACCAGGGAGGCGCATAAGTGGACCGAGTAGGCCGGGAGCATTTAGCAACTACGACAAGATGGGGCGGGTAGGAGGAGGCAACAAAAAGACGAAGATTATATGGATGATAGTGTTATTGCTTGCGATCATCGCAATTGTTATCATTGGCATTGTGTTGTGGGTCGCGTTTAGCAAGTCTGATGCGCCTATTGTCAAGGTTCAACGTTTTGTAGTTCCTAGATTCGATGTTGATAGTGATTTTGTCGAGGATCAGGTTTGTTTATTTTTGTTTGTCACTGAAATTTGTGTGTATGGTTAGGAAAAACAATACGATCCATTTGCATGTTCAAAATATAATCCAATAGCCAATAGTGAAAATAAATTAAGTAAACATCGAGTCAACATTACGTGAGACTTTTGAGAATCGGAATGAGTTTTGCAAAACAAAAAACTCTTTTATTTGATTAGAAATATTGGATAAGGTCTAACCATTCAAAATAAACGGATGTTTGACTCGTATGTTTTGAACACAAAACCAACGGATTTTATGCTAAAATTTAGGACATGTCGATTAAAATTAGTCTTTTTTGACAAAATTTTATAAATGATAAAAAATTTAATAATTGTTTGGTATGTGTAAGTTTGTGGTTATATTTTTATGGTCAATATATTAAAAAGAAAAAGGTCGATAAGTATAGGTTAAAAGGATAATTTTTATAATAACTAAAATTATTGAAAATCTTTTTTTAAAAAAGAAATTCTACAATAGTTTCCTAAAAGCTCTTAAAAAAATCTACCTATAATCTACTAAAAATCCAATTTTCACATACCAAATGCACATTAACTTTTAAAACTACACAATAATGTAATTAAAAAAAAACCCCAACCAAACATTGAAGCTAGCTTTCACAAATTGATTTTGTTTAAAAATGCACCTAAATATGTACAGATAGTGTTGTCAGCAGACTTCGATTTCTACCTGCAAGCGAACAACAATAATCCAATGACGTCAGCAAAGCTAGATTCAATGTTAATGGAGGTGGACTGGAACGAGTACGGGGCGCAATTAGGGCAGAGCACAGTGGAGACCGTGACTCAGGGTTCAGGCAGCTCCAAGGTGGTGCAGATCCGCGCCCATGGCGAGTCTAGCATCAAAAAAAAGACCAAAGAATTGACCAAGCAAGAACTCAAGCTTGACATCAACCTTAGCGGCGACATCATCTTCTCACTTGGTCCTTTTAGCTCTAGTAGCTATGCATTCATGGTTACTTGCCATAACGTCTCTACCAACTCCAAGGATATTCCATGCATCTCCAAGCTCTACTCTTCAAGGTACGTACATCTCATAGCTAATACTATTAATTTGTTGTTTTTTCCTAAATGTTTTTGTAATTTTGAGTTGTCTCCGTTGAAGTTAATCTATAACACATACGTTAGCTCGATTGTCATTTTTAATGATATGGCCGGTAACAGATATGTTAAACGAGACGAGTTACACAAGCTCATGATAAAAGATAGGTTTGGGGTGTAGAGCTTGTTCATTTTTTAAACGAGCTAATTTAAAAATTATAGTTTAAAGTTCCATGAAAATTTAGGATTAGGCTAAAGTTAGGTTCGTTCAGCTAGAATAACGCTATAGGGTTGTTATATTAGTCAAACATATGGGTCGACACAAATCCGTGAATCCCGATCCCCATCCCGCCCTGGTCTAATTGGATTTCGTCCCAAACCTTACAAAATTTCATCTAAAATCCTGCAATCCCATCCCATCTCAGAAAAAAGATGTGGGTTTTAACTTCTTCATCTCGCTAGTTCCATCTCGTCTCGTATATGATTAGATTTTTAATTTAAATGTTAAACTACCCATAATTCATGAGTAATCTTGACCTTTAATTTCTTACTACCTGAGAGTAACGTTAAAAATACAATTATTAACTCTTGTTGCCTTGTAATATCGTCCGTCCGGCTTCTGAAAATATGGTTAGAACGGCGATTATATCTTTCTTCACTCCTATAGTCCTACTTATTTGATTTTTCACAATTGAATTTTCGGTTTGTCGATTATATGGGTCTTCGAAGTGCTCCTTATTCTACTCTCACCGGCGACTTCATCATGTTCACTAATCTCAGTTTTTGTTCGTATTATCCCGGTTTACTCACGTCTAATCATGCATGTGCCGATCTCAACCAGAATAAGGCCTTGCAGGATTCAATTTAAAATTTACAAGGTCCATCCTGATGCCGTTATATGTATAATAGACGGGACGGGGTATGACCTCAGTCCTATCCCATCTTGCCACATGTCCATCCCTAGTCAAACTACTTGTCTCATTCACTTTTAAAACAAGCTGAATTTAAAGTTTTGGATAAAATTTAGGCTCCATTTGTTTGTATCTAAGTCGAACTCGAGTATTTTGGTATAACCACCCTATTTGTTAGAGATAGAATTAGGTTTAGATTAAAGTTATATGTACTTTAACTTTTATTCCTATGTATACTATATAAATGATATGAAGTCAATAAAGAAAACAAGCTTCACAATTACTAAATTCTCTGCCGGTGTCATATTAGTGCCAACAAAACAAAGACCACAAAGGAAGGAATGTTCATCAAGTGCTCATTTCATCTCTTCGTATTAACTCTCTAGAACATTAACTAACATGTGCGCCGTATTAACCTACCGGCGCCAACAAAACAAAGACCAAAAAAAGAAGGTCAGTCATGTTCTCATTTCATCCCCTCATATCAACTCTCTAGGACGCAACCTACTTGCACCCTAGGGCTCAACCTACCGGTGTCATACTAACACCAATTAAAAAAAGACCAAAGAAGGGAGGAATCCCCATTGCACCCTTTCATATCAACCCCTAGGACGCTAACTTGATTGCGTCCAATTATCGTCATCCTAACGGCGTGCTATATTATCGCCACCCTAAACATGTCAATACCCTATGACGCCAACTTACATGCGCCCTAGATCCGAAACTACCGGCGTATTATTACCTGCGTCCGCTGCGTCCTAGGTCTATCAAGTTATCTTTACATCTCTTCGCTTCAACAACAATTTCCGCTCAAGACTCACCGCCTTCAAATACAAGTAAAGAGGATATGGATATTCAAACGGACCGGACCAGACCGTTTGACAGTTTGTGTAAAAACAGTCCATGGACTAGACCGTAACAGTTCGGTCCAATAAGGTCCGGTCCGGGTTTGGACTGGACCGGAAATCATGCATTTATTGTTCAAAAATATTAAAAGTTAAATTGACGGCCCGAACATCATGCATTTATTATGGTCCATGACTGGACTGTAATTTCTGATCCGGTCGGTCCAATCATGTACAACACTAAAAGAGGAGAGCCAAAAACTTTAAGTTGAGTGTTAGAGATAAAACTACGGTTATATTAAAGTTATATATTCGTTTTATCCTATCTATATAAACGATATCAACTAACAAATTTTACAATTACTAAATTTTATCCTATTTGGGTTGAGTCGACTCGTTTATATTTCGGTTGAAATGACCAATACTAATCTGTGATTATTTAAATTATTGATTCGATCTGACTAGTTTAGTCGTGAGTCAGTGTTAAATTAATCTTTTCAGTTAAGTGTTTTATTCTTTTTTATTGGGACATTTTCTCAATTAAACGCTTCTTCTCATCTCAACGAAAAGAGCAACATGAAAAAGTATTTTAATTCATTGTAAACTTTAAAAAAATAGAATACTACTTAAAATTACCAATAACATTTACTTGCAGATTGATTTATTTTCAGATTTATAAATTAAATGAATTTATATATATGGGTTAATAGTTTATTTTTGATTTTATTTCTCATCCTAAGAATATCAAATAATAACATAAAATACCCAAAAATAACAATGAATACCGCGATGGAAAAACACAAGGCCAAAATCGATTTTTAAACAAAAATAATCTTAATTTAATAAATTTTTTTATAATTTATAAACTCAAATAAATCTATAAAAATATAAATCAATCCTCAACTAAATACTCATAAAAATTAATTACAATCATCAATTATCTTTGTAAAGTGTATATTGTGTGATTAATTAGATTGAATTTTTCCACTCCCCAAAAAAATATAAATTGAATTTTTATACGTGAATGATTGAAGTGATCGCTTGCTGAATTAGGAAAGAAATTCCTACTGCTTCTCCAATCATCCCTCCTCCATCTTCACCTTCGCCCTTATCGCAACCCAATCAGGAAGCTGATAAGTCCATTCCGACAGTATCACCAGGGCAATTTACAGCATCAGTAGGGTCGCCGGCGCCGACGATACAACCTCCGTCGAGTGCACCACCGTCCACTGGACCCGCGCAAGCTCCAAGGGCTTCTCGCTCTGGATCCCAAGTCACCCACACTATAACCAACAGCAGAGTATGTTGTTTATACCCTTTTCTATTTAAATATCTGCTTGGCTTGAAATATTTTACATGCAAACAATGAATTTCATGTTTAGAAGGGGCAAGTAGGTTCTATCTACATTGATATTATTTTGATTTGAGGAACCCTAGAAAAATGTGGTTAAATTTCTGTTTTGCCTGTAGGGCCCATTTGGATATGTCAGAAATATTGGTAGAACACATATTCACATATCCCTCATAGCGATATAATATTCATATCAAAGTAATCAAACACAAATATGAGTATGAGTCGTACCCAAAACCAAACCAAATACAAATATGCATATGAGCGACACCCTTGTTCCATCATGCCAACAGTGGATTTTTGTGTGTTTAAGTTTTAATTGAAGGTTGTTTCTACCTATTGATGTTTTTGTACTGAGGACACTAGTGAATGTGGATTTTGAAGATGTTGTGTGTTTGGCTGATGTCTAAATGATTTTTTTGCCTTTCCTGTCAATTGAACTACATTTGGGATTTTCGTTTGGGTTACAGGTGATACTGGATAATGGCATCCTTGCCGTCACAATATCAAAACCATATGGCTATATTACTGGGATCAAATATAATGGAGTGGACAACATTCTTGATGGGATAAATCCCGATGATGATAGAGGGTAATACTGCAGATTTTTTTCTTCTTATATACTGATTCTTTGGTATTGAACTTTAAGTGAAGATCAACCCCTATAAATTTGAAGAAAAACATGATTGAAGTTTTATTGAAACAAAATCATCAATTTCATGTTGGATTCTTGCTGATTTTTTCCCCTCTGGTTTGCTGAAGATGCAAAATGTGATCAGAAGTACTGAAATTAAATTACAACAATCTTTTTTTTTTTTACTGTATATAGGTATTGGGATGTTGTGTGGGCACCAGCTGGAAAAAAGGGAACGGAAGGAACATCCGATAGGTATTCACCTTATTTTAATTGGTTTGAGTGATCTTCTGTATACTTCCATGATCTGGTTTGTAGAATCCAAAACTGGTGAACTAAATCAAAGGATTAAAATTGAGAAGTTCGACAATTACCCGCTCACTTTAGTGCACTATAGCTCCTGGTTCTGAGCTCTGACTCGTTTCCTTGCTTTAATACAGGCTCAAATGTACAACTTTCCGCATCATAGTGGATACAGAAGATCAAGTTGAGGTGTCATTCTCGAGAAAGTATGACTCATCTGCTAAAAAATCTGATGATGTACCATTGGACATAGATTTAAGGTATGTGAAATTGTGAACATACTTGATCTTATCATCATTTAAGATGTAAAAAGTGCCTTCCTTTGTAAAAACTCCAAAATGTTCAATTAGTCATTCGCTAGATGTTGGGATGATGATACATTGATCTCTAGGTACATCATATTGCGTGGTGAATCTGGACTTTATTCTTATGGTATCTTTGAACGTGAGAAGTGGCCTGGCTGCAATATCCCTAATGCTAGGCTTGCCTTCAAGCTGTTCAGAAGAAAGTACGCACATTTCTTTTTATCTTTGTCCGTCTATTCCTATGCCAATACTCAGTGATGTTTTCTTTTAAATTCACATTTTATGTCTGAAATTAGGTAGAACTTGCATCATGACAAAAATGATTAGAAGATTGGAAACATATTATGTGAATGTTTCTTTTCTATAATTATGAAATTGTCATGTGTGAAATTTGCTAGACTTGCATCATGGAAATGTGTAACCCCATGTCCATGTGGGTACTATGTGGCAAGTATCTATCTGCCACTAGAACTCATGCATCTTGGCTTTGCAAATTACTTGCCATGAAAGTTTAGTGACCATGTTTTAACATGTGACTTTGGGCCTGAACAGATTTAGAAACTTGGTGGTGACTGATAATAGACATAGGAAGATGCCTCTACCGGAGGACCGGGAGAAAGGGAGGGGCCAAGCTCTTGAATATCCCGAAGCTGTTCTATTGACCGATCCTATAGATCCGGAGTTCAAAGGGGAGGTATATTTCAGTTTAAGTAATCTACCAACCTTATATACTATATTATATGTTTGTCTATAATCGATGTGGAATATTCCCATCTCCCCCTCTTGAAGGATCAAATCTGACTATTTGCAGTTTATCACGACAAGACATGCCTTTATTCATCCATTTCTACCATGCATATATCGTAGGTGGATGACAAGTACCAATACTCGGACAAAAGTCGTGATATTCGGGTTCATGGGTATTATAGCAATGACCCGCCTATGGGTTTTTGGCAAATCACACCTAGCTATGAGTTTCGAACTGGAGGACCCAATAAACAGTTCCTTACATCTCATGTTGGTCCATCAGTGCTAGCAGTAAGTAAAGCATTCTTTGTTTTCTTTAAATAAATGTCATGAAGGTTAAACAACTTAAAGTTCATTTTGGAAACATCAGATGTTTGTGAGTGCTCACTACTCTGGGGAGGATGTGATACCCAAGTTTAAAGATGGAGAGTCGTGGAAGAAGGTCCTTGGACCAGTTTTCATGTACCTTAACAAAGCCGATAAGGGGAAAAATGCCAGCTTGCTATGGGACGATGCTAAGAAGAAGGTAAGACAATTAGAGGAACTCCATTTGCACTTTTTTTTTTTTTTTTACTAAGGCCGTGTTTGGCACTGGCTTTATTTGGATTATAACTTAAAGTTACAATTTACTTAAATACAAAACATTTTTCCTGAGGCCATGCTTGAGCTGTTATCATATCAAACACACCCTAAGGTGCTCACATTATCAATGACAACTGCTAAAGAGGGAGCTTATATGATATTCAGATGCAAGAAGAAGCTGATGTTTGGCCTTACAGCTTCCCTGCCTCCGATGACTTCCTGAAATCCTACCAACGTGCTAATGTTACAGGCAGATTATTCGTCCATGATAGGTGATTACCTTTCTCAGCCATGCCAAGTTTCTGAAAAAAATCAGTGAAATTCAAAGAACTTCAGACATTCTTGAGATATTGTTCATTGGGGAGCCTGAATTTTTTTTCTTCTTCATTACTTTGCTTAAATTCCTATCATTTGTGGTTATTCTATCAGATTTGTTGATAGCAAAAACATTACAGCAAAGGAAGCATATGTTGGCTTGTCAAATCCTGGAGACGCCGGTTCTTGGCAACTCGAATGCAAGGTAATGCATCATCATTTTTAGAGTTGTTGTTTCATGAGAAAACTTGTGGCAAATTTGAAATTTCTTGTTTATTTAAAAATTAGGAGACTAAGATATTTGATTTGATAGGATATATAAATAATTTACGTATTGTGTAAATATGACAAATATTTTAATGTCATAACCAAGAAGAATATCCAATTCTGTATTCTCTCATATGGTTCCGTACTCAATTCAATTCCATAACTCTTGTTTGTCAATAGGGATACCAGTTTTGGACGAGCACCGACTCTGAAGGCCGCTTCACCATTAACAATGTTCGACCTGGAACCTACAATCTCTTTGGATGGGTCCCCGGATTTGTAGGAGATTTCAAACGCAACGCTATCATCAATGTAACTATTGGTAATCTTTCGTCTCATTGTCAGTTTTTATCTTGAATGACACGTTTAACACATTGACATGCATGCCTCGTTCCATAGAAAAATGAAACCAATAATCTACCATGAGGGCTAGTTCACAAACCTTATATAAAGTTATATGTTTGTTTATGATTGCTGTGGAATATTCTCGCCTTATACTTTAAATCATGAACCAGGGCGTAACATAGATCTTGGCAACATCGTCTACGAACCACCCAGAGATGGACCTACACTCTGGGAAATAGGCGAACCTGAACGCACTGCCAAGGAGTTCTTCGTCCCTAACCCAAACCCCAAGTATGTAAACAAACTATATGTGAATCATGCTGATAAGTTCAGGCAGTATGGATTGTGGGAGAGATACACCGAAATATATCCGTATAAGGATTTGGTTTACAATGTCAATGGAAGTGATTATAAGAAGGATTGGTTTTTTGCTCAAGTGACAAGGTAAATCAGTTTTGTTCATACTTCTTTGATGATTAATTAGTCGGTGTTATCGTGAACTGTAACGTATTGCAGGAAGGTGAAAGATCGGTATAATGGAACAACATGGCAGATCAAGTTCAAGCTTGGAAGTGTGGCGTCAGGAGTGTACAAATTGAGAATTGCAATTGCAGGAGCAACAAATTCTGTCTTAGAGGTAAGAATAATGCTGGATAAATCACATTTTGATCCCTCAAGTTTTAGGTTCTGCATTGTGGAGGAGCCAGAAAATATGAAGGAACTGATTTTTATTCGGTGAGGTTTATATTAAATTTTGTAGGTAAATTTAAGATAACCTACACAAATGGACAAATACTAAAAAATAAAATAAAATAAATGAAAGCTTAGAGAGAAAATAGATAAAATCTGACAACTGATTTCTAGATTAATAGTTTATTGAAGTTTAATTAGTTTAATATCAACTCCATCCAACCCAATATGAGGAGGACACAATTGAAAACTCATGGGTATATTTAATTCAAATTTATCTAAAATAGATAATTTACCACAATTTTGTGTTTGTTAAGATTTGATAGAAGACACTAGAACATCTGAATGAACTAGAGGAAAATAATATAGGCAGTGTGAATACATGCAACCCGCCACAAATTGCTCCACCTTTGATGGTACATATCTGATCTTATGTCAACTTTATTGTATAATAATTACCTCATTTTTTTCAAATCTCAATTATTTTATCAACATCGTGTACATTATAAAATTAAGATATATTGTTAATCACATCCTAAAACAAGCTTAAATTTTGATTTTTTTTTTAAAAACGGAAAGCGGTTGGGTTGACGTCATCCTCGAGATAGTTCAACCTAAAAAATCCTTGTGTACGAGCCCACAAACACAAAATTTAGTTTTGGATATCGAGATTCCCAAATGGGTCAACCAATCAGCAACACAATTTATTTTTTCTAAAGATATGAATAATCTTTACTTCGTCAAAGAAGCCAAGATCAAGCCGAAGTCGGATATAACAATCTCGACATCTCACGGACAACTTAAAAAACCTTGGAGTGTCTTGATGTTGTCACCCTCGATTTCAATCTTTTTTAATATTTTAAATAATATTAGTCAACTAAAACTTATTAAATATAATTGTAGCATATAATTTCAGTGTAAAATGGTTATTGGTGGTTTAATTTAGTGAAATGCATTAAATAATGTTGTTTTTCTTTAAAAAAAAAGGTGGTTTTATCCGAAAAAATCTCACTAGAACAAAATAGAAAGGGGTAATACTCAACAACAACAAATATAGAAAGTGTTAAAACAGTTAGCCGGTTAGGTAAAGACCTCCAAGTCAAGTTTTAAAAGAACGAGTTTTGGCTTCATTCCTTTTAGCTTATTTTTCAAAGTTATATTCACTTTTATGTCTGGAATATATGTCTTATGTTACTTAATATCACATATCTATTATTTTTCTCCTTTTTTGATCTTTTTCCTGACTTTTTAGTTTTTAATATGATAAAGAGTATCTAAGGCGATACTCTTCATTTTTTATGTTAGGAATCATCAAGTTTTGTCTAAGGTAATGGTCACCATAAATTTGGAAGTAATTAATTCAAGGTTATCATGCGAAATTTAACACAGTCAAATTTTGAAGAAATTGTAGATGTCAGGTGAAATTTATAGTAAAAAATAAACATTGTGGGTTAGAAGAACTTGAACCAAAATTTAATCTTGAGGAGATATTTGGCGATGTTGCAGGTACGAGTGAACAAGGAGAACGGGGAAGTGGTGTTCACAGCGTCGGAAATGGGCAGTGATAATGCAATTGCAAGGCATGGAATCCATGGCATCTACCGGTTGTTCAACATTGATGTGAAAAGCAACAAGCTGAATCAGGGTGATAATACAATATACTTGAAACAGACCAAAGGTGCGAATCCTTTACAAGGCATCATGTACGATTACATTCGGCTAGAAGCTCCTTCGAGTGTCGCCCCCAAACGCAAATGATGAATTGAAGACAAATCAAGCCCAAGCGAATCGGAGATGGAACAATGAAGATTGAGCTCTCTTGCATATATCGACACTTCTCCGACCTTGATTTCCTCTTCGGGTATCATGGTTAGTTAAGATACTTGGCATTGTGAATGATACATTGTGATACAAATGAGAGGAAGATGAAGCTTTTGTGCTGTGTATTTTTGTCAATGTACAACTCCTTAATAAGAGAAGAGGGGATGCAACGTTTACTAATCTATCCTAGGAAATAATGATAAAGAACAAATAAGCTATACAGGTATTGTTCCATAAATATAGGGTATGTAGTTGTAGTCTTGTAGACAAGGAGAAGGCAATCTTTATGCTGATTTTTTGTTCAACCTTGGAGGTATAAATCATGTGTATCTTGCGAAGACAAGTGTGAGATGGAACTCGACCCAATTCCCTTGTAAATATGTCGGTGAGCTGGTCACTAGATGCAACATAGACAGATGTATATATAATATCCTAGTTATTTCCGACAATCAATATTTATGTGCTTGGTTTGTTCTCGATTATTTCATCAAGAACAAGATGACAACTATCCGTTGGGTGCTTGTTTGTTCGTAAAAATGAAATCGTTGGTGATGTGTAGTGTGGACCAAGTATTGCAATATAGCTTGATAGGCCGAGAATTTTTGAATATTGAGATTTTAATAAAATGATAGTTTGAGCCGCTTGAGCTCACAAGACATCGTTGTTTGCTTCTTGATTTTCTAGGAACGGACGAAACATGTTGAGATTTACCTTCACTTTGTTCGTGAGGAGTTGCAAACTTGCAATTGGCCAAGTTCGTGTACCCTTTGCATATCCGTACGACATCTTTACTAAAGGATGATCACAAAGTCTATTCCTTAATCTTTGTTTCAGTCTCACTATCCGCCTCCTCTGGATATAATAGAGGATATCATGCATTATTATAGTTTTAAGGGCTTTTATCATTATCATTATCATTAAAAAAACATCTATTGAAGGCCGGTGCCTTGAATGATATCCAAAGTATATTTGCATTGCTTTCATGATTTTTTGCGATTAAAAGATCGGTAACGTACGCAAGAACATGAAGTTGCATGATTGAGGTGGCTAAGAAAATAATATTGAATAATGGGATATCCAACATCGAGGGGCTTATCAGAGATTTGCACACTAGAGCTGCCAATCTCCTTAATAGCAAAAAAATTAAGTTAAACTTGTTCACCCACAACATCAATTTCAAACTTCCCATAATATTACTTCACGACACAATACAAAATGCAAAGACTTTTAAATGAGGTTATAACTAATATAAATGAAGGCCTTGGGGTTTTTAGTAATTCCGGTGAGATTCGTAGGATTATTAGCTAATGCGGCTTTTGGCGGCTTCAGCAGCGTCAGCGGCTTCCACTTGCATCTTCGACTTCTCTAGATCCGCCGCCGTCGCTTCCTCTTCGTTCCTTGCCATCAATTTCTTCCCCTGCGACTCATACAAAATTTCTAATTTAACTCACTGTGAAAAATAGTCCAACTATATATAACGTTCGATAAAATTAAAATCAAATTGAAAGAGGGTGTACCTGACCAACAAAAAAGGCTTTAACGTAGACAAAGCCTTGTTTAAGAGAAACAAAGGTTGATAGACATCCATTTTTCAGCTTAGAGGAGATGCCACCGCCTTCAGACTCCATTTTCAAAAGCTACACAAAATGCCACCGTCTTCAACATGGATAATAGATCTGAGGTTTTGCCACGTGTTGTCTGTTGGAAACCTGCGTAACGTGGCAAACCCGCAGGCTTTTCAGCTGTTTCTAGACAGCATAAGGCCCATTGGGCCCATATATGCGAGTTTGGGCTAACGGCCTATATCTCGCTCTTTCCTTTAATTTTTTCCCTATACTAGGCGAACGCGCGTGCACGATCGTCGTCACGCCATTAGAGATATAATGTAAATTAGTTATGAACAAATTAATATGAAGTAGAGAGTGGGTATATTAAATTAGCATGACATAATTAGCTAAATAAGATACATGCATTGAATTTGCATTGAATTTTCCATAAATTTGTTCAAACTGCGTATTAGTTAGAAGGTTCATAAAGTATGTATTCAGAAGGTCAACACATTATAAAAGTAACTAATGGAAAAGGCAGACTAAACTTCTCCACAAAAGGAAGATCATGATGATCTGGCCCGCCAATGCTCAAATTTCGTACATCCATGTTGGTTGCAGTTGCATAGTTAAATGCATCAATGAACCATGACGTATATGATACCTGCAATGAGCTGAATACAAAATTCTCATAACCTATCTAAAGCATAGTACAGAGACAAAAGGAGCAAATTTTCTCAAGCAAATTATAAGCTCATGAGCACATCTGCACAACCACCAGTGTAACCTTTGGCCCAAAGGACATCAGCTCGTCAATTGCTGTTACAAAAAACAGAAATTAATATTGGTTATTGAATTATCTACAAGATTATAGAAAAATGAGAAGAGGTATGCATAAAGGTATTTGTCCTAAGGAGGAACCCTGTAATTACACGTATTTTTGTGAATAAAGTGTATTTTTTTGTAAATGGATTAAATGGGAGTAATGTGTAATTTAGCCTTATTCTACTGACAAGTTATATAAGTGACAAAATATGAAGCCTTGTTGATTTGAGAAAAAGGAGAGTGGCAATATGTCAGAGAGCAAAATTTGGCTTTTTCATCTTCAAGGCATCTGATTCTAAAGCCAACGTCTAACTGAGAAGTAAGCCATTAAGAGGCCATCAATATATACACATTCCATGTTTGCTGCACAACACAAATTCAAAATATAAGAAAAAAATGTGGTATTGCACTCAGTTGCAACAACCTTTGCAAGCATAGTTTGCAATGTCAAATAAATCAAAAGCAAATGAGAAAGCTGGACCGTTGCTATAAATCAGGTCCTGTGAAAAATGATTTTAATTCAAAAATAGCAAATAAAACATGTATTCCAATTGACCAAATTTGATAAGGAATAATTCACACTAATTAAAGCAAATGCTACAGACCTTTCCTGTTACAGGAGGGCTAAATAAAAGAATGCCTTTCCAAGGTGACAGTAGACCAGTGAAGTACCTAATAGCAAGAAAAATCATACATGTCAAAATATACATAATAAATGTACAGTTCAATTCCAGAAGTAAACATGTGTCAAATGAGATTACTTTTTTAAACAAAAGATACATTAAGAACATTAATGTCCGAAATCCTTATGCCGTGTTATACAGATCATTCGGCTATTTATATTTGACGTAAAGGGTCATATATATGTTTATTTAGAGAACATGGCATCACTTAAGAGTTTTCTATTATGTGCCACAATAGCCAGACAACCTGAGTTACTTCATTCACCCTTAACAACTTCCTAGGCCAATGCATGTGTAGAAACCTGCCAATTTAGTCAAATAAACCTAAATTGACATTATTCCTAGAGATTTGCTACATTTTCATTCTCAAAGCATCGAGGTAAGTTTGTTCCGGTAATAATATTATAACCTAAAAGATATCAAGAGAAAGAGGGGACCTGGTGCTTGTGCAGAAGCGAGATTTGGAGGTCACTAAAGCGACCGAGAATCTCATACTGGGAAAGAGAGAGGAGATCGCTGATGTAACATCTGTGTACACATCCCTGTTAATATTCCCAAAGGCACACAACAACAACTCGTGCGAAGCAAGAAGACAATGCGAGTATTAGTAGAAAAATAAGGAAATGTCAATTAGCAGCAATAAGTGAACAAAATTAAGAAAACAGGTGACATGAGTCACTATGTTAGGGAGCAGTAACTGTCAAATTCAGGTGGAACTTGGAAGGGGTAGATCCTAGAATTTGAGGCAACAAGAACCCTCCCAAAATTCTAGTATGTTGAAAATATAAAGGTTAAGTAAAGACACTGACATGGAATATTTTCCACGCAACAACACTTACAACATGACTAATAGATATGTTATAAGAACCAAAATTAACTCATCATAAGATCAGAAACAGTGAAAGCCATAAGTTAAAGCGAACCTGTGGAAGTCCTATGGAGACAAGGCTAAAAGGTTTTTCAGGTTCAGGTATTCAACATCAGATGTCCAAGTTTATATATATATATATATATATATATATATATATATATATATATATATATATATATATATAGAGAGAGAGAGAGAGAGAGAGAGAGAGAGAGAGTTAGGATCATGTAGGAACCTCTCTTATAGTAGGGAATATGGACTTATAATAGCCGTTGGATTAATATAGATGAACGTCCAAGATTTAACATTGTTTATGGTAATAATTAATGAGAATATTATATTGCCTCTAATAGAATTATGATAAAAATATTTAACGACCAAAATTTTTCTATAAAATATAATAACGACCAAATTATGGTAATACATTATTTTCATATTGGGTCGTTATTATATTTTATAGAGAAAATTTGGTCGTTAAAATGTTTTTTATATAATTAATATAGTCATCGTTAAAATTTTGTGGGTCGTTAAAATTTTATAGAGAAAAATTGGTGGTTAAAATGTCTTTTTTCATATTTTAACTACCAAAACAAATTTTAACGACCAATCCTAACAAATTTAACGATCAAATTTCTTATAAAATTTATTAACGATCAAATTTCTCTATAAAATATATTAACGGCCAAATATATTAACGATCAAATTTCTTATAAAATATATTAACGATCAATTGCTTCAACGTTTATTTTTGGGATAACCCAAAAATTTTAACGACCATAATCAAAATTTTACAAATACTAATTTTAACGACTAGAATCAAACACAAATTTTAACGAACTGATGATTTTACAAATACTAACGACCAAAATTTTAAAAAAAAATTATAATAACGACCAGAATCAAAAAAAATAAAATTAACGACTAAAAATAAAAAAAAAACACAAATTTTGATCGTTAATTTTTTTGATCGTTAATTTTTTTGATCATGTAGGAACACTTCAAAAAAAAAATTAAAAAAACACAAATTTTGATCGTTAATTTTTTTTTAGTCGCTTTTTTTATTATGGTTGTTATTATATTTTTTAAAAATTTTGGTCGTTAGTATTTGTAAAATCATCAGTCGTTAAAATTTGTGTTGGATTCTGGTCGTTTTTTTTTTTTAATTCTGGTTGTTAATTTATAGGATTATACATATTAACGAGTAAAAAAAAAATAATGATCAATCTTATAATATAAAACTAACGAGCATCCTTCTATATAAAAATTTAATAGTCAATGGGAATCAATTCATTCAACGTTTATTTTTGGGATAGCCCAAAAATAGGATATTTGTTTTCCTAATATGTATATTATTTAATGATTTATTTGTGAAAATTGAACAATCATATGAATCTCACCTATGAAGTTTATTATGTACCTTCCATCATATCCGTTCAAATTTTAATCCAACGGATCTTAGAGGTTCCTATTCCCTACTCTAAAGATGATTTCTACCGGATCCTGACCCTATATATATATATATTCTCCTATTGTATGTAAGTGTAGCATAAGGAAACAATTATATTATAATATACATTTTAAGGAAATATAATATGAAAAATATGTATAGTAAGTTGACAATTGAATATAAGAATAACAGTCAATAGCACAATATAACATCTAAGTTCTAGTATTCAACATCAAATGGCCGAGTCATTTCTATTTCTCATACACAGTAATTAGACAACTGAAATATTCAATATTAATTTGGTTTAAGATTAAATTCAGAAGTAGAAGAAGAAAGCCAACAAATCTGATTTAAAACTGTTAATTTGCATCGTGCGTTTGGATTTTTTTTTTTCCCTGTTCATTTAGATCAATTGGAAATGGAGCAGAGTTAGTAACAAATGATGGAAACTACATCTTCATTTAGTGATTTCAAATCTTTTGGTCGGACACACCTTGAGCACTCTTATATCATTTGGAAACTTGAGATAATATGCACAAGAAAGATATTAAAAACAATAAATGGAGGAGTATAGAGATATAATGCACACCTCAAGCGCTCATCTATCATAGAAATCGGTTTACACCACAACTGTAAACCCCAAAAGCCATATTTAAAATACAACAGATCGATAACTGGGGGAAAAAGAGGAGGAATTGAAATTACCCCGTTGTTGGTGCTGTCACGACGATTCTGAACCAACTCAATCCACTTTCAAGGTTCGACAACTTGATCAAATTCATGGAGAGGTACACAAATTGAACTCTACAACAACTAGAGGAATAAGTTAATTAAATGTTTGTTCATGGTCAATAAAAAGCAAAAGAGCATATTCAAAATAAATATAATCAACTCTAAACAAAGCAAACATAAAAAAGGTAAGAGTAACCTGATAAGGACGGAACATAAGAATTAAAAAGAAAAAAGAAAACGGTTTATGAACAAAGACTGATCAGGCGACAACAACATCCAAAGTATGAACATGATCTCGTCCAAGAAAATCTTTGTCTTTAATTTAGCATAATTTTGTAATAACTAATAAGAAGTATTACCTCAATTGGGTGTGATTCTTCAAGTGCATCCAGGCCAAGCCCATCATTGGTTTCATCAATAAATTTGAGTCCAAAATTTCCATTCAGGAAAGATGTTGTCGACAGCAACCAAACGAAGGTAGACGCCCGTGAACGTCAAAACAAAACCCTAAAAAAAGCGGAAGATGTTAAACATGGAAGGAGAGACCGAAAACTGAATAAGTAATCAAAATTGAATGAATATTGAGACTTACAAGGGACGTTTCAAACATAACTGCTCAGACGACACTCGAGAAGGACCTGCGCAGAGTTCTCGGCGGTGGATTGTGATCCGGAATTCAAGAATCTATAGACTTGGTCTTTGTCTTGACCGAAATCTTCTTGTGATAGCGTTTCTTCTTATTACTGGCAGCGGCTATGAGTGAAAGCATCCGATCGGCGGAACAATCGACGCCGTCGTCAATCTCAATCGTAGCAGGCGATCAGAAACAGAGGAAACATTTCGAAGTGTTTCTCATCTTCTCCAATTTTTTTCTCTATTGCAAGAGAAGATAAGAATAACAGTCACCATAACAAAATTGACGAAATTGAATCGGATGTCCAGAAACCAGAAGAGATGGATTTGGATTTAGAGGTAGAAGAGAAGTCGATTTGTAGGGTGGTTTTTTGTATTGATGTGCTTCTCTTCTCCTGTGTAAAATAAAAGGAAAAAGAACGGTGTATTGACAATGTAAAACGTATACTCTAAAAATAAAACACGTGTAAATACAAAAAGCAGTCCAAATCCAACTCAAAGCCCAGATCCAACTCAAAGCCCAGCCTATATATTATAATGTAAGGGCAAATTTGGAAAATGAATATTGTACGGGAGAAGTCTCCCTTTTATAATAGTAAGGATATTAGTGATGGTACAAAAAGAAATTACTTAAAATTATTTTATAAAAAAGGTAGGATAAGTAGTTAATAATAATTTTATTATAAATTAATAGAAAAAATTATGAGAAGAAAATCTTACGTATTTTGGGACAAGTGTATTTTTTTATGGCTCGTAGTAATCGAATTTATAATAAGTTGTTACCGCATTTAAAAAATAAAACAAAATAAATAATAAACAAGATTTTTAGAGTAGAGATGGTGAAAATTGTTGTTTTTTCAAGCATGAAATTTATAACTTTTAATTTAAAAATACTATATTTTACCCAACAAAATTTCAATTATAAGAAGTAACTATACAAGTAAATAACTTATAAGTACTTTACTTGTTTAAAACTAAACAATCTATTTTACCCTATATTTTCAAATCTATCATTTTTTTGAAAATTCACATATAGTAGATAAAGCTGATATTAATTATAAATAAAACAATATTTCAGAGTTGAATATATATATATTAAGTAGAATAATAAACAAGATTGTAGACAAGCGTATCTTTTATGGACCGATAAGACATACCTGATTACAAAGATGACCTGACTATACAGGAAGGTAGTATCACTCCAACATCTACAAATGCAGTGTTGTTCATAAACAATATCCGTTGGGGAGGAATAAGGATACTTGTTTCTAATTAAGGAAGGTAAATCTCTTCACACAAGAAGGTAACATTCTTCCCCAAATGGGTAAATTTTAATTTGGATAATTCTCGCAAATGCATAGTTATTTAAAGTTTTAGGGGTTGTCCAAAACGAGTTGTTATTGGGTCAAGTTCCAAATTAGAGTAATAGGATATGACTATAGTATACTCTTTGACAAAAATTGCAAAGTCGAAATTGGAGTTCAGCTCACACGTGTTTCGGGTAACTTGTACAAGAGGAACTCCATAACTAATGTAGTTTAATACTAAAATCGAGCTTGTGATACGAGTGCAACCGAATGAAGCCCTATTCTTAAAGATCAACAACAAGGTCCCCGGTCTCGGAATAAGATTAGACATAAGTGACCTTAACCTTCTCTATAGTACAAGGTAAATATTCCTAAGTCGAATACATATGTTAACTACTATCAACTATGGTCGGTTCTAACAATCAAGTTCCTGCTAAAAATATAAGAAGGAGATATCAGAAGCATACGAGTGGTTGCTTCTAGATGAAATAGAAGGAGAAAGACGGCTATTTAGTTACCAAACCCAATAGAAGAAGAAATTTGAGAGTTAGGAGAAGAACACTATCAAAGGAACAAGGTGGATTTAGCCATCAAAACAATGATAAGAAATTAAGACTTTATTCTGGAATAAGGGGTCAAACTTTCACCCCCTAAATAGTTGGGATAAAGTCCGTAAATCAAGAACAATGGGAACTACAATTAGGAAAGCGGAAGATATGAACAAAGCGTAAAAAATAAAACTTATGTGAAAATTAATGGCAAAACCGGATAATGTCTGGTCAAACTAATGGAAAAACCGAATTCGAGAAAGGTTGTAGATGATGTGTGGACGATGGTAAAACAATAAAATTTTGGAAAGATCCATGGATAATTGAGCAACCACTTCAAAATCTAGTAATAACAAATCCTTGATATATATTTTTGAACTAGTATGTAACTTTATTACAGACACACAATGGAACCAACAATAGATAAGTCAATTACATAGCTTACTACTAAATGACACTATTAGAAAAATAGAAAGGTACAACATTTCTCAAAATGGAATGCAAGATAGGTTGTATTGAGCATCAAGCGAAAAGGATGGTTCTCTACCGATTTCAGTTATGGAATTCATCTAGAAACGAAATATTGGAGTAACTCCCGATAAAGCATGGAACCGATAAATTAACATAATCTCTAAAGTTTACAACTTTATGTGGAAATTATCCCTATATGGCATCCTAACCAAATAGAATATAGATCAACAAAAAGTGTTGGCCCTAATGCACTACGAATTTTGTCAACATTCAATAGAGAGTGCTAAACACATTTTCTTCAAATGTCCATTTAAATACACAATATCAAAAACAATAAAAATAATGGCTCGCCTATAAATATGTGATTTAGCACAACATAGACGAATGGACATCATCATGGAAATAAAGGATAAAACTGCAACAAAACTAATAGTAATAGTAGTTATGTGGTGGAATATATAGCTAACAAGAAATTTTAAAAAAATATTTAACAATAAAAAAGCACCATCGTATCTAACTCAAGTGATTCAAAAATAAATCAAAGATTAGGATGAGGCTAGTGCAAAAAAAATCATCGGCCAACCATCCAAACAAAAAAAGAAACAAAGAATATCAAATGACAAAGACCTACACAAGGTTATGTAAAAGTTAACTTTGATACATCTAGAAACTCGAAGGATCAATATAATTTGGCTACATCATAAGTAACAATAACATCATCCCTCTTGTTTTAGGCAGGAATATGTGAAGTTGAATTTATCCTTAAAGCAAAAACTTCTAATCTAAGTGAGGGCCTCTAAAAGGCCGCAACTTTATGATTCACAACCATTGATATCGAATGAGATAATTTAATGCTCATTAATTCAATCAATCAAGTTTGTAAACCACCTTGGGAAGCAAATATGATCGTATCCGACACCTCCTAACTGATCTTGAGATTCGGTCAAGCTAGAGTACAACACTTTTTTGGGGGAATCAACATTGTTGTAGACAGACTCGCATCTCTGGCCATGACTCGGACACGAATGATGGGACCATTCCGCAAGAAGTTGAAGATCTTGTCCGTAAAGATGCTTTAGGGCGGCCTACTTCTAGAAGTTGACCATCATTTCATCTTACCTTTGTATCAAATATTATATATATACACCTATATAGTATGAAAAAACTAGGATAAAACTTACAAATATAATTGGTTACAAATATAATTGGTTTAAATAAAACTTACAAATATAATTGGTTTAAATAAAACTTACAAATATAATTGGTTTAACGTAAGTTTATAATTGAATAAGAAGCCATTTGCAATCACACCTATATAGTATGAAAAAAACTAGGATTCCTAAAGCAATTTATCAAACAAATGAAAATACGATTGGAGTTTGTCGACCGTTAACTATAATTTTGGTAACTTTGCACGGGTATTCAGATAATGCATTTTAAAATGAATAACATAGTTCGATATAATTTTGTAATTTTGATGAAATACTCTTAAGTGCCGTAAATTAATGACATATAAGTTATAAATAAAATAGAAATCTATTCAAAATTAATTTTTAAAAACTATGTGTCTTATACATTAACTACATGGTGTTGATTCTAGAAAAACTCACTCTCAAGAGGAATGCCCTAGATTGGATTTTGAGAAAAGGTTGTAGAGAAATTGTTGTTGTTTTTTAAATTTTATAGCAACCGATGAAATAATCTTGAGCAATTTTTGTAAACATCTTTTTTCCTCTAAATTAGGCACACTGTATATTTTCAAACAAAGTAGTTTAGGACATGTGTCGTGCACGAGTATTTTTACTACATATAAATAGGGGTAGAAACAAATTCTATAAATTCTGATTTCGTCCCATATCTGACGGAATTTCATAAAAATAGCAATTCCGTCCCGTCAATAAATATCCGGGACAAGAGAAAGTGGTTGGGGAATTTTGTTTCATTCTTTCAAGGGTTATTCGGGACAGAGCGGGAGGTGGAGGATGCTCCAAGATACTGGTTCTCAATAGGACCAAGAGTTGTAGATGACGACCAACAAAGACTTGTCGGACCGGTCTCTAATGCAGCGATTAAGAAGGCGCTTTGGTCTATTGGTGATATGAAGGCCCCGGGTCCGGATGGATTTTCATCTAAAATTTTCAAGGTGAATGGGAAACGACATGGAGTGAAGTTTGTGTCATAGTTAAGGAGTTCTTCGTCAACGGGAAGCTATTGAGGTAGGTGAACCATACCATGGTTACACTTATAACAAAAGTAGAGACACCTTCTTGTGTAGAGAATTTTAGGCCGATATCCTACTACAATGTGGTATTACTGGTATACAAGATTATCACCAAAGTGATGGCAAATAAACTAGGTCCGTGTTTTTTGTATCTCATTGACCCGACATAATCAACATTCGTCCTAAGATGGTTGATGTCAAATAATTTTTTTATTTGTCCAGGAGCTTTTGAAGAGATACAATGTGCGACATGACAATAAACGGTGTTTCGTGAAGATTGACCTTGCCAAGGCCTACGACACGATTAAACCGTTCATCAGAATTAGATCTCTTGAGGTGTAACTGTCTGTGCGTAACATAAATAAGTACCTTCTAGGCTTAACTTTCAGTGTGTAACATAACAAATTAGCCTAGTCCAATATAACATATAACCCGTCCATCACAATTGGGGCATATTTGCAAATTCCACAAGTTTTGGTCACAAACGCAAATTAAGAATATGGGAGCTTTTTTGTAACTTATATAAATCTCTCTCCCCGATTAGGGTTTACTGGTGTCCTTGTGGCGGCTTCTCCAACAACGGCGAGGACGACGACAAATTAACTTCATTCTCGACGGGTTCGATGGCCGACGAGGGTGGCAACAGGAGGTGGCGACACTGATCCGCTTTGGCGCGACTCCGTTGCGATTCCAACGGCCTTTCCTTTCAGGACTTCGATGTAGCCAAGGCGGTGGTGGCAATCAGAGTAGCCGTATGGACTGCTTCGATCCTCCTTGATGGCTTGCGAGTTCAATAATGCAGACCTGAACTCTTCGTTCCGGCGACGGGTCTGGGCAAAGGCGAATGTGATGGCTCCCATTCTCGACTCTGGCTAGCGCGAAGGGAGACGAGCAAGTTACAAATTGGGGAAATCTGAGCGGCGGAAGAGGACTTCGGTAATGGAGGGTTAGGTTGGCGGATCTGGCAAAAGTTGTAGGTTTGGGCGAAGGTGGAGAAGGTGAGAGTGGGTCCGGATTGAGGTTGGCTTCGTAGATTTGGCTCGGGGTGGTGAGGGTGAACTCGAGCGAGCCCCGAAACTAGACTTGAAGTAGAGAGCTCCCGATAGCGTTTCCGGGTGGTGAATACTGAATAGTAATTCCGAGATGAGATAGAAGACGATGGGGAAATTGGTGAATAGTGTTAGGGTTTACTTTTGGGAAGGAGATGAATACTAACTATTGGGATAAAACTTTGTAATTTTAGAGTATCTTTAACTACATTTCATAATTCCGTAAAATGTCAAATTAACTCCAAATCGTTACAATTCAAAATCTCCAATTAAACCGTCTTTAACCTCTCGATAACTTAAAAATCTCGATCTAATTCAAATTAAATCAACTGTGAAAATATCAAAATCCTACTTTTACAATTTAGGAGAGGTACGGTGACAATTTTTAGAAGGTACGGAAGCAATTTTGTCCTTTGAAAATATGGTTTAAAAAATGGGACACATTGACATTTTTGTAATATTGATGAAAAATATAACAACTATTATCTCTATTCATAATTTTAGTTATGTTCGTTCAAAATTTATACACCATCAGTTCTAGTATTTTCTATAGTTAGTTGTTAATTTATTAGTTTTGTTTTTTATGCACTTTTTTTACTTGTAAATGTTCGTTTGAACTAATAAAACACAATGTTTGAACTAATAAAACACAATGTTCGATCTAATGATACCCAAATTTTGAACTAATAATATAAAAGTTCCAGTGTTTATAGTTATGGTTATTATAATACTTTTATTATCATACTTGTGGTTCAAAATTTTAATATCATTAGTTTAAATCGAGTGTTCTACTAGTTCAAACATTTTAGTTTATTTATGAAAAAACTTGTGAAAACATATGAACTATTAGTACAATATAATATGAATCAACAAAACAAACAATTTGGAAAAGAAAAAATGGAAAACGCTCTCTACTACTGAAGCTCAAAGAGCTTCGCTTGGGTTTATTCCGGCCACCGCCAAAAGCCATGAGGACAACCCTCGCTTTTATTCCGGCCACCGCCGTTGGGTAACCCCCACTCTCTTCTTTATTGCGGCCGAACGCCGCCGGTGTCATCTTCTTCCTCCTCCGCCATTGGAGAACCCATGTTTCTTCCTTGTTACAAATGACGAGTCTCGATCCCGACTCACACCCGATCACCGTCATCCTCCTCTTCCAACCCCCAGCTTCCTCTGAAGCTTCTCCGATTATCGGTGAGGTTGTTCAACCCACAAACATAAAAAGCAATACAGAAGGTAAATTCTTTTGTCTTCTTCTTCCAAAGCTCCCAAGGGTTGCTACAATGGTCTCAAATCAACAACCCCTTCGTCGACAAATCTAGAAAAAACGCGATTTTGGGCCTCCTCGACCTCAATCGCCAACATCTCTCTGAATCAATGTTCGATTAATGAAAAAGAAAGACTAGTCAACCAACTAACATTTAATCTTCAAGAATCGTTTTTAAGTTGAAGGAGATACGCATTTTTGTATACCAAATTCAACTGTGAACATCATGACCAATCTCAGACTACTCTAATCGATCATGTGTTTCCTACAACCCTATTCCGTCGTCATCGTCTCCCAACGATTCTAGATATGTACATGTAACGAATTGTGGTGGCAGGGGAACACGATTCAAGATTTGTACATGTAACGAACTGTGGTGGCTAGGGTTTTCTTGTCTCTAACTATTATGAAGCTCCCAAATGGGCCAAAAAGCCCAATTTTTAAAAAACTTTAATGAGTACCAAATTTAATGAGTACCAAATTTAACAAGCTCCTACTTAAGGAACACCTTGGTTTAAAATCAATGATGCTAGTTTTACTAGCAAAATTCAACAAAATTCAAAAAAAATAAATAAATTCCCAGAGGCAATGATATCTAATAACAATTTGTACAATTTTATCCTTTAAATATTTATTCACTAACTTTCAAAGTTATACACTTTATATGGCATGACACCCGTGTTTTGCAACGTCGTCTTTTTAGTTTGAGATTGTTGTTTTGGTGGCGTTTCGAGTAGTTTGTCGAGGAGGGGGCGTGGATTTGTGATCGACTCCTGACGGCTCTAATGCGAGTCCAAATCTGAGGTGTCCACAATTGTTCCCCAGGCGTCCTACCTGTGTACTTCCTTCAAAAACAAACTTAATGCTTGTCGCTTCCTGCTGACTGCATCTTCATCCTACTTTCCCTGAAGACCTCTTTTGCTTACGGGCTACTATGTTGTATTTTGTGTGTTTCTTTTTCTTTTATTGTGGCTCTTCATGACGGTTAGTCCGTCTGCCGATTTTTATCGGCCTTTCGATTCACTAGACGGCGTGTCGTCTAGTGTTTTCGAACCACTTTCCTTTATCAAAAAAAAAACAAACAAAACAAACAATTTGAACTTGAACGAAATATACAAAAAAATTTTGAATGAAATAATGTCCGTTAGAAAAAGAAGAGGGGGAGGGGGGAACTAGCATAAAAAAGCTCAAAATCTTTATACTATTCAAATTGAGTGCTTTATGAGTTGAAATAGAGTGTTTTATTAGTTCAAATATTTTATATTATTAATTCATGCATTATGTTGAACTTACAAAAAAAAGTGAAATTGTATGAACCATTAGTACAATATAATTTGAAATAATATAAGGCAAAATTTGAACGAAATGTACAAAAAATTTAAACGAAAAAGTGTTCGTTACAAAAATAAACTGAAAAAAAAATGACACGTGTCACACCAACAACGCTCTCTAGTTCCACAACAGAAGCTATCATTGGTATCTGAACTAGAGCCATTATGTGTATATATTATTAAGATTTAGATATTAATTAAATAATTATGTTGTAAATAGTTAGTTAATTGATTTACCGTGATTGAACATATTTCATATCTTCACGAATAAAAACCCAAATTCCGTTAAGATATGTGTTTTAGTTATATAACAATCATCTTTGATAGTTTCTATCTATTTCTATATGCATTTTCACCCCATTTTATGAATTGAACACTTCTAAAGTTCAAATCATTTAGAAGGGCAATGGATAGCTTCCTATCATCGTGTATGCCAAATAAACCTTGTTGAATTATACTCATAATATCTCCATTTTCACAAATGAAAAAGCATTAATTAACTTAATAAAAGACGGGAGATGACTTAGTAAGCGACAAATGTTAATATGATAAGTAAAAAAAGTTATTGATCACGTAGTGATTAAATAAGATTATTCTAACTAAATTTTAATTTCAATAGAATATAACAATTTTGAGAAAATTTGATTCAAACAAAGTCTAAACAAAGTTGTTTCGGTTAAGGATCTTGGTTGGTTTGAATAAATCATAACAAATTTGAGCAAAATAAATCTTAACAAAGGCTGTTTTTGGTTAGTGAAAAAATTAAGGGATGAAGAGGGATGTTACGGTTCCCTTAATCTCGTTTGATAAGGGTTTGAAGGGATGTAATAATTTCACTACTTTATGGAGGAGATTAAGGGATTAGATTATGAGGATTGTGTAATACTATTGAACTTTAAATATGAGGATTATAAGAATTATTAAGGCTAAAATCTTATTTTATTAACCCTATTCCTTTTTCATAAAAAAAACACTTTTTTGTAATATTACCTACAATCATATTTATTTTACCAAACACTCATTTCACGTATTTTTATACTCATTTCCTTAAACAATTTCATCTTATTAAATTTTCATCTAAATAATTTCCTTTAACTTTAGTTTATTACCAAACAGACCCAAAATCTAATCAAATCTAATTTGGTTAGATAATAAAAAAGACAGTACTGAATAATATGATGAGACGACTTCACGAACATCCGACTCGTAAATGACCTAATTGACAAAACTCACAAAAGGTTGAGGCTTATACCTTGAAATTGGACTCCTTTGGTGTATTTATATGAATGAATAATAATGGAATATATGATACGGCCTCTACCTTTTTTTACTTCTTAGGAAGCACAAATAATTCTTTTTCTTCTTTGCCTCGTATCAAAAAACCCCCAATTTTCTCAACGCACGCAAAACTTCACAACCCCATTTCTCCCCTCTGCTTTGGGGTTTCGTTTTCTCTCTCCCCATCTCTCTCTATTTCTCTCTCTGTCGCTCGCTTTCTCGCTCGTTCGTTACTTTCTCTCAAGCGCATGGTCGAAGCGTCGGATGCATAAGCATCTTCCCTCGTCTTTCTCCTCTTCAAGGTTTTTATTACTTTATTGATTGATCGGTTAAAGATTCAGTTTCCCCCTTTTGATTGATAGCCTTTGAGTTGTTTGAAATGTTTCCGTTATAAGTGATTCTGTTATTGTCTATTTGTATTTGTGTTTACTGGTTTGATTCTGCTGCAGTATCTGAAGTAGAGAAGTCGAGTTAGATGGCAGCCTTGAGATCGAACTTGCCGTCTAGGCTAAGGCAACTCTTTTCAAGCGAAGGATCATTCGGCCCTTCTCTTCAACTTGACTCCGAGACTGTAAGTCTTTATAATCGTTGACTAATTTTGTTTAATTTATTTCGAGGGTTTTGATCAAGTGAGCTATTTTTCTTTTTTCTTTTTACTGCTAATTTGGGACTAGGATTTATTGGACTGAAATTGGTGAGAAATTAGGTCTTATTGACTGCTTGGGGTCTTTGCTACTTGATTAGCCTCTAGGGTTTAGAATGTCGAGTCATTATGGGACTCGTCGTTTTTGTACTATGGATTTTGGGTGGGTCTGAATTTTTGTTGCATAGAATTTTTCAAGGTGAATACTTGTTGAACTGTTTTACAGGTTATTGATTGATTGTTTCAATAGGAACTGTTAAAACGGACTTCCTTAGGAAGAAATGAAAAAGAGATGATAAAGAACTGATATGGCCACATTTGCTAAAGGTTGTGCTGATATGTGCATACTGACACATGTATAATGCGAATTAGCGGTGAAGACTTAAATCTCTTGGCACATCTTTGTAGGTGTTCTCTATGTTTCTAGTTCTTGGAGTTTGAGTTGTGCACCTCTGGGGTTTTGTAAAAAGGAGAGTAGCCAAACATACATAGGGAAGAAGATGAAGTAAAATATGTCTCCTGGATGTCCATTTTCATGTACCAGAAGAATAATGAGGTCCAAAGGAATACCATTTGAATGTCTGCCTGAGGATTTGCATTTCTGTACGATGTTATGATAAACTAGTTGCTTCTAAGACATAATAGGGTCGCACATTGCATCTATATGTGCTGCTGTTGGAGCAGTTCACAACTTTGTTCATTTGTGGGGGCTACCCTAACTCATCTATTGCCATTATATATCATAACATCAAGTCTGAATTCATTTTTGTTAATCAATGTTTCTTGACCTTCTATTTAATTTGGTGAAATGTGCTAATGTTGTTTTCCTTGTTGTGAATGGCATTACCTAATGTAGTAGAAGCATTTTCTGCTGCTTAGTTGCACTTTGTCGGGATTGTCTATAAGTTTTTGTCATTGTAGCTGTATGTACTCTGTACATTACAGACTGCTGTTAAGCTGGGTACTCATTTGCCTTTTTTAGCTTCTTTGTGTTATCTGGATCTGTTTGATATAACCCTAATTGTGGATTTTCTAACCGGACATTTATCTGCTCAGAAGTATTGGAAATGTTTGCTGCTCATTGAAACCTGCACATAAATTGATCACCTGAATTTATGACTGAATTTAGTTATTTCTTAGTCTGAAATTGAGGTGTAACCTTGATAGTGATTTAACAATAATTTTTTTGTCAGTGAGGCGATAAATCTGTTTATGTATCTCAACGTGGCCTACATTGATGCTTGATAAAATGTTACGCTGACTTTGTTGTCGTTATCTTTTTGCAGCCTCCTAAAATTAAAGCTTTCATAGATAAGGTCATTCAGAGTCCTTTTCAGGATATAGCAATCCCGTTATCCGGTTTTTGGTGGGAGTATGGCAAGGTGAGCATCGATACTTACTTTTTACAATCACTATACTTTAAGTGCCTGTACATTCGTCATCTCAAATTCTTGTTTCTTTCAGGGGAATTTTCATCACTGGAGACCGCTCTTTCATCATTTTGATGCATACTTCAAGACAAATTTGTCTCATAGGAATGACCTGCTTCTCACAGATGATGTCATGGAGGCCGATCCCTTTCCTAAGCATGCAGTGATGCAGATTTTACGAGTGATGCAGATCATTTTGGAGAACTGCCATAATAGAAGTTCTTTTGATGGACTAGAGGTATACTTGAATGGATTATCTGAGTTGTCTTGCTTTGATAATTGCTGTTTTATTCTATTCGTTTAAAGTTTTTCTATTAACCTATATCTTTTATATCAGCTTATTACTCTATCAGTTTGAATTATATAAACTTCTTGAATGATTTCAGTTTTCTCTTTGTTATGTTTGCAACCTTTTCAGCATTTCAAGCTCCTGCTTGCATCTACTGATGCTGAGGTACTTGTTGCATCATTGGAGACGCTTTCTGCATTGGTGAAAATCCATCCCTCAAAATTGCATGTGAGCGGGAAGCTGATTGGACTTGGTTCAATCAATGGATGTCTTCTTTCTTTGGCTCAGGGCTGGGGTAGCAAGGAGGAGGGCTTGGGGTTGTATTCGTGTGTTGTGGAAAATGAGAAAAGTCAAGAGGAAGGGTTGTCTCTATTTCCACCTGATGTACAGGAAAGTGATGATAAGTCTCATCATCGTTTGGGTTCAACCCTTTATTTTGAAGTGCATGTTGTTAGCCCTGAAAGAAATGGTGAAAGTAGTAGTGGTGCAAAATCTGTTAGCTCAGCTGTGATACAAGTGCCAGATCTGCATTTACGTAAAGAAGAAGATTTGATGCTCCTTAAGCAGAGTATAGATCAATACAATGTTCCTGTAGAACAGAGGTTCTCACTGCTGACCAGAATTAGATATGCGCATGCATTCAGGACTCCAAAGATATGCAGATTGTATAGTAAAATTTGCCTTCTTTCCTTCATCGTGCTTGTGCAGTCTAACGATTCAAATGATGAGCTTGTTTCATTCTTAGCTAATGAGCCTGAGTATACAAATGAGTTAATCAAGATTGTTCGCTCAGAAGAAACTGTTTCTGGAACCATTAGAACACTCGCAATGCTTGCATTGGGCGCTCTGTTGGCTGCATATTCAGCATCGCATGATAGAGCTCGGATATTGAGTGCTTCTACTGTTAATATTGCTGGTGGAAATCGAATGATTCTCTTGAATGTGCTCCAGAAGGCAATTTTTTCGCTGAACACTTCTAATGATCCCTCATCTCTCACCTTGGTTGAGGCACTTTTGCAGTTCTACCTGCTTCATGTTATTTCTTCCTCAAGTTCCGGGAGTGTTATCAGGGGCTCGGGAATGGTTCCAACATTTTTGCCTCTTTTGGAGGATTCCAATCCTTCTCATATGCATCTTGTCTGTTATGCTGCCAAAACTCTTCAAAAACTCATGGATTATAGTAATGCAGCTGTGACACTTTTCAAGGACTTGGGAGGAGTGGACCTTCTGATACAACGGCTGCAGGTCGAAGTACAGAGGGTTATTGGTTTGGGCGGGTCTGGTGGTAGTCCTATGATTGTTTCGGAAGGTTCGAGCTCTGACGATGATGATTTTTATGCTCGAAAGAGGCTTATCAGGGCTTTGTTGAAGGCTCTTGGTTCAGCGACTTATGCACCCGCAAATTCTTCTAGATCCTCAAGTCCCCATGACAGTTCATTGCCATCCACCCTTTCACTTATATTTGGGAATGTTAGTAAATTTGGAGGTGATGTTTATTGTTCAGCTGTGACTGTGATGAGTGAAATTCTTCATAAAGATCCAACCTCTTTCCCTGCTTTGGATGAACTGGGTCTTCCTGATGCATTTCTGTCTTCAGTTGTTGCTGGGATATATCCTTCTTCAAAGGCTCTAACATGTGTCCCTGGTGGTCTTGGTGCTATCTGCCTTAATAACAAAGGCTTGGAGACAGTGAAAGAAAAAGCAGCATTGCGTTTCCTTGTTGATATTTTCACCTCTAAGAAATATGCTGTTCCTATGAATGAAGCCATTGCTCCTCTAGCAAATGCGGTTGAAGAGCTTCTGCGCCATGTGTCTTCACTTAGGGCCACTGGAGTTGATATACTTATTGAAATTATCAATAGAATTGCCTCTTTGGGAGAAGGAGGAGGCTCTTCAATGTCTTCAGACAAGGCTAGTGGAAGTGCAGCTATGGATATGGATACTGTAGAGGGAGGAAGTGATGACCGTTTAAATCTGGTTAGCTCAGGAGACTCTCCTGTGGAGGCCATTACTGACGAGCAGTACATTCATCTAAGCATCTTCCATGTGATGGTATTGATCCATAGGACAATGGAAAATTCTGAAACATGCAGGTTATTTGTGGAGAAGTCTGGGATTGATGCTTTATTGAAGCTTCTTCTCCGACCTAGTATTGTCCAGTCTTCTGAGGGAATGGCCATTGCCTTGCATAGTACACTAGTTTTTAAAAGTTTTACTCAGCACCATTCAGCCCCATTGGCTCGTGCATTTTGCTCTGCATTGAGGGAACATTTAAAGAAAGCTTTAACTGGATTCAGTGTGGTTTCTGGTTCCTTTTTATTGGATCCTAAAATAAAACCAGATGCTGGAGTCTTTCCAACACTGTTTCTTGTTGAATTCCTTCTTTTCCTAGCTGCATCAAAGGACAACCGTTGGGTGACTGCATTGCTTGCGGAGTTTGGTGGTGACAGCAAGGATGTATTAGAAGATATTGGACGTGTTCACCGTGAAATCTTGTGGCAGATTGCTCTTCTGGAAGATGCAAAGCTTGATGAGAGTTCAAGACCAGAATCACAGTCATTGTCAGGTGAAACAGATGAACAGGGATTTGCATCCTTTAGGCAGTTCCTTGATCCATTACTGAGGAGAAGAATGTCAGGCTGGAGTATGGAATCTCAGTTTTTTGATCTCATAAACTTGTACCGCGATCTGGGTCGTGCAGGTGGAACTCAGCGTAGGCGAAGTTCTGATACATCTAACATGAGGTCTGGCAGCAGCCTTCCGTTGAGTCAACCTGGAACTGCTGATGCTGATGGCACTGCTAAGAAGGAAGAGGAAAAGCAGAAAACTTACTACTTCTCATGTTGTGATATGGTGAGGTCACTCTCATTTCACATCATGCATATGTTTCAAGAGTTGGGGAAAACGATGTTATTGCCTTCTCGCCGTCGGGATGATATGCTAAATGTATCCCCTTCATCCAAATCAGTTGTAACCACATGCACTGCAATTGCTCTTGAACACATGAACTTTGGTGGTCATATGAGCCCTTTTGGATCCGAGGCTTCTGTATCAAGTAAGTGCCGTTACTTCGGCAAGGTCATTGATTTTATTGACGGTATCTTAATGGACCGACATGATTCATGTAATCCAATACTGTTGAATTGCTTCTACGGACAAGGGGTTATTCAGTCTGTTCTAACTACATTTCAAGCTACCAGTCAGTTGCTCTTTGCTGTTAATCAAGGCTCTGCTTCTCCTATGGATACCGACGATGGAAGCTTGAAGGAGGATGGAAAGGATCAATCTGAGCACTCGTGGATTTATGGTCCATTGGCTAGTTATGGGAAACTTATGGACCACCTGGTGACATCGTCTTACATTTTGTCACCTTTTACAAAACATTTGCTTGTGCAGCCTATCTCAAGTGGTCATGTTCCATTTCCAAAGGATGCTGAGACGTTTGTGAAAGTTTTGCAATCTATGGTGCTGAAGAATGTGCTTCCAGTTTGGACACATCCGCAGTTTGTTGACTGTACATATGATTTCATCACAGCTGTTATCTCTATCATTCGCCATGTTTATTCTGGGGTTGAAGTTAAGAATGCTAATAGCAGCAGCAGTAGTGCTCGTGTTGCTGGCCCTCCTCCAAATGAAACTGCAATTTCAACAATTGTGGAGATGGGTTTTACTCGGGTCAGGGCTGAAGAAGCTCTAAGACAGGTAGGGGCTAATTCTGTGGAGTTGGCAATGGATTGGCTTTTCTCACATCCTGAGGAGATACCAGAAGACGATGAACTTGCACGTGCCCTTGCTATGTCTCTTGGAAGTGGATCAGAGTCGAAGGAAGATGCAGATGATGGTAGCCAGCAATTTGAAGCAGAAATGACCCAGCTTCCCCCAATTGATCAACTGTTGTCAACATGTGTGAAGCTGTTGCAGGTGAAGGAGTCACTTGCATTTCCAGTTCGGGATCTGCTTATGATGATGTGTTCCCAAAATGATGGCCAAAATAGATCGAGCATCGTATCATTTATCATTGATCAGATAAAGTCTTGCACTTCAGTTTCTGATGTTGGCAATAATACTACGCTTTCTGCTTTGTTTCACGTGCTTGCTCTAATGCTTCATGAAGATCCAGCCTCACGTGATACTGCCCTGAAGAGTGGCTTTGTTGGACTTGCTTCAGACTTGCTGTGTCAATGGAATCTTGAACCTTATGACGAAAAAGTAGAAAAGGTTCCAAAATGGATAGCAGCTGCTTTTCTTGCTTTGGATCGACTGTTGCATGTTGATCAAAAACTGAGTCCTGAACTTGTAGAGCTATTGAAAAAGAGCACTGGTAGCGCCCAGCAGAGCTCGATCGTAATTGATGAGGATAGGCTGAATAAGGCCGAGTCAGCAGTGGAGTCAGCACCGATTCAGTTAGATTCACACCAGCAGAAGCAGCTAATTCAAGTGGCTTGTAATTGTATCAGGAAGCAACTTCCTTCTGAAACAATGCATGCTGTTTTACAGCTGTGTGCAACTCTTACCAGAAACCATTCTGTTGCTATAAATTTTCTAGAGGAGGGAGGTCTGCCATTGCTCCTCGATCTTCCAACAAGTAGTCTGTTCTCTGGCTTTGATAACATTGCATCTTCCATAATTCGTCATGTTCTTGAGGATCCACAAACTCTCCAACATGCAATGGAGTCTGAGATTAAGCATAGCATTATTACTGCAACCAATAGGCATTCCAGTGGGAGGCTTACTGCTCGGAACTTCCTTTCCAATTTAACCTCTGTAATATCAAGGGAGCCTGTGATTTTCATGCGGGCTGCTCAGTCTGTGTGTCAAGTTGAGATGGTGGGTGATAGGCCGTACATTGTCTTAACAAAGGACCGTGAAAAGGATAAAAGCAAGGAGAAAGATAAGCAAGTAGAGAAAGAGAAAACTCAAGGTGTTGATGGGAAGGCTAGTTCTGGCAATATGGGTTCTGCTGGTGTATTAGTTGGCCATGGTAAACTTCTTGAACCCAACAGCAGGAGTTTCAAGTCACATCGAAAACCTTCACATAGTTTTGTAAGCGTAATTGAGCTTCTTTTGGATTCAGTCATAGCATTTGAACCTCCATTGAAAGAGGATTCAAATGCTGAAGTGGTATCTGATGTACAAGCCATCACTCATATGGATATTGATGCTGCTGCAAGTAAGGGGAAAGGCAAGGCTGTTGCCGGTGCTTCAGGAGATGTTGAAACTAAAGACCAGGATTCTGCTTCATTGGCCAAGGTTGTATTTATTTTGAAGCTTTTGACGGAGATTTTAATGACATATTCGGCCTCTGTTCATGTTTTGTTGCGGAAGGATGCAGACCTTAGTAGTAGCAGAGCTCCCATGCAGCGAGGCCCTAATGGAGACTCTTGTGGTGGAATACTTCACCATATTCTGCAGAAATTTGTGCCCCACACAAAGAATTCCAAAAAAGAAAAGAAATCAGATACTGACTGGAAACACAAGCTAGCAACTACGGGCGGTCAGTTTTTGGTTGCATCCTGTGTTCGTTCATCTGAGGCAAGAAAGAGGGTTTTCTCAGACATAAATTCTGTGTTTCGAGACTTTGTTGATTTGGCTAATGGCTTTAGGTCCCCAGGACATGATATACAGGCTTTTGTTGATCTGCTCAATGATGTTCTGGGTGCTCGTTCACCTACAGGGGCAGCTATTTCAGCTGAAGCAGCTGTTACTTTTATAGATGCTGGGCTTGTTAATTCTCTTACTCGGACCCTCCAGGTGCTAGACCTTGACCATTCTGAATCACCTAAACTTGTTACTGGACTTATTAAAGCTCTGGAACTTGTCACCAAAGAACATGTTGCAAATACAGCAAAGGGTGACGGTTCTGCGAAAGCATCTGATAGCAACCAACGTGAATCTGCTGAAGAAGGTGGCGCAGCCCAACCCAGGGACGCCGTGTCTCAAGACCACAATAGTTCTGCAGTTGCGGGTTTCACAGAATCTTTCAGTGTGGTCCAAACATATGGTGGATCTGAGGCTGTCACCGATGACATGGAACATGACCAGGATCTTGACGGAGGCTTTGCTCCATCAAACGACGATGATTACATGCATGATACCCCTGAGGATGCAAGAGCTTTGGAAAATGGTATGGAAAATGTGATTAGTTACGAAATCCAGCCTGATGATGGACAGGAAAATCTTGTTGATGATGAAGATGATGATGATATGTCTGGAGATGAAGGGGAGGAAGATGACGAAGAAGAAGACGAGGATGACGAGCCTAATGATTTGGAAGAGGAAGAGGACGAGGAGCATCACCTTCCACATCCTGATACAGATCAAGATGATCACGAGGTTGATGAAGATGAGTTTGATGAAGAGGTGCTAGACGAAGATGATGAAGATGAGGATGATGAAGATGGTGTCATACTGCGGCTAGAAGAGGGTATTAATGGAATTAATGTTTTTGATCATATTGAGGTTTTTGGTAGAGACCATGGTTTGTCTAATGAAACGCTTCATGTGATGCCTGTTGAAGTCTTCGGCTCTAGACGTCAAGGTCGTTCGACATCCATCTACAATCTTCTTGGAAGAAGTGGTGACGCTACCGTTCCTTCCCAACATCCCCTGTTAGTTGAATCGCATGCATCTCCGTCTTCGGCCTCTACAAGAGTTCCAGGTGAATCTTTCACCAAGTACCTATTTAATTAATTTACCAAATTGATTAGGTCCTGAAATAGCTGTTTATATTATTCATCTCTAAGTGTGTTTCTATTTGCTCATGTTTCTGTTGTGTCAGATAATGCCAGGGATGCATTGTTCCCTGATAGAAGTGTGAACAGCACAACAGCGCAATTGGACACTATATTCCGGTCTCTTAGGACGTCCCGCCAAGGATACAGGTTCAACTTATGGGCTGACGATAATCAACCTAGTGGTGGTGTATCCAGTTCTTCGGTTGTACCCCAGGGATTAGAAGATTTTCTGGTTTCTCAGTTGAGGCAGCCAGATGCAGAAAAAGCTTCTGATCCCAAGAAAAATGTAACTGAGACTCAGAACAACAATGATACCACTCCATCACAAGAACCAGATGGGAATTTAAGACCTGAAGGCCCTGCTGATAGTAATAATGCTAACAATGAAAATGATTCCTCTGCAGCCTTGGATAACGCTAGCAATAGGGGAAACAGGACTGTAGAAGATGCTGCCTTAAGAGGGATTGATGCATCTAGTCTGCAGTCAAGTTCTGTTGATATGCAGTTTGAACCTGGTGATGCCGCTGTTCGGGATGTAGAAGCTGTAAGTCAGGAAAGTGGTGGCAGTGGGGCAACATTGGGTGAAAGTTTACGTAGCCTGGATGTTGAGATCGGAAGCGCTGATGGTCATGAGGATGGTGGAGACAGGCAAGGCCCTGAGGTGCAGGGAACTCGTTCTAGGAGGACCAGTGTGTCATTTGGTGCATCTGCTCAAGGTAGTGTGAGAGAGACATCACTTCACAGTGTTAGTGAAGCTGTGGAAAATGCTGCACAAGATGCTGAGCAAGGTGTTCCAGAAGATGGGCAGCAAACGAATGGGGATGGTGTCTCTAATCCAATTGATCCTGCATTTCTTGATGCACTTCCAGAGGAGTTGCGTGCTGAGGTCCTTTCAGCTCAGCAGGGACAAGCACCACAGGCTTCCAATTCTGAGCAACAGAACGCTGCTGCAGATATTGATCCTGAATTTTTGGCTGCTCTCCCCCCTGATATTCGGGCAGAAGTTCTCGCTCAACAGCAAGCACAGAGGTTACATCAATCTCAAGAGCTTGAAGGCCAACCTGTGGAGATGGACACTGTGTCAATAATTGCTACTTTCCCATCAGATATTAGAGAAGAGGTATTTATAGACAGATATCAGACATTTGGTGGACAATTTTTTTGTTTCTTTTACCTGCATATTGACAGTTTGTGGACATTCTATCATCAGGTTTTGCTGACATCCTCTGACGCTGTTCTTGCTAACCTTACTCCTGCACTTGTCGCTGAGGCAAACATGCTTAGAGAAAGGTTTGCCCATAGGCATCACAACCGAACTCTGTTTGGCATGTATCCTCGAAGTCGAAGAGGTGAGACTTCTAGACGAGGTGAAGGGTCAACCCTGGAAAGACTTGGGGCAAGTATTGCTTCACGAAGGTCCATAGGAGGTAAGCCCCTTGAAGCTGAAGGAGTTCCATTAGTGGATACTGATGCTTTGAAGGGCATGGTTCGGTTGCTTCGCGTAGTTCAGGTTTGTGGTGTTTCATGGAGCTGTTTTACATTAGCATTCTATGTAATAATAATGCGCTGATTAGCAGCTGTTTTTGCAGCCACTGTACAAGGGCCAACTCCAGAGGCTTCTGTTGAATCTATGTGCTCATCAAGAAACCAGGACTGCTCTTGTGAAGATTCTAATGGAGATGTTGATGCTTGATTCTTCGAAATCCGGAGATCTGTCTACTGCTGCTGAACCTTCATACAGATTGTATGCTTGTCCCAGCCACGTGATGTATTCTCGCCCCCAATCTGTTGATGGTAAGTATGAGTGGCCTTTTTTCTTAAAATTTTTTTCTCTATTTTGTTGGTTGCTTGACCGATTATTTCCTTTCCTTGTTCGTCAGGACTATCTCTTCTCCTTGTATATGTTTTAAATTGTTGTGTTTGTCAGACTCATGCAGGATAAATAGTCAGCTCTGTAAGGAAACCATAACTTTTCTACAGATTATCAGCATTGCGTTCTCTTTCGTTTCGATTGATGATTGCTAACATATATTGTACTGATTATTACTGTATATCGTGGTGAATAACTTGTTTCTTATTGCTCAGGAGTGCCACCCTTGGTTTCTCGCCGTGTACTTGAAAATCTGACCTACTTGGCTCGTAATCATCCTTATGTTGCAAAGGTTTTGCTCGAGTTCAGGCTGCCCCAAGAAACTGAACATGCACCTGAAATTGTAGATCAGCGTTACGGTAAATCGCCAATGCTGGAAAATGACGATTCTCAAGAAAAGGAAGGGAAACTATCAATTGCATTGCTGTTGGGTCTCCTAAATCGACCACTTTATTTGAGGAGTATACCTCATCTTGAACAGGTAAATCGAATGGGACTTTTTATCTCGTGGTTTTGTTTTGACCTGTTTTCAAAGGGCATAATCCTGACATGTCGCCTTTTAACCCCCCTCCCTCCCCCCCTCTTTTCCTTTTTAGCTGCTAAATTTATTGGATGTTATCATTGACAACGCCGAGAGCAAATCCCCATTGGATGGTTCTGGGTTGGCTACTACCGAACAGCAGTCTGCTCTCCAAGTCTCTGCACCTGATGCAGAGATGAGTACTGATGCAGTAGCTGCTTCTTCACAAAACGTTGAAACGTCTAAAGTTGATGAACCTACTCCCAGTACCCATGTAGAACCTGATGTGCAAAATGCATTGTATGACCTCCCTCAGAAAGAACTCAGGTTGCTTTGCTCATTACTTGCTAAAGAAGGGTACGTTGGAACTGTTATTTTTTGAGAGTTTAATGTTTCATACTAATTGCTGACTCGGTACTCATTTGCTGCTTAATGCAGTATTTAACCCATTCTTAATCTTTCTTGTTTTTGGTAGAATTCTTATCGATATTTGGCGTCTTTCTTCTGTAGTTCAAGCTATCTCACATGCATGCTTTTTTTGCCAGTTTGTCAGATAATGCATATAATGCAGTGGCGGAGATCATGAAGAAATTAGCTTCCATTGCAGCAAGTCATTCTCACTTGTTTATTACCGAGTTGGCTACTTCTGTGCATAAGTTGACTAAATCAGCAATGGACGAGTTGAATGTGTTCTCTGAGGCCGAGAAAGCGCTGCTTCGGTCCAATTCCACAAACGGAGCATCAATTCTAAGGGTACTTCAGGCATTAAGCTCTCTAGTTGCTTCCTTTAAGGAAAAAGAGAAGGAGAAGTCAGACCTTCCTGAAAAAGAGTACAGTGCTGCCCTTGCGCTGATCAGAGATATCAATTCTGCTTTAGAACCTTTGTGGCTCGAGCTTAGTACTTGCATCACCAAGATAGAGAGTTACTCAGATTCAACTTCTGATTTAGCCTCTTCCTCATTAGCACCTCGATCTAATAAGCCTTCTAATGCCATGCCTCCTCTCCCAGCTGGCACTCAAAATATCTTGCCTTACATAGAGTCCTTCTTTGTCACTTGTGAGAAAATACATCCCGGGCAGCCTGGTTCAAGTCCGGAATTTTCTGTTGCTGCCGTTCCCGACGTAGATGATGCTAGTACCTCGGCTGGCAAGCGTGAAACGTCAGGGCATTCTTCAAAAGCTGATGAAAAACAGATTGTATTTGCCAAGTTTTCCGAGAGACATCGTAAGCTCCTAAATGCCTTCATTCGTCAAAACCCAGGACTGCTTGAAAAATCGTTCTCGCTTATGCTTAAGGTTCCCCGCTTTATTGATTTTGACAATAAACGCTCTCATTTCCGCTCAAAGATAAAGCACCAACATGATCATCACCATAGTCCTCTGAGGATTTCCGTCAGGCGAGCTTATATTCTAGAAGATTCATACAATCAGCTGCGTATGCGGTCTTCTCAGGAGTTGAAAGGGAGGCTGACTGTTCACTTCCAGGGAGAGGAAGGCATTGATGCGGGTGGGCTGACACGTGAGTGGTATCAATTATTGTCTAGGGTTATCTTTGACAAAGGAGCTTTGCTATTTACCACAGTTGGCAATGATTCGACGTTTCAACCAAACCCCAACTCTGTCTATCAAACCGAGCATCTCTCATACTTCAAGTTTGTTGGTCGAGTTGTAAGTGTTATTGTTGAACTTTTTTAACTTTCTCCTTTAATAATCTCTATCAGCCATCAGTCCATCACTAATTCGTGCTCTATCAATTCAGGTTGGGAAGGCTCTTTTTGATGGGCAGCTATTGGATGTCCACTTCACTCGGTCTTTCTATAAGCACATACTCGGCGTTAAAGTCACGTACCATGATATAGAAGCTATAGACCCTGATTACTACAAGAACCTGAAATGGATGCTTGAGGTAAAACTTGTTTTCTGTGTGGTGGTATTTATCTGGTCTTTGGTCATATAGTTTGTAATTTGATACAGTATTTCCTTCTGTTTACATGCAGAATGACATCAGCGATGTTCTAGACCTTACTTTCAGCATTGATGCTGATGAAGAGAAGCTCATATTATATGAAAGAACAGAAGTAAATCTCTTCTTTTTACCTGTTAGTTTTGATTAATTATTGTGTGCATCGCTTTTATAGTTTTAACTTTTGGGATCCGTTGACTAACTCAGGTAACTGATTATGAGCTAATTCCTGGTGGGCGGAACATTAAAGTGACGGAGGAGAACAAGCATCAATATGTTGATTTGGTTGCTGAGCATAGGCTGACGACAGCAATCCGTCCTCAAATCAATGCATTCTTGGAGGGCTTCAACGAGTTGATTCATCGAGAATTGATATCCATATTCAATGACAGGGAGCTTGAACTGTTGATCAGTGGGCTCCCTGATATCGACTGTATGTTTCTTTGTCTCAAAACTACTTTCGGTTTCTATTTTGCCATTCCCTCCGATCGTAAATAAATGTCGTTTTAGCATAATAAATTTGATCACAATTATTTGTCGTTTTAAGTTCTCTATAGCATTAAATAAGTAGTATTCATGAGATTTGTTTATATAAATTGTTTTTATCACTTACTTTTAAGTCAAGAATCTTTCTTATTGGTTCAAAAGAGTATTGAACATTAAATATGTGTTAAGATCTAGAAACTTTGTAAAATGTATGTTATTTAATACTTTTCTTAAAAATTGTGTCAAAGTCTAAAACAACAATTATTTATGATCGGAGGACTACCTTTTATTATACATACGATGGTTCAACATATTAGCTTATTGCTGTATATTGTCCTATAGTGGATGACATGAGAGCCAATACCGAGTATTCCGGATACACCACCGGATCTCCTGTGATACAGTGGTTCTGGGAAGTTGCTCAGAGCTTTAGCAAGGAGGACAAGGCTCGTCTTCTACAATTTGTTACTGGAACTTCAAAGGTGAATTTTTTTCCTTCTACCGTTGGAAATCTTTGTTTCAAGAACTATCAGTAACAATTTTGGTAATGGATCCAATGCAGGTTCCCCTTGAAGGCTTCAGTGCACTTCAAGGAATTTCCGGGACACAAAAGTTCCAAATCCACAAGGCGTACGGAAGTGTTGATCATTTGCCATCGGCTCATACATGGTAACTCTTTTCAGCAAAATTACCCTAATCTTGCTAGTAAAATTGAGTTTTTCTTTTTATTGTTCTAATACTGAATGTATATGTGCGCAGTTTTAACCAGTTGGATCTACCAGAGTACCCTTCAAAGCAGCATCTACAGGAGAGGTTGCTGCTTGCAATTCACGAAGGAAACGAGGGATTCGGTTTTGGCTAAGGACCTTGAAGGGCAAATTAGTTATGTTAATGGGGAGAAGGGTTTAGTTGAACAATGAAACAAATTTGTTGGGGTGATAGGAAAAGGCCTTGTGAGTTTGATAAATGTCAAATGTAATACTGTACAGTCTCCTTTTGGTGACATTTCATTACCTTCCTTACTGTTGATAATCATACTGGGCTTTGGCAGTTTTCATTTTTTGCCAATATGATTATGCTTGTTTAATTACTAGCTCATTGCTACTATTATACAGATAATTGATTAAATCATAAATAATGTTTGTGGTGAATGATGTAATTTTCAAGAAAGCAATCAAATAAAATAATAAAGTTATGAACTTGAGATAATACACGTTTGATTCCCAAAAGGTAATAATACTTATTATGGTAAAAATTATTCTGCAAGGATATGTCTAAAAGCATTGTTTTTATGGAAACTTTGTTGGTGATTTGCATTCTAATCTGTTCATGTGGCTATTATTTTTTTAAAAACCTTTTGTAGTATGTATTAAATGTACCTGTGTGTATGCCCACTTTATATACCATGAACAAAATTTGTTTCATGCTGTCTGATTTTTCAGAGACAACTTTGTAAAGAAGGATGGAGATGGAAGACAGGATCCTGGTAATCACAGACTCCATATCTGTGAGTGCAGCTGTTGTTTTCTGGGTTTTCAAGAATTTCTCTGTTCAGCTTCACAACTTAAGCATCATCACTCAGGCGTCTCTTCTCGGTAATCTTCTTCCCCATTTTTTTCATAAGTTATCATTCTAGTTTGTACTCCCAAGGTTTGTTCTTTTCAAATTCTGGAAAGAAAATGATGCTTCTATGTTATAAAACTTTTGATTGCAGAAGGTAGCCTGGATTTCAAACCAGGTTCAGTATCAAGTGTAGTCTCAATCTCGGCAAAAGCTGGATTTCACACACAGCTCTGGTTGAAGGAATTAGCTAAAGTTCTTAAGCCCGAGGGCTTCTTGCTCGTTCAAGAGCCTTCATATATCAATCACAGCAAACAACTTGTAAGCCAACCGAACATCTTTACAAGAAACTATCTTATGATTTTTTATTAATCAAGTTTATTTGTTTCGTTTTCATTTTTGTAGATGCTGGGAGATTCAAGGGCATCTTTGGAGCGGAATCTTCTGTTTGCAGGGTTCTACGCAATTGAAGGCTTCCCATGTCAAAACCACTACGATGAAATCAATTTTCATTCTCAGCATTTCGAGCTTATCGCGGTAATTAATTCTAATTCTCCAGCCCTGGTTTTTCAACATTTCCAATTCTGGGATAGAAAATTGATAAGTTTCCACTTCCAGAAGATACGTGTTATCTTGAGCATTTACTGCCTAGTATGAACCAAAAAGAGACCTTGAGAAATGCATGCATGGCTTACATTTTGAGTGTCTATATACCTAGATGGAAAACCCTCGCTGATTCAAAATTGATTTCATTGTAGTTGGCTGAATACTTTGATTCGAATTAATAACAAGGGTTTATTTTATATCTTGCTCATTTACAAATCGAGTATTTTGGACGACGGGTCGTGATATATTAGACCATGTAAAATAGTGTATTGTCTTGCAAGTTTTTTTAATCTTCACAAACTGCTGCAGATGAAGGCCAAAAAGGCATGTGTAGCAGAAGCTATTTTGAATTTTTCGAAACCCGATAGCCTCCCAACAGAAGAAACATCTTCTGGGCGTCTTGAGGAGCAGAAGAAGCAGGACGAGCAAACCGAAAACCTTCCCAAAGAAGACAGCTTACTTGCACCCAAGAAACCCAAGAAGCGCAAACCACTTCCAGGTTTTCAGCCTTCTAATCTTACGCATCATAATTAATTGTCGTTTTAGTCTTTGACACGTTTTTAAGCAAAATATTAAATAACATAGATTTCTAAAGTTTTTCTAAATTTTAACATGCATTTAATGTTCAACATTCTTGATCCGATAAGATAGATAAATGACCTAAAAATAATTGATAAAACAATGTTTAAGAACAAATCTCATAATTACAACTTATTTAATGGTCTAGAAAACTTAAAACGACAAATAATTGTCATCAAATTTCTAATGCTAAAATGACATTTATTTACGATCGGAGGGAGTATAAGTCTGTAATTCCGATCCTTCTACTCCGGAGATTGAGTCCTTTCATATATATATGTATGCTTGCATGCTGAGGGTATATTTGGCGTGTCAAGTAGTAGCGTTTTCACCTGCCTCCTTTGATAGATTTACAAGTTTTTCTTAATTTTATCACGTATTTAATGTTGAACACTCATTTGATCCATTAAGAAATATTCTTGACCTAAAAATAATTGATAAAAACAATTTCAAGAACAAATCTCACAATTACTACTTATTTAATGGTCTAGAAAACTTAAAACGACAAATAATTATGATCAAATATCTATATCTATATATATATATATATATATATATATATGCTTGCATGCTGAGGGTATATTTGGTGTGTCTAGTAGTAGCGTTTTCATCTGCCTCCTTTATAGCAGTGCAAACCGCTACTTCAAATGTTAATTTGAAATACAATTTCTTAACATAAAATGTCAAGTACTAGCTCTAAAGCAATGGCTAAATTGTACTCTCCTCGTGTTGTAATGGTTTGAACTCGCATAGATGAACTCGTAAATCTACCGACTACCTAAAAATCACTTGAACATTTCCCTGGGTACTTTGAAGATTTGAACTAGTCGCATTAATCACAAAATTCCTACTTACCCATTCATAATTTTGTGTTTCAGATAAGAACGTTGTTGATGCGAAGGAGAAGATCAGAGAGAGGAACAGGCTGTATCAAAGGAAAAGAAGAGCAAGAATGTCAGAAGAAGAGAAGAACCGCGAGAAGGAAAGAAGAAAAGAATATATGCAGAAGCGTAGGGTTCTTCAACTTACTGGTTCTGAGGATAATCCTCAACCTGTAGATTAGAGTTTCTTAAAGTTACAAGATTTCTCTTCATTTTCAAAGCAAGTACTTCCTCCTGAAAGTTGCATTAGCAAGACTTAAATTAGTTTTCAGAGGTAGGATTAATTTTGATTTTTTTTTTTGATATCATCCAAAGTATTTGACACCTTTGAATTTTTGAATAAGTTAACAAACATATGAGGATTTTAGAATTCACCATTTGTTTTGATTCTTGTCTGAGTATGCAATTGTTAATCTGATAAAATGGCAACTCCTAGATTACTAAATAGCAGAAAGTGAAGAAAAATACTAAGATATTCTTACTGCAGTGTAATTAGTCCGTTGTATAACATGAATCATGTTTATGGTATTTTAAACAATATACCAGATTATCTCAAAGCTATTTGTCCAGAAGCTCAAATCCTTCGGCAATTGCAGATGTCGCTTCCATCATGTTGACGCATTGCAAACCACACACCAAACGTCATAACAAAGGGAAATGTCAGAAAGCTTTGATATATAGCTCAACATATGGTTTTATATGATATCTAAATGCTATGTTGATATGACTTGAATATCGTGTTAAATTGTCATGTAGGCTAAATCTGAGGCAGAGGACAGTATAGTGCATCTTCATATTGAGTTAGGAGTTAGGGTGTTCTTAGTATTATAAGATTCATACTCATGTTTGTGGTTGTGGTCGTAGTCGTGGCTTTTGAGCAGATTTGATTTTTACAAAAATCGTAGCGAATTGTATTACGTGTTTAGAAATAGATTTGATGTTAAAATTTTAAAATACCCCACCCCTCCAATTTACTTCGGTTTATACAACAACAAGCTCATTTCTCTTCCTTAACATTTCTCCGTTTTCGTCTCCTAAATCTCTCTGACCAAACAAAAGTCCTTTCAAATCCCTAATCTCCGATCTCCCCACATACGCCTTCTCAATTATTCATTTGAACACAAACGCCCTTTTAAATTTCCATTAAACCTTCAAGCCTCTAATTCAACTCCTCTTCTCACCTCCTCGCACACTTCCAACATCAACAGTCAGTGTTGGGATATATTATGGTACGTGGTTGTGCTTGTAAATGAGTTTTTCAGATTTATGGTTGATAAAAAACTCTACGTGCTTAGTTAAATAATTTTAAATTAGTTTCTAGTTGGATTAAAGACTAAAATAGAGAATTGCAAGATAAAATTATAAGCAAAGGTACTAAAGTAGGGAAATGCAAGTATAGAAAATAAACAATTACAATTTCGACAAGTAACAAACAAAATTTTTAAATGTTTTTGGTTTTAAATGTCAACAAAGCGTGTACAAAAGCAACAAACACTCAAACAACACATAACATGTCAACAATAAACCTAAAAGCTCAATCATCCCGAGAGCAACCTCTCTTCTCTCCTTGAATTCCCAAGTGAGTCAAAAAGCACAAACTTCTAGGATCACAATTTCATGTCAACAAAGCGTGATGGATCTGGTAGGATTCGGGTGGATATTTCATCCAACCACCACTCGATCCAACATCCACCCACCCGATATGCTTTCACCCGTCATGATATTTTGATAATTTATTTTCAAATTTATAACTTTACCTAGGTATATAAGGAAGTTATAATAACCCTAAACCTTTTTTTTTCCTAATCCGAAAATTTAGATTTGATTTCTTTCTTTATATTTGGCGGCATATCTCACGTTCTAGAGTCGAGAGAAAACCCTCACAATTTTCAGATTTGGCAATCTTCCTCCTCCTATCTCCGAGTTCAAGAGACAAAGACTTTCCCAATTCGGCTGAAGCCCTAAACCCTTACATTTTCCAGCCTCCCTCTTTGTCGATCCTTGCTACATTTCACTTTTCAGGGTTAAAAAAAATCAATTTTGATACCTTAATTTGAAAACTTGGATACATATTCCAATTTTCCCCCCTACATTCTTCAAAATATATGAATGTTTCTAAATTGAAAATAGTTCAACCCCAAAAAGAAAAAGAGAAAGTAAGTGACTTATAATAGACAAATATCAACCAACATAAGTCGTATCTCTCTATTTTCTTTATCATATGTAATTTAGGAAACATTATATTTTATGTACTTCTTAGAAAATTTTATTCTCTTCCTATATATGTAGACACATAATAAACACGGTTTTACAATTTTGCAGTCTATTATATTCCCTACAAACGGGAGATTAGGTTCTTTGTGTGAAGACTACTTTGTTGGTTACCCATTATAGCCGAGGAAATGCACCACAAAAGTTCAATCTTTTGTAACATCAATTATTGAGTCATAAAAACGACAGGTGTAGAAAGAGCGTCGAGTTCAACAAAGTTACTCAGTTTATTATTGTATATGTAATATTGTAAAATAAGGAGTCATCGAAGTTGTGAAGAACGAAGGATTTTTGTGCAAGGTGAAGACAATAAACCTTCAGACAATACTTGCATAATATTACGTAGAAATTGAGAAAACAAACCTAATTTGTGATAATATCTAAACACTTCAACTTAAGTAACTTTTTTTATCTCTATTTAGGTAACGACAAGTGTAGAAAGAGCATCGAGTTCAACAAAGTTACTCAGTTTGTCATTGTATATATAATCTTGTAAAATTAGGAGTCATCGAAGTTGTGAAAAACTAAGGATTTTTGTGCAAGGTGAGGACAATAAATCTTCAAACAATACCTATGTAGAAATTGAGAAAACAAACCTAATTTGTGATAATATCTAAACACTAACTTTCTTATCTCTATTTAGGTCGCTAACTTAGAAGTTACAACCAAATCTATGCAACTTCCAAAAGGGAAAAAAGTAATAGAAAAAGAAAATTTACAATGCACATAACAAATCTATCCAACTTAGACTTACTTTCAAAGTCTTCAATTCAACTAACGGTGAGGAGGGCAACACCATTAGGCATGATCACTTTGTGAACGTCTCTTTAACCGCTAATACTTTGTAATAGGACACAACGTCATTTGAGGAAGAGATCGAAGATGACAAGGCGATAAGGTAGAGTAGGAGTAAACGTTATTTAAATAGAAGAGTTGTCTGCATGAAGATTTGTTCAAAAAGATAAAATTTTAAGATATTAGAAGATTTTCTATTAATGATGAAATCATAACGAATTGATTGAACAATTTATCTAGTGAACTTTGTAAATTTTAATCGATTTTTTAGTAATAAACGATTGGCATTAGTGTAAATTATTCGAAAAATTGTTGATGTGATAGCCTTATGAGATGACACGTAGGCAAGAGAGTTGTTTTAGTATATATATATATATAAAATATGTTTGAAAATTGAAATGTTTGTTTGTAATTTGTTGTGGTAATGGCCGAGGATGAATCTTTATGTATTCTAGTAGATCATCTCTAAGTCCTTGTATCCCATGTCTCCAACCCTAGAAGGGTTGAAAAACTACCTCAACTTTCAAAAATCTAGTCCGCTTGAAGAATCTAGTCAACCTTCTTCTTTACTGAAGTGTTCAGGCCATCCGAAAAGAGGTATAAAAAACTTAAATTCAAAGTTTGGAATCATTTTAGAGATTTACGGGCCCGATTGATGGAGTTAAGAAAGCAAAGTTCTTGCATAGTCAAAAGTTATCTACTAAAAATAAGAACAGGACCTCGTATCTTAAGGATCATATCAACACAAAGACATCAGGAAGCATGTAAAGCTTGACTAGCATCAAGTGTATCTCAACTACAATGTTAATAACTCACAACTACAATGTTAATAACTCAGAGGCTTCAAGACTAGAAAACTATAACTTGACCAAGATTTATCAAGGACCGAACTTAGCACCATGGCCTTTATGCATGAGTACCCATTGTTCATGGTAGATCACATAGGAATTCGAAAATGTGTATCAAGCTTAAATTCAAATTTCAAGTTAATTTTATGTACCATCTTAAAAAGTAATTACATTAAGTTGTTTAAAAGTTATAAGTCAAGGCTTAAAAAGATATTTGAAGATCATTGTGAGAGGAATGCAATCATAAACTATTCGTGGACGGCGTTAAGTTAGTCTAATCCTTATCCGAGATAAGAACAACTTGTAAGTCTTTTGTCTACTCACTTGTAAATTACGACATATTTGCATAATTAAGTTGTTTGTCTACTCTTTATTGGAGATTACAACAACTTGTAAGTTGTTTGTATGCTCTTTCTTTGAGATTACAACAACTTTGATACAAAACCAAACACGGAAAACCAATGTAAACCTGTGGCCCTGCTTAGGCCTTATTAGCAATCAACACTGTTTACATTAGATTATCCACGTACCAAATTCGTCAAAAGTGATAAAAGAAAGAAGAGTTAAATAAACATGCCATAGTGCATCTTTTGAGCGTTTTGTGGCAGATTCACTAGTTGTTGGTGGTGCTGATAGAGGTGCAGGAGTAACTTCATCCATAAAAACAAATCACACAAAATTATCAACTTGGAAACAGGTTGAGCAAATGCAAATCTGCATACTTTATGCCAGATAAAATCTAAAATAGATCAGTAACATATCAGCCTAGGCTGGTAATTATCAACAAAAAGAAATGGTGATTCATAAGATGCATACTCTGAAATAAAAGAATATCTAAAGAAGATGAAGATAGATCGTTAACTTTAGTATTTTACTCACCATGAACTAAAAAGAGGAACCCTATGCTCCTCATCTTCATCAAACTCTGTCTGAACCTCATTATTTCTATAGCATCGGATTGTAAAATCTGCAAATGAGTAATATAATAGGCAAAAGGGCACTATAATAAAGAAACTGAGCAGATTAAATATCATAAATATAACAAATTTGGTACATACCAGAGTCTCTTAGCCAACTGGGTTTCTTTCTACTGAAATTAAGCCTCGTCGAAAATAAAATATCCAAGTCAAATGCTTTACTTCATTCCTCTCTATCAGATCTTAAATTTGAACTATATGAATGATGAGTATATTCAGAGCTACATGTCATAAAGATAATACTTTTCAGCTTGGTGATTCACATTTCACACCCTTCAAATGTATATCAACAAATTCATCAACATTGAATAAGGTTCCTATAGAGAGAGTTACATCCTACCATAAATAGAAGTAGTTACCAACTTAACATGCACGATCAGAGACTAGTCGTATACTTGTATTCCATCTCATGAGGCGTGGTTTCCGTGACCTCTAGAGTTATGTTTACAATAGCAAGATCACAATCAGCCTTTTCGTCCTAATTCGGTACATTAGAAGGATTATAATTTATCAGCACAATGTAATTCTAGTAAACCCTAACAGTGGAAAACTATATTTGAACAGCAAAGTTAAAAGCATACCTCCACCAGTTGAGAATTTTCTGCAGAACTTGCGCAGAGGATCCAGATGCACGTACTGAAAGTGGAGAGGGAGGAGCAGATTACAAATCTGCAACACAAAGCTCATCTTCTTCAGTCTCTAAAGAAGGCATCATTTGCTTGCTCAAAGATTTTACATTTAAGTAAATCTCTTTAGTATCTGGATGTGATGTGTCCTCAGCCAAAAAGTAAAACACAGATCCTTCAATTTCAATCCAGCTAGACCCTGGCTCCTTGCATATATCTTTCTCTTTCATCTCCTTTCTGAGTCTCCCTACAACATCCCAATCTCCTGCTTTTGCATAGAGGCTCAACAGAAGCACATATGCCGAGTCATTGTCAGGCTGAAGCTCAAGGAGTTTTCTAGCAGCAACTTCTCCCAGATTGAGATCCCTGAAAATGTTGCAAGCTGATAGAAGACTCTGCCACACATGGGCATCTGGGCTCATTGGCATTTGGTCAATTGTCTTCTTTGCTTCTTCCAAGAGGCCAAACCGACCAAGCAGATCAATTACACAAGAGAAGTGTTCTAAACAAGGGGTCACGCCATGAAGTTCAAACATAGAGTGCAAATGAGTACTAGCTTCAACCAGTAGCCCAACGTGACAGCATGAATTAAGAATCCCGAGATATGTTATTTCATCAGGTGTTATGCACAGTTCAGTCATGCATTTGAATAGCTGGATAACGTCATGATGGCAGCTATGTTGAGCGTACCCATTTATCATGGCGTTCCATGCAGCCAAGTTATTTTTGGATGCACTTCTAAATGCCTCCTCTGCATCAGCTATGTTGCCACATTTACAGTAAACATCAACAAGAGCACTTTGAAAAAAGCTACTGCTTCCAAAACCAGATTTCAAAGCCAAAGAATGAATTGCCCTCGCTTGCCCTAGATTTGTCAAAGCAGTACAAGCTTTCAAAGCTAGACTGTAGCTAACACCATCCATTTCAAGTGAGAAACCCCTCATAATTCTGAACGTTACTAGGGCATCAGAGGGTGTACCTCCATCAATAGTGGTAGTAGCCATCACGTGGAAAATTCCCATATTCATCTCAGTTATGTCATCAAACATCTTCTTTGCTTCATCAAAGCTGTTACATTTACTGTATGCAGTAACCAAAGCAGAAAACATTGAATCGTCTGATTTCAATCCAACTTTAACCATGTACGAGTGTATTTGCCTCACTAAAGGAGAGAATTTTGAGCTCAACAGAGCTCCAAGAGCACTAGCTAACGTATATTTGTCAGGGCTTACATAGTTCTTACTCATTTCTAAGAATGTGGAAATAGCTGAACTGACACATCTATTTTGGGAATAGCCTCCAATCAAAGAATTCCATGAAACAAGATCGGGAAAGACTAACTCATCAAAGGCAAGCCTAGCATCAACCATCTCTCCACATTTCCCATACATTGAAATCAGAGTATTAACAACTGAGATAACCATCATATATCCCATCTTCTGACAAAGCGAATGTACCTGTTTCCCGGGCTGCAGTAGCATCGGATCCTCAATTTCCGAAAGCACGTTAATCATGGTAAGCTCATTAATGTCCACAACGTTGGAATGCATGAATTTGAAAATTCCAAAAGCTTCAAGATCATCCAGGGCAGCACCAATACGCACAGTCCAAGAGACAACATCTGGTTCCGTAATTTGATCGAACACCTTAACTGCATCCGATTTGCTCCCAAATCTGCAATACATAGTCATCAAAGCATTACTCAAATGAATAGACGATCCACGCAAAAACCCCATCTTTAACGAAATCCCATGAATCTGTTCACCTTCTTTGACATCTCCCGATAAAGCACCGATGACGCTAGTGAGACTAAACTCATTGAACTCCACCCCCAGCCGGCACATCCCCGCAAAAACCTCTTTAGCGAGCAGAAAATCACAATTCCAAACACAGGCATTAATCATAGCAGTGCAAGCAACATGATCGACTAGCATACACTCTGCATAACACTTGCAAGCAGAATCCAGAAACCCAAATTTCGAATACTTCTGAACAAGGCCGCTAACCAAGAAGCCATTTGAACTAAACCCAAATGTTATGCACAAACCATGGGCAACAACAAGGTGGTTTTCATCCTGACAAGACTTAAGAAGAGAACTCAAGGTATACTCGGTGGGTCGAAGTTCAGAACAGAGCAACCTACTGTAGAGAGCAAAAGCAAGGGAGGTGTTGCGAAAATGGGCGTAGGCGGAGAGAAGGGAGGTGAAGGCGACGGTGTCGGGGAATGGAGTGTCGAGGAGAAAGTTGAGGGAGCGGTGGAAGTCGCCGGATTTGGAGAAGCGGGTGATGAGAGACGTGGCGAGGTGGGTGTCGAGTCCATGGCCGGATTTGAGAAACAGAGCGTAAGCTTGGTCGATGATAGCAGAGGAGAGAGAAATGGATAGTTTGAGAGCTTCTGGATAGAGGTTTCTCGAGACGAGGTCCTTCACCAGCTTCATCATTGAGATGGCGCTTCCATGGTCCGATGGCCGGATTTGCAGTATTTGTTAATAGGTCGTAACGTATTACGATATTAAATTTGAAATTTCATTTTCAATGTTTCTATTATCTTACTGTATCTTTCTATTGTTCTTAATTATCTCTAACATAACACACGCAAAAATAATCTCTAACAATCTTGCAGGAAATGAATAAGTAGGCCCTTATTTTAAAAACTTGTATATTAATAAGATTTATAATTAAATTGATTAACATTATTTTTATTTGTATTAAAAAATTAATTGAATGAGTTAATTAGTAATTTTAATTTTTTGAGGCCCAAGCCTAATCTATTTAATGAGCCCAAATTGAACTATACAATTTCAGCCCAAATCGAGCTACACAAACTCGAGCTACACAATCTCAGTCCAAATCGAGCTACACAAACTCATCCCAAAATACAAATCTTGCAGTTGGTGGGTTTTGAACTCTGGTAATGTCTTGTTATATTTTTTTAAAGTTATATTTAATGTCTACTTACACAAACTAATCTTACACAAATATAACCCTACACAATTCGTATCGATTTACACAAGTCATCTCGATCTATTTACACAAGCTCCATCGATTTGTTACACAAGCCCTACCGATTTTTTACACAAGCACTGTCTATTTTTTACACAAGCGCTATCGATTACACAATTCGTCTCGATTTACATAAAACCTATATATTTACACAAACAATCGTCTCGATTTACACAAGCCATATCGATCTATTTACACATGATTTATCAATTTGTTACACAAGCCCTACCGGTTTAACTCTGCTGATTTGTTACACAATCAATATCGATTTTTTTACACAAGCTCTACCGATTTACACAAGACTCGATTTACACACGATTTACACAAGGCTTTATTTACACAAGGCTCGATTTACACAAGGTCAAGCCCAATCGGCGGTTAACGGCGGTGAACGGCGGATATCGGCGCAGTAGCCCCAGGAGGAAGAAGAGTTATGGCGGTTCTGGATGCTTCGACCACCGGATCTGCTGCTTTCGACTCCGGGTTGAAGGAAGTTGCGGCTAGGGTTTAAGAATGGATGTATTGAACTAGGATTTTAGAACGGTGGAGGGAATATGATAGAGGAGAATGGTTGAAGGAAGTTGCGGCTAGGGTTTAAGAATGGGCAACTAGGATTTTAGAATGGGATAGGTTTTATTTATATGCATCTTTAATTATTTCCCTAGTAAATTTCATTCTTACCCCTCTTATTAATTAATTTTTGATTTAAAAATTCTGCAGATAATTAGATGAGCCTACTGTAACACCCCAAATCCGTATGACTCGGAGTGCTACTGGGCTAGGACCTCACAATGGATCCTGACCCTAGCCTGACAACAATCTCACTGATCTTACAACAACGCACCATTAGATTAAAACAAAACATGAAACTGATATATATATATATATATATATCAAAAAGATAATACAATGTACCGCTGAGTACAAACAAAACCATACTATACATCAAAAGAACCCATATCCTCGATACCGCCCCAGTGTACGGAGCCCTCAGCGGATCACCCCCTCTGAGTCACTCTGCAGATCTCCTATCCTGCAAAGTGTCTACAACACGGTATAAAACCGTTAGCTAACCATACACAAATATAGGAAGATGCTAGAGCACAAACACACATAAGAAATCTTAACACATCAACATGCTTTCATACATTTACCCGGTTCATTATCTTTATAAAGTCCAACAATCAACTCGTATATAATATCCATATAAACATAGGTGACACGAGGAATATAAACCTTACCTCTAGGTCCAATAACCAGCTGGAATGGTGCCTGGAACACTACCCCGTGTACCCTAAGGGAATGGGAAGTGCCCGAACCGTTTACCAGGTATGGCCTGCCTACAGAGAACCTCCCAGCGGGATGAAAGGGCAAGTTATCACGGCCCTACAATGGGCAAGCAATATACCATAGGTCGGTGACCATCATAACACATGTTATAAACATATAACACACACCACTCATGCACAACATCCTATAAAGGAATGACAACTAAGTAAGTCCCACGGACTTACCTCAACCTCGTAGTCGTCTCACTGGATCAACCTCAACTCAGTCCACTCCAAACTGGAGGATAACACGGCTTATACAAGGCATACATATATATATCACAATCCTATCACACAAAGGGTCACACCTAGACCCAAGCGATCCATAAGGGATCATATTCCAACTCGTAATCCTCAAAGCCATAACCGGCATAAACCATTCCGTACTCAATCTCATTCTAAACTCATACTCGTACCTAGCATGCTACTACCGCTCAACTAGGAAAGGAAAGGATCTACCTAGCTTTAGGTAGACCCGGGATAAAGCGCACCTGCGTAACAAAGGGGCGCAGGGGCGGAGGCAAGCGGCCGCGGGCGCGGCGGAACGTAGCCGCGGGAGCGGTGACAAGGAACGCTGGCAAACGCAGGCACGACGCAGGCGCTGCGAAACGGTAGCCGCGGGGGCGGTGACTCTCGGCCGCGGGGGCGGCGACAACGCAGAATGCAGTTTTGTGGCTTCTCTTTAGCTCTTCCCATGATCAATCACTTCCACTCTCTTCCAGATTCATACACAAGCATAAACATACACATATCAACATCACCCTATGTTCAATACATCTATTCCTAAGCTAAGGAAGGAAGGGCAAGGAAGAAGGAAGGATGAAGAAGCAAGGAGGAAGAAGCTTACCACTGCTGAAGGTCTAGGCAGGAAAAGGCATAAGCACACTTAGCTGGCTTCACAAACTTAGCAACCACAACCACACACAACTCTACCAACTCTCAAGTCAAACTCTTCCAAAACTCAAGAACAAGATCAAGGAAAGGCAAGGGAAGCAAGGAGGCAAGGAGAACGTGAAGAACTGAAGGTGAAGAGATGAGGAAACCCTTGATCAGCCAAGGAAAGAATAAGAGAAGGAAAGGGTAAAGCACGGGTCAAAGAGTTAACAAAACCGGCTGCAGCCGCCGGAAACCGCAGGGGCGGAATAACAGGGGAGCCGCAGGGGCTGCCTCACAGACCCGCGGGGGCGGCTAAGGCCAAATCTAGCTCCCAAAACTAAGGCTCTTACACCTCACCCCCCTAAAAACATGTTTCGTCCCGAAACTTGTAAAATCCTCAAGCCACTCGGACTCACAAGCTGATGTACAATTCTCTCTATAACCTCGACATAAGCATGGAGGAAACCATCCACTCCAGCAACAAACTATACTGTCCAAGGCCTAGAGGGAAACCATCTCTAACCAATATATCACATATCCCAATAGCATGGAGGAAAGAGCCATCTCCAGCTATAAACAAAAAATCATACTAGCACAACAAGATCTAATAGGATCATAATCACAACAAGCTAGCATGAAATAACATATCATAGCATATAAGCATGTAAGCACATAACACTCACCAAGCTAGTACTAAGATCTACTCGGTGATCCTACTAGTGCACCTATCTCTGCATAGAACTCTGGATAGTTCCTCTGGATACTATCCTCAGTCTCCCATGTAGCTTCCTCAGGTCCTCGTCTCGACCACTGTATCCTAAGCATAGGTATGTCCTTCGAACGCAGGCGTCTCATACCTCGTTCTAGGACTGCAATCGGATGCTCAACAAAAGTGTGGTCCGGATCAACCACTAAATCCTCATAACTCACGATGTGTCTCGGATCTGGTATATACTCCCTCAGCTGAGACACGTGAAACACAAGGTGAACACCCTCTAATCTCGGAGGCAAGGCTAATTTGTAAGCTGCACTCTCAACCCGATCCAGAATCTCGAACGGTCCGACATATCGGGGGCTCAACTTCCCCTTAATGCCAAAACGCCTAACACCTAATGTTGGGGACACTCTTAGCCACACATGGGCTCCAACCCTGAACTCTAGAGGTCTACGCCTCCTGTCAGTATAAGACTTCTGACGACTCTGTGCAGTCAGCATACGCTCTCTGATCAATGCTACTCGAGCCATATCATCCTGAATCTGATCAGGTGCTAAACCACTGACACTACTCTGCTCATCCCAACATAACGGGGTACGACATCTCTGTCCATACAGTGCCTCATATGGGGTCATCCCAATAGATGCATGCCAATTGTTGTTGTAGGAGAACTCAACAAGTGGGAGATGATCCGTCCACACTTGTCCCCGATCCAACACACAAGCTCGCAACATATCCTCCCGCGTCTGAATGGTCCTCTCTGACTGACCATCTGTCTGAGGATGAAATGCAGTCGTGAAGTGCAAACTCGTCCCCAGGGCAGTCTGAATCTGCTGCCAGAACCTCGAGGTAAACCGTCCATCTCTGTCAGAGGCGATCGTCCTCGGTACACCATGGAGTCTCACTATCTGCCTAGTGTACTCCTCTGCTAATCTGCTCACCGGCCACGTCTCTCGAATAGAAATGAAACGTGCAGTCTTCGTCAGTCTGTCAACTATGACCCAGATGGCATCAAAACTCCGGCTCAGCCTCAGTCCAGTCACAAAGTCCATGGTGACGTCCTCCCACTTCCTCTGTGGAACAGGAAGTGGATGGAGCTCACCTCCAGGTCTGAAATGCTCGATCTTGACCTGCTGGCAGGTCGCACACTGTGCCACAAATCTTGCCACATCGGGCTTCAGCCCTCCCCACCAATAAAGACGTCTCAGATCCTGATACATCTTACTCGTACCTGGATGTACCGAGTAAGGTGTACAGTGAGCCTCCTGTAATATCCTCTGTCTCAGCTCTGTATCAGCAGGTACACAGACGCGACCGCGGCGCCTCAAAACTCCATCTGCTCCCAGCAGGAACTGGGGTGCCTCATCCCGAGACATCCTATCTCTGATTCTCTGTAAGGTCGGGCAGGTCTCCTGTTTATGTCGGATCTCATCCAACAGATCAGGAAGGACCTCTAATGTACGCAGCTGGGCATCCTCATCAGGAAACTGGATGTCCAGCTCTAACCAGATCAGGTCTCTCTACAACTGATGCTGTACTGTCAGCCTCGCAATCGCCTGCTCTCGAGGCGTCTTCCTGCTCAGGGCGTCGGCGACTACGTTCGCCTTCCCCGGATGATACAGAATCTCCAGATCAAAATCCTTGATCAACTCGAGCCACCTATGCTGGCGGTTATTCAATTCCCGCTGTGTGAAGATGTACTTCAGACTCTGATGGTCTGTGAAGATCTGACAGAAACAGGAGACCTGCCCGACTTTACAGAGAATTAGAGATAGGATGTCTCGGGATGAGGCACCCAGTTCCTGCTGGAGCAGATGGAGTTTTGAGGCGCCGCGGTCGCGTCTGTGTACCTGCTGATACAGAGCTGAGACAGAGGATATTATAGGAGGCTCACTATACACCTTACTCGGTACATCCAGGTACGAGTAAGATGTATCAGGATCTGAGACGTCTTTATTGGTGGGAGGGCTGAAGCCCGATGTGGCCAGATTTGTGGCACAGTGTGCGACCTGCCAGCAGGTCAAGATCGAGCATTTCAGACCTGGAGGTGAGCTCCATCCCTTCCTGTTCCACAGAGGAAGTGGGAGGACGTCACCATGGACTTTGTGACTGGACTGAGGCTGAGCCGGAGTTTTGATGCCATCTGGGTCATAGTTGACAGACTGACGAAGACGGCACGTTTCATTCCTATTCGAGAGACGTGGCCGTGAGCAGATTAGCAGAGGAGTACACTAGGCAGATAGTGAGACTCCATGGTGTACCGAGGACGATCGTCTTGACAGAGATGGACGATTTACCTCGAGGATTCTGGTAGCAGATTCAGACTGCCCTGGGGACGAGTTTGCACTTCACGACTGCGTTCATCCTCAGACAGATGTCAGTCAGAGAGGACCATTCAGACGCTGGAGGATATGCTGCGAGCTTGTGTGTTGGATTGGGGACAGTGTGGACGGATCATCTCCCACTTGTTGAGTTCTCCTACAACAACAGCTGGCATGCATCTATTGGGATGGCCCCATATGAGGCACTGTATGGACAGAGATGTCGTACCCGTTATGCTGGGATGAGCAGAGCAGTGTCAGTGGGTTAGCACCTGATCAGATTCAGGATGATATGGCTCGAGTAGCATTGAGAGAGCGTATGCTGACTGCGCAGAGCCGTCAGAAGTCGTATGCTGATAGGAGAATTAGACCTCTGGAGTTCAGAGTTGGAGCCCATGTGTGGCTGAGAGTGTCCCCGACACGAGGTGTTAGGCGTTTTGGCATTAAGGGGAGTTGAGCCCCGATATGTCGGACCGTTCGAGATTCTGGATCGAGTTGGGAGTGCCGCTTACAGATTTGGCCTTGCCTCGAGATTAGAGGGTGTTCACCCTGTTTTCACGTGTCTCAGCTGAGGGAGTATATACCAAATCCGAGACACATCGTGAGTTATGATGATTTGGTGGTTGAGCCGGACCACACTTTTGTCGAGCATCCGATTGCAGTCCTAGAACGAGGTATGAGACACCTGTGTTCGAAGGACATACCTATCTTAGGATATAGTGGTCGAGACGAGGACCTGAGGAGGCTACATGGGAGACTGAGGATAGTATCCAGAGGAACTATCCGAAGTTTATGCAGAGATAAATGCACCAGTAGGATCACCGAGTAGATCTTAGTACTAGCTTGGTGAGTCTTATGTGTTTACATGCTTATATGCTATGATGTGTTATTTCATGTTANATGTCATCAATGTCATCAATGAAAACCACTACAAACTGATCCAGGAAGTCGATGAAGATACTGTTCATCAACTCCATAAAGACGCCTGGGGCATTCGTTAGTCCAAATGGCATCACTACAAACTCGTAGTGGCCATATCTGGTATGGAATGCTGTCCTGTGCACATCCTGCTCCCTCACCCTCAGTTGGTGATACCCGGAACGCAAGTCAATCATGGAGAATACAGTCGCTCCCTGTAGCTGATCTAACAAATCATCAATACGCGGCAGTGGATACTTGTTCTTGATGGTCACCTTGTTCAGCTCTCTGTAATCAATACACAGTCTCAGCGATCCGTCCTTTTTCCGTACGAAGAGGATAGGTGCTCCCCAGGGGGACACACTAGGGCGAATGAAGCCCTTCTCAACCAACTCCTCGAGTTGCTTCTTCAGCTCCAGCATCTCAACAGGCGCCATCAGATATGGAGCCTTCGAGATGGGTCTCGTACTAGGCTCTAACTCGATACTGAAATCCACACTCCTCTAAGGCGGCAAACTGGATGGCTCAGCAAAAACATCAGTAAACTCACAGACCACTGGGATATCCTCTAACGCTGGACTCTCCCCCTCCTTCATGGCATAACACCAGAAGGCCTCACAACCTTATGCAATCAGTCTAGCTACCCGTATAGCATTGATAATTGTGCCTACCTTTCCAAGGTCCCAACCTCGGAAAACCTCTATCTGGCCTAACTCGGTAGAGAGGGTAACAGTCCTCCTACCTACATCTAAGACTGCAGAATGTCTAGCCATCAAATCCATACCTAGTATAACTTCCTCATGCTCTAACGGCATGACAAAGAAGTCAACTAGTAACACACGAGTCCCTACAGAAATGGGACAACCGTGAATCTCACAGGTACCTCTGACCCTACCACCATCGGGTAACCCTATAATAAAGGGCATCCCCTCAACTGTATCTAAACCCAGACGCTCTACACAGGCATCAGAAATAAAAGAATGCGTAGCACCAGTATCAAATAAAACTCTAACAGGTAAACCATGAATCAGAATGATACCTGTAGCAGTAGGTGTAGCTGGCTCCTCTGCACTCCTCAGCTCAAAAACACGGCCCTGTGGGCCTCTGGTATCAGTGGTGCCCCCACCACGGCTCTGCCTCTACTCGGCCCAAGAGCAGATCCCTGAGTCGTAGGGCGATCTGGGACCCTCTGTTGTCCCTGACTCTGCTGCTGCTGCTGAGGTGGTCTTTGTCCACCTCCCGCTGCACTAGCAAGAGAAGAATCCTGTTGTGATGAAGCTCTCCCTCGTCTACAGAAGGTAGCTCTATGACCAGGTCGGCCACAAGTGAAACAGGTCACCGGCTGCCTAGTACACTCTGACCTCATATGCCCATACTCACTGCAGTTGAAGCACTGCACTCCCTTATCTGCACCCGGTGCAGATGGAGGACGACTCTGGCGACTCTGGCCTCGCCCTGAACCAGCAGCTCCACCAGTACCACTGGTCTGACCAGTCCTCTGTCTCTTCTCAGACCCTCCGGTCTAAGAAGCTCTCCTCTGGCTAGCTCTCTCCCTCTCGTATTCAGAAGCCCGGTCCTGATAGTCGACCAAGGTCTCACAGTGAAAACCCGCCATGTAGGTACGGGTAGTATCCCTCAGACGTCGGGAAAATAAATACACGTGCTGATCTGCAGCAGGTGCAGCTGGACCCAACAATGCCAGCTCCTCCTGGAATCTCCTGATGGCCTCTGAGACCGGCACATCCTCGAACCCAGCCTCAACAAAGTCTCGCAGTTTCTCCCTCCTCAAAGAGGCAGGGCAGAAACGCTCTCGGATCAGAGTCCTCATTTGCTCATAACTAGTAACCTGTGCTCGCACAGACCTCCACCAGTGTTGTGCCAAATCTCTGAACAAGGTCTGCACCAGCTCAATCTGCCTATCAACTAGACATCTAATAGACTCCAAAGCTGAGTCTACATGTCCTATCCACAGCTCCATCTCTAACCCCACTTTCCCAGTGAAAGGGGGTACACCCATCTGATGAAAAGCCTTCAACCAAGTATCTGGTCGAGGCCCTCTATACTCCTCTGGAGCCCGAGCAATCTCAGCAGCAGGTACCTGTACAGCTGGTACCTGAGTGACAGTGTGGGACCTCTCAGATGGTCCCTCCTGTGCTGGCAGATCCGGAGCACGCCACCTGCCCTGGCGGCCTCCTCAACACGTCTGATATAAGCCTGAAACTCTGATCTATCCATAGAGACACGCTCAGAATCACCAGACTAGGCTCTCTGTGCCCCCTGTCCCTCAGCTGCCCCGTTCCCAGTCTCAGGAACGGCGCTCTCAGCAACCTCCTCATGTATTTCTCCTGCTGCCTGTGAACCACCTGCAGGAGTCCTACCCCGTCCTCTACCTAGAGGGGGTCTACCTCTACCTCGCCTTGCTGCAGGTAAGGCTCTAGTCTGAACCATCTGCAGAAGACGTAAACCTATCTTAGAAGGCTATATATATGCCATATGTATAGATATATCACAAATCAATCACAGTAGAATATCTATATATATATCTATATTGTCGAGGTCTTTAGAGGGGTGATGGCTCCCGTACACGGTATCCCAAAACATTTGTACTCATTTCAAAACCAAAACCTTTTGAAAAGTCAAACCCTTTTCGGATTCTGTTTAGTTATCTATTTGACCTTTATTGCAGATTACTAGTGCCATTGTTGTCAACCTGGGCTCTGATACCACCTTTGTAACACCCCAAATCCGTAGGACTCGGAGTGCTACTAGGCTAGGATCTCACAATGGATCCTGACCCTAGTCTGACAACAATCTCACTGATCTTACAACAAGGCACCAATAGATTAAAACAAAACATGAAACTGATATATATATATATATATATATATATATATATATATATATATATATCAAAAAGATAATACAATGTACCGCTGAGTACAAACAAAACCATACTATACATCAAAAGAACCCATATCCCCGATACCGCCCCAGTGTACGGAGCCCTCAGCGGATCACCCCCTCCGAGTCACTTTGCAACTCTCCTATCATGCAAAGTGTCTACAACATGGTATAAAACCGTTAGCTAACCATACACAAATATAGGAAGATGCTAGAGCACAAACACACATCAGAAATCTTAACACATCATCATGCTTTCATACATTTACCCGGTTCATTATCTTTATAAAGTCCATCAATCAACTCGTATATAATATCCATATAAACATAGGTGACATGAGCTGGAATGGTGCCTGGAACACTACCCCGTGTACCCTAAGGGAATGGGAAGTGCCCAAACCGTTTACCAGGTCTGGCCTGCCTACAGAGAACCTCCCAGCGGGATGAAAGGGCAAGTTATCACGGCCCTACAATGGGCAAGCAATATACCATAGGTCGGTGACCATCATAACACATGCTATAAACATATAACACACACCACTCATGCACAACATCCTATAAAGGAATGACAACTAAGTAAGTCTCACGGACTTACCTCAACCTCGTAGTCGTCTCACTGGATCAACTCAACTCAGTCCACTCCAAACTGGAGGATAACACGGCCTATACAAGGCATACATAAATATATCACAATCCTATCACACAAAGGGTCACACCTAGACCCAAGCGATCCATAAGGGATCATATTCCAACTCGTAATCCTCAAAGCCATAACCGGCATAAACCATTCCGTACTCACTCTCATTCTAAACTCATACTCGTACCTAGCATGCTACTACCGCTCAACTAGGAAAGGAAAGGATCTACCTAGCTTTAGGTAGACCCGGGATAAAGCGCACCTGCGTAACAAAGGGGCGCAGGAGCGGAGGCAAGCGGCCGCGGGCGCGGCGGAACGTAGCCGCGAGAGCGGTGACAAGGAACGCTGGCAAACGCAGGCACGACGCAGGCGCTGCGACACGGTAGCCGCGGGGGCGGTGACTCTCGGCTGCGGGGGCGACGACAACGCAGAATTCAGTCTCGTGGCTTCTCTTTAGCTCTTCCCGTGATCAATCACTTCCACTCTCTTCCAGATTCATACACAAGCTTAAACACACACATATCAACATCACCCTATGTTCAATACATCTATTCCTAAGCTAAGGAAGGATGAGCAAGGAAGAAGGAAGGATGAAGGAGCAAGGAGGAAGAAGCTTACCACTGCTGAAGGTCTAGGCAGGAAAAGGCATAAGCACACTCAGCTGGCTTCACAAACTCAACAACCACAACCACACACAACTCTACCAACTCTCAAGTTAAACTCTTCCAAAACTCAAGAACAAGATCAAGGAAAGGCAAGGGAAGCAAGGAGGCAAGGAGAACGTGAAGAACTGAAGGTGAAGAGATGAGGAAACCCTTGATCAGCCAAGGAAAGAATAAGAGAAGGAAAGGGTAAAGCACGGGTCAAAGAGTCAACAAAACCGGCTGCAGCCGCCGGAAACTGCAGGGGCGGAATAACAGGGGAGCCGCAGGGGCGGCCTCACAGACCCGCGGGGACGGCTAAGGCCAAATCTAGCTCCCAAAACTAAGGCTCTTACACCTACTTAGTATTTGGTTTACAAAAAGGACTTCAGAGCCTCATTTTTCTCAACAATCTTTAAATTGAATATATGTTTAGAACTTGATAAAATAACTCTTGAAGTCGAAACACGTCTAGATCGAACAAATTAAGTGTTTGAAGTGTAAATTTAAAAAGAAAAACGTTCAAAATTCATGTCAAGTGAATATATATATTAACTAAAATAAAACAAGACGGGATCTAACAAGATTTTTAATATAGATTTTTCTAAGATATATTCTATCTTAAATATCAAGATCTCTCATGATTAAGACCGGCGTTTGATGTTTTACTTGTAAAGTTACAACATTTCCATAGTTAACTTAGAAATCCTTAGAATACTTTTATTTTATTTTATTGGCGTATCCACTTGTTTGAGTTTTGACTTCCCTACTATGAAAATATGAATGTGTTAATTGTAACGACCCTCTAGGTCTATGATTCTCCTCAAATTTAAACTCAAAAAAACATTGAACATTCATAGGAGACTTGTCAATCATCAAAGCATATCAAGTATTTATAGGAACTCTAGAGATAAGAAGTCCTTGAGTTATAAAAATAAGGGCTCATCAAACCGAGGGGAATAATTAGGGATATAACCGTCACATAAATCGGATTTTTGTAGGGGGTATTTTCTAGGAATTTTTTGAGCCCCAATGGTCACTTTAACTAGGTAGGGTGTACAACGACTATTTTTTTTTTAAACGATTGATTTTAACATGTAAAAATGTCTGTAAAATCATGGAAAGTTATTTTATTGTTAGGTGTAATCTTGCAATTTGTGGAAAATTACGAAGGTAGAATTGTCTTTACTGAACTTACCAAAGGTTGTTAAATTACATCAACAACATGATTTTAATTCTCACGAAATACATTCCAAATTAGAAGAATGAAATTTTGGATAAAGTGGTTGATAACATATTTTCATTGTAGTTTTTAGTTGCATTTAGACTCTGTTCGTCAGAGTTTTTTCGCTAGATTATTGGAGAGCTTTGAGGATTTTGAAAGCTAATAGGAGTTTGTTGTGAAGAGATTTTTATGGAGATTAGAGTTTTAGTAGCTTTTGGGTAGATTTTTCAAGAGATTTTTGAAACCTTTGTGAGAATTATTTATAATACTTGTCCTTTTTTGTAAATTTACCACAAAAAATCTACACAAATCTCCACATACCAAACACTTTTTAGCGTTTTTCTTAGATTTTTATATTTTAAAAAGCTACTCAATACTCTAACAAAAAAATCTACTGAAAAAGCTTAAACTACCCAAAAAGCTTAAACTAGCGAAAAATCTCGCTTCACCGAAAGTCTTATATTAGACTTAAAATTGCATGAAATAAGCATCCATACTTTATTTTTGTGCATTTATTGTTGAAAGGGTGTCTTATTTCCCTTGTGTTGTCTTGTAGGTGGATAGAAAATATCCGAGGCTTATAGATATCAAAACGGCCCAAGCAAGGTTTTAAGGAGAGCAAAGTCAAAATCGAGCCAAAGTGTGAAGAATGCACGAGAAGAGGCTAAGCAAAAAGAACAAGCAAGAAAGGCGTAAAAGGACAAGCCAAAGAAGGGGAAAACATCAAGAACGGCTAACACAATGGTCAAGTTTGTTCTAGAACGGCCACGGCAAGACCATGTTCCAGAAGAACATTCTCCAAAAGAACAATCAAGGCAAAATTCAAAGAACGGTTTCAAGAACGGGCGTTGGTCATTCTTCTTTGAGACAAAGAACAAAGGTGGAACGGTCACCGCATGTTCTCGGCCGCGGGGCACAATTGAACAACCACGATAAATGATAGCGAAATTCGAAGAATGAAAATTGGTAAAAAAAAGTAAAAAGAATGATAGCAACATGGATGTATTAAGTGAAAAAACGATTGATAGCCGAAAAGAAGATTAAAAAAAATGATAGCCGAATAGGAAAAAAAGAATGATAGAAAAAGAATAACGATGTAGAAAATGACCTAAAAAAGATACGACGAAACAACCTAAAAATACCTTTAAATCCTCGGAACCCTGAAAAAGATGAAGAAATATGATCATTATAGGAAAACAAGAACGACATTGGAAGACGATAAGATATAATATGTATATATAGTGTGAGAATTTTAATGTACATGAGAGATTTAGGTTTTATCGTCAACTAACGTATAAGAAAATTCGGTAATATTATTGGTTTAGTAGATTTCGATATTTCAAAATTAAAATTTAGATTTTGTTTTAACGTACCGGATAAGGTTAGATAGATGTTTTAGTTAGAAAATTTGTTATGGTTTGTTTAGGCACATCCTTATTAAAAGATCTTTATAGTTTAACTAATAATTTAGTAAAAAGATTATGATAACGCTACATCAACATTATGACGGATGTTTTAATAGAGTATATAAAAAATAATCTTATAAGAAAACTTTTGATCCAAGAAGATAGGGCATTTTCAGATTATTATAATTTAAAAAAGCCATCAGCTTATAGGAAATCAAATATCTAGATACAATATATAAGTTTAGTATGAAATAAACCAAAACTACTATAAATCACATATAATTAAATATTATGTTTTTAATATATATAACCAGCCAATATATCGTATTACAGTTTGATTTTTCTACAAGAAAAAGTAGGGTAAAGCTTCGACGTTTTTCCAAGTCCGCGACGACTCCAGTCTTCTTCTTGTTCGGTTGAGTCAGTCCTTTTGCTTTCTTTAAAAAAGTGTGAGTTGCCTTGTACCTTCTGTTTCAATCGCGCGTGCTTTTCACTACTTGTGCTTGGGCTCCAAGGGTGCCCCTCCTTAACGTTTAAGTCTTCGATCTTTTCCTGTCTTCTAGAATCATCCATTGATGGTATAAAAGCTGCAAAATTTAGAGCACTTATTAACAAGGTTTAAAATCTGATTTTCTCAATTGTAAGAGCAAAATGTCTCACAGAGGTGGTAGAAGCGGATCAATTGATGGAGGTAGAGGTAGAGGCAGAGGTGGTGGTTATGGGGGCGCTGGAAGTAGCAGTGACGGAGGTCGAGGAACGTACGGGCAACCTTCCGGAGTCCGATCACACGGACAATCTTCTACCGGAGGCCGAGGAGGATCGTACGGTGGTAAAAGCGGTGGTGGCCGGGGATCCTATGGACAAACTGTCCCTGCGGCTGAGGTGTCGACGCCGGCGATGTGGATGGAGGCTGGACTTGGTTCGGATGACGGGAAGCCGCTGAGCAAGGATGATCAGCGACCGAGTCTCGGTTCGTCATCGTCCAAGTCTATGGAACCACCGCCAAGACCTGGATATGGAAAGCTTGGACGGACTTGCTCTGTGAGAGCTAATCATTTTCTTCTCCAACTCGCCATTGACCGTGACATTTACCATTATGATGTGAGTATTCCAATTCTTAGTTTTGTTAATTTTCCCCAAAATTAAGCACCTTCTAAGTATACTGACAGAATCAACCATTGAACTCCACAACTAAACTAATAAATAGGTAGTTAGGTTACTAGGTAGTTAGGTTACAAAAAGAGCACAGTAGTTAGGTTACAAAAAGAGCACAGTAGTTAGGTTACAAAAAGAGCACATTGACAATGTGAGACAATGTGATTAGGGTATGTTAAATTCAGTTCATATGCAGATAATTTAACCCCTCCAAAAGACAGCATATATAAACAACTTGTATTACAACCTTTTGTTTTGTTCCAATGTTGTGGGACTCAATTCCCCAATTCCCCTTGTAGTAATGCTCTTTTAATCATGTTTGTGGTAGGTGTCGATTATCACAGAAACTCCTTCGTCTAAAGGAACTGCATCCAAAGAAATTGCAGCTAAAAAACTTTGCAAGAAGATTATGTCTGAACTTATGCGTCTTTATAGACAATCTCATATGGGGAACCGGATTCCTGCCTATGATGGAAAGAAAAGTCTTTATACAGCCGGACAATTGCCATTTCAGTCTAATCAGTTCATTGTGCCGTTGATTGAAAATGAGCATAGTGAACAAAGGTTATTGCTTATTAAATTCTTGGCATTAGAACAGCAATTTGGTTTTTAGATTTCAATTGTCATGCTGAATGATATGTGCTAATGTATCTTTAGGAGGGAAAAGAAGTACAAAGTAACTATAAAGGAGGCAAACAGAATTGGTTCACATCACCTGCTAGAGTTTTTGGCTGGCCGAGCAATTGACAACCCTCAAGATGCTATCCAGGCTCTAGATGTGGTTATGCGAGCAGCAGCTCCTACAAAGTAGTTCGTTTGACCCTTCTTTTCCTATATATTGTTTTGCTATATGGTGCTCCTAGGCATGCAAGTTCTCTAACTTTTATAATTCTTGTAGCTATGAACCTGTTGGGAGGTCACTATTCTCAACATCGCTTGGGTGTGATGAACTAGGGTCTGGTTTAGAATATTGGAAAGGCTACTATCAAAGTGTTCGTCCTGTCCAAATGGGGCTTTCCCTCAACGTTGGTAAAGTTTCTTGCGAACTTGTCTTGGCTGTTGATCTAGTCACTGTAAATAACTACCATTTAGTGTAAACAACTTTTCCATGATTGTTATTATGTTTGGGTGGTTGCAGATGCCTCTGCCAGGCCGTTCTACAAGCCAATGTTACTTACAAAATTTGTTGCTGAGTTCTTTCATCGAAGGCTTTCTAAGCCATTGACTGATCACGATCGGCTAATGGTAGTGCCATATTGCCATGTCTCTTTTTTTACATGGCCTTTTTGCATTTGAACATTCCAGTTTCCTTGATACATTAATTTAATTCTTGTAGGGCTGTCTAAGCTTTGACAGATCAGATTCTCTGTTTAAACTGTTAACAATATGGTTATTCTTGTGTAGTTAAAGAGAGCGTTGAGGGGGATTATTGTCGAAATCTCCTATATGCAATATACTAAATCTTACAAGATCAATGGCCTGTCTACTTTCCCTGCAGATCAAGAAGAGTGAGATCTCCATGCTGAATTTCAAATTTCTTCTAGGTTTCCTTATTTGGCTGCACTACACAGAATTATAGTTTGTTTTTTGTGAACATGTTGTGCCTCAAGCTTATTTCCCTATATACGGTATAGAATATGTGAACTTATATTCCAAGTAACTAAGTCACTGTAATGAGTGATAACAACAATGCTTATCAAACTTCAGAAATAAGCTATAGATAAATATAAGTTATGGCTTTCCTTATATGAATGCAAATTCAGAAATTGAAAATCAGCTGTTTAAAGATGTCTAAATTTCATAATTAAGGATTGAGCACGTTGAACCGCCTATCTAAACTTGGATGCTTTGAATGTTGATTTGACAAATTACTATTGTTTTATATCGCTGATGTAACTAGAACATGTATGCATGCGGTGAATGTGGAAACATTTCAAATTGGTACATTTGAGAAAGCCTGTATGTCGACATTGAATGAACATTTGAGAAAGCCTGTATGTCGACATTGAATGATGCATCATCTCTTTATTGTAGGTTCAATCCTGGTACTGGTAAAACGACCGTATGTAAACATTTTTTCAGCAAGTACCACATTAAGCTTGAGTATCCATTTCTTCCTTGCATTAAAGTTGGGCCAGAGAACAGAAGTTCTCTCATACCTATGGAGGTAAAGCCTCATCTCTTCTACTTCTTATCTAACATGTGCATGAGGGAACTCTAATTTGCTTGCCTGATCTTGATAAGTGTAGCTCTGCAAACTTGCCGAAGCTCAAATATACAAGAAGAAATTGAGCAAGGAGCAGGTGGCTAAAATCTTAAAAGCAACATGTCAGCGTCCTCCTGAGAGGGAGCAGAGTATTATAAAGGTTGCCAACAGCTTTTGTTACCACATTATTTTGTCTCTAAGGGCTACAAAATCATAGTTATTTTTTTTGTATGATTTTTCTGGTTTGTAGATGGTAAAAGATAACAGATACAACGAAAAGAAATTGGTGGCAAAAGAGTTTGGAATTCAATTGACTGAGCAGCCAACAGTAATTGATGCCAGGATTCTTCCTGTACCTATGGTGAATATCTCGCTAAATGAATTTCTCTGATATCTGAGTACTTATTACCCCCTTGTAACATATTAATATGTGTTCATCTATTGTTTGTAGCTCCACTATTCTAACAATGGAACTGTTACTCCTGAGCTGGGGCAGTGGAAGATGAATGACAAGGTGGAGAACTATGCCTTGTTTGGGATATCCATTAAACTAAGATCTTGATAGGCTTTGAGTTCTTACTTTTATAACTTTTCTAAATGCAGAAGTTCTATAGTGGTGCAACTGTGAGATTCTGGACGTGCTTGAATTTCTCCCCTTTAAACCAGGAAAATGTTACAAGGTTCTGTACAGACTTGATTAATATGTGTGTTAGTAAGGGAATGGTATGTACATGCATTTTATTTTTGAAGTAATTGTTATTTATGAAGTAATTGTTATCTCTCAACTCTTAAAATGTATATCTTGGTCTGGTAAGAACTTCAATCCAAGGCCCGTAGTTCCTATACGGAATGCTTCATCTGAACAAATCGAAAGAGCTCTTCGTGAAGTTCATACGGAGTCCCAGAAACAACTTCAGCTGTTATTCATAATATTGCCTAGTACTGAACGAGCATATGGTAAGTTTTGCGTTCATGCCTAGTTCTGAAAACTAACGTCGATTGGATGGATAGTCACCTGTGTATGATTTTTCTATGCAGAAACAATTAAGAAAATATGCGAGACAGAGCTGGGTATCATCAGCCAGTGCTGCAATCTTGGTGTAGAGATAAAAAACATAAGGCAGTATCTAGAAAACCTCTCTTTTAAAATCAACGTTAAGGTTTGTCTCGTCTTTTATTTTGATGTTTGAACTCCTCCTAGATTTTGATTATGTATGCTAATTAAAATTCTATTGGTCACGGAAGACTGGTGGGAGAAATCTAGCTCTTCATGCTGCTGTTCGACAACAGATTCCTTTGTTAACAGACAAAGATGAGCCAACAATAATATTTGGTGCTGATGTGACACACGCCAAACCCGATGACTCCACACCTTCAGTTGCAGCGGTATGGTCTGCTTTGTTTGCTTTTTTTGCATTTTAGCCTTTTTACAGGGTTGTTAAGGCCACCAATTTAATTTTGATGATGACACTTTTTATAAAAAAAACAAAAAAATTTGGCCTCTCAGCTAGTATGGAGTTAAATTTTATAAATTGTTTATTTACTTATTTTGGCCTCTCACATCCAGGAGAGGGATAAATTATTTTATTTTATTTTTCATAAATTCCCTTGTTCCCGAGCCAGTCCGGGGCTTTGATATCTGCACAGGGTATTCTCATTTATTGTTGGTAGGCCAAATAAGGGCCTTGCTTTTTAAGTTATGCTTTCTGAATTGCTCTTCACTCCTGCAGGTAGTTGCTTCTATGGATTGGCCTGAAGTAACTAAATACAGGGCTTTGATATCTGCACAGGGTGTGCGAGAAGAAATTATTCAGGATCTTTACACTGAAGGAACTCATCCACAAAAGGGCATGATAAGGTAATTATAGTTGTCAGCTCCCATCTTGGTTTTCATTTCCCTAGATAATATACTAGAAAGTTCCTCATTTTTCGGTCCTTGAATTTTGCAGGGAACTGCTTGTTGCTTTCTATAATTCTAATGGACGGAAGAAACCTTCTAGGATAATCTTCTACAGGTGAAATTGTTGACGATGATATGTTTTGCTCATGTTACTTTGCGAGAATTTTACATTTGATGTGTAATTTTTAAATGACCAATGATGGTTTTTCTTCTTTTTTCTCTCTAAATAAATAGAGATGGGGTCAGTGAAGGTCAGTTTGCTCAAGTTCTGCTAGAAGAAGTGCTGGCAATAAGAAAGGTGCGCATTGAAGAAACCTGTTGTGCCTTCTCTATTTTCCATGCTAGTGTGATTGATTTGCCTTTAACTCTTGTTTTTTATTCTTAAGGCCTGTCAATCCCTGGAAGATGGGTACGCCCCACGTTTGACATTTGTAGTAGTGCAGAAAAGGCACCATACTCGCCTTTTCCCTGTTGACCGTAACATGACAGACAGAAGTGGCAACATATTACCAGGTTCATTCTTTCATCCATTGCCTTGGAGTAGACCTGTGCAAATCCGGGTTCAAGCCGGGCTAGGGCTAGGGCCGGGCCAAAATAAAAAATCTGCCCGAAATGTACGGGCCAGGCCGGCCCGACTTGTGCGGGCCTCTAAGTCTGCCCATGTCCACCCACGTAAAACTGCATCGATAAAACCTTAAATTTTTAATACAAACTCTAATTTCCAATAGTTCATCTCGGTAGAACAAGGAAAAAGCCTATGTAGTGGATTCGAGTACCACAAGAGCGCACATTAATTACTAATCAGCTGATACCGATACCTGTAAATATGTAACATTGCATAGTGCATTACAGCTTACAAGTTACAAACAACAATAATAAAAAAAAACAGCTAAATGAAATCAGCCAAGCAACGGTGAAAGAAAAAATGTTAGGGTTTTAATAAAATATATTATCTAAAATAATTAGAATTATATATATATATATATATATATATATATATATATATATATATATATATATATATATATATATAAATAAAGAGAGAGTTAGGATCATGTAGTAACCTCTCTTAGAGTAGGAAATATGGACTTATAATAGCCGTTGGATTAATATAGATGAACGTCAAAGATTTAACATTGTTTATGGTAATAATTAATGAGAATATTATATTGCCTCTAATAGAATTATGATAAAAACATTTGAACGACCAAATTTTCTCAATAAAATATAATAACGACCCAATATGAAAATAAATTATTTAGAATTGTTCGTTAAATTTAGTCGTTAAAATTTGTAATATGGAAAAAATGCTGGTTAAATTTGGTCGTTAGTTATTTTATAATAAATTTGATCGTTAAATTATTCTCATATTGAGTCGTTATTATATTTTATAGAGAAAATTTGGTTGTTAAAATATTTTTTATATAATTAATATAGTCATCGTTAAAATTTTGTGGATCGTTAAATATTGGATGTTAAATATTTTGTGGGTCGTTATAATTTCATAGAGAAAATTGGTGGTTAAAATGTTTTTTTTCCCTCCATATTTTGACTACCAAAACAAATTTTAACGATCAATCCTAACAAATTTAACGATAAATTTTTTTTATAAAATTTATTAACGATCAAATTTCTCTATAAAATATATTAACGACCAAATATATTGACCAAATATATTAGCGATCAATTGCTTCAACGTTTTTTTTTGGGATAGCCCAAAAATAAGAAATCTGTTTTCCTCATTTATATCTTATTTAATGAATGAATAATGAAAAATAAACAATCATGTGATTCTTACCTTGTAAAGCTTATTATGCATCTTCTATCATGAACGTACAAATTTTAATTCATCGGATTTTAGGAGTTCCTATTACCTACTCTAAGGACTGTTCCTACCGGATCCTAATCCTATATATATATATGTGAGCCGGGCCAGCCCGCGGGCTAAAATGGCTATCCATACCCGTCCCATCAAAATTTGGGCCGGGCCGGGCTTAAACGGGCCAAACAAGTTGTCCGTACCCGTGTTTTTTCCGGGCGGGTTGATCCGGATTTGCACAGGTCTACCTTGGAGTTCTTGTTGATGAATTGTTTATTACTATTACTTACTGTTTCACTATTTGCCCCTTCAGGTACTGTTGTTGACACTACTATCTGTCATCCAATACAGTATGACTTCTATCTATGCTCCCATGCTGGTATTCAGGTAAAACTTGGTGATTTTGTCTACTTGTTGCTCTTTTGATGTATTAATTTACTTTCTTGTTATCACATAAAACAATTTTTTATGCAAGAACTTCGCACATATAATTGAGGAATTCTCAGTTTTGTATTCATTGCCAGTAATTAAAGTCTGGGTCCTTCCAAGTTGTAGCTCTCTTATAACAGTCAAACAAGTAACTAAGTCCTGATAAATATTAACCGAAAGACTTGATAGAAGTACTTCACAGGGTTGTGAGAAACTGTAACATGGATTATGAACTAGGGAACTGAAAAGGAGGTTGGTTGTGTGAAGTGAGTTTGACTATGAAAATATTGGAACTCAAAGAAGTGAACTAGGGAACTGAAAAAATGCAGATTATATATAAACTAATAAAGTTGATAATTGTTGGTTGGTAAACTGTAATTGTATTATGTTCTTCCATATCCCAGTTGCTGCTCTTGCTTTAATATGATCTATTAATTGAAACTCACAGGGGACTAGCCGCCCTACTCATTACCACGTGTTGTTGGATGAAAACTATTTCCCTCCCGATCTGCTGCAGTTGATGACATACAGCTTATGTTACACGTAACGTGGTCATTCTCTGTAAATTTTCCGGTTTTCTTTTGTCTTAATTAGCTAATTACTCGATATTTGGGATTTTTGATATTTACAGATATGCGAGATGCACTAGGTCAGTGTCCATAGGTATGTATTCATTACTCGTTTGATGTAGGTTTAGGAGGGACTACAAATGCCTGACAACTTTTGTAATGCAGTGCCTCCGGCTTATTATGCTCACCTGGCAGCATTTCGAGCTCGCGCCTACATGGAAGGCGATACATCTGATAGCGGATCCATGAGTAGAGGAGAGTCAAGTACCGGGAGATACACCAAAACTCGCCCCCTTCCAAAGATCATCGACAGTTTGAAGGATGTTATGTTTTATTGCTGAACCTTTTTCGGTATTGCCTTTTTCAAAGATCCTTTTTCGGTATTGCCTTTTCCAAGGATAATCGACAGTTTGAAGGATGTTGTTGCCTTTTCCAAAGATCATCGACAGTTTGAAGCCTTTTTCGAAGATCATTGACGGTTTGAAGGATGTTATGTTTTATTGCTGAACCTTTTTCGGTATTGCCTTTTCCAAAGATCCTTTTTCGGTATTGCCTTTTCTAAAGACCATCGACAGTTTGAAGGATGTTATTGCCTTTTCCAAAGATCATCGACAGTTTGGAGGATGTTACATCTAGCAGCATTTCGAGCTCGCGCCTACATGGACGGCGATACATCTGATAGCAAATCCATGAGTAGAGGAGAGTCAAGTACCGGGAGATACACCGAAACTCGCCCCCTTCCAAAGATCATCGACAGTTTGAAGGATGTTATGTTTAATTGCTGAACCTTTTTCGGTATTGCCTTAATGGTCTCGAAAGCTTGGAAGATGTTATGTTTTATTGCTAAACCTTTTTTCGTTATTGCCTTAATGGACTAGAGATATTAAATTTGCCCATGATTTGCCCATGTTGTTTTTGTGCATTGTGTTCGCTATTTTTACACTACTATAAATCCCTATCAATAATGATAGAAACTCACAGGATAGTTTTGGAAGGGATAGTTTTATATTTATAACCTTTAATAATTTCCTTAAATAGCAACGAATCTACAATGTATGGATCATACGAAGTAAGACAAGTATTTCAGGGTCGAACACAAGGGCTGAGAGAGGGTTGGAAAAGATAAGGGTTTTCAGGGTCGAACACAAGGGCTGAGAGAGTGTTGGAAAAAATAAGGGAAAGAATGATCAAAAGGGGTATTCCAAGGTCGAACACAAGGACTGGAAGGATTAATCTGCAGCGATGACTAAATATAAATATAATTAAATTAAAGGAAAGAAAATGGATTCCAAGGATTCAAGGTCATTGTTTATGGCATAAGGATTCAAGATGACTCATAGGGATATATGGTAGAAAAGCAACAGGGATGAAAGTTTCTAGGCCGATGGTCTATTACCGGGTAAGTCTTAAGATCATCTAATTTCAATCCTAACTACATATTACCGGGTAAGTCTCAAGGTAAAGAGGGTGGAAATTCACTACAAACCAGATTATCTAACTAAGGATCAAGTAATCCTTTACCGGATAAGTCTGAAGAAAATTACCCAACTTAGAGAAGAATCAGACACATTCAAACCAATAAAGGGTTCACCTTTATTATCCATGGTTAATCAGTTATGTATCTAAGAGGAATATCACCGGGTAAGTCTCAATTCCAACTTAGGTTGCTAGTTTAGAAGACTCTAACCTAGATTCAAGTACAAGCTAACCATTAGGATTTCAAGCAATTCAAAGTCAATTCAAAGCGCAATCTAATTCATCATAATCCAAGACATAAACAAATCTCTATCAACCTTGGAACCACAAAGTTCTAGCCAATAACAATCATATCAAAGACAAACAAATAAACAACAAAAGGGAGAAAAGGAATTACTCAACTTCAATAGTGAAAACCTGCAATTTTGCTAAATCTCAACTCAACAATGTCTTTCCAACAAAAAATCAACACAAAAGTCTCCAACTTTAATCTAAACAAATTCAAATTATGAAGAACAATTGTGAAGAAGAAGGATAGGGTAGGAGACTGCTCCTCTCTTCTAGTATAAACGCTGGGAATAATCCAGCACACCTTGAAATGAATCCAAGACTTCCTTTTATAACAAAAGCCTAGCTAAAAGACATTGGGCCCAAAAGAAAACAACATGTAAAATAAAATAACGCTCAGGGAAGAATCTCGGTCAAGGATCTCGGCCGAGATTTGTCACAGTCGGGGCCGAATCAAAAAAAGAAGAGTTTGCATGTCGACTTCGTCTTCAGCGTCATGGGCATCTCGGTCGGGTCGACCGAGATCGAGACCGAGATGGAGACCGAGATTTTACAACAGTAGTTTCCAACTCAACCAAGATCATGGATCTCGGTCCGAGATAAAGGGATCTCGGCCGAGATTAGACAAATCTCGGTCAGGTCTGACCGAGATGGCTCATGTCCGTTCCTTCGTTCCTTTAGCTTGATTCCCAGCCCTTTCCCGTGCACGTATGCTCGCTCCAATGCATCCACTTCGAGGCTTGATCCTCAAATATGTCGTTTTAGCTCCAATATGTGCCAAATCACCTACAAAGCCACAAATAGTGTGTAGGCATCTATTCTTGCAAAGTAGAACTAAACAAGCATAAATGACACAAACTAAGGCTAATAGATGAATGCGAAAAAGAGAAATCTAACTATATGCATGACTAAAACAGGTAGATAATTCATGTTATCACATTGTATCCGGATCCAAATCTTGAAATGTTTGTGTTTGCGCAATTTTTAGTATTGGTTTCACTTTGCTCGTTATGTAAGAGCCGTAGTCTTTCGGGCCGAGACCGGACCTTGTCCGAGATTAGCTCTGGGCTGAGGTTGGTCTTGCCGCCCCCGCGGTGAGCGCCGCCCCTGCGGCTGCTTGGACCGCCCCTGCGGTTTCCGGCGGCTGCAGCCGTCTTCTTTGACCTTGTTGACCCGTGCTTTACCCTTTACTTTGCTCCTTCTTACCTTTGGCTGATCAAGGGTTCTTCATCTTCTTCTCCAGCTTCTCTCCACGTTCCTTGCTTCCTTTGCTTCCTTGGAGCTTGTTCTTGAGTTGTGGAAGAGTTTTGTGAGAGTTTGTGTGTGTGATACCTTGTGTGAGTGTTGGCTGAGGTAATGCTGGGCTTGGAAGCCAGCCTTGGTGTGTGTTGAGCTCTCCTGCAGCCTTAGACCACAAGTGTGGTAAGGGTTCTTCTCCTCTCTTCTTTTTTTCTTGCTTTCCTTCATAGCTTAGGATTAGATGATTGCCTAGGCATGTTCTGATGTTGTATGTGTATACATGTGTACATGTGTATGGTCTTGGCTTTGGATGAGAGTATAGACCTGAGTTGATCACGTGAAGAACCGAAGAGAAGCCGCAAAATTGCCTTATGCACTGTCACCGCCCCGCGGCTACCGTGCCACAGCGCCTGCGTTGCGCCAGCGGCGTGCCAGCGGCCGCCCACGTTCCGTGTCACCGCCCCGCGGCCACATTCCGCCGCGCCCGTGGCCACCTGCTTTCGGCCCTGCGTCCCTTGTGACCCGCATGTGCGTTTTGTCCCGGATCTACCTAAGGCTAGATAGATCCCTTTCCTTCCTAGTATGAGTGTTAGTAGCTTGCTAGGTGCGAGTTGAGGTTAGGATGAGTTGAGTACGGAACTGTTATGCCGGTTACGGCCTTGAGGATTACGAGTTGGAATATGATCCGTATGGATCCCTTGGGTCTAGGTGTGACCCCTTGTATGGATATGTATATGATGTATGCGTTATACCTTGTTTAGGTTGAGTTGATCTCCAGAGCGGAGCCGAGTATTCTGAGTTTGTGACTCCCGAGGTTGAGGTAAGTCCATAGGACTTACTTAGATGCCCTCCACATATTGGATGTGTGCCTGAGTGGTGGATGTTATGCTTTATAGCCCGTATGATATATTGTATTACCGACCTATGGTCTATTGAGTGCCCATTGTAGGGCCGTGACAACTTGTCCTTTCATCCCGCTGGGAGTCTGGAGGTTCTCTACGGGCTGGCCAGTATGGCTCAGTGGGCCGGACACCTGTCCACTCCCATAGGGTACACGGGAGGTGGTACCGGATCCCCACTCCAGCTGGCACTATTCCCGAGAGGCGAGGGTTATATTCCTCGTGTCACATACGTTCATATTGAGTTATTATTTATACGCTGTATGCACCGGACTATTATTATAAGATAATAAAATTGGTAAATGTGTGACAACATGTTTATATGTTTAAGTTCTGACGTGTGCATGTGCTCTAGCATCTTCCTTTGTATGTGTTGGTTAGCTAACGGTGTAATGCCGTGTTGTAGACTTTGCAGGTTAGGACACTGCAGAGTGATCCAGACGGGGCGATCTGCCGAGGGCTCCGTACACTGGGGTTGTACTCGTGGATGGGTATTTTGGATATGTATATATATATGATATGTTTTGTTGTACTCAACAGTTGTATAAACCTTTTGACATGTTTATATATCAGTTTTACGTTTTGGTTTTAATCTGTTGGTGCCTTGTTGTAAGATCGGTGAAATTGTTGTCAGGCTAGGGTCAGGATCCATTGTGAGATCCTAGCCCGGTAGCACCTCGAGTCCCGTGGATTCGGGGTGTTACAAAGGTGGTATCAGAGCCCAGGTTGACAACAATGACACTTGTAATCTGCGATAAAGGTCGAATAGATAAATAAACAGAACCCGAAAGGGGTCTGACTTTTCAAAAGGTTTTGGTTTTGAAATGAGTACAAAATGTTTTGGGATATCGTGTACGTGAGCCATCGCCCCTCTGAAGATCTCGATAGTATAGGTATATATATGTATAGATAGATACTATCTGCTGTGATGATGTGTTATATGCCTATACATACGACATATATATTGCCATCTGAGTTAGGTTTATGTCCTTTGCAGATGGTTCAGACTAGAGCCTTACCTGCAGTAGAACGGGGTAGTGGCAAACCACCGTTAGGTAGAGGACGGGGTAGGATCCCTGCTGCTGAGCTGCGTGCAGCAGAGGACGTTCAGGCAGAGGTTGCTGAGAGTGCCGCCCCTGAGATGGGGGAAGGCACAGCTGGGGGACAGGGTCCACAGCGAGTCCAGTCAGCAGACTCGGACCGTGTCTCCATGGAGGGACCAACCTTCCGTGATTACATCCGGCGGGTTGAGGAGGCTGCCAGGGCAGGTAGACGTGCCCCGGATCTGCCAGCGCAGGAGGGGCCATCTGAGAGGTCCCACACCGTTACACAGGTACCAGCTGCACCGGCACCTGTTGCTGAGGTCGTTCGAGTACAAGAGGAGTATAGAGGGCCTCGACCAAGACAGTTGGTTGAAGGCTTTCCATCAGGTGAGAGTACCCCCTTTCTCTGGGAAGGTGGGGTTGGAGGTAGAGCTGTGGATAGGACACGTAGACTCGGCTCTGGAGTCTATTAGGTGTCCAGCTGATAGACAGATCGAGTTAGTGCAGAGCTTGTTCAGGGAGTTAGCGCAGCACTGGTGGAGATCCGTACGAGGTCAGGTCACTAGTTATGAGCAGATGAGGTCTATGATCCGAGAGCGTTTCTGCCCTGCCTCGCTGAGGAAGGAGAGACTGAGGGATTTTGTGGAGGCCGGGTTCGAGGATGTGCCAGTTTCTGAGGCCATCCAGAGGTTTCAGGAGGAGCTGGCACTGTTAGGACCAGCTGCACCTCCTGCTGATCAGCATGTGTATCTGTTTTCCCGACGGCTGAGGGATGCCACCCGGGCTTATATGGCGGGATTTCATTGTGAGTCCCTGATGGACTACCAGGATCGAGCCGCTGACTATGAGCGTGAGCGGGTCAGTTAGAGGAGAGCTTCTCAGACCGGGGGGTCTGAGAAGAGGTAGCGTACCGGGAAGACTAGCGGTACGGCTGGAGCTGCTGGGTCAGGGCGAGGTCAGAGTCGCCAGAGTCAGCCTTCGCCTACACCGGCTACTGGTAGAGCTCGACAGTGCTATAACTGTGGAGCAGCAGGGACATATTAGGCCAGAGTGCCCGAGACAGCCGGTGACTTGCTTCACGTGTGGTGGGTCGAGGCCACAGAGCAGTGTTCTGCCGTCAGGGCGGAGCTTCTTCACAGCAGGGTTCTTCACCTGCTGGTGGAGCTGGGGGTGGACAGAGGCCACCTCAGTCAGCAGCAGACACAGGGACAGCAGAAGGTCCCAGATCGTCAGACGGCTCAGGGATCTGCTCCTGGGCCGAGCAGAGGTAGAGGTCGTGGTGGGAGCACCACTGACACCCGTGGCCCTCAGGGCCGAGTTTTTGAGCTGAGGAGTGCAGAGGAGCCGGCTGCACCTACTGCTACAGGTACCATTCTGATTTATGGCTTACCTGTTCGTGTTTTGTTTGACACGGGTGCTACGCACTCATTCATATCTGTTGCTTGTGTTGAGCGTCTGGGTCTAGACACTGTAGAGGGGATGCCCTTTATTATAGGGTGTCAAAGTCTTCTCGTCTACCCAATGGGGGTAGGGTCAGAGGTACCCGTGAGATCCTATGACTGTCCCATTTCTGTAGGGACCCGTGTGCTTTTAGTTGACTTCTTTGTCATGCCGCTGGAGCATGAGGAAGTCATCCTTGGTATGGATTGGATGGATAGGCATTCTGCGGTTTTAGATGTGGGTAGGAGGACTGTCACCCTCTCTACCGAGTCTGGTCAGTTAGCGGTTTTCCGAGGTTGGGACCTCGGGAAGGTAGGCATGGTTATCAGTGCTATACAGGCAGCTAGGTTGATTGCCTAGGGTTGTGAGGCCTTCTGGTGTTACGCCATGAAGGAGGGGGAGAGTCCAGCCTTAGAGGATATCCCAGTGGTTGATGAGTTTGTGGATGTGTTTGCTGAGCCGTCCAGTTTGCCACCTCAGAGGAGTGTGGACTTTGGGATTGATTTAGAGCCGGGTACGAGACCGATCTCGAAGGCCCCATACCGGATGGCGCCTGTCGAGATGTTAGAGCTGAAGAAGCAACTCGAGGAGTTGGCTGAGAAGGGCTTCATTCGCCCTAGCGTATCCCCATGGGGGGCACCGGTCCTCTTCGTACGGAAAGAAGGACGGATCGTTGAGGCTATGCATAGATTACCGAGAGCTGAATAAGGTGACCATCAAGAACAAGTATCCGTTGCCGCGCATTGATGATTTGCTGGATCAGTTACAGGGAGCTTCAGTGTTCTCCAGGATAGACCTGCGCTCAGGATATCACCAGCTGAGGGTGAGAGAGCAGGATGTGCACAGGACGGGCATTTCGGACCCGTTATGGACACTACGAGTTTGTAGTGATGCCATTCGGGCTCACGAATGCCCCGACAGTTTTCATGGAGTTGATGAACAACATCTTCATCGACTTCCTGGATCAGTTTGTGGTGGTCTTTATAGATGACATCCTGGTGTACTCTCGCAGCAGAGAGGAGCATGCAGGACATTTGAGGACGGTACTACAGGTTTTGCGGGATAGAGAACTTTATGCGAAGTTCTCTAAGTGCGAGTTTTGGATGCCAGAGGTAGCATTCCTGGGTCATATTGTTTCCGCCGAGGGGATCAAGGTTGATCCGGCGAAGATTGAGGCAGTAGCGGCATGGATGACACCGACAGAACGTCAAGGAGGTACGTAGCTTCCTTGGCCTAGCCGGTTATTACAGACGCTTTGTGGAGGGATTTTCCGTGATTGCCCGTCCACTGACGAGTTTGCTGAGGAAGACTACCAGATTTGTGTGGTCTGATCAGTGTATGCGGAGTTTTGAGGAGCTGAAGAGACGTTTGACGTCTGCTCCTGTTTTGGCACAGCCAGAGGGTACAGCTGACTTCGTGGTTTACAGTGATGCATCCAAGCTTGGCTTGGGATGTGTGTTGATGCAGCGGGGCAGAGTGATTGCTTATGCGTCTCGACAGCTGAAGACGTATGAGGAGAACTACCCGACTCATGATCTGGAGTTGGCCGCGGTAGTTCATGCACTGAAGATTTGGAGACATTACCTGTATGGTGCCACATGCCAGATCTTCACCGACCATCAGAGTTTGAAGTATATTTTTACGCAGCGGGAGTTGAATAACCGCCAGCGTAGGTGGCTCGAGCTGATAAAGGATTTTGACTTGGAGATTCTGTATCATCCGGGGAAGGCGAACGTTGTCGCCGACGCCCTGAGCCGGAAGACGCCTCGAGAGCAGGCGATCGCGAGATTGACAGTACAGTCTCAGCTGCAGAGAGACCTGAGATGGTTAGAGTTGGACATCCAGTTTCTTGATGAGGATGCTCGACTGAGTATCTTAGAGGTTCTACCTGATCTGTTGGGGGAGATCCAACAGAAGCAGGAGACCTGCCCGATGTTGCTGAGGATACGGGAGAGGATGTCTCGAGATGAGGCACCACAGTTCCTTCTGGGGGCAGATGGAGTGTTGAGACGCCGAGGTCGCGTCTGTGTACCTGCTGACGCAGATTTACGTCAGAGGATTCTACAGGAGGCTCACTGTACACCTTACTCGGTACATCCAGGTACGAGTAAGATGTATCAGGATTTGAGACGTATATACTGGTGGGGTGGGCTGAAGCCCGATGTGGCCAGATTTGTGGCACAGTGTGCTGACCTGCCAGCAGGTCAAGATCGAGCATTTCAGACCTGGGGGCGAGCTTCATCCACTTCCTGTTCCACAGAGGAAGTGGGAAGACGTCACCATGGATTTTGTGACCGGATTGAGATTGAGCCGGGGTTATGATGCTATCTGGGTCATTGTGGACAGATTTGACGAAGACGGCACGTTTTATTCCGATCAGGGAGACGTGGCCGGTGAGCAGACTGGCTGAGGAGTACACTAGGCAGATAGTGAGACTCCATGGGGTGCCGAGGACGATCGTCTCTGACAAAGATGGGCGATTTACCTCGAGGTTTTGGCAGCAGATTCAGACTGCCCTAGGGACGAGTTTACTTTTCACGACGGCGTTTCATCCTCAGACCGATGGTCAGTCAGAGAGGACCATTCAGACGCTGGAGGATATGATGCGAGCTTGTGTGTTGGATTGGGGACAAGTGTGGACGGATCACCTCCCACTAGTTGAGTTCTCATACAACAACAGCTGGCATGCATCTATTGGGATGGCCCCATATGAGGCACTGTATGGACAGAGATGTCGGACTCCGTTATGCTGGGATGAGCAGAGCAGTGTCAGCGGTATAGCCCCTGATCAGATTCAGGATGATATGGCCCGAGTAGCCCTGATTAGAGAGCGACTGCTGACGGCTCAGAGCCGTCAGAAGTCGTATGCAGACAGGAGGCGCAAACCTCTAGAGTTCCGAGTTGGAGCCCATGTGTGGCTGAGAGTGTCTCCGACACGAGGTGTGAGGAGATTCGGCATTAAGGGGAAGTTGAGTCCCCGATATGTCTGACCATTCGAGATTCTGGATCGGGTTGGGAGCGCATCCTACAGATTGGCTTTACCTCCGAGATTAGAGGGTGTTCACCCTGTGTTCCACGTGTCTCAGCTGAGGGAGTATATACTAGACCCGAAACACATTGTGAGTTATGATGATTTGGTGGTTGAGTCGGACCACACGTTTGCTGAGCATCCTATTGCAGTCCTAGAGCGAGGTATGAGACGCCTGCGTTCGAAGGACATTCCTATGTTGAGGATACAGTGGTCGAGACGTGGACCTGAGGAGGCTACTTGGGAGACTGAGGATAGTATCCAGAGGAACTATCCAGAGTTCTATGCTGGGATAGAGGTACCAATGGGATCGCCGGGTAGATCTTAGTATTACCTCGGTGAGTGTTATATGCTTATGTGTTTATGTGCTTATATGCCATACTGTGTTTATTTCGTGCTAGCTGTGATGTGTGTATGATCTGTTACAAATCCTGTTGTGCTAGTACGACCGATAGGTATAGCTGGAGATGGTTCTTACCTCCATGCTATCTCGAGATATGTAGGATTGAATGGAGATATCTTCTCCATGCCCCGATGTTGGTTTGGCTAGAGACGCTTCTCTCTATGCCCCGGATAGGATTGTGATCTTTTGCGGGAGATGATGTTTCTCCACGCCCGTATTGAGGTTATAGCATATGGTTGAGGCCAGGTATGTGTTATGATACCTCTATGATAGAGAGTGTATCCCGGTTTTGAGGTTATGTGCTTTCGAGGTTTATGCAAGTTTCGGGACGAAACTTGTTTTTAGGGGGGAGAGATGTAAGAGCCGTAGTCTTTCGGTCCGAGACCGGACCTTGGCCGAGATTAGCTTTGGCCGAGGTTGGTCTTGCCGCCCCAGAGGTGAGTGGCACCGCCCTTGCGGCTGCTTGGACCGCCCACGCGGTTTCAGGCGGCTGCAGCCGTCTTCTTTGACCTTGTTGACCCGTGCTTTACCCTTTACTTTGCTCCTTCTTACCTTTGGCTGATCATGGGTTTCTTCATCTTCTTCTCCAGCTTCTCTCCACGTTCTTTGCTTCCCTTCCTCCCTTGGATCTTGTTCTTGAGTTGTGGAAGAGTTTTGTGAGAGTTTTGTGTGTGTGGTACCTTGTGTGAGTGTTGGCTGAGGTTATGATGGGCTTGGAAGCCAGCCTTGGTAGGCCTTAGACCACAAGTGTGGTAAGGTTCTTCTCCTCTCTTCTTTCTTTCTTGCTTTCCTTCATAACTTAGGATTAGATGATTGCCTAGGCATGTTCTGATGTTGTATGTGTATACATGTGTATGGTCTTGGCTTTGGATGAGAGTATAGACGTGAGTTGATCACGTGAAGAACCGAGAGAGCCGCGAAGTTGCCTTCTGCACTGTCACCACCCCGCGGCCAAGAGCCACCGCCCCCGCGGCTACCGTGCCACAGCGCCTGCGTTGCGCCAGGCGTGCCAGCGGACGCCCACGTGTCACCCGCCCGCGGCCACATTCCGCCCGCCCCGCCACCTGCTTTCGCCCTGCGTCCCTTGTGACCCGCATGTGCGTTTTGTCCCGGATCTACCTAAGGCTAGATAGATCCTTTTCCTTCCTAGTATGAGCGTTAGTAGCTTGCTAGGTGCGAGTTGAGGTTAGGATGAGTTGAGTACGGAACTGTTATGCCGGTTACGGCCTTGAGGATTTCGAGTTGGAATATGATCCGTATGGATCCTTGGGTCTAGGTGTGACCCTTGTATGGATATATGTATATGATGTATGCGTTATACCTTGTTTAGGTTGAGTTGATCTCCAGAGTGGAGCCGAGTATTCTGAGTTTGTGACTCCGAGGTTGAGGTAAGTCCATAGGACTTACTTAGCTGCCCTCCACATATTGGATGTGTGCCTGAGTGGTGGATGTTATGCTTTATAGCCCGTATGATATATTGTATTACCGACCTATGGTCTATTGACTGCCCATTGTAGGGCCGTGACAACTTGTCCTTTCATCCCGCTGGGAGTCTGGAGGTTCTCTACGGGCAGGCCAGTATGGCTCAGTGGGCCGGACACCTGTCCACTCCCATAGGGTACACGGGAGGTGGTACCGGATCCCCACTCCAGCTGGCACTATTCCCCGAGAGGCAAGGGTTATATTCCTCGTGTTACATACGTTCATATTGAGTTATTATTTATACGCTGTATGCGCCGGACTATTATTATAAGATAATAAAATGGGTAAATGTGTGACAACATGTTTATATGTTTAAGTTCTGACGTGTGCATGTGCTCTAGCATCTTCCTTTGTATGTGTTGGTTAGCTAACGGTGTAATGCCGTGTTGTAGACTTTGCAGGTTAGGACACTACAGAGTGATCCAGACGGGGCGATCTGCTGAGGGCTCCGTACACTGGGGTTATACTCGTGGATGGGTATTTTGGATATGTATATATATATATATATATATATATATATATATTTTGTTGTACTCAGCAGTTGTATAAACCCTTTTGACATGTTTATATATCAGTTTTACGTTTGGTTTAATCTGTTGGTGCCTTGTTGTAAGATCGGTAAAATTGTTGTCAGGCTAGGGTCAGGATCCATTGTGAGATCCTAGCCCGGTAGCACTCGAGTCCCGCGGATTCGGGGTGTTACACGAATAATGTTTGATCCTAGCCCGGTACTACTATATAAGAAATAGATTCACACCGTGAAAAGTTAAAATAAAATTTATTATGTTTAAATTTAAAATTAATTGTAATAATGTTTGATTTGTTTAATCTTCAAATTTTTTTTTATACAATTTCACACGCTATCATACTTATTTGATAATCGACGTGGGATAGAAAAAAAAAAAAAACTCGCTCGAAAAAATAAAAATTGGAGGTGTACAATTAAGATTATATATTTTTGTATGGAAAATCATTTATTTGATTTTGTTAAACAAAATAAATGAAGAATTTATTTTAACTAAAAATCGCTACAAAATAATAATTATGAGATTTAAAAAAAGATTTTCTAGCATTTACTTTTTCAAAATTTATTTAAGTAATTAAAAAAGTAGAACTAAATTTAAATATGATAATTTTAGTTGACCAAATGTGGTTATAATGTTTTAATTTTGATTTGGTTATGATTCTTTCTATTTAATATGCCAACATTTATTAATATTATCCACCAACATTTTAATTTCGATTTCGTTGTGATTCTTTAGATTTAATATGCCAATATTTATTAATACTATCCACCAACAAATCAATAACAATAATATAGTTATTTGAACACAATCCTTGCCATGCAAGAAAGCCAAAGAAGGTTTCTATAAATACTGAACAAATTTCATAGATAAATAAATTGCGGTAACAATTGCTTTACGCTGATAACAGTATAAGCCCAAGTACTCAATAATCCTTGCAATGCAAGAAAGCCAAATAAGGTTTCCATAAATAAGGAACAAGCTCCGATCCAGAGATAAATAAAAATAATATATCGATATATCCTTGTTCTATATTTTATTGGCATGTTTCTCTATCCATTTCAGATTATCCTAATTAAGTAGAAATCTATGGGGAGGTGGATGATGCACAACGTAGGCTTTTTGGTACCGTCTGGGGGGGTGAAAGTTCAGGAACGGATTCGTCATTTTATGTGGTTGCTTGCCAGGGGGTTGTTCTTACGAATGCTGAGCGAAGAAGGCGTCATATGGTCCAGGTTCCGGCTTGCAATGACTGTCCCTCGGTCCCGGAGACATTGATCCATATGTTAAGAGATTGCTTTCATGCAAGGCCGGTATGGCTTGCGATTGTTCCTTTGGAATACCAGAGTTCTTTTTTTCAACTTTCTTGGGATGATTGGTTTTTTGAGAACGTAAGTAATAAGAATGTGAAAGTATCGGGTGTGGAGTGGAATACCGTGTTTGGAACTACAGTTTGGTGGTTATGAAAGTGGCGTAATCATAGAATTTTTCGGGATGGGGAGTTGATCTTTAACAAGATTGAGTTCCTTCAAGATAGATTTGAAAAATAAAAGCGAAGTGGCTATATCCTTGAACCTGAAAGAGTACAGACAAGGGAGGAGATTATGGTGAGATGGATCGCACCGCCACATCTGTGAGTTAAGATTAATTCAGATGGAGCTTCGAAAGGTAATGGGGGTATGGAGGGAGCAGGTGCAGTTATTAGAGATACGAATGGAGAATGGGTGCTCGGTGTGGTTGCAAATATAGGAGTTGCTTGTGCTCCTACTGCAGAACTTTGGGGGGTGGCTATTGGGCTTGAGTTGGCTTGGGAGAAAGGTTTCCGGAAAGTGGAATTGGAATTAGATTCTCGAGTGGTGTTGGATTTCATCAAACAGGGTGTTCGTTCTTCTCATCCTCTTCATAGCCTGGTGTTGCGATGTCAAGGCTTTTTTTTCCCCCGAGATTGGTCTTTGACTCTCGATCACACGCTTAAGGAAGGAAATAGAGTAGTTGATTCTTTAGCTAATTATGCTTCTTCCTTTGGGCTTGGGGTTCATCGGGTGTACGTCTGACTCACCCTGTTGTGTTCTTGATCTTTTATTGGATGACATAAGGGGAGTTAGCTTTCCTCGTATGATTCGTTTGTAATTTTGTTTTTTTTTCCAATAAGCGTGTCTAGCGCAGAGAAGGTTACTTCGAGTTCAAAAACAATAGGAATGAGCATCCAGATTATGTTGGAGATATTTTCATGGATGCCAGCGAAAGAAGCGATGAAATTGACATCCGTATCCAAAAGCCAATCCAGCACACCTTACGAGCCCATATTTATGGAAAGACAATCGATCCGTTCTTCTCAAGTCGATGGCGGATTTTTCCTCCAACCCGATATTTGTGGAAATATCCATGGGTCGAACTCGACTTCCATGTCCTTCCCAAGGAGCCATCCTCCGCGTTCGGCGTCCCTAGCGACTCACTCTCCTTCCTAGAACAAAACGGCCGTGTTTTGTCATCTAGTCAAGGCCTAGTACTGTTCCATAGGATTGCTGATCAGGCCAGTGAAATTTTGATATTCAATCCGGTTACTTGGAGCTGCGTCGAGCTTCCGGTCCCCGAGCGATCCTTAGTAAACCGCGGAATACTCCTAGAGTGTCACCCAAGAAACCTTAAAGATTATACAATTACGATTCCGGTATTGGTTGAGGACAAAACACGGCCTTGGGGTAAACCGCTTACTTAGCCGTGTATCGGAAAGGAAAGTGGGACGATGAGATGTGTGACATGGAGCGCGACTTAATATGCGGACAACTCCGTTTTGAAAATCCGGTAGGGGTCTTCGGAGGACACAACGGAGGTCTTGTCGTATATTATCTATATACTAGGTACGTTTATTTCATCTAAATTATTGGATGCATGTTATAATAATATATTTACTATATTTTCGTGTCATATATATATAGAGAGAGAAAGGATCATGTAGGAACACTTCTTAGAGTAGGAAATAAGAACCAATAAGATCCGTTAGATTAGAATCCATGAATGTACATGATTTAAAGATATATATGGTAGTATATTTTATAAAATAAAGTGGACATATCTTTTTTCTCTTATAGACTTAAAAGAAATTTTAATTAATGTCTAAAATAATGAAAAATAAATGTACATTCCAAACAAACCTTTAATTGATCGACAAATGGAGAATGAAGAAAAATATTGGAGAAGTGTCATCCAACATTGACGATGAAGGTTTGTCTAGTTTCTTACAATCTATGGGTATGTACATAGAGAAAAGATCTAGAAAAATTGGTCATAAAACCGCTTTTTGTTCATAGTTATTGTAAGCTTTAAATTTAACTTCAAATTATCTTTCTACAGTTAACTCTATATTGTTTGATTCTGGATAAAAAACTATAGCTTGTGTGTTAGTGTTCATACAAATAATTTTATTATAGCTTGTGTGTTAATGTTCATACAAATATATACTAATCGTTAAAATTGTATAATATATGTACTCGTTAAAATTATATATGATCGTTAAAATAAGAAAATAACTTGATTGCTATATTTGATTTATGATCGTTAATATATATAACTCGTTAAAACTTGTACGCTCATGATGGAAGTATATTTTATAAAATAACTCGTTAAATAACTCGTTAAAATTATATATGATCGTTAAAATAAGAAAATATTCGTTAAAATTATATATATATGATCGTTAAAATAACTCGTTAAAATTTTATAAAATAACTCGTTAAAATAAGAAAATACTCGTTAAAATTTTATATAAAGTAACTCGTTAAAATTTTCATGTTCAATAGGAAAGCTTTCGAGCACGCCGCCTCCACTGAACTCGCCGCCTCCAGGAAGCTTCACCGTCGCTGGAGACAAAGCTTGCCGCCACCAGGATCGAAGCTGCTGCCAAACTGCTTCCAAGCCCTAATCGGTAACGAAATTGACGCATTGGGCTTCGAATCGTAGACTGCTTCCAAGCCCTAATCGGTAAACCCAGGAAGGGAAGATTAGCCCCTCGAGACGGAAGAAGACTTAAATTCTCATCCGTACTTCATCTTGAAAGCAGGCAATTCACATTCATCACCCAACACCCTCTTCAACAGTCATCTGCTTCAAAAAAAAAAGTGGTTGTGGATTGATAGCAGTTGAGTTGTAGTGGACTAAGTCTGTTTTGGCATACAAAGAATTGACAAACTCATCTTCATTTGGCTGCTGAAGTTACAGTAGGGTCCATGACATACTAAGCACATAACAAGAACATGAATTTTACAGAATCTCTAAACAGAACAACCAGTTTGATTATTTCCAACTGGCACAACAATGATTAATTATACAAAAAATGCAATCATCCATCCAATGCTACTAGCTTATGTATGGCCCAAGTCGGTGTCATCTTCATTTTGAATATGTTGATCAGTTGATAATTTAAGTCTTCTTCCGTCTTGAGGGGCTAATCTTCCCTTCCTGGGTTTACCGATTAGGGCTTGGAAGCAGTTTGCGATTTGAAGCCCAATGCGTCAATTTCGTTACCGATTAGGGCTTGGAAACAGTCTAGCAACAGCTTCGATCTTGGTGGCGGCAAGCTTCGTCTCCAGCGACGGTGAAGCTTCTTGGAGGCGGCGAGTTCAGTGGAGGCGGCGTGCTCGAAAGCTTCCTATTGAACATGAAAATTTTAACGAGTTACTTTATAAAATTTTAACGAGTATTTTCTTTTTTTAACAAGTTGTTTTATAAAATTTTAACGAGTTATTTTAACGATCATATATATATAATTTTAACGAGTATTTTTTTTCTTATTTTAACGATCATATATAATTTTAACGAGTTATTTAACGAGTTATTTTAACGAGTTATTTTATAAAATATACTTCCATCATGAGCGTACAAGTTTTAACGAGTTATATATATATATTAACGATCATAAATCAAATACAACGATCAAGTTATTTTCTTATTTTAACGATCATATATAATTTTAACGAGTATATATACGCAAAAATAACGACCACGACATCTAACGAGTTATGCAACAAAAGAGAGTTCGAAGTGAACTTTGAACGTATTACATTAAGTCGAACTAGTCTTTGAACACAAATACACAACCACATAAATTCAAAAATTATAAAAATTACTAACCTTAATCTTGTTCAAAAAAACCTCAATAATTTTTCGTTTCCAGAAGAAGATGGCAGAGAGAGTTTCTATGTAAATGTTCAACAAATTGTTTTACTAGTCAATGAGAATCAATTATTTTTGGGATAGCCCAAAAATATGATATTTATTTTCCTAATATGTATATTATTTAATGATTTATTTGTGAAAATTGAACAATCATATGAATCTCACCTATGGAAGCTTATTATGTACCTTCCATCATGTCCGTTCAAATTTTAATCCAACGGATCTTAGGGGTTCCTATTCCCTACTCTAAGGGTGGTTCCTACCGGAACCTGACCATATATATATATATATCGTTGGATTAAATATTGTACACTCATGATGGGAGGTGCATAATAAGCTTCCCAATGTGAGAATCACATTATTGTTCAATATTCATTATTCATTCATCAAATAAGGTATATATTAGGAAATCAGATTTTTTATTTTTGGGGTGATTATATTATTATGACTTCCAAGCTATCCCAAATTAACGTTCAATGAATTGCTTCTGTTGACTAGTTAAAATTTTTGTTGAACAATCACAGTATTATGAAATTCGTCTATTAATATAGTCGTTAATATTTGGTTCAAATTTGTACTGCCTCGTTAATATAGTTGTCGTTATTTTATGATTTATAGTAGCCGTTAAGTGTTTTAGTATTATACTCGTTAAAATTCGTCTATTGTTATGGTTGTTAAAATCCGTTAAGTGTTATAGTGGTCGTTATTTTATGATTTATAGTAGTCGTTAAATTTTTTCATGTATTATACTCGTTAAAATTCGTCTATTGTTATGGTTGTTAAAATCCGATAAGTGTTATAGTGGTCGTTATTTTATGATTTATAGTAGTCGTTAAATTTTTTTCATCTATTATACTCGTTAAAATTCGTCTATTGTTATGGTCGTTAAGTGTTTTAGTATTATACTCGTTAAAATTCGTCTATTGTTATGGTCGTTAAAATCCGTTAAGTGTTATAGTGGTCGTTATTTTAAAATTTATAGTAGTCGTTAAGTGTTTTAGTATTATACTCGTTAAAATTCGTCTATTGTTATAGTCGTAAAATCCGTTAAGTGTTATATTACGTGGCCGTTATTTTATGATTTATAGTAGTCGATAATTTTTTTCATGTATTATACTCGTTAAAAATTCGTCTATTGTTATGGTCGTTAAAATCCATTAAGTGTTATAGTGGTCGTTAAAATTCATGTATGTTGGATTCAAATCGTCAATGAAGGAATGTACATTTATTTTTCAATATTTTAGTCACTAATAAAAAAAACTATAGATCTATTAGAGGAAAAAGGATATGCCCATTTTATTTAATAAAATATACTTCCATACATAACTTTAAATCGTGTGCGTTCATGAACTTTAATCTAACAAATTTTATGAGTTTTTATTCCTACTCTAAGAACTGTTGATCATTTTTCTCTCTCTCTCTCTCTCTCTCTATATATATATATATATATATATATATATATATATATATATATATATATATATATATATATATATATATATATATATATATATCATTATCAAATATTATTTAAAAGATATTTTCACCTTTATTTACAAGATCATTATATTATTTCATACTCTAACTTTAACATATAAATATATAATATTTATATTATTTCCTAAGTGCTCATCAATTAATAAATATATAAAATATTACAATAAAAATGTTACATATTCTTTGTTCTCTTAGGATGACATTTAAAAATACCTAAGATAAATTTTAAATTGAACTTTTTATAACTTCTATTTCTTTGACATTTGTATTCCATTTTAAAAGTAATTTTTTTTATAAATTATTTATTTCACTTTATATTCGTAATAGTTATCAGTATTAACTTAATTTTACATTATATGATTATTGAAAAATTAAAATGTATAACATTTCCTTAATTAATATTTTTATTATTTATCTATAATATAATTAATATATTGATGACATACAAAATTAATTTTAACTTCTCTTCAGTTAATTTATTTAAATTACAATATATCAAAAGTGTTTTATAAAAAAAATTGCCTATTAAGTTTTAAAATTTCACCCGTGCCTTGGCATGGGGATTAAACTAGTATTAAAGCAAAATCACTTAAATCTCACGTGTCATTCATTTTTACCTCGGATGACACATGTCATTTTCTCATAATAATCTTTTGTTATAATTTTTTTTAATTATATTTTTCATTAACTAAAATCTAGCTAATGTAACCATGTAAGTCAATATGAAATAAAAATATTGCTAATCTAAAAATAAAACATCTACCTAGTTGATATTATTACCTTCTAAACACATTTTACTTTTGATAAAGTTTTGTTTTCATGTATTCATTTTCTAATATACTTGATTGAGTTTATGTTCTTTCAAACTTAAAGTTTAAATTGCCGAATATTACATTTATAATAAACCAAATAAAATTGTAATTTTAATTATAAATGTTAGAAAATTTAACTATAAAATTTATTTCACGTTAATTTCTAAAAAAAAACCCATACAAAGTACGGGAATTATACTTTTTAATGAAAGAGGGTAAAGAGCTCGACAAACACCAAACAAAGTTGATATATCAGGAGGCCGAAAACCGGTAAATGGACTAACCGTTATGCAAAACGTGAAACAAACAGAAACAAAATACAACACCACAAAAGACCAAAAAAAAGGTCAACAAGAGCTAAAACCAATCGAAACAAAACTGACCACCTGAGAAGGTGAGGAACACCGGAGCTTGCAAAAACATGGAGAGGGCATGGGATAACAAAATTAACGTCACAAGACTTGAATCTGAATCCACAAGCACATAGAAGAAGAAGATAGTATGTGAAATTAAGAAGAGAACACATACTACCACCCAAGGGACACACAAACTCAGAATACTCATCAGGACATTCACAAAACTACAAATACCGAAGTATATAGTGGGTAAGGGGAATACTTCTTTATCATTGATGTTTTGATTTTTAGGGTTCAAAGCAAACAACGTTAAAAGAAGAAAACACAATAAACTGATACAAAGTGATGAATGAGGATTACAAACCCAAATAGGTAAATGTTCAAAGAGCTTGATTAAACAAACGAATAGGGCAATCAAGTACCATATAATCATTCGTTTTAGATACAATGTTCTCACATCTGTAACACCCCGAATCCGTAGGACTCGAGGCGCTACTGGGCTAGGATCTCACAATGGATCCTGACCCTAGCCTGACAACAACTTCACTGAACCTTACAACAAGGCACTAACAGATTAAAACAAAACATGAAACTGATATAAATATATACATGTCAAAAGAGTATACATGGTACTGCTGAGTACAAAAGTCAAATCAAAGGCCGTACACACGATAACAACCCAAAATCCCACGATAAACGCCCAGTGTACGGAACCCTCAGCAGATCACCCCACTGGATCACTCCTCAGTCCTCCTAACCTGCGAAGGAACTACAACACGGTATGAAACCGTTAGCTAACTATACACATATATAAGAGAAGCAAGAGCACAATCACACATCATATAAACGATAACAACTCATCATGGTATCACACATTCACCCGGTTTATTATCTTTAATAAGTGAATCAATCAATCGTATAAAATATGTATATATATGAAGATAGGTGACACGAGGAATATTATCCCCGCCTCTGAGTACTCTAACCAGCTGGGGTAGTATCAGCACACCTCCCGTGTACCCTGTGGGAATGGTGAGGGCCTTCCTTTATACCAGTACTGGCCTGACTACAGAGAACCTCCCAGACTCCACGGCGGGATGAAAGGGAAAGGTTATCACAGCCACTACGATGGGCGGTCAGTATAATAAAGATAGGTCTGTGACCATCATAAACATAATCATACTCGTAATCCTATTCCTAATCATGCTATAAAGCATATAGCAAACACCACTCAAGCATACATCCAATATAAGGATAGTAGCTAAGTAAGTCCTATGGACTTACCTCGATATCAGAAGAACTCTCGAAGATAAACCTCAGGAACGTCTACTCCAACTGGAGGACAACTCAGCCTATACAAGGCACACATACACGTATCACAATCCTATCACATCAAGGGTCACACCTAGACCCAAGGGATCCATATGGGATCAATTCCAACTCGTAAACCTCAAAGTCGTAACCGGCATAACTATATCGTACTCAACTCATACCTAGCATGCTACTACCACTCATACTAGGAAAGGAAAGGGAACTACCCATCCATAGGTAGCCCCGGAACAAGACGCACCTGCGTAAACAAAGGATGCAGGGCGGAAGAAGGAACCGCGGGTGCGGCGGGATGTGGCCGCGGGTGCGGCAGGATCTAGACGCGGGCGCGGCAGGGTCGGGACGCGGGCGCGTCAGTGTTCGGGCGCGTCAGTGCTCGGGCGCGGGCGCGTCAGTGCTCAGCGCGGCCGCGGCGACTATGCAGAACTCGGTTCTGCAGTCTTTCTTCGTTTCTTCAGTTGATCACTACACTTCTTTCTCAGCCCCAGCAGGTTCAACATACACATAACACAACCATCAACACCAGCCTAATCATACACCTATCCCTAAGCTAGAATGGAACCAAAAAAGAAGAGAAGAAGAAGAAGAAGAAGAGGAATCATACCACAAGGCTGATCCAAGGTTGCAGGAAGGTTCAACTGGCCACAAGGCTGGTTTCTCAGGCCCAACAACTCAAGCTTAGCTTGCACAAGCCAAAACACCAAAGGTCTCACACAAATTCTTCCACAACCAAGAACAAGGTCCAAGGGAAAGCAAAGGAGCTAGGTAGCGTGGAGAGAGAGACTGAAGAAGCAAGTGAAAGAGATGATCTTAATCATCCAGCAAAAGAAAAGGTAAAGAGTGAAGCAAGTCAACAAAGTCCAAGAAAGCGGCTGCAGGCGGCGGGCGCGGGCGCGGCAGTGTGCAGGCGCGGGCGCGCCAGGACGCAGCACGGCGCGGGCGCGGCACCTCACAGCGCGGCCGCGGCAGGGGCAGATCTCGGCCAAGGTCCGGTCTCGGCCCGAAAGACTACGGCTCTTACACCTCACCCCCCTAAAAAGAAGTTTCGTCCCGAAACTTGCACAACTCAAGAAACCTCTCGGACTCGAAAGCCGAGGTACAACTCTCTACCGGAGGAATCACCTCTCCGTCTATAAGGTATCAACCTATAATCTCAAAATCGGCATGGAAGAAACATCATTTCCAGCCAACTATAAACATAATCCAAAGGCATAGAGGAAGCACATCTCTAGCCAAAACGTATCTATAACAGGAAGGCATGGAGGTAGAACATCTCCAACACTACTATGTCCATCAAAATAGCATGGAGGAAAGAACCATCTCCAGCTAAACCTATCGTATCGCAATAGCATGGAGGAAAGAACCATCTCCAGCTATAACAATAATCATACCAGCATACAAGATCTAATCAGATCATAAATCACATCAAGCTAGCATGAACAAAACACAACATGGCATATAAGCACGTACACACATAAACAGATAAGACTCACCAAGCTAGTACTAAGATCTACTCGGTGATCCTACTGATGTATCTAACCCAGCATAGAACTCTGGATAGTTCCTCTGGATACTATCCTCAGTCTCCCATGTAGCCTCCTCAGGTCCTCGTCTCGACCACTGTATCCTCAACATAGGAATGTCCTTCGAACGCAGGCGTCTAATACCTCGCTCTAGGAATGCAATCGGATGCTCTACAAAAGTGTGGTCCGGCTCAACCACTAAATCCTCATAACTCACAATGTGTCTCGGATCTGGTATATACTCCCTCAACTGAGACACGTGAAACACAGGGTGAACACCCTCTAATCTCGGAGGCAAGGATAATCTGTATGCTGCACTCCCAACTCGATCCAGAATCTCGAACGGTCCGACATATCGGGGACTCAACTTCCCCTTAATGCCAAAACGTCTAACACCTCGTGTCGGAGACACTCTCAGCCACACATGGGCTCCAACCCTGAACTCTAGAGGTCTACGCCTCCTGTCAGCATAAGACTTCTGACGGCTCTGTGCAGTCAGCATACGCTCTCTAATCAATGCTACCCGAGCTACATCATCCTGAATCTGATAAGGCGCTAAATCACTCATACTGCTCCGCTCATCCCAACATAACGGGGTACGACATCTCTGTCCATACAGTGCCTCATATGGGGCCATCTCAATAGATGCATGCCAGCTGTTGTTGTAGGAGAACTCAACAAGCGGAAGATGATCTGTCCACACCTGTCCCCAATCCAACACACAAGCTCGCAGCATATCCTCCAGAGTCTGAATGGTCCTCTCTGACTGACCATCTGTCTGAGGATGGAACGCCGTCGTAAAATGCAAACTCGTCCCCAAGGCAGTCTGGATCTGCTGCCAAAATCTCGAGGTAAATCGTCCATCTCTATCTGAGACGATCGTCCTCGGTACACCATGGAGTCTCACTATATGCCTAGTGTACTCCTCAGCTAATCTGCTCACCGGCCACGTCTCTCTGATAGGAAGGAAACGTGCCGTCTTCGTCAACCGGTCCACTATAACCCAGATGGCATCAAAACTCCGACTCAATCTCAACCCGGTCACAAAATCCATGGTGACGTCTTCCCACTTCCTCTGTGGAACAGGAAGTGGATGAAGCTCGCCCCCAGGTCTGAAATGCTCAATCTTGACCTGCTGACAGGTCGCACACTGTGCTACAAATCTGGCTACATCGGGCTTCAGCCCTCCCCACCAGTATATACATCTCAAGTCCTGATACATCTTACTTGTACCTGGATGTACAGAGTAAGGGGTACAGTGAGCCTCCTGTAAGATCCTCTACCTCAGCTCTGTATCAGCAGGTACACAGACGCGACCACGGCGTCTCACAACTCTGTCTGCTCCAAGCAGGAACTGTGGTGCCTCGTCCCGAGACATCCTATCTCTAATCCTCTGTAAGGTCGGGCAGGTTTCCTGTTTCTGTCGGATCTCGTCCAACAGATCAGGAAGAACCTCTAAAGTACGCAGCTGGGCATCCTCATCAGGAAACTGGATGTCCAACTCTAGCCAGATCAAATCTCTCTGCAACTGGCGCTGAACTGTCAATCTCGCAATCGCCTGCTCTCGAGGCGTCTTCCTGCTTAGGGCGTCGGCGACAACGTTCGCCTTCCCTGGATGGTACAAGATCTCTAAATCAAAGTCCTTAATCAACTCGAGCCACCTACGTCGGCGGTTATTCAATTCCCGCTGCGTGAAAATGTACTTCAGACTCTTATGGTCTGTGAAGATCTGACACGTAGCACCATATAAGTAATGTCTCCAGATCTTCAGTGCATGAACTACCGCTGCCAACTCCAGATCATGAGTCGGGTAGTTCTCCTCATACGTCTTCAGCTGTCGAGACGCATATGCAATAACTCTACCTCGCTGCATCAAAACACATCCCAAGCCTAGCTTGGATGCATCACTGTAAATCACCAAGTCCTCAGTACCCTCTGGCTGTGCCAAAATAGGAGCAGAAGTCAAACGCCTCTTCAACTCTTCAAAACTCTGTCTGCACTGATCAGACCACACGAATCTGGTAGTCTTTCTCAGTAAACTCGTCAGTGGACGGGCCATCACAGAAAAACCCTCCACGAAGCGTCTGTAATAACTGGCTAGGCCAAGGAAACTACGTACTTCCTTGACGTTCGTCGGTGTCGTCCAAGCTGCTACAGCCTCAATCTTCGCTGGATCCACCTTGATCCCATCATCTGAAACCACGTGACCCAAGAATGCTACTTCTGGCATCCAGAACTCACACTTAGAGAACTTAGCATAAAGTTCTCTATCCCGCAAAACCTGCAATACAGTCCTCAGGTGTCCTGTATGCTCCTCACTGCTACGAGAGTATACCAGAATATCATCAATAAAAACCACTACAAACTGATCCAGGAAGTCGATGAAGATACTGTTCATCAACTCCATAAAGACGGCTGGGGCATTCGTAAGCCCAAATGGCATCACTACAAACTCGTAGTGGCCATATCTGGTCCGGAACGCTGTCCTGTGCACATCCTGCTCCCTCACCCTCAGCTGGTGATACCCGGAACGCAGGTCAATCCTGGAGAATACAGTCGCTCCCTGTAACTGATCTAACAAATCATCAATGCGCGGCAGTGGATACTTATTCTTGATGGTCACCTTATTCAGCTCTCTGTAATCAATGCATAACCTCAGTGATCCGTCCTTCTTCCGTACGAAGAGGACAGGTTCTCCCCATGGGGACACGCTAGGGCGAATGAAGCCCTTCTCGGCCAACTCCTCAAGTTGCCTCTTCAGCTCCAGCATCTCAACAGGCGCCATCCGGTATGGGGCCTTCGAGATCGGTCTCGTACCAGGCTCTAACTCAATCCCAAAATCCACACTCCTCTGAGGCGGTAAACTAGACGGCTCAGCAAACACATCTATGTACTCACAAACAACCGGGATATCCTCTAATGCTGGACTCTCCCCCTCCTTCATGGCATAACACCAGAAGGCCTCGCAACCCTGTGCAATCAGTCTGGCTGCTCGTATCGCACTGATAACTGTGCCTACCTTTCCAAGGTCCGAACCTCGGAAAACCTCAATCTGTCCTAACTCGGTAGAAAGGGTAACGGTCCTCCTACCTACATCTAAGACTGCGGAATGTCTATCCATCCAGTCCATACCTAAAACAACTTCTTCATGCTCTAATGGCATGACAAAGAAGTCAACTAATAACACTCGGGTCCCTACAGTAATGGGACAACCGTGAATCTCACAGGTACCTCTGACCTTACTACCATTGGGTAGCCCTATAATAAAGGGCATCCCCTCAACTCTATCTAATCCAAGACGCTCTACACAGGCATCAGAAATAAAAGAGTGCGTAGCACCAGTATCAAATAAAACTCTAACAGGTAAACCATGAATCAGAATGGTACCTGTAGCCGTAGGTGCAGCTGGCTCCTCTGCACTCCTCAGCTCAAAAACACGACCTTGTGGGCCTCTGGTATCAGTGGTGCCTCCACCACGGCCTCTACCTCTACTCGGCAAAGGAGCAGATCCCTGAGTCGTAGGGCGGTCTGGGACTCTCTGCTGTCCCTGAGTCTGCTGCTGGGGTGGTCTCTGCCCCCCTCCCGGTACACTGGCAGGAGTAGAACCCTGCTGTGATGCAGCTCCGCCCTGGCGGCAGTAAACAGCTCTATGGCCCTGTCGGCCACAGGTAAAACACGTCACCAGTGGTCTCGTACACTCGGGCTTCAGATGCCCTGGATCTCCACAGTTAAAACACTGTCGTCCCTTCTCTGTAACCGGTGCAGATACAGAACAACCCTGACGTCTCTGGGTACCCCCAACACTAGCAGCTCCAGCAGTACCACTGGTCTGCCCGGTACGCTGTCTCTTCTCAGACCTCCCGGTCTGAGAAGCTCTCCTCTGTCCAGCTCGCTCCCGCTCATAATCGGAAGCTCTATCCTGATAGTCCATCAAGGACTCACAATGAAACCCGGCCATATAGGCCCTGGTGGCATCCCTCAGACGTCGGGAAAACAGATATACATGCTGATCAGCAGCAGGGGCCGCTGGTCCCAGCAAGGCCAGCTCCTCCTGGAATCTCTTGATGGCCTCAGAAACAGGCACATCATCAAACCCAGCCTCCATGAAATCCCGCAGTTTCTCCCTCCTCAATGAGGCAGGGCAGAAACGCTCTCTAATCATCTTCTTCATCTGCGTATAACTGGTAACCTGTACTCGTACAGATTTCCACCAGTGTTGAGCTAACTCCCTGAACAGACTCTGTACCAGCTCTATCTGTCTATCAACTGGACATCGAATAGACTCCAGAGCTGAGTCTACGTGTCCTAACCAGAGCTCAACCTCTAACCCCACACTCCCAGTGAAAGGGGGTACTCCCATCTGACGAAATGCCTTCAACCAACTGTCTGGTCTGGGCCCTCTATGCTCTTCCCGAACCGGAGGAATCTCAGCAGCAGGTACCTGTACAGCTGGTACCTGAGTAACGGTGTGGGACCTCTCAGATGGTCCCTCCTATGCCGGTAAATCTGGGACACGTCTGCCGGCTCTGACAGCCTCCTCTACACGTCTGATATGAGCCTGATACTCTGATCTACCCATAGAAATGCGACCAGAATCAGCAGACTGGGCTCTCTGTGACCCCTGTCTCTCAGCAGCCTCGTTCCTATTCTCAGGAACGACACTCTCAGCAACTTCCTCATGTACCCCCTCTGCTGCGCGTGGATCAACAACAGGAACCTGACCTCGTCCTCTACCGAGAGGGGGTCTACCTCTACCACGTCTTGCTGCAGGGAGGGTTCTAGTCTGAACCATCTGCAGAAGACGTAAACCTAGCTTAGAAGGCTATATATATGCCGTATGTATGTATCAAATCAATCATGACAGAATATCTATATATAAACTGTCTAGATCTTCAGAGGGGCGATGGTTCACGTACACGGTAACCCAAAACATTTGTACTCATTTCGAAACCAAACCTTTTAAAAGTCAGACCCCTTTTTGGGTTCTGTTTATTTATCCATTCGTACTTATTGCAGATTACTAGTGCCATTGTTGTCAACCTGGGCTCTGATACCAACTTTGTAACACCCCGAATCCGTAGGACTCGAGGCGCTACTGGGCTAGGATCTCACAATGGATCCTGACCCTAGCCTGACAACAACTTCACTGAACCTTACAACAAGGCACTAACAGATTAAAACAAAACATGAAACTGATATAAATATATACATGTCAAAAGAGTATACATGGTACTGCTGAGTACAAAAGTCAAATCAAAGGCCGTACACACGATAACAACCCAAAATCCCACGATAAACGCCCAGTGTACGGAACCCTCAGCAGATCACCCCACTGGATCACTCCTCAGTCCTCCTAACCTGCGAAAGAACTACAACACGGTATGAAACCGTTAGCTAACTATACACATATATTAGAGAAGCAAGAGCACAATCACACATCATATAAACGATAACAACTCATCATGGTATCACACATTCACCCGGTTTATTATCTTTAATAAGTGAATCAATCAATCGTATAAAATATGTATATATATGAAGATAGGTGACACGAGGAATATGATCCCCGCCTCTGAGTACTCTAACCAGCTGGGGTAGTATCAACACACCTCCCGTGTACCCTGTGGGAATGGTGAGGGCCTTCCTTTATACCAGTACTGGCCTGACTACAGAGAACCTCCCAGACTCCACGGCGGGATGAAAGGGAAAGGTTATCACAGCCACTACGATGGGCGGTCAGTATAATAAAGATAGGTCTGTGACCATCATAAACATAATCATACTCGTAATCCTATTCCTAATCATGCTATAAAGCATATAGCAAACACCACTCAAGCATACATCCAATATAAGGATAGTAGCTAAGTAAGTCCTATGGACTTACCTCGATATCAGAAGAACTCTCGAAGATAAACCTCAGGAACGTCTACTCCAACTGGAGGACAACTCAGCCTATACAAGGCACACATACACGTATCACAATCCTATCACATCAAGGGTCACACCTAGACCCAAGGGATCCATATGGGATCAATTCCAACTCGTAAACCTCAAAGCCGTAACCGGCATAACTATATCGTACTCAACTCATACCTAGCATGCTACTACCACTCATACTAGGAAAGGAAAGGGAACTACCCATCCATAGGTAGCCCCGGAACAAGACGCACCTGCGTAAACAAAGGATGCAGGGCAAAAGCAGGAACCGCGGGCGCGGCGGGATGTGGCCGCGGGTGCGGCAGGATCTAGACGCGGGCGCGGCAGGGTCGGGACGCGGGCGCGTCAGTGTTCGGGCGCGGGCGCGTCAGTGCTTGGGCGCGGGCGCGTCAGTGCTCAGCGCGGCCGCGGCGACTACGCAGAAATCGGTTCTGCAGTCTTTCTTTGTTTCTTCAGCTGATCACTACACTTCTTTCTCAGCCCCAGCAGGTTCAACATACACATAACACAACCATCAACACCAGCCTAATCATACACCTATCCCTAAGCTAGAATGGAACCAAAAAAGAAGAGAAGAAGAAGAAGAAGAAGAGGAATCATACCACAAGGCTGATCCAAGGTTGCAGGAAGGTTCAACTGGCCACAAGGCTGGTTTCTCAGGCCCAACAACTCAAGCTTAGCTTGCACAAGCCAAAACACCAAAGGTCTCACACAAATTCTTCCACAACCAAGAACAAGGTCCAAGGGAAAGCAAAGGAGCTAGGTAGCGTGGAGAGAGAGACTGAAGAAGCAAGTGAAAGAGATGATCTTAATCATCCAGCAAAAGAAAAGGTAAAGAGTGAAGCAAGTCAACAAAGTCCAAGAAAGCGGCTGCAGGCGGCGGGCGCGGGCGCGGCAGTGTGCAGGCGCGGGCGCGCCAGGACGCAGCACGGCGCGGGCGCGACACCTCACAGCGCGGCCGCGACAGGGGCAGATCTCGGCCAAGACTAATCTCGGCCAAGGTCCGGTCTCTGCCCGAAAGACTACGGCTCTTACAACATCGGTAAGGAAAGATCGGAACACGTTGAGAAATAGTTTGGAAGGAACAAAAAATCATGCTCAAGAGTTCAGGTCGACCATAGATCGAGTTGGCTTTACAAGAAAAAACAACTTTTGTTCATTGAACATAAGCCTAAGCTTATGTTATTAGCGTTCAGGGGAGGAGTAAAAAGGTTGATCGAACCTCTGAAATACCAATCACTTTATCTAGGGAATCTTGAAAGGCTTCGAAGGAAAAAAACGTCACCCATCGAGCCTTGACTCCCATTTCACAATCCTCGTCGCAAACTAGTGAAAAGGGGAAACACCAGGGTGCACAACCCAATGTCATCTTATTCTTCAAGGTTTGATTCATTCCAAGCTATGATTAGAGGGGATCCCCTATCATGATTCCTTCATAGAAAAAAAGCTGCCAAAAAATGACAACTCTTCAAGAACCAATGAATCCGGATAGAGAAGGATTAATTGGGAAGCCATACGGAATCCATACTAGGGATGATTCAGAAGCTCCAACACCAACGACACATGAGAAGCCTTAGAAAGCAAATAAAAGGGGCACGTGTTTTAGGTCATGAGACGCATTCTTGTTCAAAGGAAAGGGATTTACACAAGGTGCACATTGCTCAAAGTGAAAGTTAAAAACCCTTAACGGAAATAACAATTACACTTGTATATTTATATACCAAATGTTAGATAACAACTTTTTTTTATATTCATGCCCATATTTAGAGAGCATGCCCTTTATAATCAAAGTAGAAGCTTTTCGACATATATAGTGGGCGACGACTCTCTTCATTTGTTTCAGTTGAGAGTCCTTTTCCTTTCTTTTCAGTCGCGCTTTCATTTCAGTCGCGCGCTTCTCTGTGCTTGGGCAGTTGGGCTCCAAGGCTTGACGAGCATAGTAATGCCACATAATTAGGGAAGGAATCAGTTGTAACAGATTCAACAATCTTTCTCAGAATCAGTTGTGCCAGATTCAACAATCTTTCTCAGTCATTTTCAGTCGCGCGTTTCTCTATGCTTGGGCTCCAACACTTGATGAGCATAGTAATGCCACGCAATTAGGGAAGGAATTCCGCCAAAAAAAATTAGGGAAGGAATCAGTTGTAAGAGATTCAACAATCTTTCTCATTCGTTACCATCTTCTTTTCTCTCCAAGACTTAATGAGCATATGTTAGAGAACTTATTACAAGGTGTTAAATCTTGATTTTCTCAATTGAAAGCAGAAGCCGGCATCCTGCTCTCGAGGGGGTGGAGTCCTATGGTAGTCCCGCTGCGGCCTCTGACCGTCTGTCCTGTGTCATCTTGATTAGCCCTTGTATGTAGCTCATCTTGATTTGGCTATACTTGTATGTAGCCAACCATGTTAGCTCTACATCAGTCAACTCGGCCCCTTTCCTATTTTTGCCGCCTATTAAGTTAAGAGAATAGGTCCCGCGGCCCGCCTTTATTCATTTATACCAGCAGCCATCCGCGCACGATTCAATAGGTAAAAGTGGATCGATTGATGGCGTTAGAGACAAAGGTGGTCGTTATGGAGGCGCCGGAAGTAGCAGAGGCGGAGGTCGAGGATTGTACGGGCAATATTCCGGAGGTAACCAAAGATCGTTTGGACAACCTTCTGGCCGAGGATCCTACGGCGTGGTAGAAGCTGTTAACTTTTCTTGTATCCGTTCCGGGACCAAATGACGTGGAGGGCACACGCCATAAGTGAACCAGACATACAAACATTCGGGGTTCCATCCTAAAACCAATTGGCAATAGGAGGAGTAACCTAGTGATTATATGTTAGGTTCACATGCTTTCATATTGTCATATTGTCGATGTGGGATAGTTTGTTTTTGTTCCCTACATCCCAACACTCCCCCTCAAGTGTTAACATGTTAACTTTTCTTGTATCCGTTCCGGGACCAAACGACGTGAAGGGCACACGCCACAAGTGAACCACACATACAAACATTCGGGGTTCCATCCTAAAACCAATTGGCAATAGGAGGAGTAACCTATTGTTTATACGTTAGGTTCACATGCTTTCATATTGTCTGTTCGCTGGTTTTACACCCTTATAAATCCCTATCAATAATGATAGAAACTCACAGTATAGTAAAACTAGGAAGGGATAATTTTAAATTTATAACTTGTAATAATTCCCTAAATAGCAACGAACCCACAATGTATGGATCGTACGAAGTAGGACAAGTATTCCAGGGTCGATCTCAGGGACTGGGAGGATTAATCTGCAGCAGTGATTATAAATAGGATAGATCTAAAATAAGAAGGGGGTTGGAAAAGATAAGGGAAAGAAGTCAAAAAGGTTTGAAAAGGTTTTAAAGGACTCACAATCAATTTTCACTATTGATTGAAAGTCAAAACAAATAAAAAGGAAAAAACAAAGATAATCAAGTTAAAGGAAAGAAAATGGATTCCAAGGGTTCAAAGTCATTGTTTATACATATAGATTCAGGAAGACTCAAAAAGATATATTGTAGAAAAGCCACATGGATGAACGTTTCTAGGTTGACAGTCTATTACTGGGTAGTCTCAAGACTATCTAGTTCCAAACCAACTACCTATTACCGGGTAAGTCTCAAGGTAGAGAGGTAGGAAATTCTGAACAAACCAGACTACAAACTAAGGGAAAGGTAAACCATTACCGGCTTAGTCTCAGCTATTACCCTACTTAGGAAGGAATCTAAGCACATTCAACAATAAAGGATAAACCTTTATTACCTATGATCAATCACTCATGTATCTAAGAAGGAATATCACCGGGTAAGTCTCAATTCCAACTTTGGTTACTAAGTAGAAGGATTCTAACTAGATTCAAGTCCAAGCCAACCATTAGGATTTCAAGAAATTCAAAGCCAAAACAAAGCACAATCTAATCCAACATAATCCAAGGCATAAACAAATCCCTGTCAACCTTGGAACCACAAGGTTCTAGCCAATGACAATCATATAAAAAACAGACAAATAAATAAATAACGAAAAGGGAGTAAAAAAAACCACTCAACTTCAATGCCTAAAAACCTTCAATTGTATTAAATCTTGATTCAACAATGTCTCAACAATCTTTTCCAAACAAAACTGAATGTAAAAGTCTCTAACTTTAATCTAAACTAAGAAGAACAATGGAGAAGAAGAAGGGAAAGGGAAGGAGACGGCTCCCCCTCTAGGGTAACCTAACCCTAAAAGAAACGGACTAATTCGGACCCTTAGAAATTATTTGAACTTCCCTTTTATACTCAACAACCTTCCAAAGAATGGGCTGGGCTAAATCAGATCCAAAAATAAAATAAAGAGATCAGGCCTGTCGGGACCGAGATTTGGCAACAGAACGCTCAGCTCATCGGGACTTAAATCTCGGCCGAAATGAAGAAATCTCGGCCGAGATCGGACCATCTCGGTCCGAGATCAGGCTCATCTCGGTTTGGTCAGACCGAGATCAAGCCATCTCAGTCCGAGATGATGGAATCTCGGCCGAGATCATGGACCATCTCGGTCTGGTCTGGCCGAGATCGGTCCATCTCGGTCCGAGATGCGATTTGCTTCGTTCCTTCGCGTCTTTAGCTCGATTCCTCACCCTTTTCCGCGCACGTACGCTCGCTCCGATGCATTCACTTTATGGCTTGATCCTCAAATACGTCGTTTTAGCTCCAAAATGTGCCAAATCACCTACAAAACCAAAAATAGTGTGTGTAGACATCTATTCTTGCAAGGTAGAACTAAACAAGCATAAATGACACAAACTAAGGCTAAAACATGAATGCGGAAAGGGAAAATCTAACTAAATGCATGAATGCAACAGGTCGATAAATCATATTATCAAAATACCCCATACTTATCCTTGCTTGTCCTCAAGCAAGTAGTAAATCTAAGATAAGATAACATGAATTATCTATGCAAAACAAAAACAAAAACAAAAACGTGTAGTGCTTCTAAATATGATCACCCTCAATAGTGCAAGTTTCATAGCCCAAAGATATATTTCAATCAAGATCAAATGAAATAGGCATAAAAAGGATAATTGTTCGCTGATTTTACACCCATATAAACCTTTATCAATAAAGATAAAGACCTATAAGTTAACAAAACAAGGAAGGGATAGTTTTAAATTTATAACCTGTAATAATTCCCTAAATAGCAACGAACCCACAGTGTATGTGTCAATCACAGTAAAGATAAGTATTCCAGGGTCGATCTAAGGGACTGAGAGGATTAATATGCAGCAATGATTAAATACAAAATAGATCTCAATTAAAGACAAGAGGTTGAAAAAGATAAGGGAAAGAAGTCAAAAAGGTTTTGAAAAGGTTTTAAAGGACTCACAATCAATTGTCACTATTGATTGAAAGTTAAAACAAATAAAAAGGGGAAAACAATAAAGGATTTATACATATAGATTCAGGAAGACTCATAAAGATATATGGTAGAAAAGCCACAGGGATGAACGTTTCTAGGCTGACAGTCTATTACCGGGTAAGTCTCAAGACTATCTAGTTCCAAACCAACTACCTATTACCGGGTAAGTCTCAAGGTAGAGAGGTAGGAAATTCTTAACAAATCAGACTACAAACTAAGGGAAAGGTAAACCATTACCGGGTAAGTCTCAGGTATTACCCTACTTAGCAAGGAATCTAAGCACATTCAACCAATAAAGGATAAACCTTTATTACCTATGATCAGTCTCTCATGTATCTATGAAGGAATATCACCGGGTAAGTCTCAATTCCAACTTAGGTTACTAGCTAGAAGGATTCTAACTAGATTCAAGAACAAACCAACCATTAGGATTTCTAGCAAGTCAAAGCCAAAACATAAAGCACAACATTCCATCATAATCAAAGGCATAAACAAATCCCTGTCAACCTTGGAACCACAAGGTTCTAGCCAATAACAATCATATCAAAGAAAGACAAATAAATAGATAACAAAAGGAAATAAAAGGAACTTAACTTCAATAAATGAAAACCTTCAATCTTGACAAACTCGAATCAGCAATCTCTCAACAACATATTCCCAACAAAACTGAATGTAAAAGTCTTGAACTTTAATGTAAACTATGAAGAATCAATGGAGAAGAAGATGGGAAAGGAAGAGAGGCGGCTCCCCCCTATGGGGTAACCTAACCCTAAAAGAAACGGACTAAATCGGACCCTTAGAAATAACCTAGAGCTTCACTTTTATAGGCAACAATCTTACAAAGGATGGACTGGGCCAAAACCGATCCAAAAATAAGATAAAATCACCGAACAGAAAATCTCGGGCAAAAATCTAGGTCAAAAATCTCGTTCAAAAAAATCTCGGTCAAAAATCTCGGCCGAGATCGGGACCGAGATTTCACAACAGAAACTTTCCAGATCAACCGAAATTATGGATCTCGGCCCGAGATTAATGGATCTCGGCCGAGATAGGCCATCTCGGCCCGAGATCAATGGATCTCGGCCGAGATCAGGCCATCTCGGTCTGGTCAGACCGAGATCAAGGCCGAGATGCCATCCCTTCGTTCCTTCGTGTCTTTAGCTCGATTCCTAGCCCTTTTCCGTGCACGTATGCTTGCTCCAATGCGTCCACTTCAAGGCTTGATCCTCAAATACGTCGTTTTAGCTCCAAAATGTGCCAAATTACCTACAAAGCCACAAATAGTGTGTGTAGACATCTATTCTTGCAAAGTAGAACTAAACAAGCATAAATGGCACAAACTAAGGCTAAAACATGAATGTGGAAAGGGGAAATCTAACTAAATGCATGAGTGTAACAAGTCGATAAATCATGTTATCAATAATCATACTTTACAAGAATTTCACATTCATCATCAAAGTTACTATATCTAATACAATTGAGAAATTCAAGTTTAAGTCTGCCAAGTCAAATACATGTGTACATAGATCAAAAGGACTTAGCAAATAAAGGCCAAGAAACGTGATAAGGGTAGGATGTTCTTTAGGTCATGTGGTGCTAATCTGGAAAGAAGAAACAACACACTTCATCTTTTCAACTCAACATTCCACCACCCTTGCATAAATTTTCTTTTTCTTTTCCTTCTTTCTTTTCTCTCTTTCTTTCTTTCTTTTCTCTTTCCTGAGTGAAAGACAGTGTTGCACAGTAGCCGAAACCTTGGTGTTCAGTTTTCTTCACGTACCTCACATCAAAATGCACATACAAAATCAACTCTAAGGGAGTGTTTTTAAAACTAATCAGACTTTGGCAAGGCACATACACCCGGCTATGTGAATGGTATCAAGCTACTCATCTTTCATAGCCAACAATCCCTTATAAGCCTTGATTTTCCACATCACATCACATTTCACATCATTCAAACAATTCATAACACAACATTTTCAGCACACACCTTCAAACTAAACATTCTTAATTCCCGGATAGGAGACAATGGATTTCATGTTTGAGGAGCTACGCATGATAAAGATAGAAGAAGAATGAAGTCGAATTGCCTAAATCATCCCTATGCAATGTATAAGAACTTATCATGAAGCTTCAACTATCCAAACTCAATCCAACTAGACAAGACAATTTTCATAAATCACATAAAATTCAAGCAAAGTGTTCAAATCCCATATATGGCATAAATCAAATTGAGCTCAAAAGTAATAATCAAAAGCCAATTTCACTTTCACAATATCATCATAGGGGTCATGCCATTCCTAGAAGCACATTTTTTTTATGCATGCTAAAAGGAAACGTGTGACAAGAAAGTCAAACTATCTAAATACAATGCAAAGAAAGGAAACATGCTAAAGGGATTGCAAGTATCTCACCCCATACTTAAAACTCACATTTTTCTCAATGTGAAGAATAAATAGAAGTGAAAAAGAATACTCACAATGTAAAAATCAGTGATATGACACATGTAAATGGAAGTGGTGGTGAAAACAAGCGGATGTGCGTTCTTCAAGCCACTCTTCTTCATTTATTACCTACAAACCTAAAAAGACAAGACACCAAAACGCGCAGAAACGCAAAAGCAAAAAGCAAAAAGAAAAATAAAAGCAAGAAAGGGAAAGACAAAAACCTCGGGTTGCCTCCCGAGAAGCGCTTGATTTAAGGTCTCTAGTCAGACCCAATTCCGTGGTTGTGTTAGCTCACAGCAAAAACCTTGGAATGCTCATCCAGTCCTTTCAACCACTCTTCACAGGACCCATAAAATTTCTTCTTGAGAACTCTCTTCACGTCCCGTTGGAAGATCTCAACTTTTTCCAGCAATAAAAGATGGTATTGAATAGTAACCTTGTGGGTTACCCCATACTTGAATGATAAGCTCTTTTGGTCAGGGAGAAGCTTCAATCTAACCTTGGGAGGTTCTTTTGGGACTGCCCTCCGGCTTTTAGGCGTAGCTCGAGTAGGATGGAAGACTTTGGAATCGCTTTCTGAGGATCTCGGGCAGCTTTGACAGAAATCTCGGCCGAGATTTTCCTTCTGTATAGGGATCTCAGCCGAGATTGGTATGATTTCGGTCGGGTTGACCGAGATCTCGACCGAGATCACCTTCTGTCGTGAAATCTCGGTCGAGATAGCTTCGATCTCGGCCGAGATGGGGACGGGAATTTCCGAGTCTTCGTCCTCCTTCGTCAGCTCTTCATCCTCGATGCGCTCTTCCTTTGGATGAACCTCTTCCTTGGGAGTTAAGATGCTTTTAGATTTCTCCCTTGATCTTCGCAATTCGTTCAGCGTTTGAGGTCCTTCCCTGGGAGATAAGGTACTTTCAGATTTGATTATGTATTTGTTGTACCAAGATTCAATTTTTGTCCGTTGTCGTCTTGCTTCATATCTTTGGTACATAATTTCATTTTCTAGATAATCAATCTGCTCTAATCTTTCCTCACTTTCTCCCACTCGGCTCACCAAGAAAATTTCATACTCTAGTTTTCTCTCCAGATAGCCAATCCGCTCCAAGGTTTCATCTAACTCATCTCGAAGGTTTCTCGCAACCATTTTGTTAAACCGGGAGAATGCAAAGACAGAAAGAGAACAAGATCAAAAGTAACAAGAAAAACCTACACTATAAATAAACAAAAACAACAAATTAATCTTTCTCAGTCCCCGGCAACGGCGCCAAAAACTTGTTCGCTGGTTTTACACCCTATAAATCCCTATCAATAATGATAGAAACTCACAGGATAACAAAACTAGGAAGGGATAGTTTTATATTTATAACCTATAATAATTCCCTAAATAGCAACGAACTCACAGTGTATGAATCGTACGAAGTAGGACAAGTATTAAAGGGTCGATCTCAGGGACTGGGAGAATTAATATGCAACAATGATTAAATATAAAATAGATCTCAATTAAAGACAGGAAGTTGGAAAAGATAAGGGAAAGAAGTCAAATGTTTTTGGAAAGGTTTTTATGAATTTGCAATCAACTGTCACTACTGGTTGAAAATCAAATAAAAAAATTGGAAAACAAAGATAATCAAATTAAAGGAAAGAAAATGGATTCCAAGGGTTCAAGATCATTGTTATTACATATAGATTCAAGAAGACTCATAAAGATATATGGTAGAAAAGTCACAAGGATGAACGTTTCTAGGCTGAAAGTCTATTACCGGGTAAGTCTCAAGACTATCTAGTTCCAAACTAACTACCTATTACCGGGTAAGTCTCAAGGTAGAGAGGTAGGAAATTCTGAACAAACCAGACTACAAACTAAGGGAAAGGTAAACCATTACCGGCTTAGTCTCAGGTATTGTAAGAGCCCTGATCTTTAGAGTTGAGTTGGTCTTAGCCGCCCCTGCGGGTCTTGAGGGCCGCCCCTGCGGCTGAGCCTGTGTTCCGCCCCTGCGGCCAAGGAGCCCGCCCTTGCGGTTTCCTGCGGCTGCAGCCGGCTTTGTTGACCAAGTGGACCGTGCTTTACTCTTTCTTCTTCCTTACCCATTCCTTTGCTTGTTGAGCAAGGGTTCTTCATTCTCCAGTCATTCTTACGTCCTTCTTCCTCTCTTCTCCTTCTCCTTGATCTTGCTCTTGTTTTCTCCTTGGTTTGGAAGAGTTGTTGTGTGGATGATGATGATGATGATGATAGGTGTTGTTGCTGAGCTTGAGAGCTAGCTGAGAGTGTTGTTTTGATCATTCCTTCTATTTAGGATCCTAGTCGTGGTAAGTGTTCTTCTTCTTCTTTCTTTCTTCTTTCTCTTCTTCCTTTCTTTCCTTCTTCCTTAGCTTAGGATTGGATCTCTTAGGTGTGTATTGATGTTGGAATGTGTGTATATATATATATATATATATATATATATGTATGTATGTGTTTGGCTGTGGAATGGTGAAGATGTGAATTCATCACGTGAAGAGTCGAAGAGAAGTCGGGGATCGCGTTCTGCACGGTCGCCGCCCCCGCACCAGTGAGCCGCCGCCCTTACGGGACCTTGTCACCGCACCCGCGCCTCAGTGCCGCCGCCCCTGCAACCACGGTCACCGCGCCAGCGTGCCTCCGTGCCTGCGCCTGTCGTCATTCCGCCCCTGCACCTTTCCTGTCCCGCAGGTGCGTCTTGTACAGGATCTACTTAGAGTAGTATTGATCCTTTCCTTTCTTAGTATGAGCGGGTTAGTAGCATGCTAGGTATGTGTATGAGGATAGAATGATGATGAGTATGATATCGATATATGCCGGTTATGGCTTTGAGGTTTAGTAGTTTATTGAGGTTTATAAGTTGGATATGATCCTTATATATGGATCCCTTGGGTCTAGGTGTGACCCCTTTGATTGAGAGGAGATGTAATATCTCTTTATGCCATGTTATTAGGCAGTGCTGTCCTCCAGATTGGAGTGAATCGTGGTTGAGAGTATTCCAAAGTTGAGGTAAGTCCGTAGGACTTACTTAGCTACCATCCTTATATTGGATGTATGCATGAGTGGGTGTGATATATGCTTGATAGCATGCGATGTTGATTATTACCGACCTATGGTTTAGTGATCGCCCATTGTAGGGCCGTGATAACTTGCCCTTTCATCCCGCTGGGAGTCTGGGAGGTTCTATGTAGGCAGGCCAGATCTGGTAAACGGTTCGGGCACTCTCCATCCCCATAGGGTATACGGGGAGGTGTTCCAGGAACCACTCCAGCTGGCTATGGGACCCAGAGGCGAGGATTATATATTCCTCGTGTCACATATATTCATGTACATATCTATATATGATTTGAGTGTTGGACTTTATAAAGATAATTAACCGGGTAAATATGTGACAACATGATTATGTGTTTATGATTCCCTGACTTGTGTTTGTGCTTATGTATTATCTTATATATGCATGGTTAGCTAACGGTTTTATACCGTGTTGTAGATCCTTTGCAGGTTAGGAGAGCTGCAGAGTGATCCAGATGGGGTGATCCGCTGAGGGCTCCGTACACTAGGTTATGCGTGGGATATGGGATATTTTATGATGTACGGATACGTGTTTTGATTGTACTCATCGGTACCTTGTATACCTTTTGATATATATATATATATATATATATATATACAGTTTGATGTTTTGGTTTAATCTATTTGTGCCTTGTTGTAAGATCCAGTGAACTTGTTGTCAGGCTAGGGTCAGGATCCATTGTGAGATCCTAACCCAGTAGCGCCTCGAGTCCTACGGATTTGTGGTGTTACAGGTATTACCCTACTTAGGAAGGAATCTAAGCACACTCAATCCAATAGAGATTTTCACCTCTATTACCTATGATCAATCACTCATGTATCTAAGAAGGAATATCACCGGATAAGTCTCAATTCTAACTTAGGTTGCTAGTTTAGAAGGCTCTAACTAGATTCAAGAACAAGCCAACCATTAGGATTTAAAGTAATTCAAAGCCAAAACAAAGAACAATCTAATCCATCATAATCCAAGGCATTAACAAATCCCTGTCAACCTTGGAACCACAAGGTTCTAGCCAATAACAATCATATCAAAGAAAGACAAATAAATAAATAACAAAAGGGAGAGAAAAAAACTACTCAACTTCAATGCCTGAAAACCTTCGATTGTATTAAATCTTGATTCAACAATGTCTCAACAATCTCTTCCAAACAAAATTGAATGTAAAAGTCTCTAACTTTAATCTAAACTAAGAAGAACAATGGAGAAGAAGAATGGAAGAGAAAGGAGACGGCTCAGCCCTCTAGGGCTAGCTTTGAGCGACTCCTAGCACAAAAGACGGACAAATTCGGACCCTTAGAAATTATTTGGAGCTTCCCTTTTATACCCAACAACCTTCCAAAGAATGGGTTGGGCTAAATCAAATCCAAAAATAAAATAAAATCGCCGAACAGAAAATCTCGGGCTAAAATCTCGGCCGAGATCAAGAAATCTCGAACGAGATCGGACCATCTCGGTCCGAGATGATGGAATCTCGGCCGAGATCATGGACCATCTCGGTCCGAGATCACGGAATCTCGGCCGAGATCATGGACCATCTCGGTTTGGTCTGGCCGAGATCGGTCCATCTCGGTCCGAGATGCGATCTGCTTCGTTCCTTCGCGCCTTTAGCTCGATTCCTCTCCCTTTCCCGCACACATAAGCTCGCTCCAATGCATCCACTTTGAGGCTTGATCCTCAAATACGTCGTTTTAGATCCATAATGTGCCAAATTACCTACAAAGCCACAAATAGTGTGTGTAGACATCTATTCTTGCAAAGTAGAACTAAACAAGCATAAATGGCACAAACTAAAACCAAAACATGAATGCAGAAAGGGGAAATCTAACTAAATGCATGAGTGTAACAGGTCCATAAATCATGTTATATTGTCGAGGTGGGATAGTTTCTTTTTCTTCCCTATATCCCAACAAAAGCAGCGGTGGCCTAAATATGAACAAATTGCCACTGCGGCCGATGTGTCGACGCTGGAAATTTGGATGAAGGCGGGAACTGGTTCGGGTGACGGGGCGGTGCTGAGCAAGGAGATTGACGAGCGTCTGACAGTCGGTGCGTCCTCATCAAAGTCTATTGAACCACCGCCTAGACCTGGTTATGGAAAGCTTGGACGTCCTTGTTTTGTGCGTGCTAACCATTTTCTTCTCGAACTCGCCATTACCCGTCACATCTATCATTACGAGGTGATTATTCCAATTCTTTTTGTTTGGTTTCTCCCAAACTAAGCACCTTCGCAACAGTTGAATTATGCACTTGCTACTGATAAGCTCTTTATTGTTATATTCAATATGCAGGCATTCTAACTTCTTCAAAAGACAACACATAAACAATGTCTTACTTCTTGAGTTGAGTTCCCCTGTACTAATTTTCTTTTAATCATGTTTGTGATAGGTGTCTTTGTAACACCCCAAATCCACAGGACTTGGGGCGCTACTGGGTTAGGATCTCACAATGGATCCTGACACTAGCCTGACAACAAGTTCACTGGATCTTACAACAAGGCACAAATAGATTAAAACCAAACATCAAACTTTAATATATATATATATATATATATATATATATATATATATATATATATATATATATATATATATATATATATATATATATATATATATATCAAAAGAGTTTACAAAAGACCGTTGAGTACAAACCAAAACATATATCCATACATAATCAAAATTATCCCATAACCCTCGCATAATCCTAGTGTACGGAGCCCTCAGCGGATCACCCCATCTGGATCACTCTGCAATTGTCTTAACCTGCAAAGCATCTACAACACGGTATATAACCGTTAGCTAACCATTCATATATAAGATAGTGCATAAGCACAAACACAAATCATGGAATCATAAACACATAATCATGTTGTCACACATTTACCCGGTTAATCATCTTTATAAAGTCCAACACCCAAATCGTATATATATATATATATATATATATATATATATATATATATATATATATATATATATATATATATATATATATATATATATATATATATATATATATATATATATATATATATATGTGACACGGGGAATATATAATCCTCGCCTCTGAGTGCTATAACCAGCTGGAGTGGAAATTGGAACACCCTCCCGTATACCATAAGGAGTGGGGAGCGCCCAACCCGTATACCAGATCTGGCCTGACTACAGAGAACCTCTCAGACTCCTCAGTGGGATGAAAGGGAAGGTTGTCACAACCACTACAACGGACGGTCACTAAACCATAGGTCGGTAATAATCAACCTCAGGATATCCTCAACCACGATCAACTCCAATCCGGAGAACAACACTGCCTAATAACAAGGCATAAAGAGATATCAAATCTCCTATCAATCAAAGGGGTCACACCTAGACCCAAGGGATCCATAAGGATCTTATCCAACCTATAAACCTCAACAACCTACTAAACCTCAAAGCCATAACCGGCACATATCGATATCATGATCATCCTCATCCTATCCTCATACACACACCTAGCATGCTACTAACCTGCTCATACTAGGAAAGGAAAGGATCTATACCATCTAGGTAGATCCTATACAAGACGCACCTGCATGACAGGAAAGACGCAGGGGCGAAGTAACGGGAGGCGCAGGCGCGGCGGCACTCCCACGCAGGGGCGGTGACACAGTCGACGCAGGGGCGGCGGCACTGAGGCGCAAGGGCGGGGACAGTGCAAAAATTGATTCCCGACTGCTTCTTCAACTCTTTACTCAATGGTTCACGTCTTCAACGTCCAACAACATACACATACATATATATACATATAAACATCAACATATATGCCTAGGAGATCCAATCCTAAGCTATAGAAGAGGAAAAAGGAAGAAAGAAAGAAAGAAAGAAGAAGGAAGAGAAAAACACTCACCACTGCTGTAGCCTAAACAGGTTGGAAATGATCACACAACACCACTCAACTGACCCTCAAAGATCAGCATCAACATCCACACATCATCATTAACCAAATTCCACACAAACTTGCTTACAACCCAAAGGTCAACAATGCCGGCTGAAGAAGATGAAGTAAACCCTCATCTGGAAGCAAGGACGAAAGATTATAAGGAGAGAGAAAGAGTAAAGCATGGTCCAAAGGTCAACAATGCCGGCTGAAGAAGATGAAGTAAACCCTCATCATTAACCAAATTCCACACAAACTTGCTTACATGACAAGCCGCGGGGGCGTTCTCATGGACCCGCAGGGGCGGCTAAGTCCTAACCCAACACTAAAACTAAGGCTCTTACAATCGATCCCCACAGAAACCGCTTCATCTAAAGAAACCGCATCCAAAGAAATTGCATCTAAAAAGCTTTGCAAGAGGATTATGTCTAAGCTCACGCATCTTTATCGACAATCTCACCTGGGGAACTCAGCTCCTGCCTATGATGGAAAGAGAAGTCTTTATACAACGGGACAATTTCCATTTCAGTCTAATCAGTTCATTGTGCCGTTGATTGATGATGAGCATGGTGAAAAAAGGTTATGGCTTATTAGTTTCTTGGCATTACAACATGTTATGCAATTTGGTTTTGTTTAGATTTCAGTTGTCATGCTGAATGACAATGTGATAATGTGGTAATGTACGTTTAGAAGAGAGAAGAAGTACAGAGTAGTTATAAAGGAAGCAAACGGAATTGGTTCACATCACCCGCTAGAGTTTTTGGCTGGCCAAGCAATTGACAACCCTCAAGATACTATCCAGGCTCTAGATGTGGTTATGCGAGCAGCAACTCCTACTAAGTAATTCATTTGAACCTTCTTTTTCTATATATTATTTTGCTATATGGGGCTCCTAGGCAAGCAAGTTCTATAACTTCTGTAAGGCTTGTAGCTATGTACCTGTTGGGAGGTTATTATTCTCGACATCGCTTGAGAGGGATCAACTAGGATCTGGTTTAGAATGTTGGAAAGGCTACTATCAGAGTGTTCGTCCTGTCCAAATGGGGATTTCCCTCAACGTTGGTAATGTTTCTTGGCAACTTATCTTCAGTTGTTGATCTAGTCGCTGTAAATAACTATCATTTAATTCAATCAAGTTATTCATGATTGAAACTGATGTTTGGGTGGTTGTAGATGCCTCTTCCACGCCGTTCTACAAGTCAATCTTCCTTACAGAATTTGTTGTTGAGTTCTTGCATAGAAAACTTTCTAAGCCACTAACATATCACGATCGGCTAAAGGTAGTGTCATGTTTTGGTGGTATGTATATGCATTTTTATTTTGAAGTAATTGTTATTTCTCAACTCTTAAAATGTATTTCTTGGTCTTGTAAGAACTTCAATCCAAGGCCCGTAGTTCCTATACGAAATGCTTCAGCTGAACAAATTGGAAGAGCTCTTCGTGAAGTTCATAGGGAGTCCAAGAAACGACTTCAGCTGGTACTCATAATATTGCCTAGTACTGAACAAGCATATGGTAAGATTTGCGTTCATGCCTAGTTCTGAAAACTAACGTCGATTGGATGGATAGTCACCTGTGTATGATTTTTCTATGCATAAACAATTAAGAAAATATGCGAGACAGAGTTGGGTATCATTAGTCAATGCTGCAATCTGATAAGGCAACTATATAATCTATGATTTTATGTGTTCTCTATGTTTGGCCTATGTATATTCTCCTTCTTATGTTATCTTATTCTCTTCCTACTTTAGCTCTCTCTTTGTATATATAGGACCTTACTCTATCAATAATATATCATATTTTTCAATCTCTCTCAATCCCTTACATGGTATCACAACAGTAAATCGATCCAAATTTTTTTTTTCCACTTCCATGCATGGATTCTCAATCAGTCACATCCCCAATGAGAATGACACAACCAATCCCTTCATCATCGTCTCTTTTCCAAATGCTACAAAGCTAACCTCCACCAACTACCGATCCTGGAAACTGCAACTTGAAGCAATCCTTGTTGGCTATGGTTTATTCAAGTTCATTGATGGCTCTTATCCGGCTCCAACAAACACCATCACTGTTGCCACTGCAACAACTCCAAACCCGGCCTATATGTCATGGCTGAGACAAGATTGTCTCATTTTTGGTCCTATTATCAGCACCATTACACCCAACCTCACTCACCTTGTCAACAATGCTACCACTTCCAAAGTTGTGTGGGATATTCTGGCCAAAACTTTTTCCAATCCCACCCGAGGCCACATCAAACAACTGAAAGACCAACTGCGTCACCTTACAAAAGGCTCCTTTTTTATTGTTACTTATATGCAATCGGTTCAGAGGGTTGTCAACGATCTTTCCATGCTTGGCAAACCAATGGATGTCGAGGGCATCACATATCGTGTTCTCGACGGCCTAGACTCGGACTATCAATCAGTGATTGACACCGTCCATGCTCGAGATTCTCCAATTTCGTTCACCGAACTTATGGAGAAGCTCATCAACAAGGAACTCTCCCTTCGACACAGAAACAACATCACTCACTTCCGGCTGTTGCAAACACAACCACCAGAACCCCATATCGACAAGCATCAAATCCCTCAAACACAAACACCCGGCCTCCCTCAAAACCGTACCTTGGAAAATGTCAATGGTGTGATGTTGTAGGTCATTCTCTCTCTCGCTGCTCCACCTTCCAACGCCTCCACCCATCCATTAGACTACCACCAAGACAACCACGTAACCAATCAAACTCAACCCCATCACACCAAGTCAACACAACCTCTCTTCTCCCTACACCCGAATCCACCAGCTTCCAAATGGCTCCTTGACACAGGTGCTACGCATTATGTCACCTCGGACATCAACAATCTCTCCACACACTACCCTTATGATGGCTCCGATGAGATTGTGATCGGTGATAGCTCAGGTTTAACCATCTCCCATACTGGGGTTACCTCTCTTCATTCCAACTCTACATTTTTGTGTCTTAAAAATGTTCTTCATGTACCAAAAATGCATCGAAACATCATTTCTATTCACAAACTATGCACTGACAATAATGTCTCCATTGAGTTCTCATCCTCTTCTTTCTATGTCAAGGACCTTCGAACCAGGAACCTCCTCTTGGAAGGCAAAGCTAGACATGGACTCTATGAAATTTCAGTCAACCCATCTCTCCGCCCACTTGTGCTCACCTCCACCTTGTCGTCTTCAGTTTGGCACAACAAGCTTGGTCATCCATCAGCTAAAGCTTTTCATCTTTTATCCACTAAATTAAGCTTACCATCTTTTTCTGATTCATGTAATTCTTGTCAAACTAATAAGAGTCACAAGTTATCATTCAAAACCTCAACTCTTGTTACCACTAAACCATTGGAGGTTATTTATTCTGACGTTTGGACCTCACCTATTCATTCATATAATAATTACAAATACTATGTGATATTTGTAGATCACTTCTCCAAGTACACATAGCTATACCCCCTTCAAAAGAAATCTGACACTAAGGAAGTGTTTATTCGATTCAAAAATCTTGTTGAAAAGCACCTTAATCATACAACTCTCACACTATACTATGACAATGGAGGAGAGTACATCGGTCTTCACTCCTTCCTTGCTCAACATGGTATTGCTCATCGAATGAGCCCTTCTCATACGCCTGAGCACAATGGCTATGCTGAGCGCCGTCATCGACACATTGTTGAGACAAGTCTTGCCTTGCTCACCCAGTCACACCTACCCCTTCGGTTTTGGACCCATGTCGTCTCCACTGCCACTTATCTCATCAACCGTCTGCCTACTCCTACCCTAACCAACATTAGTCCCTTTGAGAAACTATTTAAAATGCAACCTAACTACTCTAGTCTCCGTATCTTTGGGTCACTCTGCTACCCTTGGCTTCGGCCGTATACAAGCCACAAACTTGATCCCAAGTCCACTCCTTGTGTGTTTGTTGGCTACTCACCATCCCAATATGCATATTACTGTCTTGATCCGGCAACCGAACGTGTCTGTGTATCTCGTCACATTAAATTTATGGAAGATCAATTCCCCTACATTTCCCTTGTACCCAATTAGCCACCTCACGCTGAAACTGAGCCCAATAATTGGTGCCCTATTAACCTTCCCGTTCGGCCCACTGGCCCAACTAATCTAAGCCCACCTTCAGCCACATCGATACCATCCTTTCCTAGCCCGTCCCCTACATTGTCATCTAATGCCGATAACCTTCCACGCTCCACAATTGCCTCTCCCATCTCCAACACCAATCCCGAAAACCTGCCACATCCGCCACCTATACACCTCCCTCGCACCATTGTTACCCGATCCCATAACCACATTCACAAGCCCATACAGAAGCTTAACCTACACGCCTCCTTTCATCCCATCCCTGAACCACGCTCCACTAAACAGGCCATGCTTAGCCCAGAATGGCGTGAAGCCATGAAAACGCAATTCAATGCTCTTCTTCACAATCAAACATGGACTCTTGTTCCCGCTACCCAGGCCACCAACATTGTTGGCTGCAAGTGTGTATTCCGCACTAAGTACAAAGTTGATGGTTCGGTTGATCGCTATAAAGCCCGTCTAGTGGCCAAAGGGTTCCCCCAACGTCCAAACCTCGACTATGGTGATACGTTTAGTCCAGTCATCAAGCCTGCAACCGTCCGTCTTATACTGAATCTTGCGGTCACGCATCATTGGCCTCTCAGACAACTTGATGTCAATGACGCTTTCCTACAACGACAGTTGAAAGAACAAGTCTTCATGTCCCAACCTCCTGGATTCGTTGATCCAACCAAACCATCTCATGTTTGTCTTCTCCATAAAGCTCTCTATGGACTAAAGCAAGCCCCAAGGGCCTGGTACATGGCGCTCCGTGATTATCTACTTCAACTTGGCTTCCACAACTCATCGTTTGATACATCCTTGTTTCACATTCGCTCTCCCTCTGGCGTGGTGTTCTTCCTCATTTATGTCGATGACATCATTGTCACCGGCTCCTCCACATATCTTATTGAGAACATTATCAAGCAAGTCACCTCAACGTTCTCTCTCAAGGATCTTGGCTCTCTCAAATACTTTCTTGGCGTTGAAGTTACTTCCTTCCCCGATGGTTTGTTTCTTAATCAACACAGGTACATACAGGACATTCTGGAGCGGTTTAATCTAAGTCATGCTCGTCTTGTCACCACTCCACTCTCACCAGACACACAACTACACCTAAACACTGGCACTCCACTCTTTGATGCACTTGAATACAGACAAGACCTTGGTTGCCTGAAATATCTCAATCTGACTTGGCCTGGCATTGCATACGCCATCAACCGTCTATCTCAATACATGCATCGACCGACAGATGTTCATTGGGCTGCTGTTAAGCGAATCTTTTGTTACCTTGCTGGTACCTCAACCCATGGAATAATGCTTCGTCAACAGTCTCTCCCTCAACTCCATGCCTTCTCCGATGCTGGTTGGGCTGGCGACAAAACAGATTACCTTTCCACCGGTGCTTACATTGTCAACCTCGGTTCCAACCCCATTTCGTGGAGCTACAAGAAACAACAGAGTGTTGCCCGTTCCTCCACTGAAGTTGAATACCGTACGGTAGCCAACACGGTTGTTGAACTTCAATGGATTATGTCGCTTCTTCATGAGATCAAATTTCGAATTTCTCAACCTCTAGTCATCTACTGTGACAACGTCGGTGCCACTAAGCTTTGTGCCAACCCTGTGTTTCATTCTTGGATGAAGCATCTCGCTCTTGACTACCATTTCATCCGGGAGAAAGTTCAGTCTGGGGCACTTTGAGTTTCTCATGTTGCCAATGACGATCAACTTGTTGATGCTCTCACTAAACCACTACCTCGTGCTCGTCTTCAGATGCTCTTGTCCAAGATTGGCCTGTCCTCGGGCCCGCCCATCTTGCGGGGGCATGATAAGTGATAGGTGATGAAATCACTATCAATTTAGGTAGTTTTTAGAGTCGGTTTTATGTTTTTGAGTCATATTATGTTACTAATGCCTTGATCTAGATAAAAGAGTCAAAATGAAGCAAAAGAAGGTATTAACAACACTTAGGAGTTGAAGAAAAGAGACGGAGACAAGTTTCTGGTGCCTCACCGCCCCCACGGCGAAGTTTCACCGCGTCTGCAGTGACACCCTTGCCGAGCGCCGCAGCCAGCGGCCACTGGCCCTGCGGTGACAACCCTGCGGTGACAACCCTGAAGACCCATGATGAGCGCCGCGACCAGCACATTCGCCCGCGGCCAAGAAGAGCCTGTCACCGCCCCCGCGGCCTCCTTTGGCCGCCCCTGCGGTGACCCGTCCTGAAGAAGCAAAGACGGCGCCCCTGCGCCCTTGCCTGCGGCCTTGCCAGCGGCCTTGTGAAGCCGAAGATCCAGTGTCACCGCCCCCGCGGTGACTCTGGGCCGCGCCTGCGGATCTTCACCAGAAACGCCCGAAGTTAAAGAGTCAGACGTTTCAAAGAGCATTGAAGAACCCACCCCCGCGGGTGTGTCTAGCCGCCCCTGCGGCCAAGAAGAAGATGAAACGTTTTTGCCTAAACCGCGCCTGCGGTGCCCTTGGCCGCGGGTGCAGGTTAGCGTCAGAGGACTTTACTCGGCTGTTTTCGTCGGCTTTAAGGCCTTAAGTGTGGCTGTTTGCACAACCTATTTACTCCTTTTTAATGCATTTTGTAGTATAAATAGAGCCCTTGGCTATAGCTATTTTCATCTCATTTTCCACCCAAAAACCTCTATTTTCTAGTGTCTTTTGTAATGAGTTTCTAAGCTCCCTTGGCTACATTGGGTTGATTGAAGCTACATTACTATTTGGTTGTAAGTTCTTCTAATATAAGTTTAAGTTCATTATCCTTTGTGTTATTTTCCTTGGTCTTTAACTTATGTTTGCATGTTTTTATCACTTAGATTGATCACCTTAAGTGTACTAATGCATGTAAAATGCTAGGATTAGTTGATTCTGGGTTCGGGTCCTTAATCTAGTAGCAAGCCCATAGGTAAAAACTAGTTGCGATTATCTAAGAGAAAGGAAAATAACTATAAAGAAAGATTTAACGGGTTGTTTTATTCTTCTTTATATCTCTTTATCTTTATTAGAATGCTAACTTGTGGTTTAATCTTGTAGGTTTACGGATTAATAAACTAGTTAAGTTGTGTTAATGCCGGTTGGCTTAACACATATCTACGATCGAGATGAGAACATCGGTGAACAACTTATAAAAAGAATCAACCAAGTAGTGTGTATGCTAAGATCCAACCTAGTGTAGTTCTTTAAATCAACTTTTCACCAACTTTATAATTGTCTTTGTCTTGTTTTATTTCAATCCAAATCCCGCCCCCATTTGTTACCAAATCAATATTTAAAATAATAAAAACTCGATAAACTCCCTTGGGTTCGACCCTTACTTAATCACTATACATTGGTTAGTATTAAGTTCGGATTTAACTTGATAAGTTTATAACAACGACCTTAGCAAATACGCTTGTCAATAAGACAACTATATAATCTATGATTTTATGTGTTCTCTATGTTTGGCCTATGTATATTCTCCTTCTTATGTTAGCTTATTCTCTTCCTACTTTAGCTCTCTCTTTGTATATATATAGGACCTTACTCTATCAATAATATATCATCTCTTTCAATCTCTCTCAATCCCTTACACAATCTTGGTGTACAGATAAAAAAACATAAGGCAGTATGCAAAAACAATTAAGAAATTGTTGACGATGATCTATTTTGCTCATGTTACTTTGAGAGAATTTTACATTTGATGTGTCATTTTTAAATGACCAATGATGGTTTTTCTTCTTTTTTCTCTCTAAATAAATATAGATGGGGTCAGTGAAGGTCAGTTTGCTCAAGGTCTGCTAGAAGAAGTGCTGGTAATAAGAAAGGTGCGCACTGAAGAAACCTGTTGTGTCTTCTCTTTTTTCCATGCTAGTGTCATTGATTTGCCTTTAACTCTTGTTTTTGATTCTTAAGGCCTGTCAATCCCTGGAAGATAGGTACGCCCCACGTTTGACATTTGTAGTAGTGCAGAAAAGGCACCATACTCGCCTTTTCCCTGTTGACCATAACATGACAGGCAGAAGTGGCAACATATTACCAGGTTCAGTCTTTTATCCATTGCCTTGGAGTTCTTGTTTATTGCTATTACTTATTGTTTCACTATCCGCCCCTTCAGGTACTGTTGTTGACACTGTGAGAGCCTTAGTCTTTGGAGCCGTTTTTTGCCTTAGCCGCCCCGCGGGTCTGTGAGGCCGCCCCCTGCGGCTCCCCTGTTATTCCGTCCCTGCGGCCAGGAAACCCGCCCCTATGGTTTCCGGCGGCTGTAGACGGTTTTGTTGACTCCTTTGACCCGTGCTTTACCTTTCCTTACTTCTTCCGTTTTACCTTGCTGAGCAAGGGTTTCTTCACTTTCCAATCCAGCTTTCACGTCCTTCTTGCTTCTCTTTCTCCTTCTTGATCCTGTGTTGGTTTTCCCTTGAGTTGGTAAGAGGGTTTTGGTGGTGGATGTTGTTGTTGATTCTAGTGTCTAATATGTTGAGCTTGAGAGCTAGTGGAGGTGTTGTCTTGGAGCAGTTTCGTGCCTAGACCACAGCTGTGGTATGTCTTCCTTGCTTCTTCTTTCTTTCTTCTTCCTTGTTCTTCTTTCCTTAGCTTAGGATTAGATGATTGATCATAGGATGACGTTGGTTTGTGTATGTGTATGCATGTGTGTGAATCTGGATTGATAAAGACGTGATTGGATCACGAGAAGAGCCGAAGAGGAATCGCGGGTTCACGTTCTGTACAGACGCCGCCCCCGCGCCTGGAAGTCGCCGCCCCTGCGGAAGCCGTGCCGCAACGCCCGCGCCAGCGCTTGCGCAGTGCCTGCGTTTGCCTGCAGCCTTGTCACCGCGCCCACAGCTGAGTTCCGCCGCGTCTGCGGGTTACTTGCTCCGCCATTGCGTCCCTTGTGTCACGCAGGTACGTCTTGTCCCGGATCTACCTAGAGTTAGGTAGATCCTTTCCTTTCCTAGTATGAGCGGTAGTAGCATGCTAGGTAGTGGATGTTGATGAGTATGATATAGATATGCCGGTTACGGCTTTGAGGTTGAGTTGGATATGATCCTTATGGATCCCTTGGGTCTAGGTGTGACCCTTTGTGTGATAGGAGTTTGATATATATGTATGCCTTGTATAGGCCGTGTTATCCTCCAATTTTGAGTGGACTGAGTTGAGAGTTGATCCAGTTGAGACGACTACGAGATTGAGGTTAGTCCGTGGGACTTACTTAGTTGCAATTCCTTTATAGGATGTGTGCATGAGTGGTGTTTGTTATATGCTTTATAGCATGCGTTATGATGGTCACTGACCTATGGTTTATTGCTTGCCCATTGTAGGGCCGTGATAACTTGCCCTTTCATCCCGCCGGGAGTCTGGGAGGTTCTCTGTAGGCAGGCCAGACCTGGTAAACGGTTCGGGCACTCTCCATTCCCTCAAGGTACACGGAGAGGTGTTCCAGGCACCATTCCAGCTGCTATTGGACCCAGAGGCGAGGATTATATTCCTCGTGTCACATATGTTTATATTGATATATATATATATACGAGTTGATTGTTGAACTTTACAAAGATAATGAACCGGGTAAATGTGTGATATCATGTTGACGTGTTTGGTATTATTTGATGTGTGTTTGTTCTCTGCATCTCTTATATATGTGTATGGTTAGCTAACGGTTTTATACCGTGTTGTAGATCCTTTGCAGGTTAGGAGAACTGCAGAGTGATCCAAGGTGAACGATCCGCTGAGGGCTCCTTACACTGGGGCGTTATCGGGGATATGGGTTCTTTTGTTGTACAGTGTGGTTTTGTTTGTACTAAGTGGTACATTGTATATATATATATATATATATATATATATATATATATATATATATATATATATATATATATATATATATATATATATATATCAGTTTCATGTTTTGTTTTAATCTATCGATGCCTTGTTGTAAGATCAGTGAAATTGTTGTCAGGCTAGGGTCAGGATCCATTGTGAGATCCTAGCCCAGTAGCACTCCGAGTCCTACGGATTTGGGGTGTTACAAAGTTGGTATCAGAGCCCAGGTTGACAACAATGGCACTAGTAATCTGCGATAAAGGTCGAATAGATAACTAAACAGAACCCGAAAAGGGGTCTGACTTTTCAAAAGGTTTTGGTTTTGAAATGAGTACAAATGTTTTGGGATACCGTGTACGTGAGTCATCGCCCCTCTGAAGATCTCGACAGTATATTTATAGATATTCTGTTGTGATTGTTTTGATATATACATACGGCATATATATAGCCTTCTAAGTTAGGTTTACGTCTTCTGCAGATGGTTCAGACTAGAGCCTTACCTGCAGCTAGACGAGGTAGAGGTAGACCCCCTCTAGGTAGAGGACGGAGTAGAACTCCTGCTGACGGTTCACATGCGGGAGAAATCTGCGAGGAGATTGCTGAGAGTGCCGTTCCTGAGGCTGGGAACGATGCAACTGAGAGACAGGGGCCAAAGGGAGCCCAGTCTGGGGATTCTGAGCGTGTCTCCATGGAAGGACCAGCCTTCCGCGAGTACATACGACGTGTTGAGGAGGCTGCCAGGGCAGGTAGGCCTGCTCCTGATCTACCAACACATGAGGGATCATCTGAGAGATCCCATGTAGTTATACAGGTGTCAGCTGCACCGGCACCTGCCGCAGAGATTGCTCGAGCTACAGAGGAGCATAGAGGGCCTCGACCACACACTTGGTTGAAGGCTTTTCATCAGATGGGAGTACCCCTTTCACTGGAAAGGTGGGGTTAGAGGTGGAGCTCTAGTTAGGACATGTAGACTCAGCTCTAGAGTCTATTAGATGTCCAGTTGACAGGCAGATTGAGCTGGTGCAGACCTTGTTCAAAGATTTGGCACAACACTGGTGGAGGTCTGTACGAGTATAGGTTACTAGTTATGAGCAGATGAGGACTCTAATCCGAGAGTGTTTCTGCCTTGCCTCGCTGAGGAGGGAGAAACTGTGAGACTTTGTTGAGGCTGAGTTCGAGGATGTACCGGTCTCAGAGGCCATCAGGAGATTTCAAGAGGAGCTGGCATTGCTGGGTCCAACTGCACCTTCTGCAGATCAGCACGTGTATTTGTTTTCCCAACGTTTGAGGGATACTACCCGTACCTATATGGCGGGTTTCCACTGTGAGACCTTGGTCAATTATCAGGACCGGGCTTCGGACTACGAGAGAGAGAGAGAGCTAGCCAAAGGAGAGCTTCTCAGACCGGAGGGTCTGAGAAGAGACGGCGGACTGGGCAGACCAGTGGTACTGGTGGAGCTGCTGGTTCAGGGCGAGGCTAGAGTCGCCAGAGTCATCCTCCATCTACACCGGGTGCAGATAAGGGAGTGCAGTGCTTCAACTGCAGTGAGTATGGGCATATGAGATCTGAGTGTACAAGGCAGCCGGTGACCTGCTTCACTTGTGGTAGACCTGGTCATAGAGCTACCTTCTGTAGACGAGGGAGAGCTTCATCTCAGCAGGGTTCTTCCCATGCCAGTGTAGCGGGAGGTGGGCAGAGACCACCTCAGCAGGAGCAGACACCGGGACATCAGAGAGTCCTAGATCGCCCTACGACTCAGGGATTTGCTCCTGGGCCGAGTAGAGGCAGAGGCCGTGGTGGGGGCACCACTGATACCAGAGGCCCACAGGGCCGAGTTTTTAAGCTGAGGAGTGCAGAGGAGCCAGATGCACCTACTGCTACAGGTACCATTTTGATTCATGGTTTACCTGTTAGAGTTTTATTTGATACTTGTGCTACGCATTCTTTTATTTCTGATGCCTGTGTAGAGCGTCTTGGTTTAGATACAGTTAAGGGGATGCCCTTTATTATAGGGTTACCCGATGGTGGTAGGGTCAGAGGTACCCGTGAGATTCACGGTTGTCCCATTTCTGTAGGGACTCGTGTGTTACTAGTTGACTTCTTTGTCGTGCCGTTAGAGCATTAGGAAGTTATACTAGGTATGGATTGGATGGATAGACATTCTGCTGTATTAGATGTAGGTAGGAGGACTGTTACCCTCTCTACCGAGTTTGGCCAGATAGAGGTTTTCCGAGGTTGGGACCTTGGAAAGACAGGCACGATTATTAGTGCGGTACGGACAGCTAGATTGATTGCACAGGGTTGTGATGCCTTCTGGTGTTATGCCATAAAGGAGGGGGAGAGTCCAGCATTAGAGGATATTCCTGTGGTATGCGAGTTTACAGATGTATTTGCTGAGCCGTCCAGTTTGCCGTTGTTCGCTGTTTTTACACCCCTATAAACCTTTATCAATAATGATAAAGACCTATAAGTTAGCAAAACTAGGAAGGGATAGTTTTAAATTTATAACCTGAAAATAATTCCCTAAATAGCAACGAACCCACAGTGTATGGGTCAATCACAGTAAATGTAAGTATTCCAGGGTCGATCTCAGGGACTGAGAGGATTACATTACAGCAGTGATTATAAATAGGATATATCTAAAATAAGAAGGGGGTTGGAAAAGATAAGGGAAAGAAGTCAAAAAGGTTTGAAAAGGTTTTAAAGGACTCACAATCAATTGTCACTATTGATTGAAAGTCAAAACAAATAAAAAGGGAAAAACAAAGATCATCAAGTTAAAGGAAAGAAAATGGATTCCAAGGATTCAAGATCATTGTTTATACATATAGATTCAGGAAGACTCATAAAGATATATGGTAGAAAAGCCGTAGGGATGAACATTTCTAGGCTGACAGTCTATTACCGGGTAAGTCTCAAGACTATCTAGTTTCAAACCAACTACCTATTACCGGGTAAGTCTCAAGGTAGAGAGGTAGGAAATTCTGAACAAACCAGACTACAAACTAAGGGAAAGGTAAACAATTACCGGGTAAGTCTCGGGTATTACCCTACTTAGAAAGGAATCTAAGCACATTCAACCAATAAAGGATAAATCTTTATTACCTATGATCAGTCTCTCATGTATCTATGAAGGAATATCACCGGGTAAGTCTCAATTCCAACTTAGGTTACTAGCTAGAAGGATTCTAACTAGATTCAAGAACAAGCCAACCAATAGGATTTCAAGCAATTCAAAGCCAAAACATAAAGCACAACATTCCATCATAATCAAAGATATAAAAAAATCCCTGTCAACCTTGGAACCACAAGATTCTAGCCAATAACAATCATATCAAAGACAAAATAAAGAAATAACAAAAGGGAATAAAATAACTTAACTTGAATAAATGGAAACCTTCAATTGTATTAAATCTTCAATCAACAATGTCTTCTAAACAAAACTCAATGTGAAAGTCTGAAACTTTAATGTAAACTAATGAAGAACAATGTTGGAGAAGAGGGGAAAGGAAGGGAGGCGGCTCCCCCTATGGGGTGACCTAACCCTAAAAGAAACGGACTAAATCGGACCCTTAGAAATAACCTAGAGCTTCCCTTTTATAGGCAACAACCTTACAAAGGATGGGCTGGGCCAAAACCGATCCAAAATTAAGATAAAATCGCCGAACATGAAATCTCGGGCAGAAATCTCGGTCAAAAATCTCGGTCAAAAAAATCTCGGTCAAAAATCTCGGCCGAGATCGGGACCGAGATTTCACAACAGAAACTTTCCAGATCGACCGAAATTATGGATCTCGGCCCGAGATCAATGGATCTCGGCCGAGATTAGGCCATCTCGGCCCGAGATCAATGGATCTCAGCCGAGATCAGGCCATCTCTTCATTCGTTCGTGTCTTTAGCTCGATTCCTAGCCCTTTTCCGTGCACGTACGCTCGCTCCAATGCGTCCACTTCGAGGCTTGATCCTCAAATACGTCGTTTTAGCTCCAAAATGTGTCAAATCACCTACAAAGCCACAAATAGTGTGTGTAGACATCTATTTTTGCAAAGTAACACTAAACAAGCATAAATGGCACAAACTAAGGCCAAAACATGAATGCGGAAAGGGGAAATCTAACTAAATGCATGAGTGTAACAGGTCGGTAAATCATGTTATCAGCCGCCTCAGAGTAGTGTGGATTTTGGCATTGAGTTAGAGCCTGGTACGAGACCGATCTCGAAGGCCCCATACCGGATGGAGCCTGTTGAGATGTTGGAGCTGAGGAAGCAACTCGAAGAGTTGGCTGAGAAGGGCTTTATTCGCCCTAGAGTGTCACCCTGGGGAGCACCTGTCCTCTTCGTACGGAAGAAGGACGGATCACTGAGGTTATGTATAGATTACAGAGAGTTGAACAAGGTGACCATCAAGAACAAGTATCAACTGCCTCGTATTGATGACTTGTTGGATCAGCTTCAGGGAGCGACTATGTTCTCCAGGATTGATCTGCGTTCCGGGTATCACCAGCTGAGGGTTAGAGAGCAGGACGTGCATAGGACAGCATTCAGGACCAGATATGGACACTACGAGTTTGTAGTGATGCCATTTGGACTTACGAATGCCCCAACAGTCTTTATGGAGTTGATGAACAGTATCTTCATCGACTTCCTGGATCAGTTTGTGGTGGTTTTCATTGATGATATTCTGGTATACTCTCGCAGTGGAGAGGAGCATGCAGGACATCTGAGGACTATATTGCAGGTTTTGCGGGATAGAGAACTTTATGCTAAGTTCTCTAAGTGCGAGTTCTGGATGCCAGAGGTAGCATTCTTGGGTCACATTGTATCCGCTGACAGGATCAAGGTTGATCCGACGAAGATAGAGGCAGATGCTGCATGGACTACACCGACGAACGTCAAGGAAGTACGTAGCTTCCTTGGCCTAGCCGGTTATTATTGACGTTTTGTGGAGGGATTTTCTGTGATTGCCCGTCCACTGACGAGTTTGCTGAGGAAGACTACCAGATTTGTGTGGTCTGATCAGTGTACGCAGAGTTTTGAGGAGTTGAAGAGACGTTTGACTTCTGCTTCTGTTTTGGCACAACCAGAGGGTTCTGAGGATTTCGTGGTATACAGTGATGCATCCAAGCTAGGATTGGGATGTGTTTTGATGCAGAGAGGCAAGGTGATTGCTTATGCGTTTCGACAGCTGAAGACGTATGAGGAGAACTACCCGACTCATGATCTGGAGTTAACAGCGGTAGTTCATGCACTGAAGATCTGGAGACATTACCTGTATGGTGTTACATGTCAGATCTTCACAGCCCATTAGAGTCTGAAGTACATTTTTACGCAGCAGGAATTGAATAACCACCAGCGTAGGTGGCTTGAGCTGATCAAGGATTTTGATCTAGAGATTTTGTATCATCCGGGGAAGGCGAACGTTGTCGCCGACGCCCTGAGCAGAAAGACGCCTCGAGAGCAGGCGATTGCGAGGCTGACAGTTCAGCATCAGTTGCAGAGGGATCTGATCTAGTTAGAGTTGGACATCCATTTTCCTGATTTGGATGCCCGGCTGAGTACTTTAGAGGTTCTACCTGATCTGTTGGGTGAGATCCAGCAGAAGCAGGAGACCTGCCCGACCTTGATGAGGATCAGAGAGCGGATGTCTCGGGATGAGGCACCACAGTTTCTTCTGGGAGCAGATGGAGTTTTGAGACGCCGTGGTCGCGTCTGTGTACCTGCTGATGCAGATTTACGTCAAAGGATTTTACAGGAGGCTCATTGCACCCCTTACTCTGTACATCCAGGTACGAGTAAGATGTATTAGGATCTGAGACGTCTATATTGGTGGGGAGGGCTGAAGCTCGATGTGGTCAGATTTGTGGCACATTGTGCGACCTGTCAGCAGGTCAAGAACGAGCATTTCAGGCCTGGAGGTGAGCTCCATCCACTTCCTGTTCCACAGAGGAAGTGGGAGGACATCATCATGGACTTTGTGACTGGACTGAGGTTGAGCCGGAGTTTTGATGCCATTTGGGTCATAGTTGACAGACTGACGAAGACGGTACGTTTCATTCCTATTCGGGAGACATGGCCGGTGAGCAGATTAGCTGAGGAGTACACTAGGCAGATAGTGAGACTCCATGGTGTACCGAGGACGATCGTCTCTGACAAAGATAGACGATTTACCTCGAGGTTCTGGCAACAGATTCAGACTGCCCTAGGGACGAGTTTGCATTTCACGACTGCGTTTCATCCTCAGACCGATGGTCAGTCAGAGAGGACTATTCAGACCCTGGAAGATATGTTGCGAGCTTGTGTGTTGGATTGGGGGCAAGTGTGGATGGATCATCTCTCACTTGTTGAGTTCTCCTACAACAACAGCTAGCATGCATCTATTGGGATGGCCCCATATGAGGCACTGTATGGACAAAGATGTCGTACCCCGTTATGCTGGGATGAGCAGAGCAGTGTCAGTGGTTTGGCACCTGATCAGATTCAGGATGATATGGCTCGAGTAGCATTGATCAGAGAGCGTATGTTGACTGCTCAAAGCCGTCAGAAGTCTTATGCTGATAGGAGGCGTAGACCTCTAGAGTTCAGAGTTGGAGCCATGTGTGGCTGAGAGTGTCCCCGACACGAGGTGTTAGGCGATTTGGCATTAAGGGGAAGTTGAGCCCCCGATATGTCGGACCGTTCGAGATTCTGGATCGAGTTGGGAGTGCAGCTTACAAATTAGTCTTGCCTCCGAGATTAGAGGGTGTTCACCCTGTATTTCATGTGTCTCAGCTGAGGGAGTACATACCAGATCCGAGACACATTGTGAGTTATGAGGATTTGGTGGTCGAGCCGGACCACACTTTTGTTGAGCATCCGATTGCAGTCCTAGAACGAGGTATGAGACGCCTGCGTTCGAAGGACATACCTATGTTGAGGATACAGTGGTCGAGACGAGGACCTGATGAGGCTACATGGGAGACTGAGGATAGTATCCAGAGGAACTATCCAGAGTTCTATGCCGAGATAGATATATCTGTAGGATCTACGAGTAGATCTTAGTACTATCTTGGTGAGTGTTTGCTTATGTGCTTATATGAAATACTATGTTTATTTTCGTACTAGCTTGATATGATGTGTGATCTTATTAGATCTTGTTGTGCTAGTGCGATCGTTTATAGCTGGAGATGGTTCGTTCCTCCCTGCTAGTGTGATGTTGGTTGGCTAGAGATGGTTTTCCTCTATGCCCTAGATAGTGTTGTGCTGGAGTCGATGGTTTCCTCCATACTTATGTTTGAGGTTATAGAGAGAGTTGTAGCTCGGCTTGTGAGTCCGAGTGGTTTGAGGATTTTACAAGTTTCAGGATGAAACTTGTTTTTAGGGGGGTGAGGTGTGAGAGCCTTAGTCTTTGGAGCCGTTTTTGGCCTTAGCCGCCCCGCGGGTCTGTGAGGCCGCCCCTGCGGCTCCCCTGTTGTTCCGTCCCTGCGGCCAGGAAACCAGCCCCTGCGGTTTCCGGCGGCTGCAGCCGGTTTTGTTGACTCCTTTGACCCGTGCTTTACCTTTCCTTACTTCTTCCGTTTTACCTTGCTGAGCAAGGGTTTCTTCACTTTCCAATCCAGCTTTCACGTCCTTCTTGCTTCTCCTTCACCTTCTTGATCTTGTGTTGGTTTTCCCTTGAGTTGGTAAGAGAGTTTTGGTGGTGGATGTTGTTGTTGATGCTAGTGTCTGATATGCTGAGCTTGAGAGCTAGTGGAGGTGTTGTCTTGGAGCAGTTTCGTGCCTAGACCACAGCTGTAGTATGCCTTCCTTGCTTCTTCTTTCTTTCTTCTTCCTTGTTCTTCTTTCCTTAGCTTAGGATTAGATAATTGATCATAGGATGACGTTGGTTTGTGTGTGTGTATGCATGTGTGTGAATCTGGATTGATAAAGACGTGATTGGATCACGATAAGAGCCGAAGAGGAATCGCGGGTTCACGTTCTGCACAGACGTCGCCCCCGCGCCTGGAAGCCGCCGCCCCTGCGGAAGCCGTGCCGCAGTGCCTGCAGCCTTGTCACCGCGCCCGCGACTGAGTTCCGCCGCGCCTGCGGGTTACTTGCTCCGCCCTTGCGTCCCTTGTGTCACGCAGGTGCGTCTTGTCCCGGATCTACCTAGAGTTAGGTATATCATTTCCTTTCCTAGTATGAGCGGTAGTAGCATGCTAGGTAGTGGATGTTGATGAGTATGATATAGATATGCCGGTTACGGCTTTGAGGTTGAGTTGGATATGATCCTTATGGATCCCTTGGGTCTAGGTGTGACCCTTTGTGTGATAGGAGTTTGATATATATGTATGCCTTTTATAGGCCGTGTTATCCTCCAGTTTGGAGTGGACTGAGTTGAGAGTTGATCCAGTTGAGATGACTACGAGATTGAGGTAAGTCCGTGGGACTTACTTAGTTGCCAATCCTTCATAGGATGTGTGCATGAGTGGTGTTTGTTATATGCTTTATAGCATGCGTTATGATGGTCACCGACCTATGGTATATTGCTTGCCCATTGTAGGGCCGTGATAACTTGCCCTTTCATCCCGCCGGGAGTCTGGGAGGTTCTTTGTAGGCAGGCCAGACTTGGTAAACGGTTCGGGCACTCTCCATTCCCTCAGGGTACACGGAGAGGTGTTCCAGGCATCATTCCAGCGGGCTATTGGACCCAGAGGAGAGGATTATATTCCTCGTGTCACATATGTTGATATTGATATATATATACGAGTTGATTGCTGGACTTTACAAAGATAATGAACCGGGTAAATGTGTGATATCAAGTTGACGTGTTTGGTATTATTTGATGTGTGTTTGTTATTATTTGATATATATATACGAGTTGATTGCTGGACTTATATATGTGTATGGTTAGCTAACGTTTTTATACCGTGTTGTAGATCCTTTGCAGGTTAGGAGAACTGCAGAGTGATCCAAGGTGGGCGATCCGCTGAGGCTCCGTACACTGGGGTGTTATCGGGGATATGGGTTCTTTTGTTGTACAGTGTGGTTTTGTTTGTACTCAGCGGTACATTGTATTACCTTATATATATATATCAGTTTCATGTTTTGTTTTAATCTATCGGTGCCTTGTTGTAAGATCAGTGAAATTGTTGTCAGGCTAGGGTCAGGATCCATTGTGAGATCCTAGCTCAATAGCACTCCGAGACCTACGAATTTGGGGTGTTACAGACACTACTATCTGTCATCCAATACAGTATGACTTCTATCTATGCTCTCATGCTGGTATTTAGGTAAAACTTGTGATTTTGTCGTACATGTCGCTCTTTTTGATGTTTCCATTTACTCTCTTGTTATCACATAAATAATTTTTTATGCAAGAACTTCACACATCAAATTGAGGAATTCTCAGTTTTGTATAAATTGCCAATAATTATAGTCTGGTCCATTCCAAGTTGCAGCTCCTCTTATAACAATTAAACAAAGTAACTGATAAATATTAACTGAAATACGTGATAAAAGTACTTCACATGTTATGAGAAACTTAAACATGGGTTATGACTATTGTAATATTAAAGAAAAAATGTATGTAGGAGGATGTCATAGGAAATAAGGGTGAGGAAAGGGAATTTGTAAAGGAGTGTTCTGGTATGATAACCGTCAAACTGTATGAGTTTGACTATGAAAATATTGAAACTGAAAAGAAAAGAACAAGGAACTTAAAAAATGCAGATTATATGTCAACTAATAAAGTTGATAATTGTTGGTTTGTAAACTATAATTGTATTATGTTCTTTCACTTTTCAGTTGTTGATTTTGCTTTAATATGATCTATTAATTGAAATTCATAGGGGACGAGCCTCCCTACTCATTCACATGTGTTGTTGGTGATAGAAATTATTTAGAGGATGAATGAAAAGGTGGATATTGAAGAGGAAGAAAACAAATGTATTTTAGAACTCTTAATCAAATGTTCTTCACAACTTGATTAAACTAATATTACAAGGTCCCTATTTATAGTATTATAGGAACATGAACCTAGTACAAATTTTTAGGAATTAAGTATTAGAAACTTAAACATTTTAATTCCTACATCTAATACTTAGAATGTAAAACAATTCATTTATTCAACTCTTAAATCAAGTTCATGCATCTAGAGTTTTATTCTAAACGTTTTAACATTGAACTAAGTTTATTTTTCAACACTCTCCTTTAAACTTAATTTCTTGTAATACCAAGCATTGCACGCAACTTGATAAATATCTCTTACTTGAGAGGCTTCGTAAAGATATCAACAACTTGGTCTTGAGTCCGCACATACTTAACTTCAATTTCGTTCCTGGAAACACATTCACGAAGGAAATGATACCTCGTGTCAATGTGTTTGCTACGGTAATAGAACACCGGGTTTTTTTTGCCAATGCAATAGCAGACTTGTTATCAACAAGGATCTCCGTGGCTTCCTTATGTGACAACTGTAAATCTCCTAATAATCTTCTCAACCAAATTGCATGACACACGCAAGATGTAGCAGCAACATACTCAGCTTCACATGTTGAAAGAGTAACAATAGACTGCTTCTTTGAACTCCACGTGAAAACAGTTTCTCCCATGTAGAAAACAAACCCCGTAGTACTCTTTCGATCGTCAACATCTCCAGCCCAATCATTATCACTATAACCCACGAGCTTATATTCATCAGTAGAAGAATAAAGCAAACCATAGCTAATAGTACCTTTAATGTACCGGAGAATGCGTTTTGCTGCTTTGAAATGTGTGGCAGTCGGCGCCTCCACAAACCGACTCACAAGCCCAACTCCATAGAGAATATCCGGACGAGTGCATGTCAAGTACCTCAAGCTTCCAACTAAGCTCTTGAAAGTTGTAGGGTCAACCCTCTCACCTTCCTCGTGCTTTGAGAGCTTGATCCCACAATCGACTAGTGTACTTACAGCTTGACAATCATCCATTTTGAATTTCATCAGAATCTCCTTAGCAAATTTCTCTTGCGAGATGAAGATCCCATCTACTACTTGCTTAATCTCAATCCCGGGATAATAGGACATGAGACCAAGATCTGTCATCTCGAACTCTCTAGTCATTGCTTGCTTGAAATCTCCGAACATACTCGGGTTATTACTCGTGAAGATCATATCATCAACATACAAGCAAACAAACAACGCATCGCCATTTTCACACACCTTGGCATAGAGAGCGTACTCGTTTGGGCATTTGCCAAACCCATTCTCTTGAAGATACTTGTCAATCCGACTATTCCATGCCCGTGGGGCTTGTTTTAAGCCATATAAAGCTTTCTTTAACTTCAACACTTTACTTGTATGACCTTTGATCACATGACCGGGAGGTTGTTCAACATAAACATCCTCTTCAAGCACACCGTTTAGGAAAGAAGACTTCACATCCATTTGATAAATAATCCACTTTTTCAGAGTTGCAAGTGAAATTATCAAACGGACAGTCTCTAGTCGTGCAACTGGAGCAAACACCTCACCATAGTCGACCCCTGGTCGTTGACTGTAGCCCTTTGCTACTAATCTTGCCTTGTACCTCTCAACTTTTCCTTGAGCGTTTTTCTTCTTCTTGAACACCCACTTTAGACCGATGGGCTTTTCACCTTCTAGCAAAGTTGTCAACTCCCAAGTGTCATTTTTCTTGATCGAATTTATCTCTTCAGCCATCGCGGTTCTCCATTTTTCATCATTCACAACCTCTGCAAAATCTATTGGTTCAGAATCAGCAAAATAGCAATAAAGAGTTAGATCATCATCTAGTTCCTCATAAATTTCTTCAAGGCTTCTCATGTTTAGTGTTCTTCCGCTAGAACTTTGATAGGAAGACAAAGATGATGATGACGATGGTGTTTACGATGGTGTTGTCGTTCTTGAAGATGAGGGTGAACTTTGAGTAGTTGGTGAGTGGGACGGCGTCAAAGGCTCTTGCTGAACATCTTCCTCTTGCCCTTCTTCATCAAGAGCCGGAAAGAAATCATATCTCTCCTTGTCTTCAAAGCTCCAATCCCATGTATCATCTTCATTAAATTGAACATCTCTACTTATGACGACCTTGCTTGCAACTGGATCATAAAGCTTGTATCCTTTTGAACTCTGAGCATATCCAACGAAGAAATGTTTCTTGCTTTTGTCTTCAAGCTTCGATCTCACTTAATCTGGTACGTGCACATAACCAATGCTCCCAAACACTCTCAAATGAGATGCACTTGGCTTTCTTCCACCCCATTCTTTTTGTGGAGTTCTATCTAACAGACTTTTTGTTGAACTCCTATTAGATAGATAAACTGCACAATCAACTGCCTCGGCCCAAAACTCCTTAGGCATCTTCTTTGTCATCAACATGCTTCGGGCCATGTTGAGAATGGTCCGGTTCTTCCTTTCAACAACTCCGTTTTGTTGAGGTGATCTTGGCACTGTCAAGAATCTTTTGATGTCATTCAAATCACAAAACTCATTGAACTCGTTAGAAGTAAACTCACCACCTCTATCAGTTCTTTAAGACTTTATATAGTTACCACTTTGTTTTTCAACAAGAGCTTTGAACTTTTTGAACATAGAAAACACTTGAGATTTTTCTTTGAGAAAATAAACCCAAGTCTTTCAACTAAAGTCATCAATGAAAAGTAGAAAATTTCGATATTTACTAAATGATGCAGGCTTGATCGGTCCACAAACATCCGCATGTACAAGTTCTAGTGGTCGATCTGCTCTTGTGGTGTTTTCTTTCGGGAAGCTATTTCGGAATTGCTTTCCTACAAGACACCCCTCACAAAGTTGATCTGGTTGGTCAATTGGTGGCATCCCGTTCAACATCCTTCTTTGTGACATCAACTTTAAGCTTCCAAAGTTCACATGTACAAACCTTAGATGCCATAACCAAGGTGTCTCTTTCACATAAGCTTTGAGACATTTGGCTACATCTGTTTGAATGTCAAGCAAGAACATTCTATTTTTCGTCATAGGCACCTTGGCGATCACATTTTGACGATCATCTTGGAACAGTAGGCTACGATTTTTCATGTGCACCTCGTAGTTCTTCTCCAAAAGTTGTCCCAAACTCAAGATGTTGCTCTCATGTTAGGAACGAAATAAACATTGCCAATGAATTGATGACTACCGTTCTTCATACGGATTAGAATTGTACCTTTTCCTTTGATGGGAACTTTGGAGTTGTCTCCAAATGTAACACACCCGCCCATCGACTCGTCAAGCTTCACAAACTTGCTTTTATAACCACACATGTGATTGCTTGCCGCATTGTCAAGGTACCACACATCTCTTTTGTCTTTCTCACCGCCTTGGTAGGCTAACAATAAAGTGGCATCATCCACTTTTGTTTTCTCTACATAGTTGACCTTTTCTTCGGGTTGGCTAGGAGCACTCCAACAATCTCGTGCATAGTGCTCATGCTTTTGGCAATTATAGCAACAAAACTTGGATTTATCAAAACTCCCTCTTCCACGTCCTCTTGAGGATTGACCATTTTCTCTAACATTGGAGTCATGGTATGATGATTCACCTTTTCCTCTTCCTCCTCTCCCACGAAAGGATCCACGTCCTCGTCCTCTTCCTCTATGTGATTTCTCTCGATCAACACCAGTATCTCCGTGTGTCGAGTGTTTTGTGGCTAGGACTTGCTCAACAGGCTCATCCTTTCTCCTCTTGATTCTCTCCTCATGGGCTTGTAGAGAACCCATAAGTTGATCAATTGTCATTGAATCTAAGTCTTTTGACTCTTCAATGGCAACCACAATATGATCAAACTTCGTTGTCATAGAACGAAGGATCTTCTCAACAACTCGAGCATCCACGATGTTTTCTCCATACCGCTTCATTTGATTGATAACGGTCAACACTCTTGCAAAGAAATCCGTGATTGATTCGGATTCTTTCATCCGTAGGCCTTCAAATTCTCCTCGTAGCGATTGTAGTCGCACCTTCTTCACCTTGTCAACCCCTTGATTGGAGTTTTTCAAGATCTCCCACGCTTGCTTGGAAGTGATCGCATTTGCCACTCTTTCGAACATCGATTCATCCAAACATTGGTGGATGAGAGTAAGAGCTTGTTGATCCTTCTTCCGGGCCTTCTGAATAGCCTCCTTCTGAGTAGGATTCAATGAAGCTTCATCTTGAGGCACCTCATAGCCTCTATCGACCGATTCCCACACATCTTGGGAACCAAGCAATGCCTTCATGCGTATGCACCAATTCTCATAATTTTCTTTTGTGAGACAAGGGAAATGGAACGGAAAACTCGTATTCGCCATCTCTAGCTCTGATACCAATTTGATAGAAATTATTTAGAGGATGAATGAAAAGGTGGATATTAAAGAGGAAGAAAACAAATGTATTTTAGAACTCTTAATCAAATGTTCTTCACAACTTGATTAAATTAACATTACAAGGTCCCTATTTATAGTATTATAGGAACATGAACTAGTACAAATTTTTAGGAATTAAGTATTAAAAACTTAAACATTTTAATTCCTACATCTAATACTTAGAATGTAAAACAATTCATTTATTCAACTCTTAAATCAAGTTCATGCATCTAGAGTTTTATTCTAAACGGTTTAATATTGAATTAAGTTTTTTTTTCAACAGTTGGATGAAAACTATTTCCCTCCTGATCTACTGCAGTTGATGACATACAGCTTATGCTACACGTAACGTTGACATTCTTTGTAAATTTTCCGGTTTTCTTTTGTCTTAATTAGCTAATTGCTCGATATTTGGAATTTTTGATATTCACAGATATGCGAGATGCACTAGGTCAGTGTCCATAGGTATGTATTCCCTACTTGTTTGATATAGGTTTAGTGACTACAAAGACCTAATGACAGACAACCAACTTTTGTAATGCAGTGCCTCCGGCTTATTATGCTCATCTGGCAGCATTTCGAGCTCGCGCCTACATGGAAGGGGATACATCTGACAGCGGATCCATGAGTAGAGGAGAGTCGAGTACCGGGAGATACACTGAAGCTCGCCCCCTTCCAAAGATCATCGACACCTTAAAGGATGTTATGTTTTATTGCTGAATCTTTTTCGGTATTGCCTTAATGGTCTGGAGATATTAAATTTGAACCTTTCTCGGTATTTCCTTAATGGTCGGTATTTCCTTAATGGTCTAGAGGTATTAGATTTGCCCATGATTTGCCCATATCGTCTTTGTGTACTGTATCCAAACCTGATATGTTTGTGTTTGCCAATATCGTTTTTGATAAGAAAATATATTCGTCCCGTTGTGTATTGTATCCGGATCCAAACCCTGATATGTTTGTGTTTGCCCATATCGTTTTTGATGAGAAATATATTCATCCCGTGAAAAAAGAGTATCAATAAAATTCATTGTGTTTAAATTTAAAACCAATCGTAACAATATCTTTTTATACGAACTTAATTATTTAATTTTGTTAAATAAAATAAATACAAATTAAATCAAGACTTTGTTTTAATAAAAAACTGCTACAAAAGAAATTATGGGATTAAAAAAAAAATTCTAGCATTTACTTTTAAAATTTTATTTAAGTAATTAAAAAAAGTAGAACTAAATTTAAATATGATAATTTTAGTTGACCAAATGTGGTTATAATGTTCTAATTTTGATTTGGTTATGATTCTTCTATTTAATATGCCAACATTTATTAATATTATCCACCAACATTTTAATTTCGATTTCGTTATGATTCTTTAGATTTAATATGCCAATATTTATTAATATTATCCACCAACAAATCAATAACAATAATATAATTATTTGAACACAATCCTTGCCATGCAAGAAAGCCAAAGAAGGTTTCTATAAATACTGAACAAATTTCAAAGATAAATAAATTGTGGTAACAATTGCTTTACGCTGATAACAGTATAAGCCCAAGTACCCAATAATCCTTGCAACGTAAGAAAGACAAAGAAGGTTTCCATAAATAAGGAACAAGCTCCGATCCAGATATAAATAAAAATAATATATCGATATATCCTTGTTCTATATTTTATTGACATGTTTCTCTATTCATAACAGATTACCCTAATTAAGTAGAAATCTATTAGGATTACTAAATAAATCAGGTGGTCAATATATCCTCAGGACTCAGGAGTCAGGAGTCAGGAGGTCGGAGAGCGATTATCAAAACCTAAAGAAGAAATCAGGTGGTCCGATCATGGAGAATTCAAAAACAGTAGGAATGATCAGCGAGCTTATGTTGGAGATATTTTCATGGATGCCAGCGAAAGCAGCGATGAAATTGACATCCGTATCCAAAACCCTATCCAGCATACCCTACGAGCCCATATTTATGGAAAGACAATCGATCCGTTCTTCTCAAGTCGATGGCGGATTTTTCCTCCAACCCGATATTTTGTGGAAACATCCATGGGTCGAACTCGACTTCCATGTCCTTCCCAAGGAGCCATCCTCCGCGTTCGGCGTCCCTAGCGACTCACTCTCCTTCCTAGAACAAAACGGCCGTGTTTTGTCATCTAGTCAAGGCCTAGTACTGTTCCATAGGATTGCTGATCAGGCCAATGAAATGTTGATATTCAATCCGGTTACTTGGAGCTGCGTCGAGCTTCCGGTCCCCGAGCGATCCTTAGTAAACCGCGGAATACTCCTAGAGTGTCACCCAAGAAACCTTAAAGATTATACAATTACGATTCCGGTATTGGTTGAGGACAAAACGTGGCCTTGGGGTAGAACCGCTTACTTAGCAGTGTATCGGAACGGAAAGTGGGACGATGAGATGTGTGACATGGAGCGCGACTTAATATGCGGACAACTCCGTTTTGAAAATCCGGTAGGAGTCTTCGGAGGACACAACGGAGGTCTTGTGGTATATTATCTATATACTAGGTACGTTTATTTCATCTAAATTATTGGATGCATGTTATAATAATATATTTACTATATTTTCGTGTCATATATATAGTTTGCCAAACACTTTAAGGAGGCCGGTTCACTTGGAGTCTCACTCGGTGGCATACGATGTGGAGACGAAGAAGCATTGTAAAACGACGTATTTACCGGAAGGAGCGTGGAATGAAAGTTTGAAGATCTTCAAGTGGGGAACGGGCATGACGTCTATCGGTCATGTGGGGACTAGACGGAGAATGTTTAGTGTGTGGGTGTTGGAGTGCTTGAGTGACTCATGGAGGAAGCTGATGTCCAAGACAATTTCGGAGATGAGAGTGCCGGAGGAGGACGGAGATGTGTTGGGCTGTTGCATTGTTAACGGGACAAGTTTGGTGTTTGCTACCGAGATTCGGATCTACGAGTACGACATGGAGGCTCAAAGACTGGAGTTAGTGGCAGAGCGCGGGTATCGGCAGTACGACATGGAGGACGGAGATGTGTTGGGCTGTTGCATTGTTATCGGCAGTATGAGTCAATGGTCTTCTTAATATCGTCACAGGTAACAACCATTTTATTCATGTAAAGGTTGATAATGGCTCAAAACTGTTGAATTGAGATTACGTTACTAGTCTAAATTCATCCGTTTTAGAAATAGTATTAAAAGTGATTTATTTTGAAGAGTTTTTCTTACTTTAATTCATAGGTTTAAAGTTATAAGTTTTATTTTGTGAGGTTAAAAGCAATTAAATTTTTTATGTTGTTATGCTTGTAAAAGCACTATATATATGGGTTGTGACAAGGAGATAAGTATCAAGTCTCTCATAGACAATATACAATAAAAAAAGTGTTTAAGCTACTTTGTTTATCTTTTCTTTCCTCCTAAATTGTTTTACATGGTATCGGAGCTCTATTGATCTTTCCGGATCTATGAGCGTGAGAGAAAACAAGTAAGAAGCACCACAAAAAAAAAAACCCTACCTTTGTTTATGGATTCTAACAACCACACAAATGCCAGTTCCGCTCCGTCATTTTCCGGAGTAAACTACCACGTTTGGGCTGTGAAAATGAGGGCATATCTCAAAGGTCAACTACTTTGGGATACGATCGAAGCGGATGGCGAAATTCCTCCATTAGGTGAAAATCCCACAATGACTCAGATACAGAGGCATGAAAACCAAGTGTCTCGAAAATTTAGAGTTATGAGTGTCTTGCACTCTTCTCTAAGTGAGTCCATTTTCACAAGAATAATGGCTTGTGAAACGGCGAGGGAGATTTGGGACAAGCTAAAGGAGGAATTTGAAGGAAATGAGAGGACCAAGAAAATGCAATTATTCAATCTCCAAAAAGAGTTTGAATTATTGAGGATGAAGGAATCTGAATCTGTCAAAGAATATATTGACAGGACGATGAAAGCGGTGAATCAGATTCGATTGTTGGGCGAAGAATTTCCTGAAAAGGGTAGTAGAGAAGGTGATGGTGACCTTACCGGAGAAATTTGAGGCAAAAATTTCTTCCTTGGAAGATACTCGTGATATCTCAAAGATGACCGTAACCGAACTTGCAAACTCTTTGCAAGCGATTGAGCAACGAATGGCCCAAAGACGTGAATAAAGTACGGAGGTTGCTCTCTATGCAAAGCAAAAGGCAGATTTTCAAGGAAGTCAAAAGAAATGGGGAGAAAAGAAGACGACGGAGAAAAGAGAAGGTGAAGGAAGTAGCGGAAAGAGAGACTTGAAGGATGTGACTTGTTTTCGGTGTAAGAAACAAGGGCACATGAAAAAGGATTGTCGGTCGAAACCAACAATAAGATGTTGGAAATGCAATGAAGTCGGTCATGTGGAGCGAAATTGCAAAAGCAACAATAATCAGCAAGCTCGAGTTGCTGAAATTGAAGATCGGATGGAGGAGAAGTTGTTTGTTGCAACGTGTGCAATAAACAAGAAGGGGTCATGGCTTGTTGACAGTGGTTGTACAAGCCACATGACACATGATGCAGACATCTTTGTGAAACTAAATGAAACGTATCATTCTAGGGTGAAGGTCGGGAATGGAGACTACCTAGAAGTGAAGGGAAGAGGAGTCGTTGCGGTCGACACATCATCGGGTGTTAAACACATACATGATGTGTTGTTTGTGCCTAAACTGGACTAGAATTTACTTAGTGTTGGGCAAATGCTGGAGAAGGGTTATAGGATACAGTTCAAAGATATGTCTTGTATTATTTATTATTCAAGTGGAGCTCAAGTGTTTGAGGTGAAGATGAAGGAAAAGAGTTTTCCGGTTGAGTGGAAGCAAAGTGGTTTACATGCTTATACAACCACGATGGATACTTCCAACATTTGGCACAAGCGGTTAGGTCATTTCAACTTCTCAACAATGAAGCAAATGGCCGATCAGGTACTTGTGGAGGATCTACCAAAGATGCCTGACATGGTGCATGAAACGCACGGAGTATGTGAAACTTGCCAGTTCGGAAAGCAGACCAGATTGCCTTTTGCGGATAGCACATGGAGGGCAAGCGAGAAATTGGAGCTCATACACTCGGATGTATGTGGACCTATGAATGTCGAGTCTCTTAATGGTAACAAATATTTTTTGTTGTTTATTGACGATTTCTCTAGGATGTGTTGGGTTTACTTTCTACAGAAGAAGTCCGAAGTTTTGAGTTGCTTTCAAAACTTTAAGACCTTGGTGGAGAAGCAAACAGGTTGTCAGATAAAGAAGTTAAGATCTGACAATGGTGGAGAGTACGCCTCAACAAATTTCAAGATGTTTTGTGATAATGCCGGAATCCAACACCAATTTACAGTTTCTTATACACCTCAACAAAACGGGACAAGTGAAAGGAAGAACAAGACCGTGATAGAAATGTCAAGATGCTTGTTACATGAAAAGAACCTTCCCAAGAAGTTTTGGGCCGAGACGGTGAACACATCGGTGTACTTGTTGAATTTGTTAGCAACAAGTGCTTTGAAAGGGAGAACTCCATATGAAGTGTGGCATGGAAACAAAGCTTCAGTTGCACACTTGAGAGTTTTTGGGTGTTTGTGTTACACTCATATAACAAATGTGCATCGAGACAAGCTGGACAAGAAGGCCGATGTTGGGATCTTCATCGGATATAGCCAAATCACCAAAGGCTATCGCATTTACAGTTTAAAAACTGGAAAAGTGATAGTGAGCAGAGACATCAAGTTTGACGAAGGAGCTGAGTGGAATTGGGATGGGACTGAGACTTTTAATCAGTCTGTAGACACTGACATTATTGTTACTAACTCTAATACAGGTGAGAGTGACGATGATGTTTCTGCCCGAGGTACAAGAACATTAGAAGATATTTATGAGAGATTCAGTTTTGCATCTGAACCTAGTTGTTTCGTTGATGCAACGAGGGACAAAGGTTGGAGAATTGCGATGCAGGAGGAGATTAAGATGATTGAAAAAAACTCAACCTGGAAGCTTGTTGATTGTCCAAAGAATTAGAAGGTGATAGGGGTCAAATGGGTTTATAGGACCAAGTTCAATCCTGATGGTTCTATAAACAAGCTGAAGGCAAGACTCGTTGTGAAGGGCTTCTCACAACGGAAAGGTGTTGACTATACGGAGACATTTGCTCCTGTTGCTCGACATGACACAATCAGATTGTTAGTAGCGCTAGCAGCTAAGTTTGGGTGGAAGATTTATCATCTTGATATGAAGTCGGCTTTTCTAAATGGCGTACTTCATGAAGATATTTATGTCCAACAACTGGAGGGATTTGAAGTTCAAGGAAGTAAAGATAAGGTGTATAAGCTGACAAAAGCTTTGTATGGCCTAAAACAAGCTCCAAGAGCTTGGTATAGCAGAATTGATGCTTATTTGCTTCAACAAGGCTTTGAGAGGAGTAAGAATGAGACAACTTTGTACGTGAAGAAGGTTGGACCAGAGGTACTACTTATTATCTCCTTATATGTTGATGATATGCTTATTTTAGGAGAACATTCAAGTGCAGTCCATAAATTCAAGAAGAGCATGGAAAATGAATTTGAAATGTTGGATCTTGGTGAAGCAAGTTACTTCCTTGGCGTTGAAATCCATCAATTTACCGAGGGCATTTTCATGTCTCAAAAGAAGTATGCGTCAGATATGTTGAAAAAGTTTCACCTTGATCGAGCTAATCCAGTTGCTACTCCTCTTGTGGTAAATGAAAAATTCTCAAATGATGATGGTGAGTCAAAGGTTGATAATTCTTCTTATAGAAGTATTATTGGGAGTCTTTTATACTTGTGTGCCACAAGACCGGATCTAATGTTTGCCACAAGTCTTCTATCAAGGTTTATGCAGTCTCCTAGTAAGATTCATCTTGGTGCGGCAAAGAGGATTCTTAGATATGTCAAAGGTACGGTTGATTATGGCATCTGGTATTCGAAATAAGATAGTTCTTGTTTGGTGGGTTACACCGATAGTGATTGGGTTGGTAGTCATGATGATTCGAAGAGCACGTCCGGATATGTGTTTTCATTTGGTAGTGGTGTTTTTTCTTGGCATTCAAAGAAGCAAGAAGTGGTGGCGCAGTCGTCTGCCGAAGCAGAGTATATTGCAGCAGCTGAAGCTGCTAATCAAGTTGTATGGTTGCGGAAGATTCTATATGATCTAGGTCAAGTACAAAATGACCCAACTGTTATTTGGGTTGACAACAAATCAGCTATTGCTATTGCCAAGAACCTAGTCCAACACGGTAGAACCAAACACATCAAAGTAAAGTTTCGTGCAATTCGAGATGCTGAAAGTTTTGGAGACATCAACTTGCAACATTGCTCTTCTCGTGATCAACTTGCAGATATTCTGACGAAGGCTTTTGTTCAAACCAGATTTGAAGAGTTGAGGATGAAGCTTGGTGTGTGCAAGAGAAATCTCAAGGAGGAGTGTTGAATTGAGATTACGTTACTAGTCTAAATTCATCCGTTTTGGAAATAGTATTAAAAGTGATTTATTTTGAAGAGTTTTTCTTACTTTAATTCATAGGTTTAAAGTTAGAAATTTTATTTTGTGAGGTTAAAAGCAATTAAATTTTTTATGTTGTTATGCTTGTAAAAGCACTATATATATGGGTTGTGACAAGGAGATAAGTATCAAGTCTCTCATAGTCAATATACAATAAAGAAAGTGTTTAAGCTACTTTGTTTATCTTATCATCTCATTACAGTTTATGCACCTCCAAAGGCAAACAGAAGAGAAATTTTCTGGGCTGACCTAGACAAAGAACTAAGTCTCATCTCGGAACCTTATATCGTTGGTGGTGACTTTAACTGTATACTCTATTCTCATGAAAGAGTTGGGGGTTCTGGTGCGCTTCATCCGGATTCGAATGAGTTTCATAGACTTATTCACAAACTCGGTTTGATCGACCTCGGGTTCACATGGCCTAGTTTCACATGGGATAATGGAAGAGATGATCATGCTAGAATTCAAAAGAGAATAGATAGAGTTCTTGTGAATCAGAATGGTAGCTTGGAGTGGCCAAGAGCGCAAGTGAAACATCTCGCCCGGTTTTCTTCAGACCACTGTCCGCTGTTACTTGATCTTAATCCAAGTGTAGTCCAGAAGAAAGAAAGGAGACCGTTCCGCATGGAGGTAGCGTGGATTTCTCATGAAGACTTCCAGCCAATGGTAGAAAATTGTTGGTCCAACAATAGCGAGGTTAGTGATGCTCTCCAAAACCTTAAATTATCACTAATAAATTGGAATCGGTTTGTTTTTGGCAATGTTTTTCGCAAGAAAGTTATCCTTAACAATAAACTTGTGGCGATACAATCACATCCAAATCTCGGTATTTCCTCTAGACTTCAAAGACGAGAAACAATGCTGAAGAACGATTTAGACAAGGTCCTGGAACAAGAAGAGCTCATATCGTTCCAGAAATCTCGTGAACAGTGGCTCGTTGGAGGGGACCGAAATACCTCATATTACCACACTTCCACAATCATCAAAAGACGTAGAAGTCATATTATGGAACTGAGATTAGATAATGGTGAATGGTCAGAATGCCAGGAGGCTCTTGAGCGTCATGCTATCAATTTCTATGCTTGTCTCTATAGTCTGAGTGACTCTCTACCACTCCCTCCCTGTCACCTGGATACTATTGGCTTTCCGACTATTGAAGATGTTCTCTGGACTGATATTAGCAAACTTGTCGTCATGGGGGAACTCTGGAAGGCGACTAAAAGTATGGGCGCTTATAAAGCCCCGGGTATTGATGGTTTCCAACCTGTCTTCTATCAGAAATTTTGGCATACGGTTGGTGACTCGATCCTAAATACGGTGAAGAAGTTTTTCTCTGATTATATTCTTCCTAGAGAGAGCAATGAAACACTTATCACGCTTCTTGCCAAAGTAGGTAACCCTGAACTGATTAGTCACTTTTGACCCATTGCGCTTTGCAACGTTAACTATACGATTATATCCATAGTTCTGGTTCAAAGGATGCAACAAGTTATTGGGACGCTAGTTGGACCAACACAAGGGAGCTTTACACTGGGGAGATACATCCAGGATATATAGTTCTTATGCAAGAGATTGTTCACTCGATGAGAAAGAAAAGATCTGGGAAGAAATGGATGATTCTCAAGCTAGATTTAGAGAAAGCCTATGATAGACTTCGTTGGGACTTCGTTCTTGATACAATCAAAGAAGCGGGTTTTTCTTCATCTTGGGGTGAAATGATTAAACAGTGCATTAGCTCTTCTAAGATGCAACTTCTTTGGAATGGTGAAGTCACGAGTCATTTCATTCCAGAGGAGGGATAAGACAAGGGGACCCATATCCCCTTATTTGTTTGTCTTAGCTGTTGAAAGATTAAGCCATATTATTCTTGAATCGGTGGAAAATAATGAGTGGAAGCCCATCCAGTTATCGAGGAGTGGTCCGAAACTTTCACACGTATTTTTCGCGGATGATATCACATTATTTGCAGAAGCTTCGGTAGCGCAAATAAAGGTGATTATGGGGTGTGTGGAACGGTTCTGCAAAGCGTCTGGGCAAAGGATAAGTCAAGTCAAATCCAAAATTTTTGTTTCTCCAAACGTCTCTATCGATTTGATCAGAAACCTTGAGAGTATTAGTGGAGTGAAGGTAACTAAAAACTTGGGCAATTATTTGGGTATGCCAATGATCCAAGGAAGGCTTTCAAAGGCCACTTGTGAGCCACTGTTGGACAAGATAAATGCCAAACTTAGTAGTTGGAGGGGCAAATCTCTTAGTTTCACCGGGAGAGTAACGCTAACTAAATCTGTGTTAGCTTCTCTCCCAGTATATTGTATGGGCTCTATGGTTCTACCACGAGGCGTATGCGACCATATCGACAGAATCTGCAGAAGCTTTATATGGGGCCACGATGTAGGAACCCGGGTATGCATATTGTGAATTAGGACACTATTTGTCTTCCGAAAGCCAATGGCGGGCTAGGGATCAAGAAAATGGTGCATCTGAATACAGCAATTATCGGGAAGCTCAGTTGGCGATTTGTTAAGGATGACAATAGCCTGTGGACAAGGGTTTTGCGTAGAAAGTACATTAGACAATCTGGAATTGAACACTCTGATCCGTCCCATGTTTGGCGGAGCATTCAAGTTGGTTTCAAATCAGTTTTACGGCATGGAGTAAAATGGGCTCTGGGAAACGGTAAAGATATTAGCTATTGGGATGACATTTGGATAGGAGACCAACCTCTGAGTAATGTGACCTCAAATCAAATTGATGATAGTATAAGGGGTTTTCGAGTTAGGGACCTTTGGTTAGAAAATTCAGGCTGGAACTGGGAGATCCTTGGAAGTATTCTTTCTCCTACTTGGTTGATGAAACTAGCAGCTATATGCCCAGATGTAGGCGACGGAAATGGAGATATGGTTCCAGTTACTCAGCAAGACTCCAGGGATGAGATAGGATGGAGTCTATCGGTGGATGGGAATTGCACGATTGCTTCTGCTTACTCACTGCTACAGGCAAATAATTGCTACTCTCAAGTTGACGAAGAGCTTTTCAGAACTCTGTGGAAGCTTAGAGTTCATGAAAGAGTGAAAATTTTTGTGTGGAAATTACTACATGGGGGAGTGCTATCAAATGAAGAGAGGGCACGCAGACACTTATGTGATTCAGACAAATGTAGCATATGTGTTGTTCACGTAGAATCAAGTATCCACCTCCTACGTGAGTGCTCAGAAGTCCGGAAAATGTGGAGGAAAGTGCAAGCTAATCGTTTCATTGATGACTTCTTCTCAACTTCCATTGCTACTTGGACTCGAGGTAATATACTCTATAATCGTATCTTTAATAATAATTGTTTGTGGAGTGAATTTTTTGTAGTGGCCATATGGTGGACGTGGAAGTGGCGTAACGAGAAAGTTTTTCGGAATACTACGGTGAGTAATGACAGAGCCAAGCTCATAGAAGAAAGGATAGTGGAGTATGTTAAGGCGTGGAACAAAAGTAACCACAAGATGGATAGCGTTTCCCTTATCCCTACTACCATCCACGTGAAATGGGAGCCACCGTCTGAGGGTATGATCAAGATTAATACGTATGGCGCTCGAAGAGAAGATGGTCGTGCTACTGCTGGAGGTTTGGTTAGAGATAAAGAGGGTGTATGATTGTGTGGGTTTGCCGCGAATATTGGCTTATGTACTGTTCCCATGGCGGAGCTATGGGGAGTAGTATATGGGTTAAGACTAGCTTGGGAACATGGTTATAGATTCGTGATCCTTGAAACGGACTCGAAGCTTGTAACTATGTTGCTAAATAAACAAATTCAACGTCATCACCCTCTGTCCAGTCTGGTACGTCGTTGCCAAGACTATTTAAGTAGAGACTGGAACATCCATTTTCGTCATGTCTTTAGAGAGGCTAATAGAGTCGCAGACACTTTTGCTAGTGTTGCTTTTCACTTTCCGATTGGTTTTACTGTATTGCTTGATCCTCCTGAGGGTGTTAAAGACTTTATTGTTGATGATGTAAGGGGTCGGACTATCACCCGCGTGCGGAACACTTGAGTCTTTTTTTTTCGTTTATATAAAGCGCGTCAGATGCGCCGGAGACCACTGACTCTCCTTCACCTAAAAAAAATTTGTGGAGAGGAGGGTAACATAGCATAGCATAGTTGCCTTTTGATTAAAGCTTTAATTAGTACTGATTCTTCAGTAAATGTACCAAATTCGCTGTTTTATTTTTTTCAATCAAAGGAACCATTATTTGTACTTCCATGTGCTAGTATGATAAGCTTGAGATCGAGTCTCACTGTCAGTTAAGAATAGGGGATGATATGTAGTGTGGGTGTGTTCGCCTGGAAACTAAAGGCATTGCCATAAAATTTATTTTTTTCTATAATGAATAGCGATTATAGGCCAGATCACTTTCACAACGTGATCCAACCTAGTGCCCCGGCTAACTTCGTGCCAGCAGCCGCGGTAAGACGGGGGGGCAAGTGTTCTTCGAAATGACTGGGCATAAAGGGCACGTAGGCGGGGCACCGCACAAAGAATGTCGTTGCGCGGGGATGCAATTCGCCAAGCTAGGGCAAACAAAGCTGCCCGGCAAGTGATCGGATCACTTTCTCTTGACTTGGTGGGAAAAGTGAAGATCTAAGATACAGCTAGAAAGGGTAGCCCAAGTCTTTAGTATCGGTTTCTCTTGACAAGGACTGCTTGCTGTACGCATACACCAGCCAACAGTCCGGTTCTCATGCTTGAGATGAACCATATGGGTTTCATTCTTCGGGATTTTAGATGACAATGAAGTGAACAAAGTATCCATTACGCGATCAGACAGTAAAATTTGTAAACTGATATGGAATGTTAAGTCTCTATGAGATGACGATACAAATCACCAATTTGATACAATGTTAAGCGTAGTGATTTCTCCGGAAACACTCTTTCAGCAGAGATGACGATACAAATCAGCAATATACAAATCACCAATTTTATAAATAAATTTGTCAAGAATGCCAACAATGAGATTATGTGTCTGCTTTAAATTTTAAGTAACTAAACAGTCAGCGCCTCACCAAACCTTCCAATATGCCCGTCAGCACCTCGACCAATAGAGCCAAAGGTTGGGCACAAAGCTGTCACACCACAGCGAGCAGCAGGATAGGTAATCCACCCCCACAGTCTCTGAGCATTGGGCAAGCAGAACCATACCTGTAAAATACAAAAAACTATACATATCATTGGGGAAAGTCGAAAGATATAATTGGAACAACAAGGGTCGTCAACAAGGAAAACATGATTTGCAGTAGCAAAACTTGACTTGCAGCTGAGTGGGCAAACTAATTTCTTCCCCCTTCATCCATATTAATGAAAATATTATAAGACAACATTTACTAATATTTGCCACTTTATGAATCGATGAGTAAAACATAAACAGATGTCAATGGTCCATCCTCACTTGTCCTTTTGTCTATGTCTATCTTTCAACTCTCGTATTAAAACAGGTGGAGAAAATCACAAAGTAAAAGTTGGGAATGAATAAAAACACAGTTTGAAGGCCAATTTCCATCAAGAAAATTACTTTTGCTCCGTAGACGTTTTTAACTTGGCGTGCAATATGTTGTCTTCCATAAGATGGTTTTACATGCTTCTTGCGTGTCCATATCATTACCTCGTTCTCATGGATGATTAACCTTACATTTCACAGTTGGCAGAAAATCATAATTCAACCTATTTGAAACCTACAGATTCTAAAAATCTCAAGCATACCTGAGCATATTTCATTGTAGGGAAGGCACACAATCAATAACTTTAGAACCAAACTAAGCATCCGAACAAGATATAATCCTTAGTCTTTTGGAATACCCATAATCAGCAGTCTTTATTTTTGCAAAGAATCAACCTAGAAGATCAAAAAAAAACAGATAGACAGCAAGTGGATGAAACTCATCTGGTGTTTTAAGTTGCATTATTTTACAAGAGTTTTGCGGTTTTTGTCCATGCAATAAGTCTAAAATTATAAGTGTTCAACCTCCGTGTTATTTGCGCGCACCAAGTTTTGGAGCTTGTGAAGTACTCCTAGTATCTGGTGTTTAACTTACTTTATTTCACATAAGTCTAAAATTATAAGTGTTCAACCTCCGTGTTATTTGTGCGCACCAAGTTTTGGAGCTTGTGAAGTACTCCTAGTATCTGGTGTTTAACTTACTTTATTTCACATGAGTTAATGAACCTTTTCTATTTCCAGGTAGTACTCCTAGTATCTCTTTCGGTGAAGTTTTCGAGTCCGTCCCCAACAATAAAACAACCATCTGTGTATTTCCTATTAGGAGAAAGTTACAAGTTACGAGATACCTAAGTGAATCATAGTTCTATGTGTCGAAAAAAGGTGGCCACTAAATTCAAGCAATAAATCATCTGATTTGCACCAAAATGATTAATTAACCACATGACATTAATGTTTGATCAAAATAAGAAGCTTTTAGTTAGTAGTGAAAATATAAAACAATTATCCTGACCAAATTTCTGACTAACCGAATGGACTTTATAATAAAAGTATTCCAGTCATATTTGTGAAACATTTAGTGACTTCATATAAAGGAAGTTTGAACAGCTTCAATTAACCCATAAACTATATTTCCAAAATTAAGCTAGACATTGAAAGCAAAAATTAAGTGAAGCTCCATACCTGAAATGAAAAGCAAAGTAGTTCAGCTTGGGAACCAAAAAAGTCATTAGTGACCACATTACCATCTAAGAACAATGAAGACACTTCAGATGGCTTCATTCATGCTCAACTCTTATGCCATTAAGCACGCTCAGCAACACAAAATATCTTTTGTCCAAGAAAAAGTAGTCATCCGGGCTTAGATGACAAAGTGTAGTGCCGACAATTATACTAGATGGAAAGACTGTCAATCAGCAATAAAAAGTGAAGTAGGAAGAACTCCAAATCTTCTATTTCTTACTGTTAATCACCATCCTTGTAGACACTACAATCTGTCATCCAAGCTAGTATGACTTCTTTGTTAACTTCACCCCATAAATAAGCATATTCTGACAATCACCCTGCAATTTTGAAGTAAATAGTCAATTAAGTATCTCCCTAATTAAAGGCAAAGCATAATGGTCTTCCAGGCCGCTTTATGCACAACATTCAACCTTATCATTTAAGGTAATGAAAAAGCTTAATACTTCCCTCAAGGAGATAATCACTTTAAGTTGATGAACCTTTGCCATTACAAGGTAGTAATTCAAGAATCTCTTTCGGTGAAGTTTACATGTCTGTCCCTAACGATAAAACAACCATTTGTGTCTTTCCTATTTAGAAGAAAGTTACAACATATGAGATACCTAAAGGTGGCCAAAAATTCAGGCAACAAATCATCTGATTTGCAACAAGACAATTTTTAAAAAAAAATACATGACATCTATGTTTGATTAAAATAAGAAGCTTTTAGCTATTAGTAAAAATTAAATACTATGCTCCTCACCCAATTAAATACTATGCTCAACTCTTATGCCATTAAGCACACTCAGCAGCACAAAATATCTTTCGTCCAAGAAAAAGATAGTCATCGGGCTTAGATGAAAAAGTGTAGTGCCGACAACTCTACTAGATGGAAAGATTGTCAAACAGCAACAAAAATTCAAAGTAGGAAGAATTCCAAATCTTCTGTTTCTTTCTGTCAATCACCATCCTTGTAGACACTACAATCTGTCATCCAAGCTAGTATGACTCCTTTGTTAGCCTCACCCCATAAACAGAAGCACATTATGACAATCACCCTGTAATTTAGAAGTAATAGCCAATTAAGTTAATGATTCTTTGCGAATACAAGGTAGTGCTTCTAGTGTCTCTTTCAGTCAAGTTTCCAAGTCTGTCTCTAACGGTATTATAACCACTTGTGTCTTTCCTATTTAGGATAAAGTTACAACTTATGAGTTATGAGATACCTAAGTGAATCATAGTTCTATTGTGTTGAAATAGGTGGTCAATAAATTCAGGCAACAATTCACTGGATTTGCACCAAAACAATAAACCAGCCACATGACATATCTACGTTTGATTTAAATAAGAAGCTTTTAATTATTAGTAATATTTATAAACACTATGCTCCTAGACTAACTTTAATTTAACCATATGGACTTTAAATAAAAGTATTCCAGTCATATTAGTGAAACATTTAGCGACTTCATTTCAAGGAAGTTTGAACAACTTCAATTAACCCATAAAATATATTTCCAAAATTAAGCTAGACATTAAAAGCAAAAATTAAGTGAAGCTCCATACCGGAAATGAAAAGCAAAGTAGTACACCCTTGGGCACTTCATGAGTCAAAGTGATCAAATTACCATCCAACAACAATGAAAACACTTCAGATGCATCTGTATTTGCAGTTTGTTGTCATTTATGCTCGACTGGTTGCTATTAAAGCATGGTCGGCACCACAAAATATCTTTCAATCAAACAAAAATAGTCATCCAGGCTTAGATGACAAAGTGTAGTGCCGACAATCATAGTCAAGGGAAAGAGTGTCTAACAGCAACAAAATGTAAAGTAGGAAGAACTCCGAATCTTTTATTACTCGCCTTCCGCTGTAGACACTACAATCTGTCATCCAAGCTAGTATGACTCCTTTGTTAGCCCCACCCCATTAACGATAGTATATTTCCACAATCACCCTGCAAGTTAAAAGTAAATAGTCTATTAAGTCCCTCGCTAATTGAAGGCGAAGTATAAAGATCTTATGGGACACTTTTTAAACAACATTATCATTTAACACAGTGAAAAAGCATAACACTTCCGTCAATGAAATAATCACTTCAAGTTAATGAATCGTTGCCAAAACAAAAGAGTGTATTGTGACGTTGTGGCCCTCATTCTACCCACCTAACAATTTAACACCATGATAGTAATTATAATTTTAGTTTCAGTTGGGCTCTGGTTGACAGAAATTGAAGATATATAAATTAAAACAATACTTCACAAGTCAGAAATACACCAGTGGCACCAATCATGGCTCATCAGTCATTTTCCATTTGTCACAACTCACAACGTTTTACAAAAAAAAATAAGTTACATAGACAACGGTCACAAAGATATCATGATCTAATTCCTAGCACTTCATATTTCCAGCAAGTGGCACAAAACAAACTCGATCATGAGCTAACGTTAATTGGTTCTTACTCAGATTCAGCGTGCAAAATGAGAACTATCAAGCAATATTTTGATCTAATCTCATATTTATTGAATTTTTCATAAACAAACGCCAAATTGTTCAAAACTTCATACACAGAACAAACAATTTAAAAAAGACACCATGATCGTATGCAACAACTAGAACATAATCCACTTACAATATAAAACACGTGTGCAGCTATACATAAAGAAAAACATCATCACGGTAAAGATTTAGAAGAACTTTGATAGTTCAATGGAACTCGAAACAATATAAACTCGAATAACTAGTCGATATACAGAAAGAAAACATCTTTAGGTTAAGATGTAGCAGAATGGAGGTGCCAGGAAGAGATTGACTGGAAGAGGGAGTTAAAGTGACAAACCATTCGAATCACAATTAGAGAGGGATCGCAGGGATGAGCACGCATAGATCTGAAGACGCACTGCGCCGTCACACACACAAGGGGAGTGCAAGAGGAAGGATTAGGTTTTCCTGATTCAGGAATGAGCTTTGTCTGGGGAAATATGGTATTTATATAGGAAAATATTGTACTCCGTATCTTTATTAGCTGACAACGTAAGAAACGCCTACACTCTCAAACTTGCCAATTCGGCAAAGATTAATATCTTCCCTGTCATAGTATGGGAGCATAAAGGTATGGGAAATGACCCTTCCTCTCGTTGTAGGGTATAATTGTCCACCCGTTTATTTTAACAGTTTTCATTTAATATTTGGTGGCCTTAGAAATTTCAAAGATTAAAATCTTTACATTTGTTGTAACATTTCTTATCTAGTTATCTACAATATTGTGTTTATATACGTGGTCTCATCTCATTATATTTTTTAAAATAAATTTTTTTTTAAATAACTTTTATAAAATATCCGTACTTTTTTTTTGATAACTGAGAGGTAGCCTCTCCGTGCTAGAGGCACTTATGCATTGGAAGAAAAGAATTACAAACAAATATTCCGAGGAGAACACACCCCGTAAGTCGTAAGAAATAAGAGAACGAGAGCATAACGGCGGACTGTCCTGTACATGCAACCTAATGTCTAGAGAAAATGCGAAATTAGCCAAAGCGTCCGCCACCTTGTTTCCTTCCCGAAAAACATGGCCGAGAGAGACAACTCAGTCTCGGTTTAAGTAGCATTGGCATCTCAACACCAGGCTAGAGAGCGGGTGTGAGGGAATCACACTGCTGTCGATCAGCTCTATTATAAGCTTAGAGTCCTCCTCCACTTTAACCTTCCTAAACCCTTTATCCCAAGCCAATTCTAGACACCGAATAAGGCCCCAGAATTCTGCAACCGGAGCGGTGGCCACTCCTAGATTCGCCGCAAACCCAATAATCCATTGCCCCCGATCTCCTCTAATCACACCCCCTGCAGACGCAAGCCCTTCAGGACCCCTAATTGCAACATCCGTATTCAAAGTGACCCAATCAGCCGGCGGGAGAGCCCAGTGAACCAAAACCTCTATCAAGTAGTAACATATTAACAATTTGAATAGTGATTATATCTCATGAGTGAGATAACAAAATGCACATAGCTCATATAAATAGCAAGCTCCATCATTTCATAGAGAGACTCAACAGTGGTGAACTAACACCTACGACTGGTAAGCTTACCAAAAGAAAACATAACAAGAATATCACATCATATAAAATGAAAATCCTAGAACTAAATTAGAATAAGATCTCAATTGAAAATTACAGAAAACATAGCAAGAATACCACTTATCACATAAAGTTGTATAGACATCGTCAAGTGGTAACATCTTAACATATTTGATGAGCATGAAGATGAATTCAAGTTCATAACTTAAAGTATGTATAGAGAGGGCACTAGTGGATACGGAGTTGGCTTGTACCGGCGTCCTAATAACTGTGGTGGTCATGATGAGAAGAGGTTACTACAACTGAGGTGGTTGACGGTGGAAAAAAGGTGAGGAACCGGCCAAAGCCATCTCTAATACCGGACAAAGTCGACAAAACTAAAAATAAATACAAAACAAAATTCGGTGGTATTCTCGAAACTTTGTGCGGCTAAAGCCATCTCTAATATCTTTCATGACTAAAATAAGAAGCTTTAAGTTAGTGGTATAAATATGCTCCTAGCCCAATTTCAAATTACCCTTTATGGACTTTATGACAAAAGCATTCAGTCGCATTAGTAAAACATTTAGTGACTTCATTTAAAGGAAGTTTGAACAGCTTCAATTAACCCATAAACTATATCTCCAAAATTAAGCTAGAAATTAAAAGGAAAAATCAAGTAAAGCTCCATACCTGAAAGGAAAGGCAAACTAGTTCAGCTTGGGCACCTCATAAGTCAATAGTGACCACATTACAATCCAACAACAATGAAGTCACTTCAGAACGCAGCATTCAAGCTCAACTCTTATGCCATTAAGCACGGTCAGCAAAACAATATCTTTCGTCCAAACAAAAGTCCAAGCAAAAGTAGTCATCCGGGCTTAGATGACAAAGTGTAGTGCCAACTATACTTGATGGAAAGATTGGTAAACAATAACAAAAGATAAAGTAGGAAGAACTCCAAATCTTCTATTGCTTGCTGTCAATCACCATCCTTGTAGACACTACAATCTGTCATCCAAGCTAGTATGACTCCTTTGTTAGCCTCACCGCATAAACAGAAGCATATTCTGACAATCACCCTGCAAGGTAGAAGTAAATGGTCAATTAAGTATCTCCCAAACTAAAGGCAAAGCAAAATGATCTTGTGGGCCTATTAATACACAACATTCAACATTATCATTTAACACAATGAAAACTTCAACGAAATTATCACTTTAAGTTAATGAACCTTTTCCATTACTAGGTAGTACTTGTATCTCCTTCGGTGAAGTTTCAAATTCCGTCCTGACAATAAAAACCATTTGTGTCTCTCCTATTTAAGAAAAATTTATGACTTATGAGTCATGACGTATGAGATACCTAATTGAATCATAGTTCTATTGTGTCAAAAACGGTGGCTAATAAATTCAGGCAACAAATCATCTGATTAGCACAAAAATGATAAAAAAAACACATGACATATCTATGTTTGATCAAAATAAGAAGCTTTTAGCTATTAGTAAAAATTAAATACTATGCTCCTCAACTTAACCCTACAGAATTTTTATAATAGAAGTATTCCAGTCATATTAGTGAAATATTTATCGACTTCATTTCAAGGCAATTTGAAGAGCTTCAATTAGCTCATAAAGTATATCCCCAAAATTAAGCCAGACATTAATATATATATATATATATATATATATATGGAGCTCCATACCTGAAATTAAAGGCAAAGTAGTTCATCATTGAGCACCACTTAAGTCATTAGTGACCACATTACCATCCAACAACAACAAAGACACTTCAGATGGCTTCATTCATGCTCAACGCTTATGCCATTAAGCACAGTCCGCAACACAAAATATCTTTCAACCAAGCAAAAGCAGTCATCCGGGCTTAGATGACAAAGAGTAGTGCCGACAATTATTCTCAATGGAGAGAGTGTTAAACAGCAACAAAAGTAAATTAGGAAGAACTCCAAATCTTCTATTTCTTGCTGTCAATCACCATCCTTGTAGACACTACAATCTGTCATCCAAGCTAGTATGACTCCTTTGTCAGCCTCACCCCAAAAACAGAAAGGCTATTTCGACAATCACCCTGCAAGTTAGAAGTAAATAGCCAATTAAGTTAATGAATCTTTGCATATACAAGGTAGTACTTCTAGTGTCCCTTTCGGTTAAATTTCCAAGTCTGTCCCTAACGATATAATAACCACTTGTGTCTTTCCTATTTAAGAGAAAGTTACAACTTATTATGAGTTATAAGATACCAAAGTGAATCATAGTTATGTTGTGTCGAAATAGGTGGTCAATAAATTCAGGCAACAAAACAATAAAACAACCACATGACATATCTGTGTTTGATTTATATAAGAAGCTTTCAGTTATTAGTAAAAAGTAAATAGTATGCTCCTAACCTATATTTAAATTAACCCTATGAACTTTATAATAAACGTATTCCAGTCATATTAGTGAAGCACTTAGTGTATTCATTTCAAGCAAGTTTGAACAACTTCAATTAACCCATAAACTATATTCCCAAAATTAAGCTAGAGACTAAACGCTAAAATTAAGTGAAGCTACATACCTGAAATGAAAAGCAAAGTAGTTCACCCTTGGGCACTTCATGGGTCAAAGTGACCACATTACCATCCAACAACAATGAAATCACTTCAGATGGCAACTGAATTTGCAGCTTGTTGTCATTAATGCTCAACTGGGATGCTATTAAGCAGGTAGGCAACAGAGAATATCTTTCATCCAAGCAAAAGTAGTCATCCAGGCTTAGATGACAAAGTGTAGTGCCGACAATTATACTCAAGGGATAGATTGTCAAACAGCAACAAAATGTAAAATAGGAAGAACTCCAAATTTATTTATTGCTCGCCTTCCGCTGCGCTGCAGACACTACAATCTGTCATCCAAGCTAGTATGGCTCCTTTGTTAGCCCCACCACATTAACGACAGTATATTTCCACAATCACCCTGCAAGTTAAAAGTAAATAGTCTATTAAGTACCTTGCTAATTGAAGGCAAAGTATAAAGATCTAATGGGACTCTTTTTACACAACATTATTATTTAACACAATGAAAAAGCCTAACACTTCCGTCAATGAAATAATCACTTCAAGTTAATGAATCGTAGCCAAAACAAGGTAGTGATTTCTTTTGGTGAAGTTTCACTAACTCTCTCCAAGTCACTCCCTAAACGGAACAAAAGAGTGTATTGTAACTTTGCAGCCCTCATTTAACCCACATAACAATTTAACACCATGATAGTAATTCTAATGTCAGTTTTAATTGGGCTCTGGTGAACTGAAATCGAGCAGACAATGTTTCCCCATCTTTGCCTTTGTGAAGCACGAAAAAGAACAACATACATATATTAAAAACAATACTTCACGAATCAGAAACACACAGCATCAGTCATTTTCCATTGTCACAACTCACAAAGTTCTACAAAACAAGTTAGAGAGACAACAGTCACAAAGATGCCATGATCCTAATCCCTAGCACTTCATATTTTCAGCAAGTGGCACAAAACAAACTCGATCATGAGCTGACGTTAATTGGTTCATACTCAGATTCAGCGTGCAAAATGAGAACTTTCAAGAAATGGCAGATCTATTCACGTCATGAGCTGACGTTAATTGGTTCATACTCAGATCATGAGCTGACGTTAATTGGTTCATACTTAGATTTGATGATTTTTCAAAAACAAATCCCTAATTGTTCAAAACTTCATACACAGAACAAACAATTTAAATAGACAACATGATCGAATGCAACAACCAGATCTTAATCTGCTTACAATATAAAACACGTGTGCACCTATACAGAAAGAAAAACATCATCACGGTTAAGATTTAGAAGAACTTTGATAGTTCGATGGAACTCGAAACAATCCAAACTCGAATTACTAGTCGCCATACAGAAAGAAAACATCTTAAGGTTAAGATAAAGAAGGGGCAGCGCAAGGAAGAAATTGACTGGAAGAGGGAATTCAAGTGACAAACCATTCGAATCACGAATAGAGATTGAATCGCCGGATGAGCACGCAGATATCTGAAGATGCACTGCGTCGTCACACAAGGGGGGAGCAAGAGGAAGGATTAGGTTTTCCTGGTTTATGGATGGGCTTTGTCTGGGGGAAATATGGTATTTATATAGGAAAATACTGTATCTTTATTAGGTTAAAGGTTGAAACTTTCAGCTCGGCATCGTAAGAAACGCATAAGACTCTCAAGGCCGAAATGAAGATGTCTTACCAATTCGGCATACTGTCATGTCTCTATTAAAGTATGGGAACTTACCCCTCCTGGCCTCCTCCCATCGTAGGGTATAATTATCAGTCTCTCATCTACAGCAAGACTGAGACAAACAAGAAAGAAGGAAAAACAAGTAGCCCACGGTTTGATGAAAGATGAAGAACTAATCGACAGATAGAGAAGGGAGACGAACAGTTTCTCAATCTTTTGGGAAATGGTGAATCGTCCTAAATATGGAACTTTATTTCTAAATATAAATAATAAAATTTTATATAACTTGAAGGGATTCAGAACTGAAATCTAACTTTAAACTGAATTTAACTGTCGCAGACAAATTCAGAAAATTCTATATAAAACAGAGAATTGTTTCTTCACAGAGAAATAAGAAAGAATTTAGATTTGTTGTCTGATACTTTAAGGGCTTTGTTGTATGCTAGGAGGTGAATTTGTCTGAAACCCTACAGCAATTAAAGAAGATAAATATCAATTTAAAGATAGTGATATTTCACGCCTCAAAGCAATTCTATAAAATATTTACCACCAATTTTAAAGTGATAATTTGTCATGGAGGCCGGATCACAAGCAGCAGCCCTAACCTTGATGAATCAAGACTTCTTCAAATTAGACAGATTTGATGGAACAAATTACAACCGATGGAAGGATCAGATGATGTTCTTACTAACAGCCTTGAAGATTTCCTATGTGTTGGAAGATGAACCAGATGTTTACAATGTTCCAACAATGGTCTCAAAACATACACTCCAATACGAAAACTTAAACTGTACACATTAACAAAAAGGTAACCCAAAAACCTCCCCGTCCTATAATGTACGGAGACCCCGGTTGTCCACTACTCCGCCTCACTCGGCGGTATCCCTAACCTGCAAGTCATCTACACAAACGGTTTAAAACCATTAGCTAATATTCTAGGCATTAGAAAAGCGGTGAAGGCACAAACACATACATATCACACATTATAAAACACGCAAGTCCCGTTTATTATCTTTTTATTACTTAGTCATATCCCGTTCTAATTCAACTTATGTTGTGACACGAGACCCCAATGGTCTCGCCTCGGTCCCCACTTACCGGCAAGGAATGGCACGGATACACCCATCCGTATACCCGCCGGGCTAGTCGCCAAGATCCTCCTAGCCCCAGTCAAGGCTAGGCAGTGATGTCACCGCCCGTTATCATACACTTGGGCCAAAATATATATATAATGTCGGTGGTCCTAATTACCGGTTTAATAGTTATAAGAAAACATAAACACACACCACCAAACACACATCCATGCTAATACGTAAAATACGAGCTAAGTAAGTCCGGAGACTTACCTGAACTGATCGACCGTCGGCAATTACCCACTACCGTCTAGACGATCGGCCATTACCCGTTATCGTCTATATGCGCATACAATATCAAATACCTGATCAAACAGGGAACATACCCATCAATACATACTCACTCTCAAGAAGTCTTAGACTTCACTCTAGTGATCTACGCAAGATCACCTAACCCTCAAACTAGGAAACGCATCCTAGGTCTCAAGTACTCATCACACTCTCAACACATGCAACAGCCCACAACAGTCCATAATTCCACAAGATATTAATCCTCAACCAAAGAGGTACAAGCTAGCCTAGAAGATCCATCATGCTCACATGCTCATATCCATCACTTACATCGAGCCTTAAGGGCTCATAGGTTCACAACCACTAAGTGGCATTCCAAGCTACTCTAGATCCATCCTAGGCATGCTACTAACAAGATCCAACATCAATACTAAGGAAGGAACGAAGAGGAAAGGAGAGGAGGGACCTACTATTGCCGAAACCGCAGCCGTGGAGTCAAGCCGGCGCCCCCTGCGGACACAGGAGCCGCCCCCGCGGAACAAGGAGCCGCACCCGCGGAGGACTGCGTCGCCTGCCACGAGCCGCCCCCGCGGTTTGCCGAGCCGCGCCCGCGCCGGAGCCTAGCCGAACCCGCGGCCGTCCGCCGCCGCACCCGCGGCCTTGTGCTGTCGTGAGTCTGCCGCCGCCCCCGCGGCCATGCCGAGCCGCACCCGCGGCCGTGCTGTGCCGTGAGTCCTCCGCCGCCCCCGCGGCCATGCCGAGCCGCACCCGCGGCCGTGCTGAGCCGCCCCTGCGGTCGTCCGCGCCCGCGGCCGTGCTGAGCCGCCCCTGCGGTCGTCCGCGCCCGCGGCCGTGATGATCCGCCCCGCGGTTACGCTGCAGAAGCTCGTCTTCTTCGTCTCGATCGTGGATCCTTGGCTCCCAAGTGCTTCTTCTCTTGCTGGATCTTCTCCAAACACCCACCACTGGTCTTAGGCACCTCTCCTCGACCTAATCGAGCTAAGAACGCAGCCATACAAGGAGTTGAGTAAAAACCTCTCAAAAGCTTCATCCATGGCTATGGATGAAGGAGGGAAGAAGAAAGGAAGAAAGACAGCAAAGAAGAGAGGGGAAGGAGGGGAAAGAGCTTACCAAAAGCCTGGGATCTCCTACTGCAGTCCACAGCTTGGATCTTCAGCAACCATGGAGAAGAGAAGAAAAAAAAGAGAGGAAAAGAAAGGAGAGGAGATGAGTGAAAGAGTGAAGTAACGTGAGGAAAGAGCTAAGGTAGGAGAGAGAGAGAGAGCCAAAGGCTGAAAAGGAGGTGTGGGGACCAAGGGGTCAGCTGACCTCTTGTCCCTCACACGGACCTAGGGGTCGGAAATGACCCCTTGTCATTTTTAACCCGGAACGAAGGGTCGGAACGCGGAAAAAAAAAGGAAAAACGACGTGTCCGCTCGGGATTTTCTTAGGAATAAATCCCGGCTCTCGACATCTCGGGATTACGGGATAACTATAAGGTGCTCCAAGTCCGGAATTAAATTAATAAAAATTCCGGGCGTTACAGATATGCCTGTCATGGATCAAGTTAATGACCTGCAGAGCATAGTTAATAGACTTAAAGAATTAAAAATAGACATTTCTGAACCATTACAAGTAGGAGCCATCATTGCAAAATTGCCTTCCTCTTGGAATAATTATAGAAAGAAACTTTTGCATACCACTGAGGCACTATCCTTAGAGCAAATTCAGAAGCATTTAAGGATAGAGGAAGAAACCAGAAAGCAATACAATAAACAAGTGGATTCTGACTCAAAAGTGAATAATGTTGTTGGTGAGTGTTCTGAAAAGAATGTAGGAAACAAAAGGAAAAGGTCCTATGAAGGAAACAACAACAAGAGGTCAAAGAAGGAGGGCAATGATAACAGACCAAAATGCCACTTTTGTCACAAACCAGGCCACTTCAAAAGAGAGTGCAGATTCTGGAAGAAAAAGCAATAGGAAAGTGGAAACAAACAAGCCAACATGGCTGATAGAGATGTTCCTGAAATTGTTGCAATGATTTCGGACTTGCAGATTGGCATGGTCACTGAATTAAACATGGCTGCAGCAATCATCACCAAGGACTGGTGGTATGATTCTGGTGCTACAGTACATGTATGTAATGATCTCTCCCAATTTACAAACTACACAGCTTCTGAAAAGGATGATGGTGTTCTAATGGGCAACAATAATGTGTCTAAGGTGATGGGAACGAGAGACATCCACATTCAGTTCAGTTTTGGAAAAAGAGTGAAGTTGACAAATGTTCTACATGTTCCTGAGATTAGAAAAAATCTGGTTTCTGCCAGTCTTCTATGTAAGGCTGGTATAAAGGTTGTATTAGAATCAGATAAACTGATCTTAACTAAGAGTGGAATGTTCATAGGCAAAGGATATTCATGTAATGAAATGTTTAAACTCAGCATTATCAATAAAAATACAAGTTCTATTTATTCTGTTGTGTCCTTTGATTTGTGGCATTTGAGATGTGCTCATGTTAGTTATAAAACACTAAAATTTATGTCTAAAACTTGTATGATTGGTGCTGAATTAACTCTACAAATAAAGATTGTGAAATTTGTGTGCAAGCAAAAATGTCAAAAAGACCTTTTCCTGTTGTAGAAAAAACTAATGATATGTTAGATCTTATTCATTCTGATATTTGTGAGTTAAACGGTGTATTGACAAGAGGAGAAAATAGGTATTTTATTACATTTACAGATGATAAATCTAGATACACTCATGTGTATTTAATGAAGAAAAAGGATGAGGCATTTGATAAATTTAAAATTTATAAGGCTGTAGTAAAAAAACCAAAAAGAGAAGAAAATCAAGATTATAGGGAGTGACAGGGGTGGTGAATATTTCTCAATTGAATTCAATGAATTCTGTGAAATAAATGGGATTATTCACCAAAAAACTGCACCCTACACACCACAACAGAATGGTTTGGCTGAAAGGAAGAATCGAACTCTTTGTGATATGATTAATGCAATGATGTTGAATGCAAAAGTGCCTTCAAATCTGTGGGGGGAAGCTTTGCTCACATCCTGCCATTTACACAACAGAATACCTTCAAGGAGAACTAAGGTGTCACCATATGAAATATGGAATTGTAGACAACCTAATTTAAAGTATCTAAAAGTATAGGGATGCATAACATACTATAGGATTCTAGATCCTAAGAGGACTAAGTTGGGTCCCAAAGCATTGAAAAGTATTTTTCTAGGTTATGCAGAAAATTCAAAAGCTTATCGGTTTTTGGATGTGGAATCAAACTTAATAATTGAATCTAGAGATGCTGAATTTTTTGAGACAAAATTCAGCGGGGATACAACTTGTGACAATGCTGAAAATGCCACAAGATTGGATTCATCACCTTCTTGTTTACGGAAAAGAAAAGTTGATGAACCAGTTGAACAAAGGAGGAGTCAAAGGGTTAAAATACAACAACAATTTGGTTCTGATTTTTCATTACCAAGTGATGTATTGCTCCTAATTGAAGGTTCTAGGAATGAATTGTTGGCTGAAATTCCAATGGTCTTTCAAGTAGACCAAGTAGATGGAGATCCTAAGTCTTATAAAGAGGCAATGTCATCGAGAGACGTAACATTCTGGAAAGAAGCTATAAACGATGAAATGGATTCCATTATGTCTAATAATACTTGGATTCTTGTGGACTTGCCTAAGGGATCGAAACCAATATCTAGCAAATGGGTATTTCGGAGAAAGTATAATACGGATGGAACAATACAAACCTTTAAGGCAAGATTAGTAGCCAAGGGATATAGGCAAAAGGAGGGTATTGATTACTTTGATACGTATGCACCAGTAGCACGTATAACATCAATTAGAGTGCTCCTACCACTTGCCTCATTGTATAAATTGAAGGTGCATCAAATGGACGTTAAAACAACTTTTCTAAACGGCCATTTGGATGAAGAGTTGTATATGGAACAACCAGAGGGATTTATAATTCCTGGAAATGAAAAGAAAGTGTGTAAACTAGTGAAATACTTATATGGATTAATACAGGCTCCAAAACAGTGGCATGAGAAATTTGATTTTGTCATCATGTCATATGGTTTTAACACAATGAAGCGGATAAATGTGTTTACACAAAGTTTGCTGAAAATTACAGCGTAATAATTTGTCTTTACGTTGATGACATGTTAATATTGAGTAATAACATGAATGTAGTAAATGAGACAAAAAATTATTTAAAGTCACAATTCAAGATGAAAGACTTGGGGAAAGTAGACACTATTCTAGGTATTAAAATACTCAGAAATAGTGGGGAGTTTACCCTAACTTAGTCTCATTATATTCATAAGATGTTAGAAAAGTTTAAACATCTTATGATTAAGGAAGCTAATACTACTTATGATCCTTCATGTAAATTATTAAGGAATGAAGGCCGATCAAATTCTCAAACAGATTATGCAAGTGCAATTGGGAGTTTAATGTATGCAATGCATTGTACAAGACCTGATATTGCATTTGCAGTTTGTAAGTTGTCTAGGTATACTAGCAACCCTGGAATCGAACATTGGAAGGGAATTACTCGAATTCTAGGTTATTTAAAGAGGACAATAAATCTGAAGTTGTCCTACACTAGCTTTCCTGTAGTTTTGGAAGGTTTTACTGATGCTAGTTGGATATTTAGTGCAGATGAAAATAAGTCATCTAGTAGATGGGTTTTTACACTAGCAAGAGGGGTTGTTTCATGGGCTTCAAAGAAGCAAACATGCATAACTCATTCCACAATGGAAGCTGAGTTTGTAGCCCTTGGTGCAGCAGGAAAAGAAGCGGAATGGCTGAGAAATTTTCTATTGGATATAAAGTTGTGGCCACAACCGATGCCAGCCATTTCTCTATTTTGTGATAGTGCTGCTACAATGTCTAGAGCATATAATAAAATTTATAATGGAAAATCTAGACATATAAGCTTGAGACATGCTTATGTTAGACAATTGATTAAAGAAGGGGTTATTACTATTACTTATGTCAAATCTTGTGAGAATTTGGCTGATCCTTTTACAAAGGCACTCTCGAGAGAAGTGGTAAGGAATACCTTGACTACAATGGGATTGAAATTAAACTAAGTCACCACAACAGGAACCCAACTTCTTTCTAGAGATTCTAGTTACGAAGTTTAAAGGGTAATAACAAGTTGATGATAAGTGACTTGATTACTGCATATCTAAGAGCTTAACAACAAGTGCAGAAAAGGAGGTTGAGTATTTATACTCTTAATAAGATTCTGAAAAATGTATAGCATTTTAATGGTTTTTAAAGAATCTTACCTATATAGATAACATAAGAGTGGAGTTACTCTTAAACAAAACCAGTTGTTTTGTAAGTTTTCTATGAATCTAGGGTGAACTCGAGGCTTAATAGCAAGTTTAAAACTAAGTGGAAAAGCTGGGAAATGTTGTATGTATGCTCTATCCGGTGTTGATAAAAGAAAGATGGTTTAAGGACTTGACCACCATTGACTCTGTTGACACTTTGTAGAGTTGTACTAATTGGAAGTTTAAGTTGAAAAACACTTTCATTATGCATGACATTATTGACAAAAGTCTGATTTATAGACTTAGTGGGGATTGTTGGTGAAAGTCTATTAATAAGACTTATTATTATTTTAGAAAATCTGAAATTAAAGGGAGTAAACTGATTTGTTCAATAACTTCCTAACTGTTACCAACTGAATTCCTAACTGTAAACTGAATTTAACTGTCGCAGACAGATTCAGAAAATTCTATATAAAATAGAGAATTGTTTCTTCACAGAAAAATAAGAAAGAATTCAGATTTGCTGTCTGATTCTTTAAGGGCTTTGTTGTATCCTAGGAGGTGAATTTGTCTAAAACCCTACAGCAACTAAAGGGGAAAAATATCACTTTAAAGATAGTGATCTTTCACGCCTCAAAAAAATTCTACAAAATATTTACCAACAGGAAGTAGCCATTGAAACCAGTGAGTGTGCAAGCTAAGACAGCTTAACCACTATGTAGTGTAGTACATGTCCTCTATATGTGTTCTCTTGAGGTGGTTTTTGGCGATAACCATGCAAACAAAAGTACTCGAAGGAGAAATGAACCCAACAATGTGAAAGATAATGTTTTGGATAGACATGAAACAATGCTCATGCAAAACGTCAATCAACATACATATTAGAATGCTACTACTTTTGGTATGAACCAAAAGAATATTATTTGTTAGTAATGAAGAGATTAACAATATACAATATTATTACCAATAAAGATGATATTAGATTGCATATGTTGTTTATTGCTAGATAAGAATCCAAGAGATAATAACTACTTTCTTTGAAAATACATGATACTTTATAATATTTTAGCCACTATGCAAGTTATATTTCCGAGAAAGCACCATGAGCATATGCAAGTCCTTCAAGTCTTATAGGAAATTTAACATCACAGGAGCCAACAGTGTTTTGTATCTTGAAATCCTGGAGGGGGTAAACAAACCGCTTGTTTATTGAGCTGGTGGATAAAGTAGAATATGGGTTAAGAACAAACAACAAAACTAATACCTTAAGTTTAGCTGAGAACCCAAGCTTTTGGATAAGCATTATGATGCAGCAAGATAGAGTGAGATGCCACCACAATAAAAATAAAAAAAAAGCACGCTAGGCATCTGAAAATAGTTACAGGAGCATCACCAAATGTAAGCCAAATAAGCAAAATGTAAATACCTTCCAAGTTGCCAACCTTGATTGTTGTTCACTCTCTGCTCCTGTACACACCTGATGTACAAAGCGACAAAGAGTCTTTGATAAGTCACCTCGGTTAGAATATAGAAAACATTATGGAAAACTGGATGTGATTGAAGCGCACCACCCTTAACAAACTCAAAACCAGACATAGATATCAGTTTTAAAACAGATAGTTGGTGAAACCTAAACTATAATGTCAATTTGGGAGAGGAAAAATAGACACCAATAATGGTCATGTAAGTATTTTATGCCATATGCAGGTATTGAGCCTGCCCTAACATAAATCTTTCAAGATTCAACCATCAGTTATTCTGAGGGATGAGCTTCAACAAACTACAAGTTATTCAAATCCAGATAGCTTTAATAAAGCCATTCGCAAAAATGATTTGAACCTCACCATTTTTCCAGAAGCAAATATCAAAGTTGTAGTCTTTGGCTCTCTTATCCTCATGATTACAGTAACAAAACATTGTAAAGAAGATGAAACATCATCAGCAACAAAACATAGAAGCAATAACTATACCTTCAATTTTGAATAACCTAGCTTCGCACCAAAGAAATGGTCAAATGCATTCAACTTGGAAATGTAAACCTGTAGCAGCTTCTATAGGATTTTTTTTATGTTCACCTAAAGTAGTTCTTGGAGAAGAAGACCGAAAATTCAACGTTCCTCTTAAGAAACAATTATCTAAGTCACGTTTAGTTGAAACCTCCTCAAAAATTTATCTGTGCAAGCTAATCCTCATAGTAGGCTAATGCCCCTCTCTTTGTTCAGAGGAAGTCTAGAATTATTAGAGGGGTTTGAAAAAAACATATCTACCAGTATCAGGTTTGAATCTTTTCATGGAGAATCAAGAACCAATTTCCTCCCTCAATAAGTAATCAAACAAACTAAAATTTAAAGTGCTTTATTCAAGGTCAATAACAAGTCACCATGGGAGGTAAAATAGTCTAAAAAGAAAACTAACTCAACTTATTATACAATTTCAAGGATACCACACTTTATTCAAAATATAGTATGACATATTTATTCATTCAATCTTCATGTCTTTGTTTATTTTTATCATTAACAGTAAACTTAAATTTCAAACCTAACTAAGGTAATATGTTGATCTTTAAATTGGTTTAGGATTTGAAAACAAAACGTATGGTTCATGATATTTTACTATCCAAGGTAGACAATCTTTAGGGTATGTCACATATATACATTAACCCCCCGTTTGGTTATAACTCCGGAAACGGAAACGGAATGGAAACGAATCTAGTCCACATATGTACCTTGTTCATGGAATTATTCCGGTTGGTTTCATGCAAAATGCACTTGCTTTTCCCTACTTTGTTACCCTATAGGGTATTAAAACTAATCAAATTCTACTACAATTAGTTCAAACCACAAGGAATGATTCCCAACAACTTCATGAACAAGGGTGTACATATGGACTAGATTCATTTCCATTCCGTTTCCGTTTTCGGAGTTTAAACCAAACGGGCCCTAAGGGTACACTCAACATGTTTGATGAAATGTCTAAAACAAAGCTATATGTCAGTTGTATGGCAAACTAAGTGGTTGTTTGTTAATGTTACAGTTTGAAGTATGCTTAACATATATGTTGGATTAAAAAGCTATGTTTTGATTTGAAGTTGGCTTAAGATTGGTTTTAAGAGAAAATTTATAGACCATATAATTATTCATTTATAGGCCAATTGATCACCCTCACATGATATGATATATTAACCGTATTCAAGAGAAATAAGGCATATCCGAGTGGTGTTAGGAAGACTATCCTCAACTATATGTCATCTAATCCAAATTCATGTGTATACACCATAAAACACAACATAAATTTGTCTTTATGTAAAAAAAAAAGCATAACACAATGTATGAGTTTCTCATTGAAGGTTATATGAGTAAAGAATCAATAAACAGAGTGCATTTATAAGAAAGAAAAGCAAAATTAAAATTTGGGCTTGTTTTTGTAGCTTTCAAGTCCGATGAAATTTAAACCCTTTGTTAATATTTTGTGGATTTGTTGTTCATAAGCATTGAATGAAGAGCTGCAAATTCTACTATGGGTATTCAAGATATAGTATCAGGTAGCATAAATGGTTACACATTGGACAATTGACATGTCATTAGGTTCTTGGATAATCATAAATCTTAAGATAAAGTAACTAAATATAGTATTGACCTTCATTAACAATGAAAACGTAATCATAATTTTTTCAAGCTGGCATGCATTATTTTATAATGCAAAACATCAATCATTATAGGAAAAATATTAGAAATCAATTCAATAAAATTGACAGATTAATTAACATGTTTTCAAAGTGGTGTTGATCAAGGGCGGATACAACGCTTGGTGACACCGGGCCGTCGCCCAGCCCAACTCTATCAAAGTAATTTTTATGGGTATTAACTCCCAACCCAACCCAATTCTAAAAAATAATGTTTGCTGGATATTACAATGATGTTACCGCAGAGAAGCTAAAAGCCCATGTAATTGAGGGTACTTTCTCTTCCAAATTATATTTTTTAATTTGATAATATCTAATCAATGTACTTTTTTCAGGATTTTTACAGGCTTTTGAATTTGGGTGATAGCTTACAACTAAATTACATGGTGTTAATATGTATAAGTTCAATTGAGACATGCACCATTAAAACTGAGAAAATTAAAAAAAAAAATTCTTTTTCTAATTTGAATTAAAAATCAGCACATAGACTTGAACCCCATGAATTAGGGGGTATTTGGTACTTACTAATTAGTAGTCTAGCAGCAGACAAGCTTCATCTTCCTTCTCAATGCCCAATTTTGTAGGAGATCGAACAAAGCGATTGGTCATAATCGAGGGTTGTAGGTGCGACTCGTCAATGGCAACAAATGAGCAAAAGAAATGCATATTTTACTATATTTGTGAATATATAGCATTGTAAGAAAGAGAATCACATGTCCATCCAACCAAGTTCATCTAATTCTATGCAAGTTTTACTTTCAAGATTATATATTTATAAAAAGTAATAATATCATACATATCCGGGAGATTTTATGATCACCTCTTTAGTTCACATGGTGATTGATATCAACTGATACTTCGTTGTCTCCAATCTGAATAGATACAAAAAGACAACTTTTTATTTGACACTACACCCTCGAGCTCGAGGTTTTATATGCTTCTATTCTATCGGTTCATTATTATTTTTAAAAACAACATTTTCTATGAGTTTTAGCAAGGGAAAATCAAAACACAATAGCAATTAGTATAACATCAATCATCATATTGAGTACAACCACACCTCGTCGCTTCATTGTAGCTACATGATTCAACAAACATGAAGGAATCGTATAAGCTAAGGACTCATGCTAAATACTCGTAGTCACATGAGACTGACACACCGAACACCTCATGTAGCGAAACAACAAAAATAAAGATATTAAGTAGAAGAGAGAAAAAAAAAGATACAATAGAGGTGCTTTGAAGGATGAAGTTACACATACAAGTAAAATCAGTTGCACGTACAAGTTGAACTATAGGAATGACAACTACATAAAATCCAGGGTCAAAGTGTATCTTCTAGAAACAATTGTTATGAACTCATTCATTTAAACGGAATGAGAACTACATCGAATCCATGGTCGGTAGTGTGATGTATAAAGATCTAGATAGATTTTTCATGAATTCATTTATTCTTTAGGAATAATAGAAATAATTCAGAGCAATTTTTCCCAAGTCCTTTTTCTATCTACATTCCTATTACTGGCATGCTACATCATAATGGCACAGATAAATTTCCATTACTGGCATGCTATATCATAATGGCACTTCCATATATGTCCATCAATGGAAACTTAAAATAGGAACTTACTTTCTCAGTAATCTTTTGCTAAATATGATCCAAGAATAAATTATCACCCGATCACAAATAAGCTCTTCTACTTGTTTGTTTTAAAAAGTGCCAGCTGAAATTACTCCTGTAGTTTTTAAGTATACATATGCCAATAGGAAAGTGATGTGAGCATGTACCAAACAAATTATACCTTATGGTAAAGCTTATATAAGCATTAAGTTTCAATGAAGGGTGACCTATCCCAAAGTAATACCTTCCTAGAAGGAAAATATCATTGGCAAATTTCATCAGAGAAGCAGGCACTGCAAGAGATCTGCTTAATTCAACAAAAGCATCATGTGCAACCTTACTAAAGCAAAACAAAGAGGCATAATACCCGGGCAGACTAAACAAAAGAGATGAGGGAGTAAGTGAGAGATTTGATATCAACCATAACTTCAAACTTGTTCTCAGCCACCACAAAGGGCAAGCTTGTCGCTTCAACAACTACCACAACAATTTTCACATCAAGCCTGAAATTGCACATAGAATTCAGGGTCGGTATGAGTTTCTAGAAATATGGTACAACAATAGGAACAAAGAGGAAGAAATCAACATACCCGACGATACCAAGTGGGGCGAACGACCCAAGGGACCGCATATCGCCGTCCATGGACTTGACGGCACTCTCGTTGCTGATATGCTTCCTCCGGGGACTTTGAAGATGATCTAGGGTTAGAAACTTTCGTTTCACTGCCTTCTTGGCCCCGTCGGAGCGTTCTACTCGTTTACCGTCCATTGTTCCTGGTCAAGATTTGGTCCCTGAACATGTTTCGCTGGTAATTGAGAATTTCTCTACTAATTGAAATGGAAATCCGATATTTTGCGCCTGTTAGTCCTCCACCTTGGATTGGTATGTTTCCTCGAATTCCAAGCCCTTGGTATGATCAGAGAAACTCGGATGGAGCACGGTAAGTTCAATCCGGTTGGCGGGATAATAGAATTACATGAATGATTCAATTTGTGGCGGGTTTTGGCCGCCAGATTAGGAGAACCATGTCTTCAAATTCTAGGAATCCACATTTATGAATTTGCTGCATTTGATTATCGGTCATTTGGGAACGTTAAATCACAACTTCAGGTTAGGTTTAACATTAAGACTTGAGATACAACAAGAAAAGCCTGAAATTAGAGAGAACGCACCTGGAGAAATCACAACACGCCGATATTGGCGGCGAAATCACAACACTTCGATGAAACAAATTGGAGAAGAATAGGAGCCTGAGATAAAGCGAAAGAAGAGAGTAAACTAAGCCCGAAACAAATCCGGGTAAAGAAGATGAGCAGTATGTTGGCAATGGGAGAGGATGACACGTTCGAAGACATGTGTAACCTAGGCGATCAACAAGGCGGACGAGATAGTCAGATTCGACCATCGGTCGAAGGTCAACAATTAGGAGCAAAACCTAGATGAGTCATAGTCGAAGTTAACGCGGCTGAAGAATGTAGGCAAACAACAACAACACGGCGAGATGAGAAAGGTGAAGCGAGATGAAAAGGGCGTAATGGAAATTTGGATTTATTTGGTAGGGTAAAATGGGAAGTTGACTATTCATTTGGGATAATATAATTACATGAATAATTCAATTTGTGGCGGGTTCTGGCCGCCACATTAGGAGAACCATGTCTTCAAACTCTAGAAATCCACATTTATGAATTTGCTGTATTTGATTATCGGTTATTTGGGAACGTTAAATCACAACTTAAGTTAAGGTTAGGTTTAACGTTAAGACTCGTATTGAGATACAACAAGAAAAGCCCGAAATTAGAGAGAACGCACCTGGAGAAATCACAACACGCCGATATTGGCGGCGAAATCAGAACACTCCGATGAAACAAATTGGAGAAGAATAGGAGCATGAGATAAGGCGAAAGAAGAGAGTAAACTAAACCCGAAACAAATCCGGGTAAAGAAGATGAGCAATATGTTGGCAATGGGAGAGGATGACACGGTCGAAGACATGTGTAACCTAGGCGACCAACAAGGCGGACGAGATAGTCAGATTCGGCCGTCGGTCGAAGGTCAGCAATTAGGAGCAAAACCTAGATGAGTCATAGTCGAAGTTAACGTGGCTGAAGAATGTAGGCAAACAGCAACAACACGGCGAGATGAGAAAGGTGAAGCGAGATGAAAATGGCGTAATGAAAATTTGGATTTATTTGGTAGGGTAAAATGAGAAGTTGACTATTCATTTGGCCAACTCTCCCTTTTTATATATAGATTTACGAAAATCTAAAGTTATCGTGTTAATAGATATAACACTTCGCTCGAAACTAACCATTATTCAAAACATCAATCCATGAAACAAAAAAAATAAATTAAGTTCAACGATAAAGTAAATAAAAACAATACAACAAAATAGGTTTATCAATGAGGCATAAAGACATTAAAAAAAATGTTTTCTCTTGGTACCCTCAAGATTTGGCCTTGTTCTCTTGATATACACTAAGTTTCAATATTCATCTTGGTACCCTCATGGTTTTAATTGTTTCCCCTTTATATCCATTCTTAATATAATACATTAAAAATTCATTATAAAATAATAAAAATGGTTTTTCAGTATCTACATACACCGCATAGCCAAGATTTCTTTCTTGTCAAACCTATTAATGGCCTTGGACAGTTTATGTCTCATGTTGAGTATCGTATGATCTTCAAGTATCGCCTTATAATTCATTTGTTCCCGTCTAGTGTGTTTTGTCCTATGCCTAATTGTGGAGGGCTTTGGATGATTTTGGGAGCATGCGATTCACTGTAAAGAATTACCCGGTTTCAGTTATAGGCACGGTCTTGTTCGTGATGTTTTATGTGACGTGTTTAAGAGAGCAGAAATTTCGGCCAAGAAAGAGGCGCATTTATCCTTCTTAACTGATTCGCGTGAATGAAGGTCTACGTTGATGCCCGCATATGTGTTAGTGTTTGGATGGGTGGGTGAAAAATATTCTTGTATTGATTTGACAAAAGTCTCTCCTTTGGTTGGTTTGGGTAACGAGCCTTTTGTGGTGGGTAAGGCGGCCCTCAACGCGGTCTCTACGAAGGTGACTAAGCATGAAAGAGCTTGTATTGTAAACTAACATGTGTTTTTTTCGTTCGCTTTTGATACGTTTGGTTTTTTTGCGCCCGATGACATTGAGATTCTCAAGAGAGTGCAACGGGTCTTGGTAATGTTGTGTCACCTAGGTCTTCAGGGGTAGTGTTTATGAAGATCGGTTTTGCTATTCAATAAGGATTGGCGGCACAACTTATTGTCGGCCTAACTTCTAAAAACTCGATGTAATTTACATTTATCATTTTTTTTAAAAAAAAATTAAGAGTCTAGAAATTTAAAAAATATAGTAAATTTTATTTGTTTTTGAATTTGATTTTGTATAATTTATTTTAATTCGAAAATTATATTTAAAACTAAAAAATAAGAGAAAATGAAAACATAGAAAAAAAGTTAATTTTATTTTCGAATTAAAATAAATTATAGAAAACAAAGTTTTAAAAAATTACTATAACTTTTAAATTTATGGACTCTTAAAATTTTGGGTAAAATGGGAGAGTAGACCCTTTTTAGAGATGAACACTAAGTATGCTCTTTTTCATTTCAAGGGACAAATTAGGCCCCTCTTACTTATCTTTAAAGAGTAATTAAAAGGAAAAATTGGTAATATCAAATTAGTCAAGACCAATTCCAATTGTTTTAATGAAGGCTCAATTGTTTTAATGAAGGCTCAATTGTTTTAATGAAGGGCCAAATATTTTAATAAAGCTTAAGTGTTTTAATAAAACCCAAGTGAAGTGTTTTAATGAAAGTTCAAGTGTTTTAATAAAGACTCGGACAATGCCCAATACACAAGCATCGGACAAGGCCCAATACACAAGTCTAGACCCGGACCCAACACACAAGCCTAGACCCGGGCCCATTACACAAGCCTAGACCCAACCCAATTACACAAGCCTACGCTCGGGTCCAATACACAAGCCTACGTTCAGGTCCAATACACAAGCCTATGACAGGGCCCAATACACAAGTCTACGTCAGGGCCCAATACACCCTTATACCAATTGGACTAGTTGAACTTGTATATTCCATTATTGTTTTTTGTAATGTTATACTTAAAACCAAATTTAAATACACAATATTGATACACAATTTCAAATAGAAAACACTTCCGTCGTTTACAAAAGTATGTCGTTTACACAAGGTCAAGTTACACGAGTCTAAGCTTCAAATACACACTTCCTTCATTTACAAAAGTCCGTCGTTTACACAAGGTCAAGTTACACAAGTCTAAGCTCAATCGAGTTACACAAGTTCAATCACAATCGAGATACACAAGTTCAAGCGCAATGGAGTTACACAAGCTCAAGCCCAATCGAGTTACACAAGTCCAAGCTCAATCAAGTTACACAAGCCCAAGTTCAGTCGAGTTACACAAGTCCAAGTTCCGTCGAGTTACACAAGTCCAAGTTCCATCGAGTTACACAAGTCCATGTTCCGTCGAGTTATACATTTTTAATATCAAATTTTAGGGCATATTTTATAATATTATAAAATTATTGGACCAAATTGAAGTTTAGTTGATATTAGAAGGAAGGAAAATACAAAGCAAAGAGAAAGAACCCGGAATCAAACCAGCAAACTTAGCTAAATTGAAAGTATTGATTACTACAAAGAAAACTTATGCAGGGACAAAATAGCTTCAATATACAACGTCCTGTAAACCAGCAAATTAGCTAAATTAAGAGTTGAATTGAAATTCCAACAACCCCCAAATTACCACGTTAAATCGAATTGAATTCTGAGGGTTTTACAAGTCAAAGTCAACTAATTTCGGTGATCAACACCTACATTAAAACTAATCATGTGAATAATATATATAAATAACATCCATCAGCTATTACTTCGTCCTAAGCCATTTTGCTGATTCATAATCATATATCAAAATTTACAGGAAAATTCCCCAAATCATCCATGCTCCCAAGCTTACCTTCCTTCTTTTCCATTATCAATCCAGAATTCAGATGCTCATACAACCTTGCAAAATAAACATGTTTCATATAAAATCTCACATTAAAACCAGATGCAAATCTGACAAATATAAGCTAAAATCTCTCCCTTACTATTTGAATGAATAAAATCAACAAAGTGAACAAGTAGTTCGTAAAGCAGTTGCAGCTCCAATTCTCTTAACAAGTTCAGGATCTCTATATCAATTCAGCAACAAAAAAAAACTAAGTTACAAACTTGTATCTGGCACACTTCCTCCACCACTCAATACACTTCGAATATAATTGAAAATGACGGTAAGTTTTTCTTCAGTTCAGTACATTTATAGTGAAGATCGATTTGTGATTACCAATTAAGCATTTCTTCATGACTTCCATTGAAGCAACACTTCTCTCAATTTGAGTCATTTGGCCAATCTTTTCTACAAGTATCATCCGAGCGAGGAGGTCTTTAACCCGAACATTAACCGGTTGGTCCCGTAATTTGTACTTCGGATAACCCGCATTTACCATTGATTTGCAGAAGCATAAGAAGACTATTCCTAGCCATAGGATGGATATTTCTCTTCGGCCATCGGAATCATTTAAGTGAGGACTGACAAGTTACTCTCAAATAGGGTTGAATCCGGCTACTGGCTAACACTGTCGGCGAACGAAGTGGAGAACAAGAACGAGAGTTCCAGAGGACGAAGAAGGAGAAGTGGAGAACGATAAAGTCTAATGCGGTCGCCGGTCACAACGAAAATGGCGAACGCTGTCCATGGAAGATGAAGAAAGGGAACGAAAATGGAAGGAGATGCAAGATACGGTGGATCTGTTGATTTTAGGGTTTTACAGTTTTTTCCCCCTCTTATGCCCTTAAAAAGTTTTGTTTTTAGATTAAAAAATGAACGATGATATAGACACGGCAAAAAATTACTGGGACACGTCAAATTATATACGCCTCACAAAGTGTACCGAATTAACGCAATTTACCACATGCGCAATACAATGCACACAAATGATATAGAAATGTCTGTTGCTGTGGGCTTCGCATTTGTTGTAGGAACTTGCAAATACCATCAATAAACCTAAGCTTTTGATTTTAACCAAAGAGATGACCAAATGCTACATAGAAAGTTAGGTTTTGATGCATTTTTGAAAGTGTGTTGATAACTGTACTTGGTCAGATTTTCAGCAGGTGATTCTAGTACCAGGTACCACCTCCGTCCACCGATGGACTTTGAGCTTTTGATTTTAAACAAGGAGCTTTTATATATTTTTTTTTTTGAAAGAAAGCTTTGTAACTAATTAGTTACAATTTTAAGGAGATGGTTGTGGCCATATCTTGTGGCAATTATCCAACGTGTTACTGTATTGTATTTTTTTCTGAATAATTTTTTTTGAAAAGTGTGTTGAAAATTAATTAACCTGATCTAACACATCTCCTCCCACGTTCATGAGCACCGCCGCTAAGTTCCGGGACAGTGTTCTTCCGCTGTTTTGCGTTAAAAAGACTGAAGACCTAAATGAAGTAGAACAAAAATAGACAAACTGAAAAAACTGGAGCGAATACGAGATTCAAAATCTGAAGGAGTGAATTGACGAACCTAGAGCGAAGAAATGGAAAGCCCCTGCCGGAGGTCCAAAGCTGGGTCTTGAACCACAAGAGGAGCACCGCCGGGACAAAAATTAGAGTAAGATAGGGAAAGAAGCCGCTGGTGGTTCGAAGCTGGGATTGAAAACACATGAGTAGCGAATAGAGGGAAAGTAGCCGTTGGCGGTCTGGTGAGACTTCGCAATTGAAGAGCAGAGGGAAAAAGAGGAACGAAAGGGCACAAATACATGCTCTTGTTAAAACACCCTGTGCGTTTTTAAAAGCACATAAACTTTAAAAAAATAATATCATGCGTTTTACAAGGCGCACACAATTTGGCGTGTCTCAGTAATATTTTGGCGTGTATACGGCAGTCGGCTTTAAAAATTTAAGCCAAAAATATAAGGGCCTAGTTGATTTATAGGATATAAAATAAGACTTATTACCCCATTTTCCTCTAAATTTTTTTAAAAAAGTTTATTTATTTTTGAATACAATTTTTTATATTTTATTTTACATCGATTTTTTAGATTCAAAAATAAAAATTATTTTTAAATTTACTTTTCTGAGTTTTTTGATTAAAATATATAAAAATAATTGTATCATAAATTTAATAGTTTAAAATTAAATAAGGTCACAAATAGTTTTACATATATATATTTCTGAATTTTTTTATTTTATAATAAATTTTTAATGTAATATATTAAGAATGGGTATAAAGGATAAACAAATAAAACCATGATGGTACCAATAGGATTTTTGAAACTTAGTGAATATGAAGACAAAAAGTTCAAACCTTGAGGGCACCAAGAGGGAAAATCCTTAAAAAATCATCATAAGCATCTAAAACATCCTTATTCCGTCTAATAATTATGAAATTTAGAATAAATGTATAACAATTTTATGAAATAGTGTTTATTTGTAATCAATGACCTCAAATTTAATACGGTTGTTGAAACAAGTCACACTTGAAACTATAAAAATAATCTTAGAAGTATAACAAATAAAAGAAATGAATAAATGTAGATTAGACCTGTGCAAATCCGGGTCGGCCCGTCCAGCCCGCCCGGGAAAAATACGGGTACGAACAACGAGTTTGGCCCGTTTGAGCCCGGCCCGGTCGTGCCCGGATTTTGATGGGACGGGTATGGGTAGCCATTTTAGCCCGCGGGCTGGCCCAACCCGGCCCGTATATATATATATATATATAATTCTAATTATTTTACATAATATATTTTATCAAACCCTAACATTTTTTTCTTCCACCGTTGTTTGGTTGATTTCATTCAACTGTTCTTTTTTATTATTGTTGTTTGTAACTTGTAAGTTGTAATGCACCATGCAATGTTACATATTTATAGGTATCAGTATCAATGAATTGAAAATTGGAAGTTGGTATTAAAACGTTTAAGGTTTTATCTATGTAGTTTTTGTCTAACAAATATATGAAACAAAACAACATGCTACACATGAAAATAACTCGAGCGGGCGGGCCGGCCCGTCAGCCCGCCCGAGTTTTATGTGGGTGGACATGGGCAGGCTTAGAGGGCCGCACAAGTCGGGTCGGCCCGGCTCGTACATTTCGGGCAGATTTTTTATTTTGGCCCGACCCGAACCCGGATTTGCACAGGTCTAATGTAGATCAAATATGATCGTTGAAGCAAGTCACACTTTAAAATGCGATTGTTGAAACAAGTCATTCCCATACCCCTGTTTTGTAAGACTAGAAATCGAAATGAAAATGTGTTCATGGAATGACTCATTCAAATTTTAAAAAAGAACTTGATTCCACAAATTAAAGATGGTATCAATGATTTTAAGATACTACCCATTCAAATTTAAGACCACATTTATATATTTTCATTTTACACTTTGCTCACTTATATAATTTTATGAAATAAAAATAAAATACTTTTTTTACAAAAAGATGTATCCATCAAATAATTTGAATTATATTCAATTATTTTGTAGAAAATGATTATTACAAAAACTATTAAATGAAATAATTGATTATTCGGTCAAGATGAGATGTCATTGAAAAGTGTTTGAAAACAATATAATCGGTTCAATTAGACAAAATAAATTTTATAAAATAAATTATATACCTATCTATTTAAGTCGACATTTGACTAATATTTTTATTCTAAGTCATTTGTTAGTTCTTATTTTTATTTTTCTTAAATATATATTAAAAAATAACTTACATTGACATTATAAATACATATAAATCATCAAATATGATAGGAGAGTATATTTGTTCTAAGTCATTTGTTAGTTCTTATTTTTATTTTTCTTAAATATATATTAAAAAATAACTTACATTGACATTATAAATACATATATATAAATCTTCAAATATGATAGGATTCCTCGTTCCATAGAAAATCAAATATAATGTTCCAACCCATCGTTCAAACATTATACCACCATCGAAAGTTGAAGGGTTGGCTTAACCACTCTGACGTCAAATTAAATGAACAATAGGTATTTATAATGAGATACACCATAAACTCAACAGATAACATTCCAAAATTAATGAACAATAAAACTAGATCACCCCTGCCTTATATATTAGGTTTTCTGTGTGTATATATGTAATTGACGTGACAGACAAATAGGTAAAAACACAGTCCTAACTTTGAACTCTTTCGCCAACAAATTTACGACCAAAAACGATGGCTTCCCCAATGTGAAATTACACAGAACACAAACAAAATGATTATACAAGGCTAGTGCTTCATATACAAACTATTTGCTTTCCTTGACAAGATAGTAATAATCTTTCCATTCATTACTCATATTCAAAGATATCAAAACCTTGGTTAGATTTCCATCTAATCCCATATTGCTCAACATAGAAATTCAATGAATCACACTATGATCCACTAAATCCTCGACACATGAAGCTGCAAACCATTCCGGGCAGGGCATTGTGCGTTCCGCAAAAGTGACGTGTAAAGGATTCATCTCCGAAACGCACCTTCCATAGACATCGATACTTCCTCCTCATCCGAATGCAGTTACATGGTCTGCAGTGTTATTTCTTAGAACTCGGGGGATGCAACCGAGCCAAACAAATGTTAGTTTGGTTGTCTCTTTTACTCATATGATGATGACTCGTAATGAAGTTTGCGCTTGCTGGGTGGTGGGAACTTTGAGCACCTGCTTACCAATGCGCTTAAAAGGTATTATATACTAAAGCCCATTCTCTAATCATGAAAGTCCTCGTACGGAGAGGATCCGCTTGAAGAGTCGTCTTCATAGATGGTGGTTTCCTTTGGGGAAGAAGGGAGTGAATCTTTCTGTTGAGATGTGCCTGCTGAACATAAATGAATCTCATTTGAAGCAACTCCGTGTAAAATAGAGGGGAAAACAGTAAGAGTTGTTGTTTAGGCCAATAATTTTAATTATTAGCAAAAGTAAGAGGGTATTAGTATTAGTTTTCGAAAAAAAATAAAAATGACTCTTAGCCCCGTTTGATTGTAACTCTGGAAACGGAATGGAAATACAATCTATATGTGTACTTGTTCATGAATTTTTTGGAATCATTCCTTGTGGTTGCATGTAAAATGCATTTGCTTTCCCCTATTTTGTTTCCCTATAGGGTATCAAACTAATCAAATTCTACTGCCAATACTTTAGACCACAAGGAATGATTCCAAAAGATTTCATGCAAAAGGTATACATATGGACTAGATTCGTTTCCATTCCGTTTCCGTTTCCGGAGTTAAAACCAAACGGGCCCTTATTGTGGAAGAGAGGAAGTAATAGAAGATCATAAGTAGCAAACCTTTTTTTGACCGGAACTTCTTAGTGTGACGCCTGAGGAGTCTCTTAGCTTTTGTAATAGTTAGCTGCCTCGCAAAGGGGGAGAATTCAGCCTCATTCTCACTCCAATCACCATGCATCTCATCCTCCTGCTCGCCCCTCATTGTCCGCATAATCAATTGTTTTGCCTTCCGACGTTGTGTGTTAAATAGGCCCCTAACAGAGGTGACGAACCCATCACCCGCACCTTCTGCAGGGCGTTTGAGGAAGGATATAGGATACTGCTCGGATTTTTCCCCAGGTCCTCCATCACTGTCACTGAGGTTAAGCTCATCAGGAACTGTTGTACCCCTAATTTCCTTCTGACTGTGTGCTTTATCTTTGAACTTTTTCATCTGCACATGTACAACCATTGCAGCTCAATTCAGCCGGGAAACAGATTTTCGCAACTCTATATGCTATAAATCAGCTAAGAAACGCAATTTATTTTAGGAAATTGGGCTTCATCAAACTCTTAACATTTGTAGTTAGGCCAAAGAAGATCAGGTATCAATAAATAAATCTACAGAAGCTGTCTTAGGTACTAAAATAAAAACAATCATGCATGCCTGACATGTTGTGCTAGAGCTTTTGAGTGATGTTAAAATAAAAAAATTAATCTCACAGTAAGCCAAAATGACATGCATGCCTGACATGCATGCAACTCTATAACATAAATGAAAAGAAGCAGGAACTTCTACCTGCATTCCCGTGACAGACTTTAAGACTCCCCAAATAACATGCTTTCTTATTCTTGAGAAAAGTCTCTTCCATGTTCCAACAAACTCCGCACGGTGAAACTCATCCATCAGTAATCTCAAATCCGTGACTGGAATTTTCAGATCCTCAAATGTAACTTGCAGCTCAACCTGAAAAGCTAGAAGTATTTATGCATCAAATCAAATACGAATACATTCATGAAAGAGCAGAGTTTCTCGACTCTAGAAATATAACCTGGCTTATCTTAACATTGCGGAACTCTATCATCTTGCGTGGCCTTGCTTTGTTCTCGGTGTTTGCCTTTCCCACCCTTTTCTCCTCGTGAGATGCCCGACCTGGTTTAATCGCCTTTGTGTCCTTAGTCTTACCTTTACTGGATTCATCTTCATTAGCAGCCTGTGGCATAAAGTCATTAGTATCTGATTCTGGAACATTATCTTCCCGAATTTTGTCAAATGAAGATGTTCTTCTAAGCTGTGAGGTTGAACCAGCATTTGATTTCAAAATCTGTTTCGAACCCTGTGCAAAGTATAAGAAATGTTGCATTAGAACCAGTTGATTCCATTAACGAAAAGCAAGCTGCTGATTGCACGCTGAACTAAAAGTCATTAAAAGAAAATAAAAGTTACTTGGGAAGAGTCCGCAGAGGGTATTAAAGCAGAGGTACTTGACTTGGATAATCCATCTTGCTCTTTGGTACCAGATCCAGAAGCTTCATGTGCTGAACCTTTCTTCACACGCTTCAGACCAGCAGTTGTTGAAACTTTCCAAACTTCCTGGATGATAGATTTCGTAAAATCCATAATAGTATCTTCATTACCATACAGTCATAGAAAACATGAATCGCATGTGTGCATATATATACATCAGTGTTATACAACTAATGAGATAAACCAACCTGCCGCCTCTGAGAATCCTGCTCTTCTTCAGGGAAGAGGTAATCCCACATAGTACGATACATTAGATCCGTCAAATGAATCTTTAGGGGATATATATCCACCTGCAGGGTAACAACCAAGGAATACCAATGAAGCAATTGTATTGGCCAAGAACATTTAGTTAAAGACCAAGTGTCCTTAAAAAGAACAATAGATAGCAATATGTGATGTCAATTTCTAACAGGGTCTCGGTTTCTGCATCAACAAAGATCAATATCTTTGGGACAAAATGAGACGGAATAATTTCCTTTACTAAGTTAGAACATCAAATAGGTCAGAATAAACTATAGGTTGGATGATCACCCAGCCACCTGCTCAGTAGCTTCTTGCAGAAGTTTTGCATAGTAGTTGCAGCAGTTTCACATAGTAGATGTATATGCATTTTCTCAAATATAAATGAAGGATGTGTTTGCAGTAGTTACAATGGTTCAAAAACCTTTTATTTGAAAAAAGTTTTTCTCCCTCTCATTATTTGCTGCTTGGGTCCGCAATTTTTCAATAATAAACACCTGGTATACGTGATGTCAAACACACACTAACCTACTTAAGTGGATTTTTACGAGTGAAATACCCCTTTACTAGCCTCGGAGAAATGAGATAGATTAGAACTGAGCAGAAAAAGGAGAAAAATAGAACGAGAGAGGAGAAAGGGAAAAGAAGTTTCCGAGAAGTTTCTTTAGACTTTCCCCAGAGTTTCGGTTTCCTGAAGTTTCCTGAAGTTTCCAAAACGTGGCACGTAGCCTTCCGAGAGTTTCAGGTTAACATAGGTCAGAACACCAAACAGGTCAATAGAACATCCAGCACCTGCTCAGTAGCGTCTGGAAACAGTTTTGCATAGTAGATGTGTGCACTCTTTCAAAAACCAAGATTAACTTAATAACTATCTTATATAAAGATGTAAAGTTTTGACAAACCTGAAAAAGTTCAATGGGAGATCTGCCATCCTTTGGTGCACCCTGCTTTGCATCAATGCGTAGCATAACCTTTCTGCAACGATAAAGAAACTCTGAGCTTTAGATCATAACAAGAGAGTTTGAATAGGATATAAGAGCCAAGTAACAATTCTACTAGGAAAGAAATCAACATATCAGAAATGACTCATAGCACATTGCAGGCAACTGGATAGGTTGAAGAAGAGGCATACTTTCCCCATTCAGGAGGAGGATTCCACGCACACAAAAGCATATCAGATTTTGTATTTGGGAAGCAATCTCTGACAACAAAAGACTTGATTGTAAAACGGGCAACCCCAATATCCTTGTAGTCACGATCAAAATCATAAATCTGCAGAGAGATTGGGAACATATTAGATAAGTGCTCACAAGTTTTTTGTTCCTATTAGAGGAAACATCAAGAGGACTGTTGGAATGAAAAGCATGCACAATGACCAAATATATCTGCAAAAATAGTTGAAATAAACATTGGATCTCAACAACAATAGTTTCCTTAGGTTCATACAGAATGTGATACAAAGGATTATACAGCCACTCGTGCAAAAGCTAGGTAACTTATGATGCTCACATCCAGAAATGTCAATGCTCACGGACTTGCTATTTGGTGTCTTTTTTCGAAAGAGCTGCTACTTTTCCTTCTCCGAATAACATATTAAATAAATGCCAAGCGAAAGCTCTCAACCTTTTTCAGCTAAATTTTTCATAAAGACTGTATGTAGTAGAAAAAAAAGTTAAATGTGTCGGTCAATAAAACTCACATCAACCACAGTAATCACAACATACACCTAGCACGCTCGATCGTAAAAATGCTTCAGACTTTAAAAAATTCACATCAAGCACAGTAATCACAACATATGCTTCAGACTTTCAAAACATACACGACTACCATTACTGTGGAAAGGAATAACATCAAAAGGAAGTTCACAAAGTATAAAAGTTATAAAGAAGAGTTGGCTAAACAGTAAGAATGTCTATTTCCCTTGAATATATAAACAAAGTAGAAACTGGGTAGAAAACTGCTGGACCTAGTACGTACTGCTTGACGCTTGTAATAAACTTCTTTAGCAAAGAGCTGGCTTACATTTACGTTAGAATACTTAAAACATCTATCAAATAAAATTCAAATTTTCAGAACCATCGACTATTGAAAGGCCCAAGGCGTACTTGACAAACAGCTCAAACCTTTAGCTGTTTATCAAGACGTCCGAGTCTACTGCCCCAGAAGCAGAGAAACCATACCGAGACATTGAAACAAACTTCTGTTGAATAATGGACATTTATATTTTTACAAACTCACTCAAACATAACCACTAGGAACAATGCATATAGATGTTAACAAAATGGAAAGCACGGGAATAGTTCTTCAACTAAACTAGATCCTCACCATATCATTAATTTCAGCTTCAGCAAAAGCCTTCCCATCTACAAGCATGCTCCATACCACTTTGTTAATTTGCAAGGAGATACGCATAGCATAGGAAGGACTCTTATTTTTTTCCTTTTCCATCAATCGAAGTTCAGCAGCTCTCTGCAAAGTCATCCTTAAGGATGCAATTGCGGACTTTCTAGATTTATGTACATTCCCAAGTTCATTCCTCAGTCTTTGCACCTGTAAGGAAAAAGGAATCAAGTCTAATGAAAAATACCTCCCTGTCCATCACGTGTCCTTTCTTCTACTGCTATTTATGATCAAACAATGACACGATTGGGGCATCAGCAATGAAAAGAAGAGAAGCTTATGTACAATTTATGTACTGTCTATTGTTCATCACAGGGGTAAATATTTAGAAAATTTCCAATTTACTTCAACTATTAATGTTCTAAATCTTTATAAGTAAATGTTTAATTGCAGGAATAATTGTCAAAATAATCAACTCTGCAAGCTAGAAAAAGAAGAGGGTTGCATGGAAAATAAAATGGGAACCACCAAATGAGAGGAAACAACAAAATGGTGAAAACTATCATTTAACCTGAGTGATATGATAAAACAAATAATCACTAGATATATAATCATACACAAATGTAGTACGGAAAATAGTGTACAACAGATATTATTATCACTAAGAAAAGGGTTTTGGCAACCACCTTTAACAACTTGTTTTTCTAACAACCATGTTTTAGATTTTTTTTAAAGGAAAAATTACTTTATATAACTTGTTTCACTAAATTGAACCACGATACCCCTTTCACAAAGAAAATCTTGTATCAAATAACTAAAATGCCCTTGCTTAGTTCATTTATTGAATTTAGGTATTAAATTTTTAAATTCATAACCGATGGAATCATTTTTCAAAATACACCTATGGCTTACAGCAAGGGTTTTTTAAACATAGTCACAACTTCACTACTTATTTAAAAAAGCACCTTATTTCAATATTTTATTAGATCTTTAACAAAATTGAAATTCTTTGACAATCTAAATAAACTGACCACTTTAAAGAGTTGACTGAAAAATAATATGAATTTGCAACAAAAAAATTCAATATAAATCTATATTTATGAAAAAAATACGTAATAAAAATTTGTTAATGTGTTAACATCATCTATCCTTAACAATATTTTTTGCAAATCAACCAAAAATATTCATTTAAAATATCTAAAAAGTAATTCTTCCAAAAAAAAAACATAACCGTATAAAAAACAATTAGAATTTTTTTAGGTGTCTATGTCAGATAAAAATTTAAACAAGTTAATTACCATAAGAAATATCATCACAAATACATATTTTGAAAAAATAAATTACAAGAGTACTAGTATTTAATTACTAGCTTAAGGGTGTTTTGGTCAACTAATCTAATATTTCACTAGAAAATGATAATGGGTGGTTCAATTTCATAATTTATACTTCCTCCATTTCGCAATATTTGTCCATCTATAGTTTTTCACACATATTAAGAAGCAATAAAATAGAAACTAAAAAGGAAAGAAAAGGGATATAATTGATATTGTTCACACATATCAAGGTAAATTATATACGAAACAAAAGAAAGTAATGAATGTACGTTCATTTTTCAAGAATAGTAAATGCATAATTTATGATTTTAGAAAGTTTTGAAATTAAATGAATTTTCATGGACAATTATTTTGAAAAATGTCTTTGAGGCTAGATGGACAAATATTGCGAGACGGAGGCAGTATTATACAAGGTTGTTTTACTTTTAAAAAAATCATAAAAGGCGGTTATAAAATAAAACAAAACATTTTTAAAGATGGCTTTTGCCACAAAAATCGCTTAAGAAAAGAAAAGATCATATAAACTGGACCTCAAGAAATTCAAGTTCTATCTCACCAGTGTTGACCTTCCACTAGTCACCATCCATAAATCACCTTCTTGTTCTGGCACATGATCTCCATAAGCATCATGACAAAGTGAGAGTTTCCTGATGTCATAAAGAAGCAACTTCTGCTCCCGCTCTTTCTGTTCAAGGCTGACTCTAGCAAGTTCCACCTCTTCAACACCATCAGGGACAACCTCATCAGCCTCCTGTTCAACATCTTCATCGTCTTCAGCAGGGTGCAATAAGGTACTTCTCCTAGGCCTGAATCAAGATCATATTTGATTTTAAGGTAACATGATTAACAGAAAGAAACCACCCAAGGTTTCACTTTGAATTCCTAACGATGAACTGAACCACAAATGAAAATGCTTTCAGTTTCACACTTGCAAGAACCTGTGCGAAAGTGACCAACAGTTGCATAAACATAAGCATAAAAAACTATTCAGAAATAAGATTTAATACCAGTAAACTATAATGTGAACTACACTATGAACACAGATTATAAAATCCATCTTTGACAGAATATGGAGGACATTAGGAGGGATGCCTTAATACACAAGAACAATCTATGCAGACCAGCAATAAGAAATTTAATCTGAAAAAAATTCAGGACAAGGATTAGAATGTTGTCTCATACTTGGGGGTCCTTGCAAATAGAAGATTGGTTAAAACATCCAGCATAACTTGAAACTGCCGAGAAGTCATCGTTGCTGTAATATTATGCGAGTTAAAAGTGAGTTCTTTCAAGGGCTTCACCTGCAGGAGGAGGAGGCAAATAAATAATGAGCAAATATGTTGGTACTCATAGAAACTAACTGTGCTTTTGAGCAAACAAAGGCGCTCGACATTAACTATGACAGCAAGAAACATATGAGCCTTTGTAAGGACATCAGTAATAAGTTAACTCATACAAAAATGCAGAAACGAACCCAACACTAAAGAGGTAAATAATCCAACTAAAGTCCACCTTCAGGTCAGGAGTTCCTCCTTTGTGCCTCGTGTATCTAAAATACATGTCACAGGGCATAAAAACTCTTTCAAGTAAAGCACCAGTACGCTTCACTTTAGGAGAGCTTCTACGAATTTTTGGAAGCCACTGCAATCCAGCCCCTGGATCAACATCAGTTGGTGCAACATGGGCTTGCACATGCTCTAGCATTGCAGAAAGCTCCATGCGTTTCCATGGCACCTGAGGCTGAGAATCACGAATTTGCACACTTCCAGAACCAAGTGCTTTTTCGATCAACTCCTGACCAACCTGAAGGACTGAATGAAAAGAACGTGCCAAAACACGACCACTAACAGCAGCAAGCAGAAACCGACCCTGACAAGGAGATGTACAATTAGGAAAAAGGATGAATCATCTGCAATCTGATGGAGCAGATAATACTTTTCAGGCAAGTTCCTGAAAATAATTAAAACTATCCTTCCTAAAGCTGGAACTTACATTGGCCTCTTCCGAGTGAAGATTAAATTGTGGCTCTACAACATTAACCATAAAATGACGAGTACCCTCCTCAGGCTCATCCATGTTTCCATCATTTGCTGAATGAGTGAAAAATGGAAGTGAGTACTACTTTATACTGATAACAACATAATTCAAATATATTCATAATTTTTATAAGAACCTAAAACAACCATCTACTGTAAATACTAAAGAATCATCTCATAGCAGGACACAATAATATTATAGAAGCAGGGAAACCAGGATGAAAATAACTGATGGTAAAGGAGATGGTAGTCTGAATAGTGTTGACTGAACAAATAGAGAAACAATTTTGACAATACAAGATCCATATAGACAGCCCAATTCAAATGATCATGGGATTTGCGGAGTAACTGAAGCATCAAGTCCACGTATCTCATTAATCCAGATAGTGCAACATGCATCAGTCAGACTTACCATTTTTATTTGATGAATTACCCACTTTAGCGGGTAACACGGATGAAACTGGTTCTGAAGGCTTCGCAGTATCTTGGGGCAAGGAAAAACCATCTACAGCAACAGAAGGATTTGCATTCTCCACTTGAGTATTCTCCAGCCCATCACCTTTCTGGTTCTTCTCGAGTATCTTTCTCTGAGTATATTGTCGTGATGGAGATGGCTTAGGCGGTGAAAATGCCTTTGACAGTCCACCAACCCAAGACCAAACAGCATCACGATTCTCAATGTTCCAGAGAAGCTTGAGGCCATAAATAAATATACGTTGACAGCTATCAGCAATTACCACATTGTACCCATCATCGTCACTAGGGTCAGACCGCATATGCTCATCACTATCACTTCCATTTTCAAACTCAGACCTCACATATGTCATCTCAGGATTTTTTCTTCCAGCTTCTTGCCACGCTAATAATCTTGCAGGATCAGCCTTCGGAGATTGTTTTCTTATGGTGAAGTAATCAGATGACAACAGAAAACCGTCATCACGTTGCCTATCAGTGCTAGCATTTCTGCTGTTGCTTTTTTGAATTGTTCCTCTGTCCAAGGAAGCTTTCCTTGTCACCTGAACAAGTTTTGCAACGCTCAAACAATCATCACGATCTAAATGCACTTTAGGCATGTGAAGGTCCAGACCTTGATAAACCTGATCAAGAGGTTCACGCTTGCTATCAAAAGTGTACTTCTGCCTCCCACGACTATTTACTAGTTCAAACTTCAGTTTTGTCATCTTGAAGGTCAATCCTTTGGCAGGATCATCATCATCTAATGGTATATTCTTAATGCAAGATGGTGTTGAATCAACTCGGAGCATAAATTCGGTCATTACCCTGTCCAAAGATAGATTGCCAGATCTAGGAACCCTGGGTACTCCAAAACGAGGCCACCTCGAGAAGGATCGCAATTTGTGTGGAGGAATGTAATTCAAGTTCCAAAACTTAATGATCCATTCCAAATCATGAGCACCTACTTTGAAAGTAGGAGGTCTATCTTCCTTAGAACATATTCCACCCAAACCTCCATCAGCTATTGCATTGGTGCCACTACTAGAAGGTTGTGATGATTCTGAACTTTGGAGCGGCCTAAAGGAGAAATTCCACCTAAGTGAAAGAGATGTAGATCTGAATGGATCAAACACATACTCCCTAGGTCTCCCTTCACTGGGAGGAGCAAATAAATAATGATTAAGGGGAGTTCCTGAATCACAATCCCAGTCCATACTGACTTCAAGTGTGAACCAGGGGACTTCGAGGAAAGGATATTTGACATCTGAAGGGAACTTCAAATTCCTATTTTTCGCCAAACATTCCAAACTGCTGGTGTAAACTTTAAAATCCTTTGCAGAGACAAAAATGCGACCATCTGACTGCTGGATCTCCATATGATCTGAAACAAATTGGAGTTTGTCGAGCTTTTCATAAGGATCAGTTGTTGAAAGAAAATTCCATTCTGATTCAGAGAAGAAAAAAGATATGTGTCCATGCATGTAGTTCCTCGCTTCGTCCCACCATGGCAAGCTTTTTTCCTTTTTTGGAGGTGGAGAAGGCACATTTGGATTTTTAACACTAAGATTTGCTCTACGAAGAGCCACTGTGAAGGCCCAACTTACATCAGTGAAGGATGGCTCATAGCCCACTCCATATGACAGATGCCCTGTCTGAAAATGAAGTGGTAAATCCGCATATGTCTTCATTGGCGGAGTGGTTCCACTTGCTGACCGGAGAAGGCGAACTTTTCTCCACCTCCCAACAAAGACTTCCTGGTGAATTTGAGGTTGGAAGCAAGTTGCCTACAGAATAAAGTAGAATTAGAATGCTAAACTCAAATCAGAGGTGTAAAGAAGCAAACTCATGGAGCCCATTCATATATGTCAACGAGTAACTATATTACCCGATCCAGCCATTTTCAGAAATGTAGAATTATCTAACATATTTTTTAGGCACATAATACTATAAAAAAGCATGGACATGAAACTGATTATTCAGGAAGCCTATCTAAGGGTTCAAACAGACATACAAATATTGACACAATGGACGCAGTTTCTGAACATACCTGCTGTGCAAGTACAAGTCGACCTTCACATTTCCCAAGTGTAGTTGAGAATAAAGGAAATGTGTAATTCCTCAACTGAGCAACAAGTGTGGTTGTCCGCAGGCTAATTCTGCTACCATATAACCTAGCAAAGGGTACATCATTTTCTCGAGCAACGGGATCAAGTTCTTTTACAACATCTACCATCCCAATTTCACCGCCTTCGATTTTATTTAAGCTAAGATCCAGGTCAGTGGCAAAAATAGAGAGAAGAGAAGCTCTTTCAGTACTAGGCCTAAATCCAGCTTGAAAACCCTCACACCATGCTCCTGATCCTTCGTAAGCTTTCAGATTTTGACATGCCTGATAATATGAACGGAATGACTCCTTGTATATGTCTTCCCTCAATTTGTTAACCACAGAAGGATCTTGAAGATCAATATCAACATCTTTGTATGCTATCTTTTTTGTAGCTTCACAGCTATCAGAAGCACCAGTACACTTGTCACCACTCGAGACTAGATCATCCAAGAACTTTAACCTGACAGCCAACTCACAGGCTTCATTCTTCATGAGTTGGTAATGTTGATCGAGCCAACCCTGAAGTGGCTCTTCCTCAATAGAAGCAGTTAACTTCCGTATATAGAATTTCAGACAGCCAAAAGCCGATGATGACTTTTGTGGCTTAGAATTATTCTTCTTTACAGGAAAAATAAGCTTCCTTTTGGAAGATGTTATCAGTTTTAGGGCTCTCAACTGATCCTCAACAGCATCATCAATGGCGCGCAATTGTAGCCTGTATGGCATGCAAATATGAACATCAAGGCCTTGAACTACCCAGTCCCATATGGTTGTCTCAGGACTGCTTGAAGCATTTGGAATGCGAGAAACCTGCATCCGACTGCTTCTAAAGACTTGGCAACCATCAAAACGAAGTATAAGCCCTTCAAGTAGTACACCAATCCGAGCATTCTCAGAAAAAATTGACTGAACTTGGATTGTAGCATCAACACCATCTCCAGCCTCTGCGGAAATCCTGAGCATTTCCACGTCCACGGCAAACACGGACTCCTTTTTCTTCTGTTGTGCTTCAGCATGATCAGTTACTTTAACGGGTTCCTGTGAAACTTCTGCAGAACCATGCCCAGTATCAAGATTATCATCAGGTGCCTGGAGCTTGTGATGATGTACCAGTAATTTCACATGCAACATAAGTACAAAGAGGGATATATGTGCATCTGGCTCCCAACGTAATGCAATGTCAGTAGCACTGAATAGAGAGCAGACAGCTATCTCTTTAAGACCTCCAGAGCGTCGAACAAACTTTGCATTTTGCATGTCAAGCAACAATACTTTTGTGCCAAGACTGGGTTCTTCAGGGTGCTCTTGATAATTTGATCTGGCTCTCTCCAGCTCCAACTGCACAGAGTTTTTCTCCTTGTTCAAACAGAAAGTGAACTGGAAGATTTCAAGAGAAACAGTATACTTCAACTTCTTGCGTTCATCAGAAACAGTGGACATAATAGCAGCAGTTCTTTTTGTACCATCATCTGAAACACTGACTAGAACTCTCCCACCTTGTGATCCATAATTTACACGCTTTGGGTCTTCAACGACTGTGTTATCCAAGCCGACATCACCGCTGAAATTGATAGAACATCGTTCAAGATTAACATTGATGAGTCGGATCCCTTTCCCTGATGACTTGGATGAGCGTGCCTCCCCGTCTTTCAATTTACTTTTGGAGCCTGAAAATGTTTTGGACAGAGCTTGCAAGGACATAGCAGCTGCTATCAGTGATTCCATACGTTTCATTGTTAAGTACACACCCATCCCAGTCACATCAACTGATAGAACGAGTCCAGATTTCAGATCCTTCTCTTTGACTGCGTCAACATCTTTTTTCCCCCAGTCCAAACTAACTTTTGCTATGTGCAATAGAGATCCAGAGTTTGTTTCCACACCAAATAAACTTTCTTTTGAGCATTCCTGATATTCATCAGAGAGATGCAAATTTATTTCACCAAGCTCCGTGTGTATGGTGGTTCCTGCACTTGATACGTTATTAGCAAACACGTGTGAAGATTGTGAGCAGCCCTACAAATTTCAAAGAAAATTTTCAGATCAGATGCTTATATGTGTTTCCGTAAAACAGGGAATATTTCAAAGTATAGAAAAAAAATGCTACAGTCATGGTACCACAGCATATTTGATGCCCTAACTACATCCAAGGTTGAAGAGATGAACTCACTTTACATCAGTAATGCTTCCTTTTCATTGTCAAAAGGATTGTTCAATTCTGTTCTATGCTCTTTTAGCCTTCCACACTGAACTTTCTGACCTACCAAATTCTATTGTCATTACTCATTACAAAGGTTCTACTTTGCAAAAGAAAATAATCTAATTTTCTATTTTGGATAAAGAAAAATGCTCCAACTATGATACCACCTTGCTTTCTAAAACAACACATCTCAACAGTACTCATGAAAGTTTTGGCTTTGAAACGGCGGTGGGGATATTTGTACTAAAAGGGTTCCTATTTAATAGTCACAATAACACTCAAGGAGCAAGGCTTATATTGAAAACCTGATTTACAATTGATATACTTAATCGTGAACTAGAGAGAGCAGTTCAAAATATAGAGCTGGGACACTTTACCAACCTAAAACTCTAGCTAATATTACAAGCAAATAATCCCACGACGTTATGAAGCACTGCAGTTTCTGGATGAAAAACCTCTTAAGAGACTGCAAAAGAGGAAAAATTCATCAACAGAAGTTGACGAGCGGTACCTTCTATGTTCAATTTTAAGTTTTTTGTATTCGCCTGTGTCATTATCTTCTACCTCTTATTTACTCACATAGAAAGAAATGAGAAGTACAATTTCATCAGCCGAAAGTGCAGAATATAAGGAACTTCACCACTTACATGAAACAAAGGCAAGCCAGTCATACTATAGAGGACAATGGTCATCTCAGGAGCCGAAGCAGTACATGTCCACAAGAAAGACTTGGAGCTCGTTGACTTCGCCCTATTTACTTTAGGAGCTTCATCTTTTAGCACCATCTTTTTCTTTTTCATGGCAAGAAAGTGCATCCACGGCTTCAATCTACTCAATATTACATGACATTGAGTACCACCAAGGCGTACATCAATCTCAGCCCTGGTGACTGCGGTTTCCTGCAGAGTTTAATAAGAAAAAACAAGTCTAAGCATTTTGCTTCATTTGGGGCCCATGAACCGCATGGTGATCTTACTCAAGTGATACAAGCTCCAGTTGTTCTCATTTTTGTTTTGAAATACACCTTTTATCAAAGATAAGAAAAAAATCCTCATATCACAACATATATTAGATTAGATGTTACAATAAAATTACAGCTAACCTGTATCGGGACATAAATGGAAGAAGCAACGTTGACCTTTAATACTTCCAAGACAGAGGTGTCTGCTTCTCTGAAAAGCTACAATGAAGAAGGAGAAGAAGAAAAGACAATCATGAGTAACCAAGCACAAAGGGAGCTGTTATCATTACTAGTCCATTTGATTGAAGCTCGTACATGTATTTCACTTAGATCTAGTTGGACATCAAGCTTCATACTATCCCCTCCGTCTTCACTTGATTGTGACTTCCAACTTTTCAACTGAATTCCCATTATTTGATTCTCGACAAGAAGATCGTGCTCTTGATGAACAAACCTCAGTTCCAACTTAGGTAGACTGAAGGAAGCCTAGAAGAAAAAAAATCTGTCAGTCAAGAGGCGTGAATACCAGAAAAGTATTGGACTATTGGTTTAATTAAAAAAAAAAGACAAGCAGATAAACAAAGTTCCAGCATAACCTGATATAGTAATAGGACTATCAAGAATAAAAGAACCGTGTCAAAAAGAATAAGAGATAATAAAGAAGAGAGACCCTAGTCCAACTGCTTTATACCAAACAAAATAAAACTGTGGTTCTGTAGCTCTACAAACATAATCTCAGTTTCAGGCACCCATATGTAATGGGATTTCTTAAATACAATTTTAGTCCAATCAAATTAAAGAACACAACCTAAATTTTGAAAAAATTGCAAAATCAGACCCTATTACCTCATTCCCCAAATTTCCTTGCTTGTGTGCCTCATACACATAGCCCAATCAAATTAAAGAACACAACCTAAATTTTGAAAAAATTGCAAAATCAGACCCTATTACCTCATTCCCCAAATTTCCTTTCCCTGTCCTCTCTTTTCTTGTGGTTTTTGGTTTGCGCATCGCCATCGGCTCAATTCGAGCTCGATTTATTCTTCAAATTTGAGGAATATTGGCTAATAACCTAATTGGACATCTACACTGAAGGATCTACGTGACTGAAGGTATTTTCCACCAAAAACTACGAACTGGTTGTTTTTCCATCTCTTTAATGTTCGTTTTTAGTTTTAAAAGTTTTGGATTTGATTCTTGAAAATCTATCCAATTTGTGTGTGTTTTATGAATTAATGTTTAAGTAATGTTAGAAAAGCATGAAATGATGTAGTTTTGCATTAGATTTGGTCCATAAGTGAATAGAATTGATCGAAAAAGGGTTGTCTTTGTTTGATTTCAAACTTTTGCAGCCAAGAACTGTGAATGATGGAACCCGACACAAGAATAGTCGTTCCACATTGGGTCTCAACATGGAAATACAGTTTTCACCTTGGGACTCAAAAAGGTTGAACATCAGTTCCACGTTGGAACCCAATCGTGGCTGTTGGCATGGGATGCCGATCGTACAGCAGCATCTAGTGGGATAAGTATTTCCACGGTAAGATTAGGTGTGGCTGTGTTTTATATTTTTTACAGATGTTAGGTTGTCTGAGTGGAATTAGACTAGAAGTTATCTATATTAAGGCGGAACATTTACCAATAAATTTTAAAGCAATTTAAATCATGAGACTGATAATCAGTATAAGTTGGTGTAGTTGAAGTGTAACCAAAATTTGGTAACCATGCTTTGGCATTAGGAATGGCAATCTCATGGTCTCGCCCGCATCCAATGGGTGCCCGAAAAAAACGGGTGAAAACCCGTCAACACACATGTGCAACTGGTGACGGATATGGGTGAACACCAGGACCCAAACCCACTAGTTGAACTAGACCTGAACAAATCCGGGCCGGCCCGCCCGTTAAAAAACACGGGTATGGGCTTGCATTTTGGCCCGGCCCGCTTGTTCACGTCAGAGTGTTAGATTTAGCCCGCGGGCTGGCCCGTATATATATATAATATTAAAATTCAACTAAAAGTAAATAAGTGTAAACACGGGCGGGCGGGCCCGTCAGCCCGCCCGTGTTTACACATGGGTGGGTACGGGCCTTGCTGGAGGCCCGTTCAAGGTGGGCCAGCCCGGGCATTTCGGGCAAGATTTTAGATTTGGCCCGGCCCGAGCCCGCATTTGGTCAAGTCTACCCACTACCCATAGCCAGCTCATCGCCCATTTTAATATAAATATTGTATGCTTCAATAATATATAAGATTACACCAAAAATATTGTTAGTATAAATATGTTTTATACTTTAAGAATATATAAGATTACATTAAAATTTCATGACCTCTAGAATTCCTAATCTTTTGTTACTTTATTTGTCTTTATGACCGACCTTGTTGGAGCTACTTATTTTCAAGTTCCGTGAACTTTAAGGTTAAACACAGTTTCATGACATACAAATTCTTCAGTTTAGAAATTGAAATAAATAAATCTTGTTATTTTTTTCATAAAAAATTCTTACTAGAGAGGACGAGACAAATAGAGTGTGGATACTATGAGATTCTAACGGGAGACAAGTCAGACAACTTTGTGTAATGCTACTTGGTTTAATGATTTTGATTTTTTTTTCATTTTGATATCATTTTATGTTTTGGAACTATGTAAGATATTTCGAATTTATAATTTCATTTCAACTATGTTAGGAGTTAAGACTTAAATTAGATTGAATCATATAATCAATTTTAGATTACAGAATTTCATTTTGTTAAAAATTTTGGTTGAATATTAGCTTAAAACATGTAAATTTCACCCAAAAGAACCCGATCCACCCAGTGGAGACGGGTGACAAAAGCTATGGGTCGGAGGGAGTACGGGTGACAAAAGCTATGGGACGGAGGGAAGCGGTACGTCCACCCATCACCCGACCTAGTGTCATCCCTATTTTGCATGGATTCATGGAAAACATTGAACATAGATATTAGTTATAAAAAAAAAGTAGTACAGAATGTGGTCCTTCAAAATGAGCAAATGTGGCACACCAGAACCTGTAATTCTAGCAAAATGAACAAATGTGGCACACCAGAATCAGTGAAATGCAATTATCTGCTACCCTTTCTGCCTTATCTGGAAACCTTATGTAGGTTAAGGCAGGTAAACAGATTTTATGGATGACCAGAATGAAACGAAAAGTTGGGAGGACCAAGTTCTTGAAGGGAAATTTTGATGATACTGATAGCACTGCTATTTTGGCATTTGTATAAAAAGAGAAACTGACAAAACCATATTACTGGCAGATATTGTGGGTTAGCATACTTAATTCAGGTATACAGAATCATAAAATATTGATACTATGTATAATAAAGTACTTCCTTGTGGAAAAGAATAAGAAAAAGTTATTCTTTGTGCCTGTTAATATAATTTCTATCTATAAAGTTACAATCCAATGTTGCATGGACATACCTTTTCTGGCAATAAGATCGAGTACTTTGCCATCACTCCTTGCTTCTTTTGTGGATCTATTGTAGTGCTTTGGTCGAGAGCTGACACAGAAACTGTGTCACAAACCTTCTTAGATGGAGTTCTGCTTTTAAGCAGCAGCTTCTCACTCAAACTCATCATAATCCCTCCACATACAATGTCCAAATCCTTCATAGCCACCCCTACTTCCCTGTCATGAAAAATCCAAGTGCAACACTGATTTCATATTGTTCATGTACAGAATTCACCCAGATCAATAAAAAAAAAAAATTTATGCAATATCTTTTAAAAAGACTAGAGGAAAGGAAATCAGGTGTACAGAGAATGCCATTTCATTATGGAGGCATAATATATTTTTCAGCAAATCAATTGCTACAGTAATTCAACAAGTTGCATTACTTAACAAGTGTGTATCAGACCTTTGTTGGTTAAATTTTACCAAATCATATATAATTATTAACAAAAATTACTAGATATTTTATGTTCTTTCTGGGCCAAAATAGTAATAGTTTAAATATAGACTGCGTAGTAGGAAGTTCTTCATTCAAGTAGAATAAGGCTATGCTGTGATCAGCATATTTCTTTTCAGGTGGGTTGAAGTAGTGGACATTTGGGCTATTTGGTGGCACTGCATCCCAATTTTGACCACAAGAACCCCTAAATGACAATCATAATGTCTCGTTTTTTTATTATCAAACATGAAACACCAATATGTTACCAATAACAATGTCACATATCAAGACTTTTGGCGTAGATCAACAACCTCGGGTTCTTGGAGAGGCATAAAGTAATAAGAGAATGGCTCTAATTACCAGGAGAGACTAAATAGACCAATAGAATAGGCAACAATGTTTAAGTGCTCAACCTGTCCAGGATAGCACATTAAGAATAAAGTAAGGCATCCCAACACATGTGCATCTGGAAAGTAACATAGAACAAAGAAATTTGAGAGCATGACTAGTACATATACTAGGCAACAAAGTTGAGCCCAATAGCACTGCATGAGAATAAAAACAATGTATTACAATGTCATATGCATCCACAAAAGCGAACATAGAACTAAAAATGTAAGCCAGGCAGCCCGCAAAGAGACGGATTGAAGTAAAGATAGCAGCCTACCTATCATGACCAAACTCACAAGAAAGAGACAGCTCCTCGCAGCTAAATATGGAAGAGGCCCTTTCCTCTATAAGGGAATTCTGACTAGCAAGACCACCACCATTATCACTGAGACTTGTAGCCTGATCAATGCTTACATGTTCTTCTCCCATATAAGCAGCAATAGATGAAACAAACAACTTAAATAACAGGTTGGAATTTGCTCTTCCATCTTTAGAAATATCTACTCGGAACTCTTTAATCTCTAAGGTAGCTTTTGGAGTCTGCAGTTTTTCAATAAAAAATTAGGAACATTTTGTTTAAATAAAAAAGGAAATAACTGAAACCATACAGTATACTGTTGCAATGAATATGTGACTTTTAAACAGAATGTGAAAGACGCAACAACATTACAATAACAATAGTAAGTCAGAAGGGAATGTGTACAATAAACATTTCTACTGCTTCCTTCTGTGAATCAATCCGTAGCAAGGTCACATTAGCTTCCACTCCTCCCACACAGTCATGAAGTTTCTTTAATCTTACAAAACATATAAACATAATTGAGAACTTCCGTAACTGAGAGCCTACTTATTTAGAAACACATCCTTTTGAGTGTTACATATAGAATATAAAATCCTTTACAATGGTAGCGCCATAAATTGACACCAACTTGCTACCCAATAGCAAAACAAATTTCTCAAATAACTCCTGAATCACTTAAAAGGAATAGCTAGTTTGTTGATGAAAGAAAATCTTATATATAAAGCACCAAAGAAAATAGTACATATTTCTGAAACGCTCCCAAAAACTGCTAATATGACACAAAAACATATACCAACTATTTCAGAACCACAATTTTCATTTCAAAATTGTAGTGTTATGAAAAATTTTGAAGATCACACTTCAAAGTTTCTTTGTCTCTTAAACCAGCTAGTACACTGGAAATTCCAGGTAGGCAAGAGTACCGATCAATCGAGAATATAAAGTTGCTACAAACATCTACAGAAGAGTAAAGAAACTTGTTCTGTGAATTCCATTACCTTCAATGACAAATCTGATACTGAAACTGACAAAAATCTTGCCACATTAGCTAAAGCTATCCATTTTCCCCTGCCTGAACCTGATCTTCGTGACTTCCGAGACCTACTCTTCTGTTTTTCTTCACGTGAGGGTCTTAGTACAACTTCTAAATCAGAAATAAGCAACTGCAACTTTGGATCCTTTGAAAGAAAGCCAAATCCAAGATTAGCCAAAGATTGGCGTAAACTCAGTCTGATTTCTCCAATAGAAAGTGATTCAACAGTACCCTGCAAACAATGTCCCATTAGAAACTCTTATAACAGCCAAAAAACGATGTCGATATGAAGAAGTGTCCAATTAATCAGGCATTAAAGCAGAAGCTTTCTTGCACCATTTTTATCAATCTACCGACATCATCCATCTCAAGGTAAGCCAACGTAACTCATATTGACGCCAACATCTACCAAGATATTTGCAAAACTACTGATGGCTGGAGAGAATAGGGGGCAGAAAAGAATTTTAAAAAAAAGGTCATAAAAATCCCAACCTTTTTGAACTTCACCACCACATCCCTTAGACATTTCCATCCACCAACACGGAATCGAACAGATGCTCCCATTATGTGACTCAATGCCAAAGCCAGCAACCATGCCACAAATCTGGAGAGAAAAAAAAGCCCCATAGATAGTGTTTAAAGCAAAAGAGAATAGCATGATCCGTGATAGAAACTGGGGTTCAAATGCAATGTACTAATTAATGAGTCTAGAAGTTTATGGATGGAGAGGTTTTATAGATTCACTGTTCAAGTTAAGTCTGGCATTAAATCTACAGGTGACTTGCCTATGGAATTTCCAATTTGTCACTAAACCATAAAGGGACTGATTGGTATTTCTCTTACTTATCCCATTGTCCTTTTGGGCCATTATCATGGTCAGATTGATCAGAAATACCAAACATCGATTCTGAAAAGAAAAAAAGGACAAATAGACACCCTAAATGCACTGGCTAGTTGCATCAGAATTTTAGCCACCGTTCCCTGTAGCCTAGCGATACAAATATCAGTAGAACTACATAAATGGTAGAGGTTGTGCGAGCTTGATTTGGTTATGCGTTTGGTTAATTTATATCTATACTTGCTGCATATCAAGCAACTTGATTTAGGCTAAATCTGGGTCTAACAATTCCTCTTTGAAGAACACAGAAACAATCAAACAATTATTTATGACCTACTAAAAGATGCAGGTTTTCTCCATCACTGCTACCTTTCCATAGTGCATATATAGAACTAAGTACAGGATCAAAAACCCGCAAATCAAAAAGAGAAACTCCATGCAAAAACTAAGCTACACTGCAGAATCTCTTGCACTAAACTCATTCATCACCAGATTTCATAAATATTCAGGGTGTCCAACAACATCATTCTGGTGGTATCCAATTCTGAAAGAAGCTAAGCTTAAGTCAGGCATAGCAAACAATTTCCAGAAAACGCGGTAAAATTCCGTCAGATTGAGCCCTAATAGCTAATTGAACAATATTTAATTCTACTAGTTCTACTGTTATAATTGCCATCAAACAACGAAAGGAGGATACATATATGATACGAATATAGCAACTTGAATTAAGCTTACTCTGAGCCTAACAAATCCTATTTGAACTTCAAAGAACACACAAACAAATTCTGAAATACTACATGAAGAACTAAACAAATCTTTTAAGCAGATGCAGATTATCACCTCCAAAGCTAACTTCCCCTGGTACATAGTTGTAGCTATGTACGGTATTTAAACCCCGCAAAGAAAATGAGAAACAACATGAAAAAACTAAGCAAGGCTATATAAAACCTCTTCATTTGTCTCCAGACTTTATAAATATTCATGATGTCCAACAGAATCACTCTTGCGTATCCAACACTTACAGAAGCAAGGCTTTGTGCATACAACCAATTTCAAGATAATGCAGTAAAATCCCAATAGATTAAATAAACGGGATAAGAGCATAGCAACTCTATTGGGATTTGTTTCAGCATTTAGTTAACTTACTTGAATACTTGCTTCTGCACATCAGGCAACTCTATCTAAGTTGATTCTGAACCTAATAATTCCTGTTCGAAGAAAATACCCAAACATGTTCTGATGACCTACTACGTCTACACCTAAACAAATCAAATATTTCAAACAACTGATGGTTGTCTCCTCCAATGTTACCATTCCACAGGATCTGAACCCCAACTTAATGCAAAGCTTAAGTTGCCCTCAACAACCAATTTTAAGATAATGTGAAAAAATGAAACCCTAATAGCTATTAATCACTGTCCAGTTCTACTGTTATAATCCTCATCAAAATAGCAAAATAGCAAAATAGCAAAATCGAAAGAAAGCAGGGGCGAAAGCGGCTTACATGAAAGCGATCCATAGGATGATGGAGACGAAGAAGAATCCAAACAGAAACCTCGCAGGTGAAGCCGCCATCATCAACGGACTGACACTTGTTTGCTTCACATCCAAACAAGAGTTTGGCCGTCCAAAACCTATTCTACAAGAGCATCACACCACGAAAGGCACGAATCCCCCATGAATGATCACAATCCCGTAACAAAAGGGAAAAAGAAACCTAATGAACAAAAGAACCCCTCAAAGCGTGACTTTGATATCATCGAAAAATTCCCTATAATCAAACCCCCCAAACGGCATCCAAAACCCCAACACCATTCTCCGAGGAATTCTGCAAATTTGTCGAAAAAGTGAAGCGTAGAAGATAAATTGGAGTAGGGGGCGAGACGATCGAAGCTTCAGTAGGTCACAAGAGACAGATAAAGACGGTGAGAAGTCTGATCCGTGATGTGCTCTTTTGTGTAGAGAGAGAGGGGGAAGGGAAGGCTTGAGATGACCAGTGGTGGGGTGCAGAGAAGTGTACGAAGTATTAAACGATTTTCTTTCCATTTCTACTTTTCCATTTTTTTTACTTCTTTTTCGTTAAGCGGTATTGGAACGACGTGCGTCACGTCTCTTAGGTTTATAACCATCGAATACGCTAGTTCACTTTACTGACGATAATCGGTCGGTTGGTGGGGACATGTCCGGCCGGCCGTGTGTAGACATGGCAAACGCGGACATGTCCGGCCGGCCGGCCGTGTAAACGGACTTTTACGGGTGGACATGGCGCATAAGAGGCATGTCTGAATCGCTAAATCCGGCTCGAAAGCTCGTTTTATATACTTTTTTAATTTAAATTTATAAAATATATATATGCGAATAGTAGGACGGCGGACGTCTATGTGATCCACGTAAGGGAAGATTTATGTTGAGGTCGTCGGACGTCTTAGTGTTTAGATGGATAAATCGGGAAGCATGCTTGTATTACGTGTTTCCTCCGTTCGCTTTTGACATTTTTGGTTTTCTTGCACCCCTATTATGTTGATGTTCTTAAGATGGTACAATAAGTCTTACACGTTATGTCTCTTAGATCATCAAATGTTGTTTTTAGGTAACTCAGTTTGGCGGCGCAGCTTGTTGTCCGTCTCCTATCTAGCTTGATGTAATTAATTATTAAATTAATGAGAGTTAAAAAAAAATTGAATGCTAGAAAAGAAAAGAAAAAAGGAATCGAACCCGATACCTCAAAATAAGGTTATTTATTTTATATTTAATATGTATAACTTTTATTTTTCAAAAAACATATATATAAAAAAACGGGGATGCCCACCCGATCCGGGTGGGTACGGACAAGACCCCAGGTCCGAAGTCCGGCCCGCAAAAAAATGATAAACTTTTCATGAGAGCCCGGCCCGGGTCCGGGGATGTCCGGGTCTAGTCAGACGCAATCCATCGGCAAAAGTTGTCCACCTCCTCCAAATCATCACTTGGTAAGCATCTAACGATTGAAGTTAATGGATCGGTGAGATTTTAAGGTGTTCTACACCATATTTATAAATTTGTAAATAGAATTAAACATTTTCTCAAAATCAAGATCATACGTAAATTCAACTAAAAATTACAAGTAAGATCTAAAATAATCAAATTATAGCAAAATCATTTATCTAGATAAAATATTGTTTAAGGTAATAAAACGTTATAGAGTTTCGAGCTTTAATTCATAGGTCTTACCTCCCACCTTATTACCAATTTGACAAAGTATAATTCTTTAGTTTTTATTTTAAACTTAAAATACATATGTGATGCGTGACGGGCCTACTTTACATAGGCTAACGAGCGTTAGCTACATACATGATCGTTACATAACGCAAAAAAAAAACATCTATAACGATTGTGCATATACATGCACGATAGTTTCATAATGTTTTTTTATGATTGCTAACGATCATTAGCCTGTGCATGATAACGATCATTAACCTATAACAAAAATTTAACAAGCTAACAATCGTTAGCATATAGCTAGCTATAATTAGCTTGTTCTTTTTTTTAGCCAACGATCGTTAGCTTGTTTTTTTCCCACATGTCAAGGACCGTTAGCATGTAACTAACGATCGTTAGACATTTGGGGGGAAAAAAAGTTTAATGTAGTTAACGATCATTATTATTGTTTTGTTGCACGAACGTAGATAATGATTGTTTCTAATGTATAACGAACGTCAAACTAAATTAATCGATTGAAAGCATGCATAATTATATTATTTTGTTTCCTAATTTATCAATCTATTTATTGATAGTAAATCTTCTTATTTCAATATAAAAACATTTAAGGATCGTCGAATTAATACACGAATGACTCAGATTTAGCGTCTACATAAGACATGATTCTAGTGTAACTTAGTATGTTCTTGTGCATATGGCACCAATAATACACATGATATGTTTAAATGGAAACAAAATATTTATGCTCCGATTAACGGTGTCGGAGTTTGCTTATTCCAATTGTCGGAGTTTGGTAACAAGAATGATAATTTTAACTGTGTGCACGAGTAGTTAACAAGAATAATAACTTTTATTGCCGGCATGGGTAGTTAATTTACACGTTACACATGCACGGATATGTTACATGCACAATATCAATTTTCATGTACGTATCGTAGGAATTTATAAATGCACGAATATTTTATAGGCACGGGTATAAAAATCATGCACGTTATGAATGTACGTCGTTCATAAAGTTTAAATATAAGCACGACTAAGAATATAAGTGTAATATAACATGTAAGCGTGTGATTGAGAATGTAGGGTGCATGCACTAATATAAAACATACTACATGGCTACCTTTTTAGAGAGGGGTTGCATGACTAAACATTAGCAGCATTAATATTGCCTACACACGCTACTCACGCATTGCTGGATTGAAAAAGCATTGTAAGACTAATTTTATTGAATATAAACTTTATGTGCACGAGTTTATACTAACGTACGAACATCTAATACCTCTAAGGTGTCCGTGTATGTTTAAACTTAACTTGTAAAAATAAGAAAGGATCATGCATGACTTGCAAAAATTATAATTATTTTATACAAACAAGTACACATAACTTCTCCCATGATGGCTTGTAATTCTTCCGATCGACGTAGGAACGGAAATAATACAGGATGTAAGTAATAGGTTCATTGTGTGTACTTAAGTTGGCAATAAATACCTTTAATTATTACATGTAATTGTATATAATTATCCAAAAAATACAAGCGTACGTAATTAATTGGTATAAAAAATAAGAATGAATTATGATCGTTGATTGTGTTTAATCATGTGGTCGGTGTTTGTTCTCACTTCTTACCGTGAGCTATGCTCTCTCTCTCTCTCTCTCTCTCTCTCTATATATATATATATATATATATATATATATATATATATTATATATATATATATATGGGGTCAAGTTCATAAGAGAACAATTTTAATAAGATGAATAAGAACCTTTAAAAGTCGTTAGATTATTAGTTGTACGGTTTATGATCAATACACTAGTATGGTAAGTATTATCTTGTTTTACTTAGAATATTTCATTTTAATGCTTTAGGAAAGAAGCGTAATATTAGGAATTTATATTTCCATGAACACGGATTTCGAACCTATCACACATGGCACGACACATTAATGTTCAAGTAATAATAACAAACCACGTTCATGAACATATGTTTCAATGCTCGTGTTTGATGAATAACACGTTCATGAAAATCCTGGAAGTTTGTAGGCAATCTTTTCGTTCATGAACATAATGTGCATATTAGTATCAAACTCGAACAAATGACACGTTCATGAACATATGTTATAATTGTTTGATGAATAACACGTTCATTGACACTGGCAATGAATCTTATATAACAAATCATTGACACGAGCAAGCAAACACTAGCAATGACAATAACAAGTGAACACGATATGAATAACATGCTCATCTTTTTTTCTCGTGTTCTCTCGTTCTTATCTGTTTTATTCTGGTCTTGTTCGTCGGCCAGTAACGAAGGTTTTGGAAGAACTAACTATATGCTATTATTGGTAATTGGACGAAATATTTACCATACGGGCAAAAGGGATGATACATCATGACATAAGGAAAATATTTTTGACGGATAAATCATTTAAACAGGGTGGATCTTAGCCGTTCAATTTTTTAATCCAGCGAACATTAGATGTTCTCATTCCTATCCGTAACATTGGTTCTCACCCGAACCAATTTCTGTATATATAAAGAGATATATAGAATCATGTAGAAACTTTTCTTAGAATATGTAGTATGAACCTCTTCACATACACACGATCTAATATCATGAATTGTCCCTATATAATGTTTATAAGGCGAGAAATAACATTTAAGGTAACAATTAAGTAACTTACATGCAAATCCTTTACTTTGCTTGAGTCGCAATGAACATCAAGTCAGATGTCACTTTAGGGTTTTGAAATGTAGTTAGTAGATCCTCCATCCATTCTATTACCAATTTGATAAGTTGGAACTCATTAAAATTCGTTTTTAAACGTAAAATACATAACATAATAACATTTTATTTTTATTTTTATAATAGCTAAAGATCGTTAACTTTTGAATAACGATCGTTAAAAAAAAATTTTTTTTTTCTTTAACGATCGTTAATTTACAACTAACAATCGTTAATTGTTAAAACAAGTGAAAAACAAAAATTCCGTTCATTAATCACATCTAAGGATTTTTGTACGATTAACTACCGTTAATTGTGATTAAAGATTGTTAATCACAATTAATGATCGTAAATCGTAAAAAAATTGTCGAAAAAAAATAATATTTTTTTTTATTTTCGATTGTTGATTAACGAGCATACAATAACGTTATTTTTTAATGTTCATCCATAAATTATATATGTTCTTTCCTATTATAAAATTCTATTAATTGTTGGTGAATATTATATGAACAGTTTGGTGAAACTCTCCTAGGAATGCTTATGGCGGTCGTTTAATCTAGAACATTCGTTCATTAATCCAACAATTTATAGAGGTCCTTACTCCCTACTCTAAGCTTACGTGGTTCTTGTAGGAAAATTTGGATTTTGACTTTAGACTAGTACTTTATATGAAAGTCAAAAATATACTTACGATCGAATTTGATATATATATTTATTTTTTATTAAATGTTCTACGTATCCGTAAGACCGGAATCAAATCTTACATAGTTCTTTAAAAATAAATATTTGAATATAGTATTTGATTGTAAATTTATGATCAGAAGTGTCATCGGATGAATCCAAGTTTAAACCATATTTATAAAATTTTTCGTACGGGTCACTTTTACAAATATGTTACTTTTAATACTTGCTTCTTGCAAATTCCGCTTGTCTCGTAGATTCATTAATTTATCAGCTTTGTTTATATATGTTAAGATATACTTATGCAAATGGATCTTCATTAATCAAAAGCAAGCAAAGTATTTGATAGATAATTAAATGATGGCATTATGGAACATTTGATAGCCTTTTAACATGGACATTAAAGTAATATATATATACTTCTTCTTGTAGCTCATGCAAGATTTCGGTATACTCTCGTCAAATAGTGCACGTTTACTTCTATTGTGCAACTTTTTACCATTCAAAACTCGTACCCGTAACGAATATCATTTTAATTTACAAACTGACATGGCTAGTATATAGTTAAATGTGATCATAAATTATAATTTATTGGTATAATCACGTTTCTTTTTAGTTTTCAAATCATAATAAATATCACTTTCTCTACGACATAGGAAAAAAATTTAGATGGCATAAATAAAACTAATAGATCTACCAAAAACTCCTTTATTGTAAACATTAGAGCCATATACTTTTAACAACATGACCTTATATCACAGTTGGACTTGGACTCAACGGTAGAAAAAAGTCACATTTGACGAAGTTTGAACTTTGCAGTGGTGGAATTTTAGGAAAAGTTATGGTCATTTTGATAATTTCATTAAAAGTTAGGATTCCCAACCCTTTCTCTATAAAAACTTTCTTACTAGTCTAGGGACCTTCTAGAAGTTGACTAGAAGATATAATATGTTGTTAAGACGTTTTTCCGTTTGATCAGGTATTTGATATTGTATGCAAGTGTAGACGATAACGGGTAATAGCCGATCATCGATCAGTTCATGTATGTCTTATGAACTTGCTTAGCTAGCTCTTTTGGTATTAGCGTGTGTTACTATAGTGGTGTGTGTTTGGTACTATATTAAATATAACACGATTAGGATGACTGTTCTTTTCTTTTAAGTCCCAAATGTATGAGAGGATGATCTGATGATGAAATATATCGGTAGATGGATAGATCAAGGTCGAACCTTAAGGACGATTTCTGAAGCACATAAAGTACATGATGGCCTAATTACACAATCGACAATCGAGATCCTAGAACCCTTTTGTACAATCTGACACGAGAGGGAACGATGGTCCCTAGAGCACAATGAGGCGTGCAAGGAAAAAGCCTGAGAAACCCTACTTGCCACGCGCAAGAAAAACAACTCAAGCAAGTCCAAGCTAAAGGCCGAACAAGACGTCACTCGCTCTCTACTTGCCACACGGGAGCCTAAATATCGAATTGTCTTTAGCAAATACCGAAAGAAAATGGTTTAATTCAAAGCCAGGGTTATTCTACAATGAGGATTGAGTTCCCTATTTATGGGGTGTGGGTCGAGTGGTCTCCAAGCAAAAGATCGTGAGGAAAATAATAAAATAAAATCCATCCTCTAGTAAGATATGATCTTCTAAAACTTGGGCAACAAGCATCTCTAGAAGATAAGTTCTCTCAAGCTTATTTTTAAGCTTCTCTATTAGAAGACTTAAATTATCTACAAAATGGTTAAAATAACATGGATTGGAAAATAACTTTTAAAAGCCCAAAATTAACCTTTAATTAAAAGATGTCTTTATGGGCTAAAAAACATAACATTCGATCCAAACTCAGCCACATTTGTGGCCTTTAGACGTGACTCATGCACGTGCATGCTTAGTCCGCCTTCCATGCATGGACGTCCTCGCATATGCATGCTTGCCCCTCCTTGCATGTGTGACCGTCATGGTTTGGACGTGGGACCTTGCATGCATGCTTCTTCTGGGTCCTTTTTTATTGGTTAGCTTGCTTTAGGATGGATGTGAGCACGAGGTCTTTTGTTGTTAAGGAGTGCAACTTCTTGTATCTCCTTCTTCTCCTTGTTATTTGTCATTGGATTCTCATGTAGAGATGCATGCAGGACTAGTGTGTTAGGCTTTGTAATGCATCATCTTCCTCTTCGTTCGGATTGCATATAGATTCTTCCTTTTTCTTCTTACATTCCACGTGATCATGCCTTTCCTTGCTCTTGACTCCTTCCTCTTGCTCATAAGATGTGTGGGTCCTAGATCCTAAGATGCTCTTGCATCAAGATCCATGCAATAAACAACGAAGACAAGACACACAAGAAGGCCTAGTGGACGCTTTTGTGCACTTTTGGTAAAACGAAGGTATAAGAGACCTCAAGGTGAACCAGAAGACCCACAAGTACTCGTTGAAAATGTATTTCGAAGGGTTACAACTTTTTACTCTACACCGAGAGTTGAATAGAAAGACCTCCAAAAATGGTCAAATATCAAGAAGACAAGTTTTGACATCTACCTCGACCGAGGTAGTTGTCAAGCAATCCGAGCCAGGGAGTTTAACTACATGAGGTGCCCGTATATTATAAGGCAATACCTTGGGCTGACACTTTTGCCTACCTCAGCCGAGGTAGTTGTAAGGCAGTCCTATGTAGTCAATTAATGTTGAAATGATTTTTGAACGTCCATTTGTCTTCTTATGTGGGGAATGATGCCCCCAACTCTTCATATAAATACTTATACCTACAAATGTAGCAACTCATGCCCATTTCTACCACAAACACTCAAAATTCTAGATCAAAACAAGTTACCATGAGTTTGTTCTTGATGATTTTGAAGAAAGTCAAGAAGAAAAGTCTCTATTTTTCACTTGATAATTTATTGGGTGAATTGGCTAAATAGCATTTTTCGATAATAAGTTGTACAAATTGTCCCCCTCACAAAATCATTGAAATTTTATCCCCTTTCTCTGCAATTTTCATTCTCTCATGTCTCTCCCTTCTAACTAAGGGATATACACTTAAATAAATTATTGGAAAGGACAACCACTTATTTTAATTATTGAAAGTGGATACCTCATCCAAATTTCTCTAATTAATTAATTTATTTCTCTAACTATTTTTTGCTTAAATCTTTTATATATTGCCTTCATCTACATTTTGAGATGTTGTTGGAGTGTTTTAGATTATATTTTATCATGGGTCACTAAGCCCAATTTCTAGGATTAGGGATGAAAGTCGCAATCCATGATTATTGTAACACCCCGAATCCGTAGGACTCGAGGCGCTACTGGGCTACGATCTCACAATGGATCCTGACCCTAGCCTGACAACAATTTCACTGAATCTTACAACAAGACACCGATAGATTAAATACAAAACATCAAACTGTTATAAAAGTATCAAAAGGTTTATACAACGTTGCTGAGTACAAACAAAACATAACGTATATACATGATCAAAATACCCCGTAACCCACGAGTATAACCCCAGTGTACGGAGCCCTCAGCAGATCACCCACTCTGGATCACTGTGCAGTTCTCCTAACCTGCAAAAGATCTACAACACGGTATAAAACCGTTAGCTAACCATACACAAATATAGGAATATGCCAGAGCACAAACACACATCAAAAATCTTAACACATCATCATGCTTTCACACATTTACCAGGTTCATTATCTTTATGAAGTCCATCAATCAACTCATATATAAATATCCATATAAACATAAGTGACACGAGGAATATAACCCTCGCCTCTAGGTACTATAACCAGCTGGAATGGTGCCTGGAACACCTCCCCGTGTACCCTAAGGGAATGGAGAGTGCCCGAACCGTTTACCAGGTCTGGCCTGACCACAGAGAACCCCCAACTCCTAGCGGGATGAATGAAAAAGTTGTCACAGCCCTACAATGGGCAATCAATACATCATAGGTCGGTGACCATCATAACACATGCTATAAACATATAACACACACCACTCATGCACAACATCCTATAAAGGAATGACAACTAAGTAAGTCCTACGGACTTACCTCAACCTCGGGAGTCTCAGACTCAAACTCAAACTGCTCCGCTCTGGAGATCAACACAGCCTAAACAAGGTATAACACATATATCACACTCATATCCATAACAGGGTCACACCTAGACCCAAGGGATCCATAAGGATCATGTTCCAACTCGTAAACCTCAAAGCCGTAACCGGCATAAACGATACCGTACTCAACCTCACTCTAACCTTATACTCGTACCTAGCATGCTACTAACGCTCATACTAGGAAAGGAAAGGATCTACCTAACTCTAGGTAGAACCGGAACAAAATGCACTTGCGTGACACAAGGGACGCAGGGGTGGAAGGCAGGTACCGCGGGCGCGGCGGGACGTAGCCGCGGGGGCGGTGACAAGGAACGCTGGCAAACGCAGGCACGCCGCAGGCGCTGCGACACGGTAGCCGCGGGGGCGGTGACTCTCGGCCGCGGGGGGCGACAACGCAGAATGCAGTCTCGTGGTTTCTCTTTAGCTCTTCCCGTGATCAATCACTTCCACTCCCTTCCAGATTCATACACAAACATAAACATACACATATCAACATCACCCTATGTTCACAACATCTATTCCTAAGCTAAGGAAGGAAGAGCAAGGAAGAAGGAAGGATGAAGAAGGAAGGATGAAGAAGCAAGGAGGAAGAAGCTTACCACCGTTGAAGGTCTAGGCAGGCAAAGGCATAAGCACACTCAGTTGGCTTCACAAACTCAGCAACCACAACCACACACAACTCTACCAACTCTCAAGTCAAACTCTTCCAAAAACTCAAGAACAAGATCAAGGAAAGGCAAGGGAAGCAAGGAGGCAAGGAAAACGTGAAGAATTGAAGGTGAAGAGATGAGGAAACCCTTGATCAGCCAAGGAAAGAATAAGAGAAGGAAAGGGTAAAACACGGGTCAAAGAGTCAACAAAGACGGCTGCAGCCGCAGGAGCGGAAACCCGTAGGGGCGGCACCCCCATCCGCGGGTGCGGCTAAGCCACAATTCGGTCAAAACTAGACTCGGCTAAAGATCAAACTCGGTCCAAGAACTAAGGCTCTTACAATTATTTTTCTTGAATGAGTTTTTATTCATGAACATTGAGCGATAAAAGCATGTTTTAATTATAATTTAGGATTTCAAGCTTATTTGGATTAGTCTCATGAGTTAGTTGATTTTTGGTTCACACCGTGATTGACTTGCTTCATGTTTGTTCTATGCTTGAGCGTTTGTGTTGTGTTGTGAGATGTTCAATGTGAGAGCAAACCGTATCTCACTTATATGATCATGTCCATAGTGTTTAGGTTCATGTTAATTGCATTAATCATGACGGCGCATATGTTTATTGATTTGAGTAATTTCATACACTCAAAAAGTGTATGGAATTCTATGATGTGAATACCTAAATATGCTTATATACCAATATACCATCTTGCATGATTGATTTCTTTCATTGAACTGAATATTCAATCTAGATCGGATAATTTATCTTTGAATCCTAGAGCCTTATATATCATCTTTTACATCTTTCACTTTACTCCACCCATTTTATTCAGTTCTCGTGTTTATATCTTTAATTTTCCTCTTTGCTTAAACTTTCGAGAACTCAAATGTCAATTAAACAACCAAAGTCTTTGTGGATACGATCTTGATTTTTATCATATACTACAGTTACATTTACCGTACACTTGAGGTTGTGTTGTTCTATTGAGACACAACAAAAGAGAGAGCCTTGATTGAATCGTTGCGTGGGTGTTCTTGCTTGGTTGATCTTGTGTGTGTTAATCTCCTTTGAGATTAGTGCTCATAGTTCATAATTAGCCTCCTCCTTATGCTTGCCTCCATTAAAGGTTTGTGTAAGGTTGTATTGGGAAAGGGGTTGAGGTAAGAATTAATTTAGGGCTCGTTTGATATTGTTAGGAATCATTCCCGGTAACGGAATGATTTCGAATCAATCAAAAACTATGTTTGTTTAGAGGTCTTTTTACACATGAAAGTAATCTAATCAATTTCATTTTCATTCATTCCCCTTAAGCGATTCCATTCCGTTTCTATTCCACCACTCCAACCAAACGGGCACTTAGTATTCATCATCTAGATCAAGGTTCTTTCATTTGTTCTCCTTAGTTCTATTTTTGTTTAGTACCAATTTGTCAATACATTCATTGTCTTCTTTCATTTTCGTCAATTCATCATTGTTACCATTGTTGATTTTGTGTTTGTTTGTAAGGAAAACCGTATTGTAGGGTTATTTGTCTAGATCAAGTCAGAGCGGTTTAACCCCGTATCAGCTCTATTTTAAATTATTCAAATTTCACCAAATGTAGATATTTAAAGTATATTGCAAATTACACTTGGAATTATCCTATAATTAGTTTTTGAATAAATTTTTAATTACTTTTTATATATTTAAAACACGCAATATGACACTTTATTTTCATGGCTCAACTTTTTAACTTACCAACTTGAAGTATGAATTGAAAATCTAATCACCATTTTTTTTATCTTTTGGTTTTTGATCACTTAATTAAAAAGAAAAGAAAATTATTATTATTATTATTATTATTTTCAATTTTTTTCTCAGACAATGCAATTGTGTACCGGTCATGAATTGTTGACAATGTAATTATATACTATCAACAAATATTGGCAGTGCAATCATGGAATGTCAACGATTGTTGATAGTGCAATTGTGGGTTTTTAACAATATTGACAATATAATGGTAAAAGGAATGGTCAATATATATATGTAAAATGTATTGTTAACGCACGTAAAATAGTGTGTTAACAAATATAAAATGGAATGTTAACAAATATAAAATGTATTGCCAATACATATAAACTGAATTGTCTACAAATGTGATGACAACAAGGGGACAAACAACAAATTTATTTTTTTATAATTTTTTTAGATACTAGCAACAAATGTAAATAGATCGAAAACAAGTGTAAAATGTACCATCAACTAAATGAACCAATTAGAGTTATTATCAAAGTTATATTTTCATTGAATCATTTTATCAAATACGTTATGTGCATTACAAATTAGATCATACTATTTTATCAAACACCTTAGATTTTCATTGACTCATTTCCCTAAAGCAATGAGATATTTTAAATAACTTACCTTTACAAAAAAAATCTTATACTCCATTGTTAGTAGAATCAGTTGAAAACATTTATTATAATAACTTTTTGAAAAAAGTCCATCGTAAAATTTTAATTTATATCTTAAATTATTAAAGATAACATAAATAAATAACACTTTTTTCCCGACAAACACAATTAATTAGAAAACAAGCTGGCCATACTGTAACGTCTCTCAAGACCCGCCTTATTAAAAAAGCAAAATCTGCCGAACTACTCAGTTGCCCTCCCGCTCGCTCACTCTTTCCACTATACAGTAACAGAAGATCTTCTCCAATTTCATGGCGTCTTAAGAGTTCGAGTCTCCGTCACGATAGCTATCTACCTGGTAATGATCTCGTCCACTCTCGCATCTGAAAATTTCTTGGATAAACCTTTGATCGCGCTCAACCTGATCAGTATTTTCCCCACTGCTGGATTTCTGGATGTTTCGGTTCATTGCACATGCATCGAGGAAAAAGAGAGGGAATACCCTGTCACCTTATCTGTTTTCGATCATTGCGATCAAAGCAGTATATAAGTATTTTATCGACGGACAAATCAACAGAGGAATTTAATTTGCCGGTGGATGAGTCAAAGTCGTTCGTTCGTCGGAGTTGAAGTTCGTCGCTGGTTTGCGACTGTTGTTTACTGAATATACCGTGAGAGACTCGTGAAAATGCCACACCGTACAACCTACTTTTTCCCCAGGCAATTTCCCGGTGACTGTGGACCAATCGAAAAGTCAATTACTCCTACTCTCACAGATCACGAGAAGAAGCCCGAAAAGCATGAAAGCGATCTCACACCCTATCGATCCTCCAAAGATTTCACAAAAAGCTCAATCGTATCAGATTGCATCACGAGCGTAGACGAAAAGACCGATTTTAAGCCGCAAGGAAACCAATCGCTGGCATCTCTCTACAATTGGCTAACCGGTAAAAAGATTTCCGCCGACAAATCGATTCACGTGAAGTCGAAATTGTGGAATGACGAGCGGGAGTTGCTCATTTCACCGGAACCGGTTGCCCCTCAACCTCCGCCGCCTCCACCGGAGTTATTCAACTCCGTCGATACGAGGAAGGAGGTGAATGAGAACGAGTATGATGAAGGTGGCGGTGAGGGCAATCTGGCTCAGAAGGCAAAAGAGTCTTACTATTTGCAGGTCACGCTCGCAAAGAGGTTGTCATTTCAAGCTTCGCTTGCTAGTGAGCCCTCTATGCTCTTGTTGGAGGCTGGTGCTTTTCAAGGTCATGATCTGTCTTCCGATGCTGAAACGGTTTCTTATCGTCTATGGGTATATTTTCCGTTTCCTCCTCTTTCCTTATCATCTATTAATGTTATGTATTTGAGTTTGTTTTCTCAATTTGGTAGGCTGAAAATTCGATCCAAGATTTGAAAATGTAGTGCCAAGTGTTTGGTATACACGTCTTAGCTTTCTGGAATTTTAACGTAGCAGCAATTGATCTCATCCATTGTTGAATAATGTTTTTCAAAATTGACACAACTCCCTGCCACTATTCCACAAGGCAAAGTATCTTTCAGGAGTTTCAGGGCTATACTTTTCGCAATTTTCTGAATGACGAAATTTTATTTCATGTTTAGATTAACGTTCATTGGCTTTTGGATTGCTTCATAATAAATTAGACAGAGAAAATAAAATGTGCGGGACCACCATGGACGTAGCCCTTCGAGCCCTTTTCCTAGCCATTTTAAGCTAGTTTGGGGATCTTCTGTTTAAACTCCTCTGAATAGCGAGGAAGTATTTTAATGAAAACTAGAGGATAGAGAAAAGAGATTTTGTCCCTTAATAATTATGTATAATGAAGAAGAATGTTAACTTACAGGTTAGCGGCACTTTGTCATACAGTGATAAAATATCAGATGGTTTCTTCAATATTATGGGTATGAATCCTTATTTATGGGTGATGTGCAATGAAGTTGAGGACAGTAAACAGATGCCATCGTTGGTGTCGCTAAAGGCAGTTTCACCTAATGATTCATCGATGGAAGTGGTTCTTGTGGATAGACAAGGTGATTCTCGGCTTCAAGAGTTGGAAGCCAAAGCACAAGAACTATCAGAAGCTTCAGAAAATAAGTTAGTCTTGGTGGAAAAACTTGGAAAACTTGTAGCCATCTATATGGGGTAATTAAGTTTCAACACTATATTCACCTTTACATTTCCTGATATTATGCTCTGAGTTTTAACATAATATTTTGGTATCAAAGGGGTAAATTTCCTGTCGAACAAGGTGACCTTCATACATGCTGGAAGCTGGTCAGCCAGAGATTGAAGGATTGTCACAACTGCGTGGTGGTGCCCATTGGTGGCCTCTCGTCTGGACTTTGTAGACATCGTGCAATTCTCTTTAAGGTAAATAGTTTTTGTATAGAAAGATTTTTGCACCTGCTGATATTTTTTTATATTTTGTATATGGAAGTGTTTATGTTAAAGTTTATTCGAGTGTGTGTTTTTACGTGCTTTTCACTGTGTAATATGTTTCTTTGAAAAAACAGAAGTTTCACTTGGTTGGAGTAGAGTGTTTTACCATGAGTATGGAAAGGTTGATCGTCAATAGCATGCACAAATACCACACAGTGTTTTTTTTCATATTGCTTGACCAATTACTACAATTTGCGGTGCTACGGTTGTTTCACACTTCAATGAAGTTGCCAAATCCTGTAATTCTACATTTTCTACTGCTTCCTCTCACTGAAGAGATAAGAGAATGCCATCAAAGTTTTACATTGTCTAGTCTATAACTTGAAGAGAAAAAAAGATTTGACCATTTCAATGTCTGACCTCGCAAATAACTGGTAAAACATCTAATAAACCATTAGCAGCATCTCTTGTCTTTATAAGAAGTACTGCAGCATGCCAGAATCAGTTCCTTTTGCATTAATGCAGCTGAGTGCATGGGGCCTGGTAATTTTTGTAGGTGTTGACCTAGACCAACATCACCTCCTTCCTAAGTTCCACCACAAGGGTCTTTAATAAATGTTACTCATTGCCACTTTTCGTCTTAACTTCAGTTATTTAACTAGGCTTACCTCCCATCTTATATTATAAGGGTGTTGCACCGAAAGAACCCTTAGCTTTTTGCAGGTATTTATCCATTGGCTCTTCAGTTTAAGAAATACTATCATGCCTCATTCATATAATTAATTATGCACTCACGAAATGATGATTCGGATAGCTAAACATATTAGCTTTTTAGCATGGACGATTTCACATTGTTGATTAATCCCATAGTAAATCTTTGAGGTCAATGTCCATTCTATTTATTAATATCTTGTGAACTTCATTCCTTTCTTCCACTATACATCTTAGTTGCATGTTTGTCTGCATCCTCTAAAGCGTGGTGGTGGTTCTACTCCTGCAGAAATTGGCAGACTACATTGGGCTACCTTGTCGAATAGCTCGAGGTTGCAAATACTGTGTAGCGGATAACAGGTCATCTTGCCTTGTCAAAATCGAGGATGATAGGCAGTCATCAAGGTCCAGTTCTTACACATTGCATGACAACTTTAGTTATTATGCGATAGGGGAGATTTATTAGTATATATCCTTCAAAGTTCTAGTCCTGATTTCCGTAACTTATCTACAGGGAGTATGTTGTGGATCTAGTTGGTGAACCGGGAAATGTGCACGGTCCAGATTCCTCCATTAATGGAAGCCTACTTTCGACAGAACCATCACCCTTTCAGATCTCTTGCTTAAAATCCTCCTATGAGGATGATTCATGCTGTCAGCTGCTCAATCTAAAGAATAGATATTCTTCTCATCTTAGGAATCCAGGTAACTTTCCAACATGCTTTGAGGATCTTATTTTACTAATATCTACCTGAAAGTTAAACAATTGTGTAATGAGTATCTCATTTTGTGATATGTTTCTCATTTTTCTACATTTTTCATTTGCTTATGCTAATCTTGTTTTATGGCATACATTAAAGCATCTTTATAGCATGAAAAGAGATGGATCAAAGTACAAGTCCATCTATGAATCATAGGTTAAATTATTTCCTGAACAACAGTAGTCTTTAGTTTATTTATTTTGGAAAGTAACAATATTCTTTGATTGAAGTAACCACATTAGTCTACTAGCAAGGTTATATATATGTTTTTGGTCTCAGTTAAGATCTGAGTTCGTATCGTAGTTTAATTTAGGGTTCATTTTTACAGAATGTGTGTTGTGCATATTACCTATTCGTGATGCATTTTAAAGCATATGTGAGTATATTATAGACATTATGTCTACTAGCAAGGTCATGTATATGTTTTTACTCTCAGTTTTTAATTTAAATTCTTATCTTAGTTTGATTTAGGGTCAGGTTCATCCTTCATATTTATAGAATGTGTATTGTGCACACGGCGTTGTCTATTTGTGACGCAATTTTAAAGTATATGCTAGTATGTAGATATTAAGGAGTTATATGTGAGCCTGATATGTCTGTAAATGTAGTTTGGTTTAAGCTACTTTTGTGGTCAATAACAATCTTTAGGTGAATATCTCAGTGTTGTAGACCGGGGTCTTTTTTTGGGTCACTTTTGTTTAGATGAGTATTCTTTGCGCATCTTAGTTTAAGTTGAGATCATCCTTCCATGTTATGGGACAAACGTATACATAGATTTTAATTTCTTGTGCAGGATGTAGGAAAAGGGTTCAATGTAATGTTGCAAAGATGAAGAAAGAAAAGGAATCTTCTATTGGGTTAAGGCATAGAGGTAAAGGATCTTCTAAAGCCAATCTGCGGTTTGACAGTGCTGATCACTGTGTTATTAAGCCACCCAAATTGGTTTCTGCCCAAGATACAGCTCCTATCCCTGATTCTCCAGATAGAAGACCAATCGAAGAATATTTTAGTCAGGCGACCGAAACGAGCTGCCATGAAGAAGCTGAAGTTGAAAAGCAGCTAATGTTTCCACCTGTAGCCATCCCAAGATACTTGAATCTGGAGCCTTTTCTTGCAATGGATTGGCTGGAGATGTCATGGGATGACTTGCATCTCAAGGAACGCGTTGGTGCTGGTAATGTTGTTTTGCTCTCTTTTCGAGTCAGAAAATTTAAGGTTATTAGCTTATTATGTCCTACAGCACAGGCTGCTGTTTATTGAAGTGCAATATTTTTTTGTTTTCTCCAGGTTCTTTTGGGACAGTGCATCATGCTGAGTGGCATGGATCGGTTGGTACCCTAATTTGTCTTTAATATGTCATAAATATATCTGAAATTCCTCTTCATTAACTTATGAGTGAGTGCCACAAAGCCCCTCTTCATAAACAAAGCTGTATTTACCTTCTCACAAACAAATTTTAAAACATAACTTGTATTGTTTAATTGATAGAGGTTACAGTTTAGTAAAAATACTTATTTTGTTAGTGTAAGAAGCCTTTTCAATGCTTGTTTATCTCTAAGTGTTCGTTTCTTTCAGGAAGTTGCAGTTAAAGTACTGACAGTACAAGATTTTCACGACGAGCAATTAAAAGAATTCTTAAGGGAGGTATGTTTTGTCCTTAAGATTATCTTACCATGATATAAAATTCTTATTGGGTGCAGTCACCAAGCATCCTCATTTCTCTAAAGGTTGGAATAATGTTTAACAGATATATATGTTTTTCTTTAAAGGTTGCAATAATGAAACGTGTCCGTCATCCAAATGTGGTTCTCTTTATGGGTGCTGTCACCAAGCATCCTCATTTCTCAATAGTAACAGAATATCTGCCTCGGTAAGACATATTGATGGTTTTCAGTCAATATTGAGTTATGATTCTTGTTCAATGTAACACCAACTCTGTACAATGACTTCTCCTGTAAATCAGTGGTAGTCTATATCGTCTGATACATAGACCTGCGGCCGGGGAAGTATTGGACCAGAGAAGACGACTGCGCATGGCTTTGGATGTGGTTAGTCTTTAGTCTTTCTTGTATTACTATTGTTTGCAAATGACCTTTTTGCTTATCAAGGATTTCTTTTACTGTCCATACAGGCCAAGGGGGTAAATTACTTGCATTGCCTTAGCCCTCCTGTAGTGCATTGGGATCTGAAATCTCCCAATTTACTGGTTGATAGAAATTGGACAGTAAAGGTCTGTTTGAAGTTTCTTCCTATCTCTAGTTTTTTCTATGTAATTAAGCATTAAAATTCATATGCTTAAAGTTTTTTTTTTCAGGTATGTGATTTTGGTTTGTCCAGATTCAAAGCAACTGCCTTCATTTCATCAAAGTCTGTTGCTGGAACAGTAAGTCTTTTCCAACCCTCTTTTCTTTATCTTTGTATATGCCCTAGGATTCTTTCTTGATTCTTGGTAAAACGAAGAGTCCAACGTGCATTTAACAGCATGTAACTCCTTTACGTTTCATTTCAGCCCGAGTGGATGGCTCCTGAGTTTCTTCGTGGAGAGCCAACAAACGAGAAATCTGATGTATACAGTTTTGGAGTGATCTTGTGGGAGCTTGTCACAATGCAACAGCCTTGGAATGGACTTAGTCCTGCTCAGGTGGGCCAAAAGTTGCATAGTGTTTCTTCAAAATGCATAGTTTTCTAATGCATCATATTATCTTTTTTATTTCGTGGCATTGTCTTTTATTTCTCTCCCATTGATATTTACAGGTGGTTGGAGCTGTAGCTTTCCAGAACCGTAGGCTCGCCATTCCAGCAAACACCTCGCCGATTTTGGCTTCCCTCATGGAAGCTTGTTGGGCAGAGTAAGTTATTATGCTCTAGTATGTCATCAAACATATTTAGTTAGTTGTGTTTGGTAAGAGATGTGAAAGTGGTATCGATCATTAGGACTCTTCAAATTCCGATCCGGAATGGAATTTTGAACTGGACCGGACTTAGACCGGAATATTGTCAATGGACCAGGAACAATCCTATCGACAATGGATACTTATGTCCGTTTGGTATCCCATATCTGAATATGAGATATGGGTATCAACAAAAAAAACTCATATCTAGTGTTTGGTGTGTAACTATATTGGTATCAAAAAACTATAGATGTCACATGTCCTATATTTGTCCTTCTTCCTTCACATACTAAAAGTCTAAAACCTATCATCAAACATAATATCGGATATCGATTTTATATTTTATCTTGATACCAATATTTGATATACTGATATTCATATATGATACCAACCATGAAACATGCACTTATAGTTAATATGAAGGATGATAAACTTTTCACATCTAATGGCAAGATCATCCTCACTTTCTTGTATTTTGACTTTAGCGAGCCGAGCAAGAGACCTTCGTTTACGGCCATTGTGGAGACGCTGAAGAAGTTGCTGAAATCTCCATCTCAGCTGATACAAATGGGTTGCAAGTGATGTTTCTTATAAAAATAGACCAAGCCCAGAGCTCTGCCTAACTATAGTTTCATTCTCAACTCACTAAATGCTTACAATTTTGTTGTTTTGTCGTACAAGCTGGAATAGGTTCCGGTTTGAGTTAACATTTGCAGCTGGGTGCTGTTGTCTGTATGAAGCTATATATAACGAAGATGGCAAAAGATCTATCTTTTATTTCAAGTGCTTTTAGATTAGGTACCCGTCGAAAATCATCCGTCTTTTAATCTATAATAGTTAAGAAGATCCGGTAGCCTTCGTGAATATAAACACATTTTACTTTTAATCTATAATATTTTCTTTTCTATCTTTTGATTGATGGTGTTAGGAGTTAGGAACACCATCATCAAAAGATTCACTACCCAAGATCAATGTTACATTAAGTTCAATGGAATAATTATAAGTGATGTTTGCTATAAAAAAAACCTTAAACCAAGAATAAGGGTACATCGATCCATTAATAGTACCATACCTTCACCCAACTTATATTAAAAAAAAAAAAACCTTCGTATTTTTTTTTTTTTTTTTTTTACTTGTAATTTTTTACAACTTATATTAAAGATATCTAGTTTATAATAAGTTGTACTTTTATCCGCTTATAACTTTAAGTCGTATTTTGTAATTTTTGTATTATCCTGACATTTGGATAAGGGTGTTATTGTTAAGTGAGCTTATAAAATTATTAAAAATTCCAAAAATTAAGTAAAATTGAAAACATTTAAACATTGTACTAGGTCATTATAGAGCCATTTTAGACAATCGACAATATTGTAGATTTAAATATTGGATTAAGTAAGTTGTAGTTACGTCTTTGAAAATCTGGAGACGAAATCTCTACTACTTTACTAACTATTAAAGAACAAAATCAAAAAATAGTCCTTTGAAATTACCAACGAAATTAAACATTTTGGTACAACAATTAGTCTTAACCCTCCAACCAAGAAGTCAAATGGTTTTACTTACAAGTATTCATTCCAAAACGAAAACCCCAATATAAATTTTCAGTACCAAGTTTATTATTTTTTGTATTAAAAAAACACTCAAAATAAAGAGGAATCGAGAAAAAAAAATCAAGAAAACACTTGCTATGTCTGACAAGGAAATGAGTTCATTTAGTATTGACAAATCGGTTACTACATTGATGAAGAAGAATTGTATTAACAAATGGAATTAATTAAGATAAAAAACCTAGAGATCAACCCTTACGATAAATCAAACGAAAATTAGATATAAAAAGATGGGAAAAAAGAGTTTTAAATGTTAACGAAGCGGAAGAAAAATAAATTCGGGGAAAAAAAAAGGTCAATGAGGACATAAAATCTTGTTATAAAATATATGAACAAGGAACAAAATCTAATTTAAAGCCCAAAGAGTTTATAGAAGGAAAAAAAAAAAGAAGCTAAACTTGAAGTGGGTAAAATGGGAGACTAGGCTCCTTTTGTAGTAATGAGTACTAAGTAGGCTCCTTTTCATATCAATAGACAAATTAGGCCCTATTTACTTTATCTTTAAAGATTAAATGAAAGGGCAAATTAGGAATATGAAATTACTTAAGTCCAAGCCCAAGTGGTTTAATGAAAGTCCAAGCCCAAGTGGTTTAATGAAGGTCCATGTGGTTTAATGAAAGCCCAATTGTTTTAATAAATGTTACGCCCAATACACAATCTTCGGACAAGGCCCGATAAACAAGGTTGGTGGGTTTCGAACTCTGGATGAGAGACCCTTCCTCCCACCCTTATACCAATTTGACTAGTTGAACTTGTATATTCCATTATTGTTTTTTTTTTAATGTTATACTTAAAACCGAAGGTTAATACACAATATTGATACACAATTTCAAATACACACTTCCGTCATTTACAAAAGTATGTCGTTTACACAAGGTTAGTTACACAAGTCTAAGCTTCAAATACACACTTCCGTCGTTTACAAAAGCCCGTCGTTTACACAAGGTCAAGTTACACAAGTATAAGCTCAATCGAGTTACACAAGCCCATTCGAGTTACACAAGTTTAAGCACAATCGAGATACACAAGTTTGAGCATAATCGAGTTACACAAAAACTCAAGCCCACTTAGAATTAAGCTTATGAAGAAGACAACTTCAGATGCTTTTCCTCCAAGATCCACATTCTTTTACATCGTCTTCTAGAAGCTTCCATGATACTCGCGAGTTTCTGGTGCAGCAAATCATAGCTTCCTTCGATCATGCTGTCTCCATGGCTAACCATCCACCCAATCCGCTTGCTCCGTCACCTCCACCCCTATCGCCGGTCAAATCAAAATCTCCGCTCAACGGCAACGAAGATTCCGATCCTGTTCGTATACACGTTACAAAAAACAATAATTCTCCTTTCACCATTTCACCCTAAAGAGAAGTGAAATGAGAATTAACACACAATATTAATACACAATATTTTGTAATTTTTGTATCGTGTATTAATAACTTTAAAAAACACAATAATAGACTCATATACATGTAACGTTATGTAATTTTTGTGTATAATACTTTCACTTGTATTAATAACATTACAAAAATTACAAAAACATATACATAACCAATTCACTTGTTTTGCTTTTACTTGTGTAATGTTATTAAAACTGCTTTTTGCTTTCAATAATTCTCATTATACAAGTAATTTTTTACGTTCATTTGTGTATTAATTACAAAAACATGAATTAACATATACATAATTCGCATTATACAAGTGAAAGTATTAATATTGTTCAATTATATAATATTTGTATTCAGCAATTCACACATACTTGCACACAAGTGAGCTGATACTTGTAACGTGAATGAACATAACCATGGAAAGCAAAACAAGAGCACACATGTACACATATTACGAAGCAAAAACATAGAGGGAAAATAACTGAGTGATTTCCCTCTATTATATACTCAACATACGGAAAGAAGCCATTCTTGCATTTCTTCTTCTGACCATTCTTTGTAAGATCTTATATTTGTGATAGCATCCAAAACATCCGTGTGCCTTTCAAACATTTAAAAGTGACCATCAGACCTAGTAGTTATTGTCAAATATCAACACCTCTAAACATGATGGAACAATAAACGGACATAAATTTAACACCCTGCTCTTTTTGTCAACTAGTTAGAAGAATTATGCAATCTTAATCTTACAAAACCTTCATTCATACAATTTGAAAGGGAGAAAGTATGACCCTAAATACAAAAATATAACTCAATTGTAACCAACATGAGAACAAATTACAGCACAAATACAATATGCTACTGAATTGTGTTGTACTGGACATATTTTTAAAATATCACGAATTACAGCAAGAAATCAAACTTAATTTGAAAGGGAGAAAGTATAATTACTTGCAAGCCTTTTTTGCCAAGTTTTTTTACCTCAACTTCTTGTTTTATAGAAGGATTCTCTGAACACTTAACAAGACCCTTGTAAACATAGCCAAAACCGCCTTCTCCTAGTCTCCCAGATCGGCAAAACCCTTTAGTTGCAGCTTTCAGCTCTTGATACGATAATACACTGAGGTTGCTGGATCTTTGTGACATGCTCTGAAAGGTGTTCTTCCCTGATTACTCTCTGCTCGTATGAAAAGAGCAGTCACAAACCAAAACTTTCAACTGCCAGCTTTAGAATAATCAAGACAAAACAACAAGAGTTTCAGAAGATAAAGCAGTTACCTCATCAATGTCCATGTCAATCTCGAGCCATTTAAATGCCTTAACGATCACCTCTAATTTCACTTGGTGGGCTTTGCTTGTATCCTACAGCTGAGCCACCCCATGGACCGCCTTGATTTATCGCGCCTAGAAGTCCCGGACCCCAGCCTCGTACACCAAGGGCAATCCCTAACCACTTCGTGCGGAGATGAGCCGAATCGGGCCATCCCCTGCTGAATCGAACTCCAAGCTCCGGCCCTATCATGCGGAACCGGGTACCGAAAGGGTTAGGCCGAGTCCTAGCGGTAGTGGAACGACCACCATTGGAGGCGCCTCGAGCCGGAAAGCCCAGATCCGTCCTTGCCATGGGCCGCCATGGCCTCTTGTCGCTAGAAGAAGCCGCAACACCAAACCGCCACCTCTGGCCTTCGTTGTTGGGAGGAGCTATTCTAATGCCGATTCGGGAAATCGGAACCGCCTTCAGGTTCGGAGAATCGAAAACGATAAATATATATTGAAGAAGAAGGTGAGGAGAGGAACGAGATCTCAGCGCCGAGAAGGAGAAAATTCTGGAGAAAAAGAGGAGAACTCTGGAGAAGAAGCGGAACACAGATTTGATGGTTTTTTATTTTTATTTTTTTTTCGTTTTAAAAAGTTAAAATACCAACCTTACCCTTGTTAAAATAAGAAAACTATAAAATGGCATAGGCTTTTTTGATTCGAAAAATAAAAAGAGCCTACTTGATATTTATAAAACCAAAAAAACCCTAGTCCCCATTTTTCTCATTTGAAGTTAGGGTTATGTCAAATTATAGATCTAACAAAAGAGAAATCTTGTTATGAAATGACATAAACCAATTCCTCACTCTGTAAAATGAACACTCTTGTTTTCCTTGCTCACACGCCCTCCTTCTGCTCTCCTGCGAGACTAACCCTAGCTTTCGCGGCTCTCCTCTCTATATTGTGCCGACCGAATCCCATCGAATTCGTAGCCTTTCTAGTGTCCTTCGTGACTGGATGGCTCGATGGCCTACCGAAACTTTGGTGGTTATATCTTCTTTGGAAGATTGGGGCCCTTTGGATTCATTTCGAATATGGGTTTTCGCTCTCTGCTCTTTGAGTTGATTTGTTGTTAGGTAAAATGACGTGTACCTTTTTTGTGGCTAGGTTTTCGGCGGTTGTTGAGTACCTCGTAGGCTGTCTGAGTAACTATAGTTCCATCGAGTATTGTTTTTGGCGCTATGATCTTTTGAGATCCAACTATTTGTGTCTTTGTACACACTATTCCTATGGCCGTCTTACCCTTCAGTTCCAAAAAGGTATGATGTACTTCTGTTATTTTAAAATTTGGATCTCTGATGATCTCCTTGACCAAACCACCATTATTGTAGCTTCATCTTGCTATATTAAGACCTTCTCTTTGGGATTGTGTCTCTTTCTTTACTGGAAATCCATTATCAACTTTTCTAATTTCTATCTTCCCCTCTTTATTTGCATGCTTCTTGTGCACGTGAGTTTGCTGGGTATGGCTTCGTCTTCAAGAACTTTTAAGGAGGTTGTGTGCTCTATTCCTGAGGATTAAATTGGAATAGAAAATGCTAACAAAAGCTTGGAAACCACGAAGGGTGGTGGGAGACAAGGGAGGTATCCTCCTGTTCCCTCCTCTTTCAACAAAAACAACTTGGATATACCAAGTTACCTGAACAAACTGGCTAAGGTTAGAACTGATTTTCATAAGATGAAAGAGTCTTGCTTGATGGGGCACATTTTTGGTGACGCGATTGACTTTTCAAAAACCAAAAACAAGCTGCTCTTTGAGTGGAAAAATATCAAAGGGGAGGTGTCTATGATCCCTAAAGGTAACTATTGGTTCAAAATTAATTTATGTAATCCAATTGACAAGAAAATGGCGTGGGAGGTTATGGGTCAACTTGTGATTTTGAAACCATGGAAACCCAACTTCAATACCTTGACTGAATCAGTCACTGAACTCGACCTATGGCCTATGGGTCAGAATATTTCTGCTTTCAGTAGAGTTTGCAAACAAAGATGCAATCAAAACCATTATTGAGGAACATAATATTGGTAGGTTTATAAATCGTGATCCTTTCTCTATGAATGGCAAAGTTGGAAGCTATATCAGAATTTGTATTAATATTGATGTGGATGATAAAAAGATCATTGCTGACTCTGTTCCCATCCCTGATGAGAATGATGATCTTCATGACTTCACTGTGTGGTTTGAAGATTTCTCTAAAGGTTGTGGGCATTGTGGGGAAGAAAATCATGTGTTTGACAACTGTCCTCTGCGTGTGGCTAGCTCTAAGAAAGTGAGAATTAATTTCAAAAGAGGGAAAAAAGAGAGGAAAGAAAAGGAAAAGATGAATGAAAAGGATCCTGCTGGGTATTGGAAAACTATGATTTCAAAACCAAAGGGTGGTGGGGTGTCCTCTTTTGCCACAGGTGGGTTTAGGCCCTATATGTCAGGTAGAGGGGGCATTACCATCAATTTCAAGACTGACCACTCCCTCTGTGAGCAGCCCTAAGAATTCTAAAGGGAGTTCGAGTGAGAAATCCCTGTCTGCTATGCCTCAAGTTAACACTCTAGTGCCCCCAAGTGTGCCTGTCCCACTGTGGTTGTTGGTATCAGTGGTGGTGATACTTGTGAGAATAAAATCCATGATGATAATGCTCATGAGGTGTTTCCCTCAATGGCTTATATGCCTCCTTTGATTCCTCTTGTTGAGAATGATGAGAAGAATAATGTGATCTCTCCTCTGTCTAGAGTTGATGATCTGCTTGTCTCAAATGATAATGATACCCCTGACCTTCATCATGATGATGTTATAGTTGATTTCATGACTTATGATAACCTTGAAGTGGAAGAGGAGGAGGATGACTTCTTCTATGAACACTCGTTCCAATCTTTCAACACCGTGAACATGCTTCTTGGTGGTATGAAAGTTAGGAATCATGAGAATACCAACTCTGTCTCAAGCAAGAGGAAATCAATGGAGCTAGATGATGACACTGCATCTTCTACTCTGAAGGGATACAAGAAAATCAAAACTTAAAATGTTTTCTATAAAGATAAAATATATGGATTTTGTAGTATGGTATGTGATCTTGCACCATTTCTTTTTAATATCTATCTATAAGAGCATTGTTGAGACTGATTTACTTTTTGTTAATTATTGCTATCAATTAATTGTCCGGGTTGGCTGGCAGGTGCGGTGCCCTATATTTTGCTGCAGGAACAAGTTACTCTTTCCTAGCTATAATCTTAAATGTACTTTGGACTGGTTGTTGAAGTACAATGGGATTATAGTGTTTTGGTCCCTATCGGTTTATATGAACATCTCATTGTACTATAATAGTTGGCTGGGTGGATTGCTCTTAGTAGTCTCGAACTTATGTAATTTAAATCGTGTAAGTCTAGCAAATTCAATTGTGTACTGGTATGTTTTGGATTGTATTTGTTATGTTGTAAGTGAACTTAATATCTGTTGGGTCTCTTTGTGTTTTAAGTATGTAAGCTTAAACGCTTTTTTGGATGACTGTATGCACATGAAAGCTTACCAGAATGATGATCCTTATATGTCTATCTCTGGATTGGTGTGGCATGGCTTAATTAGTGGATTGTGACCTCGTGCAGGCTGTGATTTTCTTCTGTATCTCAAGCATTCTTATCGATAATTTCGATATGGAAATTACCCTTTCAAACAAAATTAAGAATCTGACTAATATGGTTTGGAAGTATATCTACCGGGTGCCTGTCTTTACCCGACTGTTGGTTTGGTCGATGGCTGGTGTTTTTCCAACTAACTATCCCAGATCTAAGGGTGAAGCCCGTTTGCATTTAAATACTGTGCTTTCTAATGCTCGGGTTTGTTTGTTCATAATCAATGAGTGGCTTGGCTCTTGGTGGTACCTTAGGCCCTCTCCCTAGACAACCGTGAATTATTGTAAACATGTATATGCTAATGGGTTTATGGTTTGCGGTAAAACCATTTTATTGAACCTCTTCATTCATTATTGGCTGAGACTTAGTGATTGGGTGAGAGTTTATTACGACTTTAGTTTTGATAAATTACATTTAAGAATTGAACAAAGGAAAAAATGGAAAGAGCTAGTGGCTAGGAACAAGTCCTATATTTATGTGTGTTTCAATGAAGATCGCTTATTGGAATTGTAGGGGTATGAGGAAAAAAACTTTTGGACTGACCTCAAAATTACTACTCAAAATGAACAAACTGATATGATCATGCTGGCTGAAATTAAAACTGATATTGAACCAAATGGAAATAGTTGGCGTAATGCAGGTTTTGATAACTGCTGGTTTATTCTTTCGATTGGACGTGCAGGTGGGCTTTGTTTGCTATGGAAAATTTTAAACTCATTAATGAGAAAGTTAAAATTATTCAGTCTGGGGAGAGGTTGGTCACTCTTGAACATTATGACAGTTAAATTGATTTTACCTGTAACATTATCTTCATTTATGCGCCACCAATGGAAAAATCCAAAGATGATTTCTGGAGAAATATTATTAACATAATTAAAAATCTTAATTTCTCGTCCTTGATTATGGGAGATTATAATGACATTTTGAGTCCGGCGGACAAATCTGGGGGTGTATATCCATAACAAAAGATTACAGAGAGTTACGAACTTAATGAATGAATGCAACCTTATGGATCTAATTTCAAGAGGAAACGAATTTACATGGAAAAAAAGAAAGGAAGGTGAGTTTAACACTTTTGAAAAACTAGACAGAGCTTTGGCTCACTTTGAAATTATGAACAAATATAATCAGATCCATGTCTGGAACCATGCCTTTACTATATCTGATCATTGTATGATCTCTATCAATCTTTGTGTTTCAAAACATTTTTGTAGAAATAAACCTTTTAGATATGAATTAATGTGGAATGAGAGAAAAGATTGCGGTAATATTATCAAACAAGCGTGGCGTGCTCATGTACTTTGTACAAATATGTTCAAATTGTGTAAAAAATTGAATCTGGAAAAAATTTAGCTTAAAATATGGAATAAGAATACTTTTGGGAATATAAACAAACAGGTCAAAAAAAGTCGATAGAGATATTGAAAATCTTCAAAATTTAAACTATAGAAATTATAACCAGAATGTTAATGTTAACGATAAACCCTGATTAGATTAAGTAAGAAAAGGGATAGTCTAGTTGATTTCCAACAATATTAATGGATGCAAAGAGCAAAAACCAATGCCTTTGAAAAATGAGATAGAAATACAAAATATTTTCATAGGGAAGCAACCGGAAGAATAAATAGGAAGATGATAAATAATATAAAATGTAGTGATGGGCGTTGGTGTATCTTGAAGATGATATCTCCCGGGGATTAACAAAAGAATACAAGAAACGGTTTTTGGCCTCGGAGGGTAATCAAAATATTTGTGAACAATTACTTCAAGTGATCTCGAACGATGTCACTGATGAGGACAACGTTTTCTTAACCAAACATGTTTCTAACAATGATATCAAGAAAGCAACTTTTGATATTAGAAGCGATAAATCACCAGGTCCCGATGGAATGCCGGCAGGCTTTTTTCAAAAACATTGGGATGTGGTTGGCCCGTCTGTGTGTAGGGCCGTCAAAAGTTTTTACTACTCTTGAAAACTACTAAAACAAGTAAATCATACCTTTACTACGCTCATTCCTAAAAATGAAAACCTCGTTACAACTAATGATTTTAGACCCATAAGCCTATTCTCTACTGTGTATAAGATTCTTGCAAAAATCTTAGCGGCGAGACTAAAAGTTATTCTTCCCAAATTAATCCACCCTCTCCAAAGTGCATTTGTCCATGGTAGAGCGATTCATGATAATATCTTGATTGCTCATGAAGTTTTCCATGGTTTTAGAACGAATAAAGGAAAGGAAGGGTTTATGGCAATTAAACAGGATATGAAGAAAGCGTATGACAAAGTGGAATGGAACTTTATCCGAGCTATACTTAGAAAGTTCGGATTTAATAATAAATTCACGAATTGGATTATGGAATGTATTTCTACAGCATCTTATTCTATATTGATCAATGATAAACCCATGTAAATGTTCCTTCCTAAAAGAGGTTTGAGACAAGGAGACCCTATTTCACCTATGATCTTCAATCTAGGAGTTGAAGTGCTGGCTAGAAATATCCAAAAAGAATGCAATCTGAATAAGAAAACTATTGAATTTCCTATTACTAAAAATGGTAGTTGCATTCCTTTTTTAGCCTTTGCCGATGATATTATTATATTCACAAAAGCATCTTTGAGTGCTAGTACTAAGATTTTAGAAACCTTGAACGGATATTGTAAGATTTTGGGCCAAAAAATTAACCTCCAAAAATCTACTTTTCAAACCTCAAGTAATGTAAATAATTCAACTAAAAGGCAAATCAAACTAAGCTTGGGAATTGAATGGACCAACTGCTTGGAAAAATACCTTGGTTGTCCGATTATTAATGGTAAAGTTAACAAAAGTGTTTTTGCTGATGTTATTACCAAAACCAAGTTACAAATTACTAAATGGAAGGCTTCGTCCTTCTCTCAGGAAGGCAAAACAACTTTAATCAAAGCCAATTTAAACGCCAAATCAACCTTTATTATGCAAAGCTTCATGCTTCAATTGAGCATCCATAAGTAATTAGATCAAATTAATACGAATTTTTTCTGGAATAAAGGACCAAACTATCATCCTCTAATTAGATGGGACAAAATATGTAGACCTAGGAAATTTGGAGGTACTGGAATTAGGAAAGCGGATGTTATGAATAAAGTACTCCAAATGAAACTACTCTGGAAAATTTTAAATGAACCAGATGATATATGGGTAAAAATAGTGAATGAGAAATATCTTAAAGGTTATGTCCTTTGGAAATACAGTCTTAAACAGAATTCTTCTTGGCAATGGAAGAAACTAATGAAACTAAGAACATAATTTGAATTAGGTTTTAGATGGAATGTAGGATATGGTAGTACTGTTAATTTTTGGAAAGACCGTTGATTACTAAACGAACCTCTGATCAAGTTTTGCAAAAATAATGAACCCATGAATAGAGAGTTGGTGGTTAATCACTTTATTAAAGAAAATAAATGGGATGAGACTAAAATTAAAGAGGAGGTTGATGGTTGCCTTCCACAAGAAATCATCTCCGCGATCTGCTCCTATCAACTCCCAAAAACGTTCATCAAGGATCGTTTGTATTGGGACACAACAGACTGCGGAATTTCTCGACTAAGTCCGCTTCTAGTGCTTTTTACGCTAGGAGTGGGATCCCTTTAAGTGATAATGAATGGATATGGCATTTAAATATTAGGCCTAAAGTTAAGAATTTCCTCTAGAAACTATCCATTAATGGATTACCAACAAAAGAAAATTTAGAAAAGAAAAAAGTTCCGGTTCCTATGGCTGCAGCCTCTGCAATCATCCGTTTGAATCTGTTGATCATTTGTTCTTCAAATGTCAGTTCTTGAACAATTCCATTTCTTTTGGAAAGATTATGGATTCTATTAAAATGACTAACGAGAGTTGTGCTAAGATTTCAGATAAGATCACCCGGTTATGGTTAAATCTGAATGAGCATGATCTCATTTTCCTTGTACTGGCTTGGTGGAACATCTTGGCCATGAGAAATCAAAAAATCTTTAATAAGAAAGAACCTCTGAATAATGAGTTATTGGTCCGAAATCATATGAATGAATGGGATCAAGTAAATAAAAAAATTAAGAAGGATAAAGAGAACAAAAGACCAAAGAAAAGAAAAACTAAAAATATTCACTGGGAGAAACCATAAAAAGGACTTCATTAAACTAAATTTTGATGGATCAAAAAATTTATCCAGAAATTCAGCCTATGGTTTTATTCTTCGAAATCATAATGCAGATAAAGTCTCCCTAGCTTTGGGCGATGTGGTAATATATCGGCCCTACATGCTGAAGCATGTGCGCTAAGGGAAGGTCTTGTTACGGCTTATGATTTAGGGATTAAAAACATTGAAATTGAAGGTGATTGTCTCACGCTGATCAACTCGGTCAAACAAGTTTGGAAACCGCCTTGGGATCTTGATCTTATTATGTCAGATATTACTAACATTTTAGCTGGTTTCTATCAGGTTAGGATAAGACATGTTTTTAGAGAGATTAATTGTGTGGCGGACTTGCTTGCTGAGATGGGTAATGGAGACCAGTTGGTGTCTAGTTCGTCAACGGCTCCTGTTTAGGAACTCATCCGCAAGAATGCTATAGGGTGGGGAGTCTCGAGGAGATGATGTACCCTAATCGCTTTCCTTATAGTGTCAAAAAAAAAAGAGAGAAATCTTGTTTAAACCCACTAGTATAACTGAGTATAAACATAATTTAAATGGAGTAAGAAACCGAGAAGATGTCCTAGACTTTTGGAATAAAGTATGATGAGTGTCTTAAACATTAACATTGATTGGAGAACCGCAAAAGAGAACTCTTGTTTGAACCCAATAGTAAAACTGAGTATAAATTTGAAGTTAGGGTTATGTCAAATCATAAACCTAAATTATATAAATGAAGAACTTAAAGAAACCTTAAGGGCGGTAGAACCACAGGACATTAAATCATTAGAATATGAATCCATCGGTGACGGAGATGATAAAAAAAAATCGAATGGCAAAGAAAGTATGTACTCTTGAAATATGTAACAAAATATATTTGGATAAGTATCACTCAAAATTTCTATGTATATATATTTCGATCGAAATATGAACTAATGTTAGGTGTTACACTAACATGGAGAGGGAGCAAAAAGCACATGCAACAATAAAGAGATCAAGAGCACAAATTGTTGCAAGATTGTGCAATAATTCTAAGATGGGAAAGAATAAGTCCAGTGCATTTATTAGTAGAAGGCGGAGTATCATGGAAGATGAAGGCAATGGGCGTAGGCGTCATTAGGAAGGTTGATCCAACTGAAGATATTAGAGAACCCTTCGTCGGAGAAGCTACGGTAACCCTACAAGTGGGCATGAGTTTCCGGGGATTGATGAGAGCACAACACACAAGAAATGTTAGTGATGAGACCCTAGTTGAGTCACGGGTAGGAAGACGACATCAGATAGCAAGACCGTAGTTGAGTCACGGGTATGAAGACGACAATAGATAGCAAGCCAAAATAATGAGGAGCATTTGAGATGCTTTAGGATAGACTACCTCTAGAAGGTAGACTATTCTAACTGCTTTCTATTTTCAAAAAAAAAGAGGAGCATTTGGGAGTGCATGGAGAATACATAGAAAGAAACTCACATACACTTCTTTTTTCTCAACTATAAAATTTTATAGTAAACAATTATCCTCATTAGATGAAACAATTATCATATTGAAATTCATCTTGAAGAAGCTTGTTAACTCCTTTTGAAACGAGGCTTTGATCCGAGAGATGCATAGAGGCTAGGTGCGACGTCACAAACAACTACCACTTTGTTGTAATATATCGAAGTGCATAATTTTGTAATCAATCATCAAAGAGTTGCAAATCTTAACAAACAAATACATTGTATTCGTATAAATTGAAGAAAGAGATACAGTGTTACAATTGACATGAAGAATAAAGACAACAAACGAAAAATTATTCTCATAACCTGAATGTGAACATGCAAATCAAAATATAAAATAAGTTAATAATTATGTAATAAATCAGATTCAAATATGTTACAAAAAATGAAAAGATCAAATTCAATTAATAACCAACAACATGAATACAAATATTTTTTGAACCATAAAGTTATACAAATTATTGTAAAGGGTGCTAGTCGATATTGAATCGCATATGTCATGCATTATATTGTTTCAGAACACTTCTAAGTGATTTTGGATCATCAAGCAACTCAAGACATGTCATCTGTAAAATAACAACTATAATAAACAAAATCCAATAATGTTTTAACAATAGTACGGAACATATAGAAATAAAAAGAACAAAACATTTTAATAAACTACATTTTTGTGACTTGCTTGTAATGTCAATACGATCTTAAACTATCCATACTCGTCACTCTTGATATTACAAAATTAAACTAGTCGTGACTTGAAGGCCAGCCTAGGAAAGCACAAGCCGGCATTTAGTATGTATATATAAATATAAATATATAAATTCATGTCTTGTACATATTATATTTAAAAATAATATTATTTTTTATTCGTATGCATTATAATTAATTGTTAGTAATATTCTATTTATTAAAGTATGTTAGATAAATATAGTATTGACAAAATACTTATAAACCGAAATAATGTCTAAAGCTTATGAAATAATAACTGTAAAATATATAAGCATCAAATTTTGTATAGCGTCGTTCTATATATGAAAATTAATAGTATAGATATTGTATTTACAAAATAATATTGACTTATATTTAAAAACGACACAAATCTAAGTTAAAAAATGATAAATATGACACGAATCTAATTTAAAAAATGATAAATATACCTGATATTTTATAACAAATATAACTAGTAATAGAGGGATTTAAGTGATAAATTTAAGAATAGATATAGTTTTAAAATCTAATATGATTTATTAAAAATATATATTTAATATGATTTATAAAAAATGTTTGGATTCAAATATAAATAATTTATAAAAAATAACAAAGTAATATATGTCTATTTAACCTTAATTTATTAATATATTAGATGTATATTAGGTATTTACAAAATCTCCTAGGCTTTTTTTTTTTTCGATTTATTTATGTAAAAAATTGAAGAAGTTAAGGAACCGAACCTAATCTAGTTCCCAGCCACAATCCCGTTTTGGCTCTTTGCTGCTCTCATTCTTCATCGATCTCGGCTGTCAATCGAAATTTCAGTTACCCGTCCCTCTTTCCTCTCGATCTCGCCTTCTGCCGGCCACACTGTCGGGACTGGCCTCTATTGGTCTCTCGATCTCGCCAGCATCTGCATCCCTCTTCTCTTATCATCTCCGTAAGTATTTATCCTCTTTGGTCTCTGATTTTCGCCGGCCTTTTTGTCCAAAATCAGCTGTTCTCCACTCCTCCGTAAGTCAACTTTTGAAATGGTGTTTGGTTAAGTTGTAGACATATGTGTGAAGAAAATTTGGTCTCTGATTTTCTGTCAATTTGTGCGAGCCGTGACAACACTTTTGAAGTGGTCTTTGGTTCATGGTTGGAAATTCGGTTTCGGTCCAAATAGTGTTGTATAGGACGGTGCCTATTCCCTAGGTTGACTGTGAACACCGTTGGCCAGACTTTTGAATTGATCTTTTGAAAATGACAAGGACTAACATTCGAATACGTCATGTATTATGAAACTTTGATGTTTAAAGTTGCGTGGAAACTGGAAAGTATAACTATTCCACGTTGTATGATATGTTTTGACACCTGAAATTATTGGCTCGTATATCAGTTGCAGTGAAATGCCACACATTGATCGAGTTGGTATATTTGTAGCTTGACTAAAATAGACGTGGCTTTGTTTCGTTTAATGTGATTGTACTGTTGCTTTCTGCTCATTTCTCGTCTGATGTCTATGCTGATACTCTGAACTCCTAATCAAAAGGCTTTTTATGGCGATAAAAAGAGGAAGTGACATTTGCTGAACTCATGCAAAATTATAGTGTGAGTTCAGGCAGTATGTGAACTTATTAGTTACTGAATGTATCTTCTCATCAAATGTTGGCACACAGATCAAATTTCAAGCTTTTCAAATAATGTGAAACGTGATTCTTATGGTGCTTGCCTGCAATGGACTACTGAGTGGACTTAATCAGTATTTATTGGTCAATAGGATTATGACCTGTGCATGAAACTTTGGTTTGTCCTTGTTTGTCATCTCGCTTGCTATTGTGTTTTATGCATGACAAGTTGACAAAATGACTAGGCCAGTCTGGTAACCACAACACTGTAAAAAAATATGTTAATCTAGTGTAATTGCGAGACTTTCATAGCTTGCATTATAGCTTTCATGCTAACTCCAACATTTTCTTATGCCCAGATAGTAGCAAATAGCTGATTCCCACATTCTTTGTAGAACCCTTCAGAAAATCTGTTTTCTTGATAAAACACTTGGTGAAACATCATGTGTTTCCATGCCAAGTAGGAGAGAGGTTCAAAGTCGAAGGGAGCTGAGCTCTTGTTATTGTCTTATTCCTGATCTCTGTTCATATTGGACTCTGATTGCTTATTGACAGCCGAACAATTCAACAATAGACATGTCTGCATCCACATTCACACCAAAGCTCGTTTGCTCGAACTCCACTCTGTCATCTCATTTCATTAAACCCTCAACACCTATGAAGGGGTTTCAACTAAAATACAAAGCTCGATCTCATGTTCCAATTAGATTATTTTCTTTCAAGACATATGCTGCCCTAGGAGACCCATATGTTCTCGAAATTGCAGAGACCCTTGAAGATTCTGTATCTTCTCTTTCATCATCACCCGCACCTCTACCTCTCCAAAAGCTCAGGGACATCTCCTCTGAGTCTCTCCTCTCTCTTAAATGGCCATCTCGTAAAGATGAGGCTTTCCGTTTCACAGACATCTCATTCTTGAGAAGCTCTCACATCCACCCTGCCACAAGTCCTCTCCTTGACACTGATATTTCAAAGGATTCTGAAGATGACCAGTTGCCTACTCTCGTTATTGTTGATGGATATGTTGTAACTTCGCTGTCCAATTTGTCAGCTCTGCCTGACGGAGTCTTTGTTGGTAGCTTATCAAATCTTTCCTCAGAGTCTGTCTTGCAAAAAGTACATGCATATGTGTCCACTTTTGAAGGAGACTTGTTCTGCTCACTTAATGGAGTGGGGACCCCAGACTTGACTATTATATATATTCCTGAAGGATGCCGGGTGGAGACTCCTCTGCATTTGAGATATTATTCTGCTGAAGGAACTGATGACGCATCAAATAATTTGCCCATTTCAAATCCACGAGTTCTGGTTTTGGTTGAGAAGGGAGGGGATGTTGGCATAATTGAGGAATATTTAAGTTCAGATGAGAAGAAGTGTTATTGGGCAAATTCAGTTTTGGAGGTTGTGATTGAACAAGGTGCAGCTGTCAGCCATTCTTATGTTCAAAGTCAGTCTCTTGGAGCTGCTCATATGAAGTGGACTTCTGTGAGACAGGTAAATTTTATTTTGTACTATGGTGTTTTTATTGCTTTGTGGAGACAGGTTTATATATGGAAAGCAGTAAAAGATAAACTTAAGATGATTATGCTGTATTTCTATTTTACCTTGTGTAGAATTTTGCTGGTCTAGTGTTAAACAAGCATTACCGAGCATTAAGGATTTTCAGGGCTGGGCCACATTTTAATTCAGGAAATGCTTTTCTATTTCTTACCTGTTATTTAGAGGATGTGATCCGAGGTGCATATTATTATCTTTGTTCATATACACAATGATTGAGAAGTAAAAAATGAGGTTCGATTAGTAGAAGTGTAATGATGCAGACTTTATAACAGGCCCATGATCTTCTAGTATATGGAGTTTCATCACAGCCGCTATTTGTTCGACTAATCAGATAGTTGATAAAGTATAACATTCATGAAGATGAGCCCTGGTAGAGTATAAGATCTTTTTAGAATCAAAGGCTGAGGATTAGGGATTTTGTCCATGTTACAAATCTTCATTTTTGAATAAGTTGTTAGCGGCCGAAGTTGTTGAAATTAATAAGCTTTATTTAATGTGTTGCAAGAGATGTTTAGAAAATCACAAAGAAAAAGACGAGAGGAATTATGTCCAATGAAAAAGTATGTCTCCTTTCCCCTCTGTATAGACCTGTACACATTCAAATGATGCTTGAAGTGAAACACAAGAGAGGAGAAGCATAGGATGAATATCCAGTTCATTTTTCTAACTTTTTTCATTCTCTGTAGGAAGCGGCTAGTACTTACAAATTAGTAGAGGTAAGTTCTGGTGGAAAACTCAGCCGGCACAATGTCCATGTTCAGCAAGTGGGTCCGGATACTGTAACAGAGGTGTCAACTCTGCACTTGTCTATTGCCGATCAGACACAAGATTTACACAGCAGGCTCATCTTTAACCACCCACGAGGTTTTTCTCGACAACTCCACAAATGCATTGTTGCTCATCCTCAGGGACAGGCAATATTTGATGGGAACGTCAGAGTGAACAGGTTATACTTATTTATCCTTTGCTTTTTTTTATACTTTGAATTCAGCCATTGCATGTTGTAATTTGTTTAATTATAGAATGCACAGTAAAATACTCCCAAGGGCACATACTGTATGATGATATTCTAGGGTTCTCTGGTCAAAACTGGTAATCTTGTACAGTTATGAAAGAAATGAAGCCAGCATGTGCCTAGTAAAAATATTTTGATTTATGATAGATAAATTTTTATTCTATAACTTACTATTTTTTTCTTGAAACACTCATATTAGGCTTCTTGTGTAACAGTGTCCACAAATTTCAAAGGTAGAGCTTCAAGTAAAAGTAATTCATGCTTTATTTCAGAGCTTATAAAACAATAAGTTTTGTTTGACTTATGCTTTTCCAGTACGAGGATTCTAAATTAATGTTGCTCGTTACGGTTAATGATTCAGATACGCTCAGCAGACTGATGCTGGCCAGTTGACAAGGAGTCTTCTCCTTGTGCCGCGTGCAACGGTTAATTTGAAACCGAACCTACAGATCATTGCTGATGATGTCAAGTGTTCTCATGGAGCTACAATAAGTGACTTGGAAGAAGATCAGCTTTTCTACTTCCGGGCACGAGGAATTGATACAGAGACAGCAAGGAAGGCTCTCATTACTTCGTTTGGAGCTGAGGTGATTGGACAGATTCCCGACGCTTCTATGAGGAATAAAGTTAAGAAACTTATTGCAAAAGTGCTCGACCCTACATTGGCGACGTCTTCAACTTGAGAGTCTGAATTCGATGCAGGTATGATTTCTTCTGTATTCAACATGCTGTATTACTCATCATTAATCAGGCAACAAATTTTGCTGCTTTGATACTGAGGTCCTTCTGTAGGTTGAGCTTTGTAATTGAATAGAGCAAACTCCCTCTCTTGAGCTTCTTGCATGGGCAGTTTGGGCACAGTTCCGCAGGAACAGGTGTACACTAAGATTCTGTTTGTTTTGCTAAAGTATAATCTTCTGGTATTATATTAATACAAAATAATTGTTTAGTCCTTAAAATGGAAATAAATGTTGTATGTCTTTTTTTAACATGAAAGTTAATCATTTTCATTTATTTTCTTTCCGTTAACCATTATCCAGAGATGTTATTCGGGAGGGGCGGTTTGATTTGATTGGATCACTTTCGTTCCAGTTATTTTTTAAGATGATTGCACTTTTAGATCAGGAATCGAGGTTGGGGGTCAAAGCGGGTCATTGTTATCGGGTTGATTTGGGTTTCGGATTAATGCTGAAGGTATCGCTTTACAGACTTGGATAGGGTACAAGTTGTTGATTAAGGCTAAAATAAGTGTCTCAAGTCTTACATATAATTACTTGACTCAACCATATTAAAGGGATAACGAACAAACTCAAAGAGGATAATGTAATATCTAGATCATTAATTGTAAAGCCAGATATATAAAGATATAAACATAATAACGGAGGTGAGAACATAATATAGATACGAAAACACATAAGATCAATCGTTGAACACCGGGGCACAAATCCGATTTCATGGCCTATGTCGACCTATCTCTCATGATGAAGAGTTAAGGGATAGGAAGATATATTTATAGATTGTTCCATTCACGAACAATAATCCGATTTCATGGCCTATGTCGACCTATCTCTCATGATGAAGAGTTAAGGGATAGGAAGATATATTTATAGATTGTTCCATTCACGAACAATAAGGAAACAAAATTTTCCCATATATGATTGCATCCCAAAATATGAATTAGCACAACTAATAACAAAATCTTAATTTATAATTGTATCCAATTAATTTAGTCATGCTATGAAGAAGTCATTTTACTCAACTTTCACATCTTGTAGGAAATTAAGGAATAGGTTCGTGTAACTCTCACATCTTGTAAATAAATACCCTAAAGAGCAAATAGAATAAAAGTCAATTATGTGTGATCTTGCATATAAAAAACTTTGACTACCATAACACATGAAAACATATAATAAAATATGTCAATAATCATGAACATCATAGAACTATCGATGCAAGGTGGGCTCTCTAATACCTTAAATAACTAGATTGTCTAAGACTATATTAGAACAAAAGCAAATCGAATGATCTTTAGAGGCCAATCAGCCGATCCTTCACATAAAGGCCGATTTGTAGTAGAATGCATCGTCTCAGAGAATCGGTCAAATGCTTGGGCTATGACACATATTTGCCGATTTATTGGGGTAAATCAACCGACTAACATTTTTTTTGTCTGCTCTATTTTTGTTTATTTTGTCTGAGTGAAAAAGATAGTGGCTACATTGACTACAAATCTACCTGATATTTTGGTAATACACCGCTTTATCTTTGTCTATGTTTTTAGAGAAAAAGATCAGTATTAGCCGTTAAAAAAAATGTCTATCAGTTTTCAAAGATCTCATCCCCATGTATATCTCAAGACATTTATTTGTATGGTTTCAAACACATGAGAAGGCTAACCGATTGCATATATGTCTGCAACAAACTCAAATACAAAGAGCCATAATCCAATTTCACATAAAACCCGAATTTAGGGTCTAGTTTTTTTCATCTACAATCAATAGTTGACATACACAAAATAAATAAATAATCGTTGATTCAAACTAAAACAAAATAATATACGAATGTAAAAACATACCTTACTTAAATACTTGTGAAGCGGCACAACATTGTTTGTCTGCATTAGGTATAGCAATGAGTTTTCACTCACCGACGACAACGACGACGAGAGCAACGGGGTTTCCACTCACCGAGGACGACGATTACAACCTAATTTGGCGACGACAATAAGAGTTTGAAGGTGGCAACAAGTATCATCGGAAGAATGGTTAGAAAAGGGAGATCGGGATTTTAGACGACAACAAATTGCACGTCATTTATAGGATGTTAGGGAAAAGATTGGACATGGTATAACAACAAGTTATCCAACTAGCATCAAAACACACCACGACCACAAGGGCAACAACCTATCTATCCTGAACTCAATCCCAATGGGCATACAAAGTAACCAAACTAGGTCCAACTAAAAGACCTAAAATAAGCACTTCTATGGAGGGATTACTAGTCACCTTGTGAGTATCCCAATTCTTTTATCTTATTTTTTTACATTGAAGACAATGCAAGATTTAAGTTTGGAGTGCATATAGCATGAACTTCACGTTTTATTTTTAAATTTATCCATATTTTTCAAAACTTTCTTGTCTATTTTCAACAAAAAAAAAACCTCTATATATTTTAACCTCAACCGTCAAATCAACCCTCATTGGTCGGTCGACTTGAACACAAAACCTCTATCATTCACGTGTATACTTCTACACTCATCTTCCTCTTTTTTAAAAAGGGCAGGCGGCCGATCAACACCTATTGGTCGGTTGACCGGTCCCTATTTTGTCCGCATGCATCTTTTGTTTTGATGTTATCTTATTCCTCGAAAAATGTCCTCTATTTTAATTGATGCCGCTTGATATCTCGCTCATCAAACCTTGTCTGAACCATTAAGTTTTATGGATAATGATAAGTGATTTCGTCTCATGACATAATTGTGTGAAGATTCTTTATCCTATGCACATATTGTTTGTGGTTTTCTTTCCATGAGTGGTATTCACTATGCTTTGATTATCTGTAACTTATGATTGAAAATTTTCCGAGACTATGTGCTTTTGTCTTGCTTTCATGCTTATGAGGGTTATTGAATCATTCTTTGTTAAGACCATTATTCCTTCCCACCTTTTGATTATATTTTCATATCTTCGGTCACTTTTTGCCTCATTAACCCCTTTTTTTGACAACCCTACAAAAATGGTGCAATAGGCCTTGAAAAAATCAACCTTCATAAAAGCTTTGTATGACATCCCTCTTCATAATATACCTCCAGAGGAGCTTCTGCATCGAGAAGATGTTATACACCATCAACCTTCCCGGTACAAAAGCACGATGGGGCAACATCAATTAGGTATCCAAGATACGAGCCCAATCAGTTAACATATTGGCTTGTAGATAACCTTGCACACCACAATGCAACAAAAATAGGTTGGAATTTATCCACACGAGAACAACATATCACCTTCACAAATAGAGGAATAACGGTATGGTTTAACTATTGTAGAAGCTTCTCATTTACGAAAAATTTAAGAACTGAAACACACATCTCATTCTCTGTCACCTCCAAAGTCACCTTGAAAAACTCAAAGGAGAACCTACCCGGACCAGGCACCTCAAACTTCCCAACAACCACATCGCAACCTTGATCTCTTCATTCGAAACTGGACTAATCAACATCAAACGATTTTCCTCAGTCATTCTCGGTCCATCCACAAAACCACCCTTTTGGATAATCCTTCCAACCCGACCTAAAAAGTCCATAGAAATAAAAAAAAAAAAAAACTCTTCGGTCACACACTCTCCACAAGGGAGATAAGGGAGGTCTACTGGCTGCTTTTTAATCTCATTAGGAGGATAATGAAAACTAGGGCTGGACATGGGACGGATTAAGGTCATCCCACGTCCCATCCCGACCATTATATATGGGACGGGACCGGGACGGGCCTTGAGTTTTTTTACTAAAAACCATTGGGCCCTATCCCGGTTGGGACCGGGACGGGACGGGCCTTATCCCGCATTATTTATATAATTTTTTTTTCCTGCCTTTTCTTTTTAAAATTAACGATTTACGAAAACAAATATTCATTGATATCCTTAAGACGAAAGACATCAAAATAGAATGTCGCAACAAGGTTTTCAAAACATAATTAACTTTCCAAGTCTAAACATCTAAAATACAATATAAGAACAAAATTACATAATTATCACTACTCTTTAAACAATGTCGCAACTGAGTTCAATTTTCCTTTGCCTTTTGTAAATGAATTTAGACGATTGTTAATTTATAATAACAAAATTATATAATAATCACTACTCCTTAGATTTATATATTGCAACTGAGTTCAATTTTTCTTTGCCCTTTGTAAATGAATTTAGACAATTGTTAATTTATAATAACAAAATTACATAATGAACACTGCTTCTTAGATTTATATATTTAATTTATATTTAAATTTTAATATATGCGGGACGGGACGGGCCTTGCAGGACGAGGATGGTAAGACTCATATCTCGTATCGCAATATTTTTGGTGGGACGGGACGAGACGGGATTTAAAATTTTTAGATGAAAAACCACCGGGATCGGAACGGGACCGAGACGGACCCGAAATTTGCGGGATTTGTGCCTACCCCTAACGAAAACTTTCATTTTCGTTCCTTAAACAACCACACGGATCCGAACCGAACTTGATGGAAGGACTACAATATAGTCCGGTCTGATCGCAAAATTTGATTCAGTACACCGACTCCGAGTTAAAAAAATGGCGGGTTCGCGTGATTTATGAAGGGTTCAGTGGCGGGAGCACTGGTGCTCAAATTTGGACTCCCTCCCCTCTCTCATCGCTCCCTCTCATCAACTTTTTGGCTTATGCTCTCTAACAAACTCTTCTGACACACTACCTCACTCTCTCATTCGATCCCCCAATTTATCCACTGCCATAGACGATTTGTAGGGTTTCTTCCCTCTCTCACCGTCACCATGGCAGTTTCTCCAGAGAAAATCGTTGCTAATATCGGCAACCAACTTGGCATCCAGACTCGTCCTTCCAAGGATTACATTGTCAAGTCGCTCCGGGTATCAAAGTTTTTCTTTTCTTGTTATCGCTTTTGTTCTCTCTGGATTTTTTTTGGTTTTGAGAGTTTGTTTTCTCGTTAGTTTTAGCGTGAGAGAGTAGACTGATTTTCACTTCTCTGAGTTCTTCTCCAGTAAAATCGAGTTCAGTGCTGCTCGTAACTTTAGGGTCTTGTATAGTTTCTTTACTGTTTTTGCCTATTTGTATGTTTTGCTATCAAGTTGAAGCCCTATCATGAATTATTGGGGGTGGAATTTGTTGGACGGTGCTTCATGTGGATTTTTTTTGTAGCAGTAGTCTCACTGAAAAATATGCAATTAATTAACTTCACCTGAGCAAAAAATGTGCACGTTGTATAAGAGAGATGAGAGGAACTGCTAATTTCACCAAGCCCTCTTCTGCAGCCACTAGAGAAGAGAGTAAGCTGTCTCACCCCAAACCCTAAAGTTTCTATTTCTATGTATTCTTCTAACTATGTACTTTATTTTATTTTATTTTTGAGTTGGTTCCAGTTTTTCATAATAACAATAGAATTGTTTTAGTGATCTGGATAGTATGGGTGATCTTTGATACGGACCATATACCTCGTAAGGCCACGACATGATACAATCATTCTGTTATATATGTACTGTACACATTGTCTGAGAGTTGTATTGTCACTTTATGAAACCTCACCACATGCATCACTTCCTGCAGCAAGCTGCATCTGCCTTGTCAGATTTAGATCAGCTTTCTTCGCTGAACTCTTACATAACACCGTTGAGCAAATCCCTTGTGAAGCATGGCTTGCTTCGGCACAAAGACAGAGATGTTAGACTCTTGGTTGCGGTATGCTTTTGTGAAATCATGAGAGTGTTGGCTCCCGATCCCTCCTTTGGTGATAAAACATTTAAGGTTAGTATGTTCCATTTTTGACAGATTTCACGTTTCTTGATCAGCAGTGCTCAGTCTTTTATTCTAATTATTTGCAGGATGTTTTTGAACTCTTCATCAGCATGTTTGCAGAGCTCGGGGAGACAACCAGCCCCTACTTTACAAGGAGGGTTAAAATTTTGGAGACTATAGATGCACTTGAGTGCTGTCAGCAGTTGCTAGATGTTGGTTGTGATGATTTAATCCTTAAAATGTTCCGCACATTCTTTTCTGTTGTCCGGTGGGTTACATTTCATGATAATGTTTCTATTTTCAGCTTCATGCTTCAGCTTCTTTCCATCTAAAATATATTATTCTTTAATGTTTGAATCCCCCATTAAGTCTAATATGAATAGAGTCAGTTGTAGGCCTTGCAAACCTTCAAATTTGTCTTTTAAGTTAAAATTAGCGGCTACGTTAGCTTATGTTCTTTGTCTCTTCCCTGATTTCTACACTTATTCCTCTCCCTTAATGTGTAACATCTCTTTTATGTACCTTTAACCATTTTGTGATGCATCTTTATACTTGATTTAATGGAATTATCTGTTGACTGACAGAAAAGAACATCCATCTAGTTTGGTGAACGGAATGCTATCCATCATGACACTTATATCCAATCAAGAAGAAATTTCTCAAGAGCTACTGGAAGTGATTCTTCAGAATGTCATAAATAAAGGGGAGGTAATTGGAAACCAGACAATACATTTGTAGTTTTTAGCACACAAGCATATGTTAAAAGGGTACATCCTTTTTTCATACGCACCTATATTGCTATTTAAGCACAATATTGAAGCTCTTGTATCTTTTCACTACACTTCAGTGCATGCAACCTGCTTCATACCAGCTTGCTGTTAGGCTCATCCAGGATTCCGCAGAAAGAATCAAACCTGCTGTTTGTGGGTTTCTAACATCTTGCATGTTGGAGAGAGATAATACCCACAGTGATCTTAGAGGATCTTATCACGATATAATATATGAAATATATCTTATTGCACCTGATATCCTTGTTGCAATCATCCCCAACATAATCGGAGAGTTATTGGTACGTTTTACAACGCATTTTACTTAATTCTGAAAAATACTTATGTTTTCTTCTTGGATACCATTTGATCACCTAAACAAGTAGTGTTGCTATGTTATTTTTATCTTACATTTTCTTTGATAGGATCAATTTGTTTGCTTTTGATCACTTTTTATTGAGTTATCTGTTTGATTTTGTATGTAGACTGATCAGGTTGATGTACGCATAAAATCTCTAAACTTAATCGGAAAACTTCTCACAGTCCCTAAGAACCAGTATGAACAAGAACACCATCATTTGTTCGTTGCACTTCTGCAAAGGTTTTCTGACAAGGTACCAGAGGTTAGATTAAGGGCTCTACGTTGTGCCAGGGCCTGTTACATGGCTAATCCATCAGGGGCAGAGTCTCATGAAATTCTCTGTAACGGTTCTTGAACTTGTGTTCTTTATATGATTTGTTTCACGTTGGTACTTTCCTGTTATATGTCAACTTGGTATCACATTCATTTATGGAAACCTATCCAATGAGCAGCTTCTGTTGAAGATAGACTTCTGGATTTTGATAGTGGCGTCAGGGCAGAGGCAGTGGTAGTTGTTTGTGATCTAGCCAAATTTAGTCTGAAAATATTTCCTGCTGAACTTATTGTAAAAGCCACTGAACGCCTTCGTGATAAGATGGTAAATTACTTAATGTCTCTTAAGAATTGCATTTTCTATTCCTTTTTTCCTTCTGTTACTGGATTAAGTTTTTATTTACTTTCATTGTCCATCCAGGCATCTGTGCGAAAGGTGGCACTGAAGAAGTTGCTAGAGGTTTACCACCATTATTGTATCAAGTGTAGTGAAGGGCAGATGAAAATTAATCAATCCTTTGAACAGATCCCATGTAACATACTGATGCTTGGCTATGACAAGAGTTCAAAAGATGTTAGGTTAGGTTCTCATTGTAACATACCTGTCAACAATATATATGGATTTTCTGAAGTGATTTGCTTATTTTAATTTACCAGGCCCCAGACATTGGAGCTTATGCTCGCAGAAGATCTGTTTCCAGGTTCTCTTCCAGTTGAAGAAAAGACGAGACATTGGATCTTTCTCTACTCACGTTTCTCTCCTGCTCATGTAAAGGCTTTAGATGTTGTGTTATCTCTCAAAAGAAGGTGATGTGTTCTGAGTTCGATTTGTTTGAGAAACTTAATAGCAGTCAAGTTGGTGTTTACTTGTTAGTAGCTGTACTGTACACGATCCGTTGGAATTTTGATCTAGTTCACCATAGAGACTCCTGTATTACCTATTGAAAATGTTATGTAGGATGTGTAAAACTTTTTGTCTCGGGCCTCTAAATTTGATCCCAGTTTACAAACGAACCACAAATTAAAGCATGAGATCCGAATTCTCATCCAGGAAAGAGCCTATTATTATGTTACCTTCATTGTTTCCTCTTTAAGCGAAACAAGAGCATGACAGTCTATGCCTGGTTTCAGGTTTCAAACAGAGATGCAGGTTTATTTGTCCCTCAGAAAAAAGAAGGCGAGCATCCTGACTTATACTTCTATATTGCAGTTGCTATATATGCATGTATAGTACAAAGTCATCATCTGCTATGTTTGCAGGAGATTGCTTCTGAAGAGGCGACTCAGAGAATGAGAATTGCATTCACAAGGATGTCTGCAGTTTTTTCAGATCCTGCTAAAACAGAAGAGTGTTTCCCTCTGCTGAACCAAATAAAGGATAATCAAATATTTGATAGCTTGGCACAATTATTGAATGAGACAGAATATGGAAAAGCCATGGCCATAAGAGTATGTTTCCGTCAGTCTGGATTGATTGTTCATCTATGTAGGAGCTATGTAAAGCATGTTAATGATCCTACTCAGTTTTAAGAGGGCTCTCCCTTTTAATTTCTCTGCAGGGTGAGTTGTTAAAAAAGATTGGTGATAAAAACCCTTGTGCAGATTTTTTAAAATCACTCTGCTCAAAGTGCATCCATAATGTATTCAACTCTGAACATGTGCATTGCATTCTGCAATATATCTTGAGCAACAGAGGAAGGGACAATCCTCTGCAGGAATCTTCAGTTAATCTTCTTGTGGTAAGCTAACTATGTTGTTTTTATATCATATTGAATGTTTTGTTGGGCATTGTTATGGATTATTTCCTAGAGTTTGATCAATCATTATTTATCAATTGACCGATTTATGTTCTAAATCAGGTTATTCTCAATCATTTTCCCTTGTTACTGAGGGGCACTGAGGACCAATTGCAGTTGCTAGTATCGGAGGATGAAACCCCATTCTTTGAGAAGTTAATCCAGATATTGGCAAAAGCAGTTCCTTTTATTTCTATGAGACTGAGGTAACCTTGTCTTACTGCATTTTCCCGTAGTCATTCAAAAGTCAACATGCAAATAGTTTGGTGCAGTGTCCTGTTCTGTCTACATAAGCACCAATCTCTAATTTGGTCAACAGTTCTCATCACTGGTTAAAACACGGTGCCAGGAATTGCATTTGTAATAGTTTTAGTAGCCTATGCCCTTTCATGTGAGAGAGTAGATGTGACTTTGTCTGTGTAAGTAACAAATTGAGTAATATACAAGGTATGAGGGACTAGTGCATCATTTTAGACTTGAAGTTAAGCATGATTCTCTTAAACCTTGAGGCAACATACAGTTAGTTTTTCGAGCAAAAAAAACATATAATTAGTTTGGTTCCCACCTCCAGCATCAATTTCATCACATTATATTAACATGTGGGCTTCAAGGATGTTTGCAGTGCTGCCAGTTTAAAAGTCGAATTACCAAAAGCACGTCTGGAAGTTTGTGTAGTAGACTTGTTCAACAATTGGCAAACATGGATATACTATTAGACACTGGTAAAATAGTTTAATACGGTAAAAAGTATCACCTAACTAAGTGATATTATTTAGTTCGTGAAAATAATCAATAGGTAACACAGAGGGTATTTTTTTCTTGTGTAAGGAATTTCGAAAGCACAGCCATGATTATTCATCATTCAGAAAATGTACAGCTAACATGTAAAATTCCATCTTTTTTACTATATAAGCATCTTGTTTGTGTTAATGTCTCGTCTACTATTCTGCATCTGAGAGTATCTTTTACACAGTCCCCTTTTTATCTTATTATTTGTGTTGTTTCTTCCGATGTAGTGATATTTACCCATCATTGGAGAGGGTATGCCTAGAAGGAACTTGTGGTCAAGCCAAAGCTGCAATTTCTGCTATTGTTGCTTTGCTTAGAACCTCTGATCAGTTTGGTGTTGAAAATTTATGTCAGGTGTGTGTTTGAGACATGAACTGCATCGCTTTTATATATGTATTTGTGTGTGTGTGTATATATATATGTTATTATTACTATTGCTCATTTCTTACTTGATACCTTTTCAGAAACTTGTGCAGTCCTTGTATAGTAGCAGGAACATTCTCACTGTGTTGCAGTCCTTGGGATGTCTAGCTCAGTACGGTGCTTCTGCATTTCAGAAACAGGAGAAAGAAATTTTACTATACATCGAGAACAAAATATTTAAGGTGATGATCCTTCCAATCTAAGTCTTGATTTCAATAGAAATTTCTTGTTGGGAATAAACTTTTCATCTATTATTCAGGCAAAATTGTCTAGTGGTCCAAGATCATTACACGAGAAATCTGGATGTAATGTTTCCTTCGATTGCATGATAAAGGTTAGTGTATTAAATTTATTACTCTTAAATATACTTTCCTATGCATGGATATGAATTAATTATATGTAGTCCAAAATTATCACTCTTAGTTCTGGATATTCACTTCCTTTGCTTCTACCTTTGTGGCCAAATATATTTGTCCATCTCTTACTCATTTTGAGTGATATTGCAGATTAGGTTGGTTATCACTGTAATTATATGTTTCAGTCTTTGTGAATCTAGCCAAGAGAAGGTAGAACTATTAAATTTATTTTGACATCCATTACCTTCTGCAGATATATGGGCTTAAAGTTCTTGTCAAAAGTTTTATGTCCAAGAAAGGAGCTGATAAAAAACATCAAATAGCTAGTTTGTTCGACATTTTGTTCAGGCTGATAAAGAAGGGTGAATTTACAGACGATTCCATGACGTGGTATGACATATATGCTTAATTTATAGCATTTGAGCATTACATCTTATGTTACTTCGTTGTCCTTTGCTTTGAAAAAAAGTTTCTTGTGCATAAATTGTTATCACTTACCAATGTGATCTTGGATGCGAGCAAAGCTGCGAAGGAGATAACAAGTTGACATTGCTGTGTGTTAATTTGGATTAGAAATGTTATTTTAAGGATCTGATTTTGTTTCTCTTCACTTGCTGTTTTTGTAGTCAAGCATATTGGTAAGTTCTTTCTTTATCACAGCCTTATAATTATATATCAATGATGGAATTGCCACTAACATGACTCACACATGCATGCATACATATATGTGTGTGCGCGAGAGCATATTCCAACACGGAACTAGAACTTTTTTAAGTTGGAAAAGGTATTTTATGATTGCAGACTTCAACAAATATGATGGATATGCAGGAGTGTATGACTATCGCTAATATAAATTTAGTGAATTGAGAGAAGAAGATTGTGTACTTGGTCTTAGCATCTTCCTCATAGTTAGATGATTGCGTGTTATGCATTTTTTGTATGAGTTGATGCTTGCATGAATAATATTATGGTTTTAATCTTGTCCATTTACATCACTTTTGCAAAAGCTGAGGTTCTAATATTAACAGACGAACAACTTAACAGCAAGCACCTGACCTTCAAGTTTTGGATTAAAATGTCACTAGTTGTCTAGCTTAGTTCCCGTGCCATGCATGGATTTGATTTAAATTAATATATTATATCCAATCTATTCCGATAGTAAGGTAAACAAACTTAATTATAAATATACAAAAATATTAAGATGGTAGAGTGAAATTGGTAATATGATTGTACATACATCCTTATATATATATATAACAATGTTAAGTGTTTATAAAAAATTATATTAAAAATAGTTATATTTATTTATCATGAAAGTGGTAAATATGGTATAAATATGACATCTATATATATGATTCTCCTTAATTCCCATCTTTTGTAAAAAGTCTTTCTAAATATACAATATTCCAATATCTCAAATTAGGACATTGTACATATTATTATCTTCGTTAATATGCATAATCTTTCCAAAAAAATTAAAATAGAAATAAAAACAATAAGGTGGCATAACCTCAGTACGACACGTGGAAAAAGTGAGGTGGCTTAATGTAAATATGAAATCTAGCGAATTTAATGTGGCAATGACATGTGGCGATATCTACTTCTGTTTTTGTATTATATAGTAGAGTACACATCATTGTTGACACTTTGCTCCAGTTCAAGGGTGGTAGTTGCATAAATAGAGTGTCATAATAATAGGCCAGTTGGTTGTGGCATGCTTACTTGGACACCTAATCACTAGTAGCAGAACTCTGCAGGCCAAAAGTGTACTAGTTCTATAGGCCGTTAGCTAGATGAATCTCGCTTTAGATCATCTTTTTAATGTGGACATCTGGTTCAGTACATTCTATAATGGGGATGGATTATGATTTAAAAATGTTTCTAATGATTTGTTTTCAGCTGGCACCTTTGATAGTACATGAACGCTTCCATGGAAGGATAGAAGTAGCAGCATGTGTGACTTTTGGCTACACTATTGATTAATTTCTGTTCTTTGACTACTTTTATGCAGTGAAATTGACATGGCTCACCTCAGATTAGCTGCAGCGAAGTCTGTTCTTCAGCTTTCGGGAAGATGGGACTTGCATGTTTCACCCCAGATATATCATGCAACAATCATGATGGCAAAGGTCTGAAATTTGGATTCATATCAAAAATCATTTTTCTTGAATCAATGGCTCATGAATATATCTTCATTTATGATTGAGCTAGGGTTCTTCCTTTTGTGCTTTCGACTCTGAAGGGAAGTCTAATCATGGAGCTTGCCACTTTCCTAAATTCTCAGTTATTAGATGTTTAGGTTTAATATAAATAAGATGTGTCAATTAGGTTTAAGGAATCAGCAATGAGACGGAGAAATGGTTTCATTGTTATCGAACTCTAAACAGATTTAAAGCTTAGATTGGGGTTTTAATTGAAGTCTAGAGCAAAAATTGTTATTTAGCTATCATGCAATGGCTGGTGCTCACATTGAACCTTCTCTTATCTAAATTTATTTTCTCTCCTTCTGTTAATACCCTGATATTGCAATGTGATATGCAGGATCATTCTTCATTTGTTCGTAGACTGTTTCTTGATAAAACACATAAACTGCTCAAAGTGCATGCAGTACCTAGTAAATATGCATGTGCCTTTCCATTGGCTGCCTCAGATTGTGAGAAGGATTTGCAAGATGTGGTGGGTACTAGCATGTCCATATATATCAGTTCTGTGATGCAAATATTGTGCATTATTGATCACTGACACGTGTTTCACAGTCATCTTCATATCTGGTGGATTTTATCACGGCATACAACAGGAAAGCTCAGATTGGACTTAATTATGCAGCAGAGGCAGGATCTATGACAGATTGTCCAGCTTATATTGTTGTGTTTCTGCTTCATGTACTGGCTCATGATGAAGCCTTTCCACCTGGAGATGTTCAAGATGAAGACATTTATGCACAATTTTGCATGTACGGATAGCCCTATTCATTCTCTTAAATCAATGCTATAATAAATGGTTGTTTATGAAACTTGTGACAATTTGCAGCCCGATGTATTCACTTCTACACTCCCTGATTGATGCTCAGTCGGTTGGAGACACAGGGCTTGTCAGGAGCTCTTTTTCATGTTTGGTGAGCATTTTTCGGGCCATAAAAAAAGCTGATGATGCTGCAGATCACCAGGAAACTCTTGTAAGTACTGCCAATATTATCTGCAGCAATATCTTCATATTGTCACCCTCTGTAGTAAACTTATTCAAATATTGTTGATTTTATGTTTTTTTTTACCATTTTGCAACGGCTATAAGGCTGCTTCTCTAATTGCAGAAATTGCACATGCTAGCGGAAATTGGCAGCTATATTTTGCAGACTTTCAATCACAAAGGTGTTGAGTCATCAATTGCACGTAGCTGTGTTCTGCTTCCATTGCCATTGTATACAAGTGGTCAGAGGAGAAAAGAAGAGGCAAGTTTGTGTATTATGTACAGTATACTAATGCCTTTTTGACTTTCGTGAATTTACTTGATACTGAAATCTTAGAATCCCTCCTTTCTGCAGGATGTCAGTCAATCTTCTGGATCAATTTTCGATGACAGTTTTTTGAAGAAGCTCACTGATGTCATTAAACATCAGTTTAATCAGGTATATGTGGTGATTTTTGTTTACCCGATAATTCTTTTATCCTATCTCAGGGCGTGTGGCCCAGTTGCAAAGCAAGCAGGATATTTCATTTTACAAACAACCAGTTGAAATGTTAATCTAACTTCACATAAAAATATTAAGTTTTTATATTGTTGGGGATGTCCCATCAAAAAAGTCATATTATTGCGATGGTATTTTATCAGAATGAAAAATCCCTTCACAATCATATGAAGTGACGAATTAATATAATACACCGATTTGCGTAGGTTATTGGCTGGTTTATAGGACATTATATTTCTCATTTTATCATCGCTAGATACTACAATTTATGATTTTACATTTTTACATAATCTGAATAGTCTTGAAAGACATCAATGTAATCTGAAACTGATGGAGTATTTTTATAATTGTATGTCCCAGCATAAAACCACCGATAAGCATGTGAAAAAATTTCCCAAGGACTGTTTGCTGGCAAAAAACCATAACTCTGGCATCTTGGGAACTTGTAAGCAAACAGGTTCATTGGTGAAAGGAAAGGGGCAAGAAACGGACAGGCAGGAGATTGATCATGTTGTTGCATCAAATGCAAGCATAAAAGAGAGGCAAAAAGATCGCTCTGGCTGCTCTGAACCTATTTCTTCAGATGAACAACCTGCAGGCATTAGCTCTATTACTTTAGAGCTCTCACAAACAGGATCCGACATGTCGATACAAGAGGTCAATACATGTTCGACCTCTACCAAAGATGGCCCAAAAAATACTAGAAGTTATTTGAAGGTATCAGTATACAATCACCCTAAAAGTTTTAAAAGTAATTCTTCAAAAAGTTAACATTTATAGATGATCAAATGTATTTATTGGTAGCTAAAATAGTTACATATTTATTTTTGCTTGGATGAATTTGTCATTATAAGAAAACTGCCACAATGAGTAGATCACTAGAAGCTGCAAACATCATGCACGTAAATACATAACTTGCAGCATGGGTATGGGTAAATGTTATGCAACTTATAGCAAAAGAATACAGAAAAACCTTGACCCTCAGTAAGTGCAACGTGTTGACTGAAGGCTCACTTTTATTTTTAATTGTTTATGGTGATGAATCCCCTTGAACTGTCTCACTTATTTCATGATTTTCTTGATGCAGGGACTGCCTGTTCCTTCCTCACAATGGTAAGTTGTTGAGTTTAGTCTATTTCATAATAGCAATTATATTGGTTTTTCCATTCTGACTGAAAATGCACGATTTTAGAAATAACTTTGCTTAAATAAAAGCTTCTACTGTAACATATTTGATTGTTCAGTAACATTTTTGGCCTGTTTTTGACGGTTGACGCGCATTCAATATTTCATTCCTTCATTGAAGATTCAAGATGTTCGATTCTAATATGAAAATGAACTTTAAATGTTGCAGTGACGGTTCAGATCATTCTTCCCTTGACCATCTAAATGGAACTCAAATCGCAGCTAAAGGCAGCAGTGCTGGGGGTGGACGAACACTCCGAAGTGCTGCTCTTTCTGATAGAACAAATCTATTGACAAGTAAGCACAACTTTGTCACATAAAGACTGTTAATAGATTCTTGTAGATTATGAGCATTCCTGAACTGGTACAAAATGCACCTGCCATGTTATGCTAGATGATTTGCTTAATTCGGACTACTAATAAACTGAAATTGGACTTGTCCCTGCAGCAGCCAACAGCGTGAAGGAGCAGTCAAAGAAAAGGAAAGGCCGTGAAAAAGGACACGTGGATTCAGTAGACATGCTGACAACGCATGATTCGGTAAGCTCGTACTCTTCTCCATCAATATGGATATATATGGCTGTTCTAACACAATGTGCTTTCACTGCAATTGTTGCATTTATGTGTAGATTGCCTCAAGAACTAGGCGAAGGAAAGCTTAAAAGCTCGGATCTGGTTCTTGTTGCCGGTGCATTGTACATCCAAATATTACATTTCCGCAGTGATGCATTATCTGTAGCATGAAATCTCTCAAGTATGGTTCTTGCAGTGTAGGGTTATACATGGTTGTGAGACAATACGGTTATATTGAAATTAGTGGTTACTCTTAAGTTCATCCGCTAGTTGTGGTATTTGCAAAATAGTTTTAACCTAGGAGAAGATATCAAGACACGAGCTATTAGTTGGATTGTGATTTATGAATTTTTATCTAACATCAGACTATGTACAAAAAAAAGAGAGGCAAGTTTCACAAACTGGTCTTTTATTGCTAAATTGCATTAATTTTTATTGCTTGTATTTCTCATTACATAATTTATATGATCTAATTCTTTTGAAAATTATAAAACCTGACTTGTGTTGTCGGAGAAATTCCCAATCGTCGTGTAATGTCTCCCTCGTACTAGTGTCACGGACCGCTCATCCGTGACGACGCCTAAATTGGTGAAGCATGACGACTTGCCAAGATACACCACCAAGACACCCTTTGACAAGGATAAGAAGTCGTGGCATGAAAGAAGGTCAATGTATATAAGCCTTGTCAAGATGTCACGAAGGAGACAAGGAGTTTTTTGGGAAAATCCCGGACGATCACAAAGGATCCAGAATACCCATGAGGATTCCGGAACGCGACAGAATATTCCGGAAGACGGTGGAACATTCCGGAATAACGTGGAATTATGTAGACTTGTGTGGAAACTTCCGGAACATTATGGACTACTCTAGAGAATGACGGAATTATCTAGGACCGTGTGGAATTCCGTAGGCTTGGATAGAGCCCTACGGAATAATCTAGAAGTGTAGAGAAACCTAGGTTTAGTTGTAGAGAGGAAGTCTCCGGAATGATCTAGGAGAATTGACTTCCGGAACCTTCTCATAAAGGAGGTGGCCTTGGGTTATAAATAGGGAGTGTCACCCCCTCATTTGCATCATCCAAGTTCCAAGCTCTCATCCAAAGCATTGTAAAGCTCTCTTATAATACCAAGCTTTCTTTCCCACACACAAAGCCTTTAAAGTTCTCTTAGCCATCAATCTTAAGTTCTTTCGTTGGCAACATCGGGAATAGGCTGATCTTAGCACGACAAGGGGTCGAGACAAGCTAAGAGCCGCACGGTTTGGAGTTAGGGAAAACTCAGCCCGTGACACTAGGAGGTGGTGTGGAACAAATACTTTCACGTTAGGTCTCGGTGTGGAGTAACTACGAATAGGCGGACAACCCTTTTCATGTTGGCTCTCAGTGATGATTGATTTTTTGGTTAAAAAATAATCCAAATTTTATCCTAAAAACGTGTAATCCTAATAAAGTAAGAAAAATGGCAAAATGTAATACTAACAATTACCCAATAAATAAAACAATAGTTGAAACATAAAAAACCAACATTTGTATATAAACTATTAATTTTAATACGGGCTTTGTCTCGTTAAAAAAGTCACTCAACAAAACACACCCATGACTCGATAGACATGACATAACCATTCACTAAAATCAACTAAAGGACAAGAATAACAATCATACTAAAACAAGTCTTAAAAAACCTCTAAACATAGATGTTAAAGAGTCGCAAAATAATTGTACATCACTTGGATGTTATTATCATTTTTAAGAAAAATAACAAAAAATGATACAAACTCTCCATTGTGAACCAAAATTAATAAATTACAATTATTCATACGTATGCAAACCATGATTTATTAAATCAAATTTGACTCTAGCAACATTTTCACTTAAAATTTCAGGTAAAGTATTAACATGATAATAAAAACTAAATGCGAGGCTTGATATATAAAAAGATTGAGGGAGATACAAAGTTCAACTCCCTCGACGGATAACATATCAAGAGACAACTTGATTTTTGCATATCTAGATGCATGAAGAAAATTACTAGTTTATGAGATCCCTTGAGTTTGAGCTTAAGCTTGGAGATCGAAGTACTACCTATTTCCATCAAAAGGTATCAGAAGACGACGTATAAATCACATCCCGAGACTCAAAGATGTCGATGGATCGTGGCGCAAGGCGGTAAAGAAGTTATCGAATTGTCCTTTTACAATGTACGATTAAAAAGTGTAGGTTCCACCGAGGATTTAAATGCTATTGTTGAATCGCTAAATGCTAAAGTCTCCACATCGATGAATGAAACTCTCTTGCGGAACCCTCTAATTTGGAGATTTATGATGCTCTAAGGAGCATGAAATTATGGAAAGCTCTAGGTTGGGACATATTACATGTTGGCTTCTACGAGTATTTTTAGATCATTATTGGTGCTAATATTTGTGGGTTTATTAAAGCTTGGAGGTGAGACGAGATAATCCTTGGTGTTCTTAATAAAACTACCATTTCCCTAATAGAAAAGGTACCTTCATCCTCTCAAATGATAAATATTAGACCTATAACATTATGTAATTGCATAAACTTATTACTAAAGTCATTGCACGGAGATTAAAAGGAATACTCCCATCTATTGTTCCTCCCAAACAATCTGCTTTTGTTTCTAGAAATATTATTTCTGATAATGCTCTAATTACCTTAAAGTGTTTTAGCACAAAGAAGTGACTCAAGTGAAATGACTTTTAAATTGGATCTTGTAAAAGATTTTGACTAAGTGGAATGAGGTTTCTTGAAAGTAGTTATTCTCAAATTCGGCTTCTCTCCTAGATTGATTCATATGATCATGGATTATGTAAGGCCGGGGAATTATTCTTTCAGAAATAAATTGGTAATGTGATTGAACATGTTACTCTATCATGTGGCATCTGACAAGGTGACTCATGTCCTTTTTCCCTTTATTTCATATGTTGAAATTTTATTCGTAAATAGCTAGCAAATCAACTACAATGTTGACCTCCCTCGAGACGAGGGAAACAAGCAAAAGAAAATCAAGAGCATGGAAAAAATATCAAAGATAATCATCTCAATTTTTCATGAATGTTCCCAATTTTCGTTAATATGATCATATAATTCAAATTGTGGTTTTCAACTATGATATCCGCAATAGTTAAGTCCTTAGTTTTGAGTAAGTACTTGGTTTTTAAAATGGAAAGAATTTCACTTTTTCCGTAATGATTGCATCTCCATTTCTTAAAAAAATACATTGACTGTTATTTCGTCTATAAGTATAAAACATTAATACAATGACATTTTATTTGGGGTTCTTATAGTGAATGTTCTTTTCTTTCTTTTCTCCCTTACTACAACTTTGACATTATTCTATTTCAAGTTTTGAGAGTCACTTTTTCATGTTACCGATTGGAGGCAATAATGTCCTTGCAAGCGACACACTATTTTATCATAAAACTATGAGGAAAATAGAGGAAATCACCCCTTAAATAGGCTAATTTTCAACTAACCATCCGTTAAATTTGAAATTACTGGAAACCACCCTTTACGACGGTTTTTCATTAGTAGAATAACACCCTTACTATTGTTCCATCTCATTTATCTTTAAAGGGCCCACTTTTAAATATGTTAATTTTTTCCCCTTCTTTGAACCATGAACCTACTAAAATAAATAAAAACTAAACCAAACCCAACCGTTCTTTTAAATGAACCCTCTATTGACCCTTCTTTTTCCTAAAATCCCTAAACCTTTAAATGCTCTCAAACTCCTCAAGCTGCACTACAATGGCTCCAAAATTCGACCCGTCACAAGTCGTCGACATCTTCGTCCGGGTCACCGCAGGTGAGGACAGAGTTGCGAGTTCACTCGTTCCAAAAATCGGTCCACTTGGTCTTTCTCCAAAGAAGATCGGAGAAGACATTGTGAACGAGACGGACAAGGATTGAAAAGGGTTTTTGAGTCACCGTGAAGCTTATTATTCAGAATCGTCAGAACGAAAGTCACAGTTGTTCCGTCGGCGGTTACGCTTGTGATTAAAGCTCTTAAGGAGCTAGAGAGATATGAAGAAGACTAAGAACATCAAACATAATGGTAACATTTCACTTTGATGATGTATTGAGATCGCTAGGGTTATGAGCCTCGGTTTATGACCAAGGAGTTAGATGGTTATGCTAAGGAGACCCTTGGCACTTGTGTGTTTCGTTGGAGGTACGGTTGATGGAAATGATCCAAAGAATTTACAAAATGAGATTAACGATTGAGATGTCAAGATTCCGGAGAATTAGACACTTTTGATAAAAAGTTGTGAGAATATATCGGTTTAAGTTGTAGTTTTGTTTGCTTTTTCCTTCCATGCTTTGATGCTTCGTATCTAAGAACAAGAGTTTTGATTATGATAAGTTATATGGAATGTGTTTTTGGATCATATATTGTGTTTTTTGGTCTCATTGATTTTTTTTACACTACTTATATTCAGAACTTTTCGTACATAGTTTGTTATTGATGTTTGATGAAGAAGAAGAAAGAGGGGTCAAGGGAGGGTTTATTTTTAAAAAACGGTTGAGTTCAGTTTAGCTTTTATTTAGTGGTTTTCATGTTCAGAGAATGAAAAACATTAAAACATTCAAAAGTGGAGCCCTTTAACGAAAAATGAGATGGATAATAGTGGGGTGTTATTATGTTGACGGAACCGTTGTGAAAGGTGGTTTCCAATAATTTCAAATTTAACAGTTGTTGGTTAATCGTAAATTACCCTATTTAAAAGGTAATTTCCGGTATTTTTCTCTAAAAATATACTCAATAGAAATAAGAATTTTCTAAAAAAAGGCCCCTGATAGAAAGTTCATTAAGTTCTAGCTCATTCAAGATTTTACAACCTAGTTTGGATCATGAACTTAAAATATTTCATCTTAACAGTACCCACTTAAGAACAAAAGCATTGAATTTTTTAAAACAATCTTTTGTTGGAAACATGAAGCACTTTCAATTTAACCAAAAAATCCCAACACTTTCCATAATTAAATAACAACGTATCTATTTTACTACATGGATTGTCCAACAAATAATTGAAGATATCAACTATTAATGTACGTAGAACAACCATGATATCCAAATAATATGGTCATTTGATGTTGAGTCAAAATACTATGAACGGATTAATTTTACGTTTTATGAAATAAGATATCTTTTATATTGAAGTTTGTCTTAATTATGATTATTTTCTTACATCTTTGGATTGTGATATAAGATTGTTACATGTTGAGAGATCTGATGTTTTCATGATGTTGGACCTAAATCAGCCCCATTCACTATCAAATAAGTCAAAGTAGTGACCATAAATTTTTAAAAAAGAATTATTAGGGCACATGCAAGACATTACAAAGTGACAATGTAGTAATGAGGGACTATACTCGGTTTTAAAAAAATAGAAAAAGTAGCTTTGACGTCGTTGGTCTACGTCCAAGTAAAAAAAAATCAACTTGTGTGCAGACTGACTGCATTCATACTACTTTTTCAATAATTTGTCCTCTTATCTCATTAAATTTAATTATGTATTGTCAAACAGTGTTAAAGTTTAAATAATCAATGCAATCGGAATGCGTTACATTGTGCACCTAGTATACTCTTTAACATCACTTTTTTAAATGCCCCCATTAATGGACCTTATAAGAATCAAAATGTTGCAATCGAAGACGCCTTATTGTCAAACTTTGAATGACTAGATAATTTTTTATACACAAGTCTAGTTAAATGTGAAGTCAACCAACACCATTGTTTTTTTTAAATTTTTGTCAACTAAATAACTTTCAAACATTTCTAGTTATTTTTACTAACTTACAAAAAATTCTATTAATTTTTTATATTGCCAAGATAACTCAAAGGGCGTACCTTTAGTGGCGTTTTATTCAATCTATTATTGAGTTACCTTCTTTGTTCAACAATGGAAAATAAATTTGATGGACTATATATGTCTAGTGTATCAAAAGACCGCATAAAACGGAATATAAAGAGACCATCAAACAAAACAATACAACACACAAACCAAAATGACAAAACAAATAAAAGATGAAACCATGAAGCATACACATTGATTTAAAAGGAGCACACAAAGGTAAATGAAATAAATTGGAGCGAAGAAAAATGGTACTAACGCGCCAGTAGGAAAGTGAACAGAAAACTCTTGTGAAGCTACAATGAAAACTCAAGATTTGCACTTGATCGTGAGTTGTCGGGTTTCGACTTTCGATCATACACCCATGACCGCTCCAAACAAAACACACGCACGAACTATCCTCCAAACATATGCCCTAACACCAAACACATGCATGCAACCGATAAAACTAGAAAGCGAGAATTTCTCAAAATATACTGGAATTTGTCATGTAGCATAGAATAAGTTGGAGAAAATCCAACTTTCAACGTAGTTATTTTGTTTTCTTATACCCAACAACACTAATAACACTTATTTATTTTTTTAAAAAAAATCTTGTAGCATAAGATACGAAAATTATCACTTCGGTTTTAGCCCGATTCAATATGAATTTGTAGACTCAATAAAAGATACGCATAATAAAGGGAGGTCTAGTACGTCCAAATTATCACTTTGGTTTTAGCCCAATTCAATACGAAAATTTTCCAGTCGGATCAACTTAATTTTAACCGGTTTTCCTCCACATCATCAAGAAGATGTTGAAGTAAGGTGTTGGTAAGTGGTAAGTGGAGTTCCTCGGAGTTGGTGGTGAGTCGTGACAAAAGGATTTGACGGAGTTGAAAACTGTTACAAGGGGTTTACTCAAAGGAAATAACCCCTATTTTTGTTTGGATTCTTCGTTGGTTGTTGCTTGAGATTCCTCTTTGTTCATCTCCTCGATTAGAGCGTTTATTTGTATAGTTAACTTTTACTTTTCATTTGAATTGACGTGTTGTTGTTTTATATTTATTTTCGCTTTTCTCTAATGGGATCTCTTGCTATTTTTGTTTAGTTATTGTACAAACAACGAATCGATTTACAATAAAAAAGTTAATGAAAAAAGTGAAATTTCCCTAAATTACTTCTATTCGGTTTCATTATTACTAACTCTGTATGTTATTAATTCCGTTTCAAATACACGAATTTGTCTATATATATGTGATATTCTTAATAAATTTTGCATTATTTTCCAAGATCGTTAAGTATACTAGGTCTCGGGTTCGTAGGTAAATGAAGACGATGAATGACCTAAAGTTATGAGACTACACTTTAATGGAGAATTCAATTCTCATATTTTTAACGAAAAAATAATTGTATTCTATTGTAAATGATTAGGGACATTTTAGCTATAATTAAAGTTTCTTATGTGTAATAGAGTATTACGGCAATTAATATCATACAAAGGAAGCACTTTACAAGTAAGTGTTAAAAACATCACATTTTGTTCAAAATTTCTGTTCATGTAATTTTCGTTCATGTTTTATCATTTTTTCATGTAGTCGATATTTACCGTAATTCAACTTTTAGTGATTACAATTGTTCTCATGATCTTAATATCTTTTAAATGTTATTTTACTCTTCATTTTTAGATTCAAAATTATTTTTAATAGTAATAAATATCTAATTTAGATATTAATTTTTATTTATTTATTTATTATTAAAGGGTTTTCAATAGGAAAAATATCTTCATATTTGGAAAAAATGGATTACGAGTTAAAAATAAATTCCATTTGCGGAAATCTTACAGAGTGGCCCAAATTGGCAAGATCTTTAGTATTAAATTTTAGAAAAAAGAAAATCTGTTCAGTGCTATACTTCTGTCTCGAGTTTACATAGCAATACCAAGTCCGTTGTCCAGTGTCCACCCCCTCTCCCTCTTCCTCCCCTCCCCCTCTCCTTCTCCCTCTCTTCCAAATGACGAACTTGAGAAGCGATGCCCTGAAAACCCGTCGAATCGCTTCCGCGTTTATCGACTTCCTCAATTCTGGTCTCTCTTATTTTACTTATTTCGTTTCGTTTCTTGTTGAGCCTAGAAATTGTTTTTTTATCTGCTGCTTCTCTTGAATTGTGCGTCGATCTTGTATTTAAGTTGGTTTGCAGTTCAATCTATGCATTCTGTTATTTGTGCTGCACAAAGATGGATGTGGGTGTTTGTTGCTGTATTGTTTTCGTGGTAGTGGGTCGGTGTTAGCTGGATCTTTTGAGGGTTTTGCTTGCCTTGCTCAAAACCCTAGTGTTTTTAACAGGAAGAGTTGGGTTCATTAAGATCAATTGTTATGCTGTATCAAATTCAGCTGGATGTGTTGGTTTAGGGCGGCATTTGTTTAAGTTGAGCAAGTCCGATCATTTGCTTTTAGTAGTACAACATATGATTAAATTATTGGTGATTCCTGTGTACCTCCCCCAAAGAGGTTGGTTGTGTTTTTCTTCTGGAAATTCTATGAGTTTAAAGTCGAAGGTTTTTTAGGGCATTTGAAATTTGAAGCAATTCTGGTTTTGATGAGAAATTTAAGAGTCATAAGTGAGATTTCGGAGATTATGATTCCCCTTATTAATTTATAATATTTTGCAAATGAACTAATTAATCAACCATTTCTGGTTCTGCTTGTGTACTTCCTTCACATGGCTATGTTGAAATATCTCACGCTTGTTCTTTTTCTTACTTGTGGGCAGTTGAGCCAGCCCCTGGTGCTGATCATGAAAGTCTCGAGGTTGCTAAAGATTGCTTATCGGAGTTTTTCCAGCTGAATCAATTGTCTGGAAGTGATCAGCCTGAGCCTAATCTCCTAGTCAACTTATTTGCATCGAGTGAAACTAGTGGAGATTCATCTGCTGTGCCAGCTGCGACTTCTAAGATCGCTGATCATGTAACAATGGGGAAACTTAAGGTTTGTTCTTTTCTGTATTTTGTAGTGACAAAACCTACTTTTCATTGCCTAATATTTCTTGCTTTTCAGCTTATTAATATCCTTTCTTGCAATATGTTCATCATGGTAGTAATATTTGCAAAGTGAGCTTCCTCTATGTTTTGTCAGATTTTGTCCACATGACCAATAATTTGATTTTGACATACTGTTTAAGTATTTTTGATGTTCTGGATACAGGTTTTTAACTTTTAAAGGTTAGCTTGTGTCAATCTTAGTCATATATAGACATTTGTGGTTGGTGCAAGTAGGGATGTCAGCGGGTGTGTGTTTGGAGCGGGGAGTGCCCTACCTGTTTAATGAATCACTACCAGTTCCCATAGCCATCCGCATCGGGTCACGTCGGAGATTTGAAATCCGACCTGAAACCGGAATCCTCAACCTTGCCTAATTTCCCGTTCATACTTACCTTCGGGTTCCCCCATGAGTTTCCTGGTTGGATTTCCCATTTACAAATTGACATGTGTAAAATTTATAGACTTATTTGTATAAATACCATATATTTAACAAAAAATCAAGAAATATTAATTCCATTTAATAAAGTATAACAATATATTGGTATAAAATGCTTACAAACTATATTAAAAATAGTTAATCATCATTAATTTTTCTCATTTAGTTTTCACATCGCGATCCCATGGTAATCGCCAACGGGGATGAGACTATAACCCTGTCCTCATCCCCATGCGGGGAATGATGTTCGGCCTCATCCATGACGGATATATTCCCCCGCATTGATAGTCCTAGGTGCAAGTTAAAACATGACACCTGCAGAATTTCATAAATATTGAAGTTTTCTATTTAATGTGGAAGTTGAAATAATGACATTTTTGTGGCAATTTTAGACCCTTTGTGATCGTGTGTGTTTGTACCCCCAAAAAATTATAATTAGGTTTTAGTCTTTTGACAATTGGTTATGCTTCTATTCTGTGTTAATTCTAAGCTCCAAGCAGATTTTGATCTCATGTTGTTTCAACTATCCAGGATGGTGTTGATATGGCAGCAAAAGCTAGTGATACAGGTATGTTCTTATAGTTTGTTATGGATGTTCTTCCTTTGAGCTCTTAAAAGTACAAAATTCTTAATGGATCAATATGCATCTTGTGAACTTGGGTGACTTGACAGTTTGTTAACCACCTTCCTTTTGAGGGCCTTGCATAGATACTACTTGCTGAAGGCGAAGGTCTCTTGAAGGGAACCAGATAAATTTCCAATTGTGTGTAGGAATTTGTGGCTTGCCGGTAATGTGAATAGAGATCTTAGTTACTAGGTGCAACTTTGGATTTTGTTTCCTCACCTTTCAAACCAAGTAGAAGAATACAAATGATACACTAGAGGTTGTGGAGTGTTTGTTTGGGACCATTTTAAGCAAAGTCAGTTGTACTTAGTGATTGTAATGTATAGAGATGTCCCAGTAATTATAGGGGCCAATTTTCCAAAATACACTTTACAAACTCAAGAAGGGGGCACAATCTAGACGGGTAGACGGACAATACATTTTTATATTATTTTCTCATATACAATCCTTAGACTCCATATAAATTTCATATAATGCAGTTAACCATTCGTTTTCAAAGTCTTGAACATCTTAGAAACAAGAAAATATCATCCAAATCAAATAAACATCTTTGTCTTTTAAACTTAACATTGTCCAAGTCAAACTTAAAAACATAAACATGTTCAAAACAAAGAAACACAACAAAAATAGGTTCAAGACAAATAAACACCACATAGCCATCATGCAATCTACTCTTCCATCTTCATTTTCACAGTTTTGAACTTCAATCTCCCTATTTGACTCAAAGTTAAGCTCTTCGAGCAAACAGTTTTAGAACACTGCGTCAAGATAATAATATGTCGGCCGTACCACAAAAAGCGGTACGGCCGAAAAATGGTATGGCCAGAGGTTTTCTAGCATCTAGACGGGGTCAGACAGCCTTCCGGGTCTTCTTTTAGAACACTGATAGAGCCTGTTCAGTAACTAATATAGTCCCTTATCACAAAAAAAGATAAAATATACTCTCATTTATATGGTTAACAAATTCAATTGTATAATGCTAACTAGATGATGGACCATCTTAGTATTAATACTTATTATAGCTGATAAAAAATTTCGCTCATTTGAGTACAATACAATTAGAAAAGTGAAGCTTTTGTTATCTAAAATCTATAATGATATATAATGAGTGAGATATTTGTATAATGATGTATAGAAAAAATAGAAAAGGGCATTGGTTTTAAAGAAGGAAATATATAAGAAGGTATAAACAAGAAAAAAAATGAGGCAGGGAGCTTTTAAGGTCAGAAAAGAAATAGAAGGGGGAAGGATCGAAACCCCGTCTCCTTGAATAGGAGAGTGAACTTTTCCACTGGGCCATAATAGTTTCTTTATCCTGGGGCAGATTGTTTTTTTTATAAAGGGGCCTCCGATTTTTTTAGGGTCCTGTCCAAAATGACTGCATGTTTGTCCGGGCCTAATAATGTATTTGAGTGAAATTACCTTGGAGGCTGGGATGCAACTGGAAATTATGATGAGGACAATGCCATAGGTTTTATATTTTACAATCCAAAAGTTCCAACTTTGGAAATGTGAATACTTATTTAATTAACCACCACGGAAAGCCATTTGGGTAGACTAGCTTCAGACGGGGACATAGTTATTTGATGTGATAACCTACTTTTACCATTCTGGGACTGAGGTACAAGAATGTACTGTCAGGGTACAATTAGTTTGGCTTTGTACTAAAGCTTTCATTTTATTTGCTTATTATATACTCGTAACACCTGCTAGCTTTTTGGCGATGATTGTGTGCAGGAGTATCTAGGGATGAACTATTTGGACAATTCTTTGCTGCATTGGAGAAAAATAATTTTTTCGGAACGACTCCAGGTGGTGATGATGAGCACGCATTGCTTGATAGAGTGACAAGCTTATTTCATGATGCTATAAAGGTATGAGTCTTAACCTACCATTTTGTTTCATGTCAATAAGTTTACTGCTTGATAGGGTAACACGCTTATTCATGATGCAGTGTAAGGTATTATCTTTAATATTCTTTTCTTTTCATTGTCTTTGTTTTTCCTCTTACTATTCTTTTCAAAATAGGAATCATCTCCTAAGGTTTCTCTTTAGTAATGCAAATTAAGATGCCTTTTCTAAGATAAAACTTATTTTCACCTGTTTTTCTAGTTACGAGCTCTACCAATTCTGAAATCATTGACAAAAGCCATCATTTGATATGTCTATTATGTTCTACAATTTACATCTTGCTTTGATTGACAATTAGTTCAAAGTGTTGATTTGTTTTAGTCAAACCTTTTTTGTTTTCCAAATAGTAGATAGTAGGTTTCTATCTTGGGGCATCTCCTGTGTCCAACAACTCATTGCTATAATCTGATTTAACTCTTTTGTTTGCTGGTCACTTGGTTTCTAATGACAAACTGTCCTTCCATACCATGTATTGTCTAGGCTAATCAATTGAATTATTAAGGAAATATATTCATGTTAATTTGGAGGTATTAAATTTAATAAGTGCCTAATTTAGCCTTGCATTGATTTGATGTATGGTCTATTACTCCATTTGCTGGTGGTGGCGACTCACACCACCAGCATAATCTATCTTGTCACTACTAAGTGGTGAGATAGTAGTGGCAAGATATGAAATATGAACTAGGCTTATTAAGTGAGGTCATTACATTTGGGCAGTTCGTCCAGCAGTAAGTATAATGTAGGATTCGATCTAGTTTGCTAGGAAGTTGCTGCCGGGGTATAAGTGGGAGAACACTGATTTTGTAAGCTGGTTCTTTTGTTGTAACTACAGCATTTGGATTAGAGATTAGGGTTGGTTAATAAGAGCCCAATGTTTACATTGCTGACAGGTTTCTTTAATAAAAAAGCATCACTAACTGAGAATAAACTTGGATGAAAAGCATTAGCAACTATACTCGTGTTTAGATGTGATTTTGCTGCATTGCAAAGAATAATTCAATTTGCATATAATCTGGGTAGGTTGGTATGTGTAGAAAATAAGAGAGGGTGTTCATTCATATAAGAATTAAGATGGTCTCAGTTTTCGAAGTGTAGGTAAAATAGAGTTCTCATGAAAGAAGCGATTTATTTGAGATCGGAGGCAATTGTAGGGATTGTTGGACTTTGGAAGATGTGATCTCAGGTAAAATGACTAAACCTGTCGTCTAACTTTGACTGCTGAAACCCTCCTGCTGCAGAGCTTTCACGGCTTAACCCTTTCTTTGTTTTGTACAACTATGAGTTTATTTGTTATACATGAAAAATGATATTATGTGTAAAGCTTGAGATTATTACATTATCGTTTGTCATCAGAGTCAGCATAAACTCTTTTGTCTGACCTGTACTAATGAACTATAACTGTACTTTCTAGTAGCTTTACTAAATAAACCCTCTGTGTAGGAAATACAAGGTTCTGGATACACTTGTGATAGGAGGAGCCTGGCTGAAGCACTAAAAACATTAGGTAACCTTCCTCTTGATTGATACTTGATAGTTTTCTTATCATCATGATTTATGATATATTTTACTTACTGATAGGAAACAAGGCCATGCAATCTGATGCTTATGCTGATGCAATCGAACGGTATACATGTGCTATTGCATTATATGCAAATATTGCAGTTTACTACTGTAACAGGTGGAGTTGCTAACTTCTGGAAACTTGCATGATGTTTTTTCTTAATTTTTCATAAACTATTTTTGATTTTCATCGGTTATTGATTCTTACAGGGCAGCTGCATATACTCAAATTGAAAAATATGATGAAGCTGTTAGGGACTCTCGTAGGGCCATTGAGATAGATCCAACATATAGCAAGGCATACAGCCGTCTGGGCTTTGCTTTCTATAAACAAGGAAACTATGTTGCTGCTATCAAAGGGTTTAAGAAAGGTTTGTGTGTGTCAATCTCCTTTCTTTTTATCCTAGGCATGTCTTGTATCAACCTAGTTTATCATCTCATTGTATTTGTCTTAAATCATGGGTAGTATGCTATTGGAAATAAATTTTGGGACAATTAAATTTATTATTGAAGTCTAATATCTCTTGTATTCCTTTCTACAGCATTGGAGCTGGATCCAAATAATAACGCCGTGAAGGAAAATCTCAAGGTTAATATTTCTCCTTCTACAGTCTACACCCTTCTTGTTAATCTTTTATTCCGTCTCTTATGTTGTGTTATTGTCTGTAGGCAGCTGAACAGAAGTTTATGGAACAGCAGGCAAGAAGGATACATAGTTTACGTGCTCAGGTACTCTCGTTTTTGCACCCCTTAGTGTCTTTATTGCTGATTTGGTGCTTTTGCTCAATCTGAAGATAGACAATCAGAGTCCATGAATCAAATTCATATACAACTAGTTTATGTGGCACGGGTGACGGTCCACTGACGGATTATTATTTTTAATGAAATTTTTCTATAAAGGAAAAAAATGGCAAATCCGTAAATACCTTGTGGCAATATTGTAAATAAATTGAAAAAAAACTTAGGTATGTGGACAAAATGCGTTCTGTTTTAGTATGTTATTATAGGTTTTTACTCTTGTGACAATGCTGAAACCCGGGTCATCTTTTCATGTCCATGTCAAAATCAGGGATTCAGGCAAGCATTTCCAGTAGGACCCATGTCATTTGACGGCGGTCCAGTTCCTGCTGATCTCGCAAGCATGTTCGCCAACATGCCCTTTCCACAACAAGGTGAAAACTCAAGCAGCGATCCGTCAGCAAACACCGACGGAATCCCACCTCGAGAGTCAATGTCATTCAGCATGGAGGTAGACCCTTCCTCGAACCCGCACGAAGGAGGTGGTCGCGTTTACAGATCCGAAGGGCCAAATGGAAATATCAGCTTTACCCTCGAAGGCGATCAAGATCCTGAGGAAGTAATGAGTGCTTTGAGAGTCTTGATTGGTATGGATCCGCCTGGCCCGTCTCAGGGAGACCAGCCACCCTCAGATACCGGCGACGGAAGTTCTGCACCAAACTGAAATGAAATCCTAGCAAATAGAGCATGATCCTAAAAACCCAGATCATGTAATTTTCTTAGAAATATTATATTTATACAGTTGGTTCGCTCATCGCTCATCAGTAACTATCCATCAAAGTCATGCTATATCATGTACATTATGGAAAGGTTTCTTGTTCAGTACGGAAAGGTTTGGGGTTGGATATATCTGTTTTTCTTCTTCATTTGTTCAAAATCTTTTTAAATTTTTTAAATTTTTTTTTTAAAATTTTTATAAATGAATAGGCTTTATGCTTGAAGCAGCCAAACCAACATGGTTGGTTAGCCATTCCATCATTGTTGGCATTGATGGTCGTGGATGAGATTGTTTTGTTCCTGGACAGGTGTTTCACAGTAAGGAGGAAAGTCTCTGTTTGGAAGGTTTTCAAAAGGAAGTGAAAGAAAGCAAAGCTGACAAGCTTCTTTCTTTCTTTCTTTCTTTTCTCATTGCCCACAAGATGAGAATTGAGAAAGACCCACTTCACTTCAATTATGGTTCAAAATCTTTCCTAATCTTAACCAAAGTTGAAGTGTTGAGTCCTTTCCTTTGGCTATTGTCTTCCCATGTGACCAAATTTGCTACTTATGCTTTCTCCCATCGTCCTTTTGCCTAAATTTCTGGGTTTCCCATCCCTTATTGTCTGCTTATGATTAGGACTTATGAGCTTTTGTTTGGTGGCCCTAGAATTATTACTCTTGTCTACACATTACACCTATTCAAGATCCAAGAATCGTAATCGATCCGATTCGATCGTGGGAGTAGACACTTCTATTCACCCTCAAAAGAGTATTATTGGCATTATTTTTCCATTCCTCTCTATAAGATTGTTATACGAGCCGAACAAGTCGATCGTGGGAGACGACGCATCATGTATCAAAAATCTAATGAATAAATTCGATAAAATCAATCTTAAATTCAATCAGTAATATAAACAATATTGAATCATTTGTAATAAGTCTTTATTGTCTTTTTATCTATTTTGTACATATGGGTATGGTAAGACTAAGGTTGTTAAACGATCCGGACAAGTCGAACTTTTGCATACTCAGGCTTGTTTATAAACGGGTCAAATCTAAATTTTAAGTGAGCTATAAAAGTATGTCATATTCAACTAGTTTAAAAAGTAAATGAGCTCAAACTGATTTTTTCGAGATGAATCCGAGTAGATTGACTAATATTACAAGCCTGCAACTGTAACGTCCGGAAATTTTAGAAATAAATATATCTTTTTATTCCTCTTTCCGTAAACTATTTACGGAAAATATTTCCGACCCGTAACCCGTAAATTATTTTTTTGGAAATGCCCGGGAATTTTTCCGACCGTAACGTCCGTTACGGAATTATTTTACGGGTTCGATCCCAACCTTTAGTTCCTTCTTCTCTTTCTTCCCTCTCTTTCCACGTGAGCATGCCTCGGGCCCCACCTGCTTTGTCTTCTTTCTCCACTGCTCCACGCCAAGAACAGCTCCCGCCCAAGCTAGTGCAGCCTAGGCCGACCCCTCGGTCCTCCTCTACGCCGCCCAGCTGCTGCAGCCTAGGACGAGCCCCTCGTTCTCCCTCTTCTCTCCCTTGTCTCCCTCACGCAGCCATCTCTCTCACTCACTCATCTCTCTCTCTCTCGGCCTTCACTCTCTGCAACCACCTCCCTCACTCACTCACCACCATCTTCAACCTCTGCATCCTTTCACCTGGCCCCGATCTACGCTTCTCTCCCTCGACAACCTCCTCTCGCCGGAAGCCGGAGCAACCATCTCCCTCAACTCACCATCTTCTCTGGAGCAAGCCGCCACTGGTCCAACACCATCGGGGAAGAGCCGCCTCCACGCTTGCCTCCCTCGCCGCCGTCGGACGAAGCTAGCAACGCCCTGCCCCGTGCTCGTGACCGGGATCCACCCCTGCAACCTACACCTCAGCCGAGATACCTTCATCCCTGTCTCTCAGCACCACCTTCTGTCGCCGGAGTGAGGCCGCCGCCGCCTGTCTGCAGCCGCCCGGGGAAGCCAACGGAGCCGCCTCCCTCTCCGGCCGGAGCCCCGCGCCTGCGTCCTCCCCTGCCGCCGCCGCGGCCTGGTCAACAACCCTTTGGCTTATTTACAGTCGGCCCCCCTCCTTTTTGGGTAAATTAAACTTTGGCACCCAAAGCTTCTATTTACAATTCCGGCCCAAGGTTTCAGTTTTAATAATATGTCCCCTCTAGAAAAGTATTTACAAAATATATGTCTTGGAAAATGTAGAAATTTCCGGAAAATGTGTTAGTGGTTTTTAACCGTAGATGTTAGTTACGGAATTTTAACGTGGGCTTTCGAGAAACGAGTTTTACCTTAGGACTTGATAAATATTATAGTATGACCAAATTTAGCATATGAGCTAAATTTGTTTAGTTGTGGTGCTAGGTCCAGATTCCGATAAAAAGCCACGAACTCGTATCGATCTTGTTATGTTCCGTAGTGTCATGATAGGTTGGAAATTGCATAACTTAGTGGAAATGCCAAGTAGCGGCTTTTGAGACCTTAAGAGAATGTGAGGAGCGGGATTAGACCTAGTTGGCTTTTACGTCACTATCGACGGTGATTATTTTGGACTTTAGGATGCGGTCCTAGAATGGTAGTCAAATGATCTTGCGTAGGTCATTTGTGTAGAAGTCCTGGACTTCTCAGGTTGAGCGGGTTTTTATGATACCTTGTTGTGAACAGGTTGTATACTCCTTCCCAAGGGAAGCTAGAGCGTTTTGTGAGATAGCGTTTGGGACGAGGTAAGTCTCCGGACTTACTTAGCTTGATTGTTTGTATTAGCATTGATGTGTGTTTGGTGGTGTGTGTTATTTTATATTATAACCATGAAACCGGTAATTAGGACCACCGACTTTATATATAAATATGTGTTGGCCCAAGTGTATGATAACGGGCGGTGACATCATCTGCCTAGCCCTGGCGGGGTCTAGGAGGTTCTCGGCGACGAGTCCGGCGGGTATACGGGCGGATGCATCTGCACCATTCCTTGCCGGTAAGGGACCGAGGCGAGACCATTGGGATCTCGTGTCACAACAGAAGTTGAACTAGAATGGGATACGACTTAATAAGGAAAGATCATAAACCGGACTTGTGTGATTTATGTTTCATGTATGGATGTGTTTGTGCCTTCACTGCTTTTCTAATACCTAGAATATGAGCTAACGGTTTAAAACCGTATGTAGTTGACTTGCAGGTTAGGGATGCCGCCGAGTGAGGTGGAGGAGTGCACAGTCGGGGTCTCCGTACATTATAGGACGGGGATGTTTTTGAGTCATGATTTATATTCTTGTTTATGGATATTATCGTATGTTTAGAATTTGGATCTAATTATGTTGTTTTGAGGACTCGGCTGAGTTTTCAAGTTGTAGTTTCTTACATTTCGGTTCCTCATACTTTAAAAATATATTTGAGTTTTCGCCTTTATTTGTGCCATGTTGGAAGGTCCGGTGAAATTGTTGTCAGGCTAAGGGTCGGGACCCATTGTGAGGTCTCGCCCGTAGCATCCCGAGTCCCGCGGATTTGGGGTGTTACAGCAACATTATTCTATCTGAACAAGCCAAAGTCGAATGAGCCGAATCTAAATTTTAACCGAACATTAAAACGTTTACAACTTTCAGAATAGCTCAATTCATGTAACAACTTGCAAATCTTGTCCTCATGCAAGAAAATATAGCAAAAAAGGAAAATGTAAATAACCTTGATTAGTTGAATTTGTTACTAATTTTTCTTGGTTTGGTTGAATGTAATGAGATGCGGTTGGCCCATAGCCAACAACTTCAGAGCCCAAGATTTTGAGCAGATTTTTTGGGTATGATATCTTAATATCTTATCATATACCATCACAAATTTTAATTGCCCTGAATTTCTAAATATATTTGATATTGAATTCATTTTTTTTTTAGTGAACTTTATGGATTTAAATAATAAATAGGAAGGAGTTTTTTTTTTGTAGGACTCAAATTCAAGATCTTATAAGTTTATGATGTCATTGAGTAACTATCATAATCTAGACTTAGAGAAATAATTATGTAAACAGTTTCTTATTAAAAAGTGAGGTTCTAAAAAGTGTATAATTTTATTAGTATGTAAATAAATTGTATATTGAAGTGAATGTTAAATTAAATAATAATATTTAATTGTTTATACTCAAAGTGAACTACTTATTTCGGGTACCCTTAAAATATAACAGTTAATCCGATTAAAACTTGACGACATGATGTAAAGTCGGTTAGTCCGAATAGACGAGAGTATCATTCTTCAATTCCATAATTAACGTCTTAACATCGTCAAACTCAATAAGACGAATAATATTTTGTTGTGTCTATAATCAATGACTTAAATCCTACAATTTCGATAATAAAAATTCGGTTTCATAAAAGAAAGAAAAAAGAGTAAAGGATGCGAATCATCAACCAAAAAGAAGAACCCAACTCTTTTTTCTTCCTCTTTGTTCCCTTTTCAACTTTAACATTTTCCAAGTCTATGGTTCATCTCTTCTTTTTCTTTTTTCTTTCTTTACCTTTATCAAAGCTTTTCTTATAATCTTTTGTAAGACCCCCCTTTCATTTGTCAACTTCTTGATCTTCTTACTTTACTATCCATTTAACCATTCTCTTCAAAACCCTCTCCAAAACACAACACACCAAACAAACACCATGAATGAACATTACCAAAACAAAGAAGTATGCTATTATCACCCAAAGCAAGTTCTTGTTGGAGTTTGTCCTTTTTGCTTGAATGAGAAGCTTCTTGTGATCGCAACCAAACAAAGCCTTAAGAACAAACACCATCAAAACCAGCAAGTGGGTTCTCACCAAACAAGTCATAGTAGGCAACCAAGCAATGTTGGCTTGCCTAAGATCTTCTCTTTCGGGTCTCTTCTTAATCGATTCGAGCTTCGTCGTCACAATCGAAGCGGAACTTATTATGATTGCAATGAAGATGGTGGCTGGTCTGATAGCCAATCTACTTCTACTAGCTTAGAAGGTAAGTTCTTTTTTATGTGTTAAAGCTGCTTCTTCTTCTTCTTCCTCATCTCTCTTTTGTGATTTTCTTTGTAAATATGCCAGCCAACTTTCTCTTTGACGGTAAAGGCGTGAAATTTAAGAATTCACATGAAATAAAGACAATAATAAGATATTTGGTAAAAGGGTTAATTAGGAGATGATTGGCTATAATTGTGAAAGAAGATTGTGAAATATTGTATCATGATTAGAATTACCAATAGGGTCGTTAGGGCTTGACCATTCTACATCATAAATCACAAGTTGAATATATATAAAATCAAAATCACCAAACCCATGTGTCAAAAAGTGTTGTTTTTGTCCACAAAGTATAATATAAATAACCAAGGGTGAAGTATAGAAAATAACACTAATTTTGGGGTAGTTGGGAAGAACTTAATTGCTTGAACGTTAACGTGACATAGGTATTTATGACTTGTCAAGACCAATCGTGGGTAGTATTATAAGTTTAAAAATATCTCATATTTAGTGATACTTAAAAAACGATTTGCTATTTTTTCACTATATTCTCAAAATTAGGGCCATTTCAGCAATTTATCCTCCAACAAATAATTTGTGAAGATGACCCACTAAATTTATTGAAATTTCCTTTTATTAGATTCATTCATATCAATAAAATTTGGAGGCAATGGGGTTGCCTCATGGGACAAGAATGAAGTGTCAAAGGGCTCTCAAGACCATAAGGGTATCCACAAACAGAGCAGTTGGAAGAGTTATAGCAACAAGAGTGTGATTGAACACTCGAAAACGCCACGTGGGTCGCTGAGGTGGCGGAAGCGGATTGGTCATTTTTTACAATTGGTTAGATGGAAGAGACCTAACAAAGCTAGTAATGGAGTTTCTCATGCTGATGGGCTTGGAGTTGGAGGAGCTGTAAAGGTGAGAAATAGAGGTTGGATGAGGAGTCTTACAAAGAGAAGAACTTGCAAGGAATAAAATATTTCTTTTTCATTTTTAAAAATTAAAATTGGCTTTTTTAATATACCCTATTCTCATATTATTATTATTATTTATTTTTTCTGTGTGTTTTGTAAAGATGAATGTGTGTTTCAAATGATATTGATTTAGTGCAATCCTATTATTAATAATCTTGGCACGTGATTAAGTAGAAAATTACTAAGTAAATGTGAAGTTGTTATTGGTTAATGTTAAAAATTTAGTAGTTTGGTACCCCTAATTAACTATGGTAATATTTTCCGTTGGCACAAAAGGAGAAAATAGTACAATAATGAAGTTATTATTGATGTTGAGTAGGTTACAAAACTTCTGTGGGTCATGTTCACGTGAAATATACACGTTGAATATATACATGCATGAACACCACCGACTATTTAAAATGTGATTCATATATTATAAGATATATTATAATATTAAATTTATAAATTAGTTATATATATATATATAATATATTTAAATGTTGTGTTTTATAAGGTATTATGTAACATTTTAATTTAAAATTAAATATGAAACAATTGGTGAAAAAAAACTATGAAACAATTTGTGAAACTTTATTGTCCTCGAATACTAAAAGAACTTATTAACATGGATAAAAACCCACTTACTAAATTTAATCTGTAACAAATAAACATATACTACAATCTACGGGTATGTGATAGGAACGATTAGGAACCTATCTAGTCGGTTTGACAATTTTATAAAAGGCACATCCAAATCCAATTCGAAAATAAATGGATATTCAACATTTTTTTTAGTCAGTTATCCGAAATATCTGATTTGAATCTTGTTTATACGGTATTTTTATTGGATAAATGATCCAAATATACTACGGAGATATGATCACACTTTTTCGATGTATTGGCTAAGTTCCTAATTTAAATCTAATCATAGTGTATTTTTTACTAGATAGATTGGATATTCGGATATTCCATCCACGTATTTGACGGATATCCGGTTGATCTGAATAGTTGTTATTCGGATTAGTTGGATATCCGATCCGACTATTTTTAGAACCACGATCAGTATATGAATCAGTAATTGAGAAAAAACTTCTGGATCGAATTCAAATCTTCAAGTAACTGATTTTTCAAAGTTGAATATATATAGTGATTTGCTAGGTGTTAGGTTATACGAAAAGCTCAACTTTTTTCGAGGGATTTTCTATGATTTCATGGAAAGAAGTCGATTATATATTGAGCAAGGTGTGTTAGTGGGAAGGTACCATAAACTATCTTGAAACCTAATAATGTAGAAACAAATTGAATTATATGAATTGTGTGATTTGGCATTCACATGGAGATGAGTGTTCAAAGTATTTTGACATACACAAATTTGATACTTTTGTTTATTCAACAAAAAGGAAGAGTTGGGTGGATGGGGCTCATGGCCTTCCCAAGAACCTTAAGTCCTGTCATCCATCAACATATTGAACATGGGTTTTCACAAGCTTTTGCCTTTTCAACAATTCATATATAAGTCTTACTTTTATGCCAATGGATCGAAGGCAAATACCCTTAAATCCGCAAACTTATGGATTATTATTGTTTGGTTGATTTGTCACGGTATAAAATATTTTATGAATGTTGAGTATATGATGAATATCGGATATATAATTTAACAATATCATGTTATATGAAATATTTTTCGAATATAAAATTGCTTTATTATATAAATATCGGATATATAATTTAACAATATCATGTTTGATAATATATGCCAATGGAAAGATATTTATTGTAGTAATTTGGTAAAAAAAAGTCTTTTCTTACCCGTTTTCAAATATAAAATTGCTTTATTATTAATAATTGATATATTTGTGCATTTGATTATATAAATATACAGTATCATTACTTTTACGCATGTTTCTATGAGACGTGTATCATGCTAGTTATTGATTAAAATAAAATATCCAAAAAAAATAAATAAAACACGTAGGTTGATGACAACGGTTCACAAATTTACACGATAAGGCGTGTACACAAGATGTAAGCACTTTAGAAGTCAAAAAACTACAACTTCAAAGGGGCCATGTGAAGTTGATATTCCCTTTCACCTTTATGTGTTCTTTGGCTTTCTTCCCACTACTATCAATGGCATCATGTTTTCCTGTCCACCAATTCTTCTAAATGAAAACTAAGCATGCTTCTTTTGGGTAAGAACAGATTTAGGGGTTGTTTGGTTTGAACTCTGAAAACGGAAATGGAATGGAAACGTATATAGTTTATACGTATACCCATGTTCATAATTGTTCTAGAATTTGATTAGTTTTAATACCCTATAGGGTAATAAAATGGAAGAAGAAAGTGCATTTTGCATGAAAACATATAAAATGATTCCATATAAAATGATTTCATGAACAAGGTACCAATGTGGACTAGATTCATTTCTAATCTTTTTCCGTTTCCGGAGTTATAATCAAACGGGGATTAAAATAATAAGCTTTTTCAGAATTTGACAGATAATAAGGTAGGTTTATCTGAATCATTCTATTCCTTTGTATTATATCTCAGTCTTCGCCTCTATCCAATTCAGATTTCATTTTCATCACCAGCTCAAGCATATAAGAAATTCCGGAAATCGTCAGATTATAAGTAATCACTTGATTAGTTCATACAGACATTAATCTATGTTCCGATGATTCTTCAAGGAATTTTTGTAAGATGCGATTCGAGTTCTTGGTGAACCACGCAAATTTTTATGCTTGTTTGATTGTTTCTGTTATCTTCTCAGTTCCATTCTAACCAGAGAAGCTTTATTACATGATCAGTATGAAGATTGAAGAAGTATAAATTCATGGGGTTTCAGCTTTGTTGCTCATGCTGCAAATTCATCATCACTTATTAACTTGGATGCACAATTCAGTCATTGTAACTAATCAGATGTTAAAACAACTATTTTTCATTTAGTATTATCCAAAAACTTCAAAAGATCACTTTCTGTCACTTATTTCTTACATCTTCTCTTGTTGGGTCTCTGTACAATTTACATTTTACAATCATGGATAGCAATGTTCATAAATCTTATACAAAAGCATGAACACTGAATAGGTAAACGAAACCCGAATAGCTTTCTTTCTTACAGATTGTTCAACCATAAAAAGGGGTTCCATGCTGAGATCCAGAAGAAGATGGCTGCAATGCCCGGATTCTGATGTCGTACTTCCGACACTCAATCCCTTCCTCGTTGGCATTGACAGGACTATAGTCTGTATATTCATAAGCATTGCCCACACGGTTCCCGCATTTCCGACAAAGAAGCTTGGTTTTCTTCCGGAACAATCCCCAAGAGTTATTTGAATTGAAACAAGGTACGCAATGGATTTCATCAACCTGTGTAAATCTGCTCTCATCAATCTGGAAGAACGAAATTATCCCTCGTTTGATTGACTTACCATACTTGGAGCCAATTGTGGCGGTATTTCGGTTTGATGAGCTCAAATTTAGGTCATAACCACAAGAACCACAGCTGCAGCATGACAAGGTAAGAGTTTCAGATCAATTATGCTCACATTCAGATTTAGTTGCATATGAGATCAATTATGCTCGTGAAATGCAAGGAGTACATAAACAAATATATCTCCTTTCAACTTAAAATTGATGATTGCATAAAAGAACCAGAGAGAGAAAATCATTTAATCAATTAAGAACACTATCTTGAACAAGAATTCTCACAAAATAATCATACAAAATTTTGCGCTGTTTTCAGATTCTCACCTATGCGCATCAAAGCAGAATCACGCAAAACAAAACAGTCACCATAATCAAAGTAATCGTCGCCAGGAAAACCTAATCCCCAAATCGAGTGATCAATCAATTGACGAGAGAAAGATAGTTACCTGTAAGTAACGTGTCTTTGAGATGCGAAAGATGGACTACGATAGGCGCCATTGATAGCAGCGAAAGACGGACTACGATATGCGCCATTAACATTAGTATCCATCCGAGCTTTCTTCCAACCCTAATTCGGAACTGGATATCTAATTACCTGTCAGAAATGGATTGGAACTTGGAAACTCAAATAGCATAAAAACCCTAATCTGAAAGTATCTTCGTTAATCATATGAGGTGTATGATTGACCAATTCACTGATTATAGAGCTATCGATTTCTTACACGTATTTTGGAGAAGAAGATTGATTCAAAATTGAATGACGATAAAAAGGGGAAGGATCGAACAGGTGTGGCATTTGATTGGCTTTGTGGCCCCTCTTGTTCAAAATCTTGTTTTCTTTAAAGTTGTGTCGGTCTCCTTTTCAAAGGAGTATGATTTCCAGTATGGAGCGGGAGTATTCATCATATTTCGTATCGTATGTGTGGACTTCGGATTACAATTTTGGAAAAATTACAGAAAATAGGTTTATTGTTGGAATTGTTTTGAAAAATAGACTCAATTATATATAAGAAAATTTTGTTTTCTAATAATGTTTAGATTAGTTATTACAGTGGGGTGTTGTTTACAAAGCTAAATTTTGTGATTGATTTTAAAGATAGGTTTATTTAATTTTTGTAAGTTTTGTTCGTCATTAGATTGGTATATAGTATTAGTTATATATTTTGATTGAATTATTGTTGATGTAACAAAACATTTGATTTAAGTGTAAAATATATGGTAGGTTAGTGTTGGTTACCAACTCCAACTAAAATTCTTAATGATGCAAATAAAATTTGTTTAAAAAATAATAGGCGGAAGCCACTCTTTTTATCAGAGCGAGGTTTCGATCCTCGGACCTGTGGGTTATGGGCCCACCACGCTTTCGCTGCGCCACTCTGATTTAGTGATACATGTAAATTAATATTTAATTTAAAAATACTTGAATTCGCGATTTCCATTGTCTCGCTTCATCATATTCTTCAATCGTTAGTCGCTACGGTTTAAGTGTTTAACTCCTGTATTTTGTGTGTATTTTTTCGAATAAAAATTATTTTCATGTTAATTTTTTAATTATATAAAATATTCAATAAATATTGTAACTTCTACAAATGTTAAATGATATTTATAAGTCAATAAAGTAAATGTATAATTATGTTAAAAAATAATTATTTATAAAAACTTTACACAAATATGATTTTAACTATCATAAAGTTTGAATGATAATACAAAATTTAAAAATAAATTTTGGAATTAATGAAAACTGTGATCGTATTCTATCTCTTTGGTTATGATCTTTTCAGTAAATGAGATACTCAATGTTATTTATTTTAACAAAAAAAAAAAAAGTTTTGATAAAGAGAACAAAATTGATAAAGGAAATATTTGGTAAATAAATCAAGAAAAGCTTACGACAATATTCGCTTGAGAGGGCGTCCTTAGTTTTATTATATTAAATAGATCAAATTTGCGTAGGAGACACAATTTAACTATACGCATGTAGGGCTCTTCACCGGACCTGGACCGGATCGGACCGGACCGGAAAAGGAAGGACCGAAAATGGACCGAAAAATTCGGTTCAAGTCCGGTCCAGGACCGGATGGACCGGAAATATTTTTATTTTTCTATTTTTTTTTAAAAAAAAAATTTAATTTTTTTTCCTCATTTTTTCGCACCAAGCCTATTGCGGACCGGATCGGACCGAGACTTAATTAGTTAATTTTATTATTTTTATTTCACTAAAATTTTAATATATTTATAATATTTTATAACTAAATTTTTTTTCTTTTTTCTTAAAAAAATATCGGTCTGGACCGGACCGGTTTTGGACCGGACCTGTTTGTTCCGGTCCGGTCCAGTCCAAAACCCGGACCGGACCAGAAAATGAACAGCCCTATACGCATGTATGATAAATCTAATAAATGTACTTGTAATATTTCATGGTTTGAGTTTTCTATTTGTATGTTTTAAGTATATTTTTATAAGTGTATTTGCAGGAAAAGCTACGCGAGAGATTAGAAACGTCTTAATAAGACTATCGTTAATGATCTTTTGCATATTAATTAGGGTTGAGCGTTTTTTTCCCCTTCATATCCTCTAAAGTTTAACACAAGTGAGAGAATTATACACATCCTCTGAGTGGTCATGAAACTTATAAGGTTTTAATTATATTCCTTACTATGATATGAGTTATGATGATAGGGTTTGAGTACTTGATCTTGGAGCATCTGAGAAAGTGAGAAGTGAGTATTTTAATCCGATTGAGAGATGCTAACGAATCTTACTTGAGGACAAGTAAGGTTCAAGTATAGGATTATTTGATAGCACTCAAATTAACTTCTTTTTTTCAATCATCATTTATTCCATTGTCTATCTCTTTGAGCTTAATAAAAAAAATCATATTGATCTATTTTCTTTATATCCCTATTTTGGAGATCTACCGTTTGGTTTGTGTAATTGCATGCATTCGAGGTATTGACGGATCACAAACGACACATTTGTAGTTGAATGCCCTGATGCACACTAAGGTCTTCCTTACGGTCAATAAGTCAAGGTCATGACATAATAGTTTGAAAACCGAAAGTGAAGTAAGAACATTGGGAGAAAGTGCATAAGTGCTCGACTAGGGCCCATGTCAAACGGCAAACCCCTCTTTGCTTCTACACTATACCCGAAATGACCACCCGTTGTTACTAGGAAGATCCCACAGTTTGGGCCTAAGAGGTCGGACGACTAATTAGGGCTGAAGCGTGAACTCAAGTCTTGAAAATACTTATATGACCCGTTATCGTACAATGGGTCAGAACCGAACACAGGGAAGACGATATCTCGCTTTGACAAATTAATTAAGAAACTAAAATCAAATAAATTAGTAAAGGAAATTAACCATGCACAAATATAAAGATCACAAAAAGAATTAGAAAACAAGAGTAGAGAGGAGCGGTCGACGTACGACCCTGGGGAGTCGACCGGGTCATAACTCAATAGAGGATAGTAAGGGGATGGCCAAAGAGCGTATCGGAGCAAAACCCTAAACTTAGGTTGGGTAGGTTGCCCGACGGATTCCTGAGAATTATCCCGAGTGGCTTGGAAATCAATTTATAAGTAAAGACATTTATGTTTTTTTGGCTTTTCTACGAAAATATGATCAATTTGGTTTGCTTTTTGTGTACTAGTTAAGTACTTAAAGGGGTTTGACCTATATTTATAGCAATTGCAAGAGTATATGTGGGTGCTTCTTTAGGTACAATCTATGCACATCAAGAGTTTATAGAGGTGATATTTGATAGTTATCTACATCACATGTTAATAAAATTCATGAGTTTCATATATTTGTTTATTGATATAGTATTGTGGTGATTCCTATTCTTATATCTTTTCTCCATATATTTCCAGCTTAACTAATACTAATTGTTGCTTTGCTTACTAATGAGGGTATTTGTTATGGGGAATTAATGCTCTGGACTTGAAACATGAGCCTCACAACTCATAAATAATACAAGATTCGATTGTAGTAAATGGTCAAGATCGAACACAGGGAAACAAAGTAATGATTTGACTGATTAATTGTAAAGACGATAACAAACACTTGAAAACAAAGAAACAAAAGGCAAGATATTAGTTGACTGATTAATTGTAAAGTTTACGAATTGAAAATAAGAGAATAACAAAAACGCTTAAGGATGAAAAAAAAATCCAAGACAATCGACCGTGATTGCAAATCGGTCAATTGGTTTAACAATAAAAGTTTAGTAGTAATAAGGGAGAGAAATAAGTTGTGTATCAATAATACAATATCAGTGAAATCGGGAGTAACAAAAACTATAATCCAATAATGATAGAAGTATTCCAAAATCCAAACCACTACAACAATATTAATGCTTATCAAATATCAATTGACAACGATTATATCCAAGCATCATATATATCATGTAATGAAGGAAACGACCAAGCACAACAATACAACACCCACATCTTACAAAATATGGAAATTATCAATCACACAAATATCGCATATTTTAATTAACACTTTGAAGCACAAATAGGTTAAAAGTAAATCTATATGCAACTCTCGCATCTTACATAGAAAATCCTAAACTACCATAACACATGAATTAAGACACATGATCATAAGGATTAAGATCATCATCAACATAACATATCATTCATGCAAAGTAGGGCTCCTTAAACCATAAAATAGGAGGAATTAACAAGACATGAACATACAAATTTTGACTTTTATTATTGGTGGAATGACGAAAAATTGGACGGCCGGCCGGTTTAAGAGTACAAGTTGGCACAATTACAAGCTTGTATACGAATGAAAATTGGATAAAAAAGACTAGTGACTAAAAATCCTTATTTATATGAAGGATTTCTAACATTGTCCTCCTCGATTTTTAGGCTAATCCCACTAAATTTTATCTCTAAGGAGTAAAATAATAAAAATGTTTCAATATCTTTAGGCTAACATTATCTCTAAAGAAATATTGAATCAAGAGAAGGAAATAATAGATCATTCAATCTGTTGGTCGAGCATATCATGGATATACGTCATTTTGGTTTACTACCGATGTCAAGCTAGGAATGCTTTGGTTTTTACAGTCATAAGATTCATATTGATATACCCATTAGATTGATGAGGTCGCATGTGTATACATTGTTGCATGAGGCCTTTCCATCTAGAGTTGGCGAGAGGATTGCACCATAGTATTTTTATGTTTGACGGAGTTGTATTCTGGCCATGTTTTTAAATTGTTATTTATGTGCAGGTCTTGGCCCTCGTCCAATGATGGCTTTGCCGAAGATGAGTGATAACATAGTTTATTGTCATAGTTTAGTCATGCATTTAGGTTGATTTCCCCTTTCCTTTAGTATGGATAAGCCTTGGTTTGTATCATTTACACTTGTTATAGTTTACTTTGCAAGTATAGATGTCAACACACACTTTGGTAGGTTTTGTAGGTGAAACGGTGAATTTCGGATCTAAACGATGCATGTGAGGATCAAGCCTCAGAGTGGAGCGTGCTATGGAAGCCTAGATGAGTCCATATGTGAGGAGGAAGGGCAAGGCATCAAGCTAAGGAGCAAACAAAGGTTTGTGAGAAATATTGGGTGAACAAGAGGAACCTCGTCCGAGATTTGAATAAATGATTTAATTGAAGACGAGATGAAGAAGTCGAGAGCAATCTGGGGTGCCATCTCGGGCCGAGATTTGCAGACATCCGACCGATATTTAGAGAGATTATCAAGGAAGAATGAAAACAACAGGAAATCTCGGCCCCAATTTACCCTGATCTCGGGCCGAGATTTGCAGCAGTTGTGCCGAGATTTTCTCCTTGCACGTGTCAGATTCGCTTTTCATATATTTTATTTGGACAAGACCCCTCCTTTAAAGATTTTGTATAAAAGAGAACTTGCAGACCTTTTGTCTAGACCCCTTTCCATCCACTTTTGCATTTTCATATTTCTTTTCACCTCTTGAATTCCTTCTTCTACCTTTGGCTTGTTGAGAAGAAAAAGACAATTTTTCCAAATTTGTATGTTGAAGATTTTTGGAGTTGTGAATGTTTTATTTTTTGGATCTTGGAAAAGACCTATCTACTGAGTTTGTTTCTCTCATTCTCTTGCTTTTTATTACAATGAACTGTTTGTTTTCTTCCATTTCATTTTCATAATTTAGTATGAGCATTGTTGGTTAGAATCCTTGTGATTTTAGGGTGAATGGTGATTTGTTTATGGATTGGAAGACCTATCTACTGAGTTGTGAATGTTTTATTTTGTGTTGATTAATCTAGGTTAGATCTTTCTAATCTAGCAACCTAAGTTGGACTAGAGAATTACCGGTAATATTCCTCCTTTGATATAGAAGTAGATGAACCTTAGGCAGTAGAGGTAAAAACCCCTCTATTGGATTGTGATGGTTGGTTTACTACTTAAGCTAGGAAAATTTACGAGACGTACCCGGTAAAGAATTGTTTAGTCCTTAGGTAGAGAAGACAATATGTGCCGAATTTCCGTCCTTTTTGCCTTGAGACTTACCCGATAATAGGTGGTTTGGATTGGAATGAGATGATCTTGAGACCTTCCCCGTAATAGATCATTAGTAACATCCATCATTGTAGCAATCTTACCAAAGCAATTGCAAGTTAACTTGAGTACAATGCCATAACCGATGATCTTGGAATCTATCTTTTTCCGATAATTTGATATAATCATGTTGTTTGTGTTTGTTAGTTCATTGTTTTGATTCAAGTTGATCCTGCATCAATAACCAACAAAAACCCAACTAAAACATGAAATTTCTAACCCTTCTCCCTCTTCCTCTTTTCTTATCTCAAACTTACACTATTTCTCGATCAAATTGCAAATCAATCTCACCATAGTCTTTGTGTTCTACATTAGAATACTTACCATACTATGTAATGACCCATACGTTGTGGGTTCACTAGTAGTTTTCGGTATTTATTACGAGTTTTATAAATTTAAAACTAAGCATCGTATTTTGGAGCGAACAGTGGGCAAGCCTAGTTTCGATGCTTGGCACTTGTATGGTCGTAGTATGTTGATGACATAGGAGAAGGTGGGTGGACTATATGAGCATGGCCAGTTTGACGTATGAACTTTGTTAATTTCGAGGGTAGTGGGTACAGTCAGAGGTTTGCATGCCTACTTGGAATACAGTGGGTGCGCTATAGATTGGTCGTCACAAGCCGATTTTCATGGTCTTGTACATATACGTTATTACTTCTTGTGTATTGGGCTTCTAACGGTCCCGATTATACATACTTTTTTCCCCACATCTATGAATTTATCTTTGCCCTCGATGACACTTCTATATGAAGGACAATATACCGGTTTCAGCTGGGAAGATATAACTCTCGGGACTATTGACATCACATGCATATCATAGTTATATGTATAAGTCAAAGCATCAAACCATTCAAGGGTATGTATATAACTCTCTCACATGTGTGTAAGCATATTCACTAGTCACTCAAACTCAACACATACAATATTTCAATACTATAAGCTTATCAAAGCGTTCTCAATCTCCTCGTTCGCTTTCCTACAGCTACAATATGAAACAAGAGGTCTTTTATCAGGTTGTAACTTGGCCAGTGTAATGAGTATATTCGACTCTATGAGTCTATGGTGCAAGAAATCCGGGAACTAAAACGTCCCAAAGCGCACAACTAACTCGATCAGTACACCGATAAATCCATTTTAGTGTCTTTTTTCACCATAGTCTCATCCATCTTATAAGCTTTTTTAGACATATTTGCATTGCTTATCAACATTTTTCCTTTTCTTTTGTAATTTGGTGTTAATGACAGTGCATACTTGCAGCTAAAATGGAACTATTTACGTAAAGTTAATATGTGTTTAGTACGCAAATACCCTTATTAAAGTATACTAAAGAAAATTACACATAAAAAACTCAAACTATGATATATTACAAGTGCATTTATTAGATGTGCTATACATGCGTATAGTTGATTTGTGTCTAGTACGCAAATTTGATCTATTTACTATGATACAAGGACACCCTCTCAATCGAATAATGTCACGTAAGCTTTTCTCGATTTATTTACCAAATATTTAATTTCAATTTTGTCCTCTTTATCAAAACTGATTTATTTATTTTTTGTTTAAAAATAGCATTGAGTATATCATTTGTTGATAAGATCATAATTAAAGAGAGGGAATATGATCAAAAATTTTCATTAATTCCAAAATTTATTTTTAAATTATATGACAAACTTTATGATGGTTAAAATCATATTTGTGTTAACTTTTTTTTTAATATAATTATATATTTACTTTATTGACTTATAAATATCATTTAACATTTGTAGAAACAGTTACAATTTTTATTGAATATTTTATATAATTTTTAAAAAGTTAACATGAAAGTAATTTTTATTCGAAAAACACACACAAAATATAGGGGTTAAACTGTAGCGACTAGCGATTGAAAACTATGACGAAGCAGCCGAACAATGGAAATAGCGAATTCTAGATTCTTTTTTTTCGTTAAATAAATTTAGTTCTTATCATATGTCAACAAATTAGAGTGGCGCAGGGGAAGTGTGGTAGGCCCATAACCCACAGGTCCGATGATCGAAACCTCGCTCTGATAAAAAGAGTGGCTTCCGCCTATTACTGTTTTTTGGGTGTTTCTATTTAAAAGTTATATATATGTTAAATCTCTTCAATAATTATTGAGAGGTTCCATGGTCTAGCGGTCAGGACATTGGACTCTGAATCAGTAACCTGGCAGATCAGCTTCCTTTTTCGAGTTTCAAGAGTTCAAATCTCGGTAGAACCTTTTTCTTTTTATTTCCAGACGAATTAATAGTACTACAGAAATCATTGCACATTTGCACCTTAAAAAATAAATAAATAAATTCGGCTGTTTATTTATGAATAGAGATAAAGTAATCATTAACAACTTTAGTTGGAGTTGGTAACCAATACTAACATGCCATATTCTTTAAACTAAATTCAAATGTTTTGATACATAAACAATAATTCAATCAAAATATGTAAATACTACCATATAAACCAATGTATTTTCATCTCTTTCATTTTAAACAACAAAATTTGCAATCACAAACAAAAATTGCAAAAATAAACAAATCAATCTTGAAAAGTAATCGCAAAACTTTGGTAACGAAAAGGTTATTAAACGTATCAACGAAAAGCTTTATTTATAATTATCCTCACAATTTACGTGCGTAGTTTTTCTTTGCACATTAGGTTATAACTATGCATATGATTTGCGTAGTTGGAGCCGATTTCAAAACGATAAGAACCGATTAACTACACATGTAGTTTGTACTCGTAGTTAACTTTTTTTAAAAAAAAAATAAACTAAACCATGCATTGTTTGCATAGTTGTAGTTAATTTTAATAAAAAAAAATACGCGTGTAATGTTGCTTAGTTGGAGTTATTTTTTTTTTCAAATAACTATGTATATATGTAGTTTTGTTTGGTTGTAGTTACAAAACGGTCATAGTTTTTTCCTATATGTTGTAGTTATCGGTTACATCTCAATAATTCTCTCAAAGAAGAAGAATCATCTAATGAAGACAACGGATTTCTTCCGATGATGAACTACATCCCGTTGTTCCATCTCAATAATTTTCTCAAATTCTACAAAGAAGGAGAGGAATCCTCTAATGAAGACGACGGAGTTCTTCTGATGGTGAACTACACCCCATTGATGGTGAACTACACTCCATTAATGGGTATGTTTTGTCGTATTTTTATATAAATAATTTAAAATTCGGAATATAGATGTATATATATTGTAACATATGAATGCAAAGGAAAATCAACCCAAATATAGAGGAAATAGATTATTTAAATGTGTTTAGTGGAGTTTAACAAGATTTTCCAAATAAAGATTGTATAGTTAATTGGGTTTGTAAGGAAGCTATAAACAATATACAATGATAATTATATATTCGAGTGATCATCGTTATGGAAAGGTTATATTGGTGTGTGATAAATTTGGGAATTGTAAGAGTGCGAAGAAGGATGATGTTGATCCTTCGAAAAGACATAGATTGAAGTAAAAAAAAAAAAGGGAGGGGGGGGGGGGGGGGGGGGGGGATTGGGGCTTATAAAAATTTAAGATAGTGGGGTTGAGGGTGCAGCTGAGCAATGTACTTGTGTCGATTAAGTGGAAGATTATTGTGGTCCATGTTAGTCACAACCACTATATTCTACCATCACTAGCAGCCCATTCATTTTTGGGTCCGGTTACGAGTGAACAAATGCAAAATGTGAGATTTAGTTCCACTTCTGACGTTAGACAGGAATTTTTTTAGGATATGCTTCGAAAGGAATATACCACAATTGTCACATCTACGCAACATATTTACAACACTCAGCATAAATTGAAGATTGAAGATGGACGCTGACGGAAGATAACTCAACAAGCATACATTTTTTGCGTGATCGCAATTATTACACGGATTCTTTGACTCTTTCGGGGACAAACATTATCAATGACCTTATCTTGATTGAACATATGTCATACATTGGTTATTCATGTTTTTGTATGTCCTCGTGATGAACACAACCACAAAGACAAAACCGATTAGTATCTTATTACACTCTAATTAATGTTAATAATGTTAATGTGTTTAATTTATTTATTTTAATTTGATTCATATTTTTGACATGATACTAAGTACATAATGTTGTTGTTGGAGGTGGTTGAATTCATTAGCATGGAGAAACACATTCTCCGTCACATTTGTATTCATATCGAGGGAAACTACGGACCACTATGAGTAGGCATTGAGATGTGTTAGGATGTTATGCAGGAATCGGCTACTAAATGCCACTACGACGGACCGGGAATGAGCCTTCATCAACGCCATCGGATAGGTTTTCCCAAATGCGAAGCACGTAATTTGCAATGTTTACTTGATACGAAACATTGAAGAATATGGATGGTACAAGACATGTTCGTTTGCACAGCAAAATAAGTTTTAAAGAAGGTTGTATCGGTTGTTTACTTCGCACTCTAGCACAGCTTATAAGGAGGGAATTCACAATGTGATAGTAAAATGAGGAGTTAAGTGAAACTTAATGACATATCTTGGAAATACTTGAGTGACAATGTACAAGGAATGTCTTGTCCGAACATATACGGATATATATCATCACTTTAAACATTTGTTTAAAGAACGACAAATATGTGAGTATAATTATCTATGGTATTAACAATGATTCATTATAAATGATGACAAATGTTACTCAATTGATTAAAAAAACCTGGAAAAAGATGTCAAAAGGAGTTATGTGGGTAAGAAAAAGTAAGTTTCAAATTTATTTATTCTAAATTAATTATTTGGCTAATTTTTTATATATTTATTTTGAATAAGGAATGTCTTGCCCTGATTTTGCCCTACTCTGATAGTTCCATTTGAGTTGTTCTTCCGCGTGTCACAAAGACTCGCAATAAGATAGTGTTAAAGTTGTGTTTGATTGGTCATAAACCCTATTTTATAATTAGGTTATGTTTAAAATATTATATAAACAATGGTCGCTATAATAAAATAAATTAGTTTAGTGTTTAAATAGACGTTTATAAAAAAAACACTCAATTTGATAAGGATATGTTGTGATGAACTGATGTTTTATAATAATACAAATATATTATTATTTTTTTATTAATAATAAACTAACCAAGATATTTAAGACAAATGAACATTTAGACTAGTTTTGTACCATCAAACACAATTTATGATTTTTTTAAAATTATAATTCAAATTTTATCCACTTTTTCTTTTAAACTCCGATTTGAACGTACACTAGTTTATTTTATAATACTGTGCAAAGTGCAACGCACACCTTGTATGGTTTTGTGTGGTTTTGTGGGTTGAGTGGACTCTTAGATGTCATAAATAGGAACTGAAGTGGTTTGGTTGATGGGTGTGTAAAATTTCCACCAACTACCCAACTTATTTAAACTCTCACTCGGGGCCACCACCTGCCTATCATTCAACCCGTCACTCACCCACCCATCAATCTATCACCCACTGGGTGTTTGGGTGAAATAACCGGGTTTTTTTTCTTTTTTTCCTTTTTTTCCCCCTTCATTTTTAGACTTTTAAAAGTATGGGTGAACACAAATCCCGCATATCCCGATCACGAGGAATTTCATCTAAAATTGTAATTCTGAACTTGTCTCGTCAAAAAATATTCAGGACGGGATACAAGCCTTAGCTTTTTTACCCCACTAGGCCCGTCCATATACAATAAAAAAAAATCTAAAATAAAATATAAATAAACTTGAATCCCTGAACCTAAAACATTAGTTATTTTTTTAAAAAAAGTTAAATTATGCGTACCCAAATTAGAAAATAGTTAAATGGCCAAAATATATATTGATTTGTTACGATTTGGACTATTATTTTGGATGTTTATAAGAAAATTAGTTATATTTTGAGAAGATTATATAATACATTATTATGGGTTCATGAAAAACTAATGTTTTTCGGATAAAGTATTATAAGTTAAGTGAGATTGATTTCACCATGTCCCGTCCTGTCTCTAACCATTCTCAACAAGGATAGGCCCCGGCAAGATTCATATAAAAAACACAAGGCCTGATCCCGTCTCAAGTATAATAGCCGTGACGAAACGTGGGATGACATCAATCCTGCCCCATCCCGTGCACACTCCTATTTAAAAGTATAGAATAAATTTATATATAAATTAACACGAATCTAAATATATTAATTCACGAAATACTATTCATCATTACAAAATCAATGTCGAAATGAATTCCGATGTATACTAAGCGATGCATACAAATGCTATTTTTTTGCATACAACGAGCGTAAATCAACATAAATTAGAAGCGGACAATCAAAGAAGGAATATAGCGACAAAATGAGTGAAGTGTTTGTGTTAACGGCTGAACGTGGTTGGCGCTAGACCGAGGTATCGATGACTCGAAGGTTTGGAGAATAGATTCTAAAAATCTGGGGAGGTAGTGTCATTCGGCTTCAACTCTCTAGCTAATTGAAGGGAAAATGTTAAAAACTAGTAAGTATTATTTTAGAAAATTAATTTTTTTATATTAATTGATGTTTAAACTAGTATATATTTTAAGATTTTAGTGATTTTTAATTAATTTAATACGGGTAGAACGATACGGATGAGTGATAATATGTCAATTTCACTGTCAACCGACCACCAGTCCACCGTCCAAAATTCTTCGGGTTTTCACCCGTATATTCCGACGATTGTGCATCAATTTTTATCCTAGTCATAAACCGGGTTTGAGTGTTAGGGAAATTTCGAGGAGCAAAGCCCAAAAAGAGACGTAAAGATTGTGAGGTGGCAAATGAATGGATTTTAAAGTGGGGCCATACTTTAGCCGTTGGCTTAGATATTAACAGGCCCGCCATCGTCTAGTAAGCGAGAAACTCCAAAGATACTAATTTTCCGTCAAAACTTCATGTGGTTGGAGAATGCGCCACGTGTCAAACACTGATTGCCACGTGGCATGAAGCGGAAGGCCAACTGAGATCGCGCTCGAAATCAACCTCTTATCCAACGAAATCTGAAAATCCTAAAAGCAAAACAAAAATCCCAACAAATATGAATTTTCTCTCATTATTTTTTTTTTCTTCCTAATTTTCTTTCATTTTTACTTTTCTCTTCTTTCTTCTTCGGCATCTCCTGGCTAAGCTTCAATCGCCATGGCTGCTATCGCCACAGCTGCTGCTCTATCATCACTTCCTTTCTCGCTCTTCCGCTGCTCCAAGCTTAACACCAAAAAGGTACTTCAACTTCCAGCTCAGTTTCGAACTTCGCTTATTTATGGAATTAATTTGATCGTTTTTTGCTATCGTGTAACCCTAATATCAACTAGAGGTCATCATCTGAAGTATCTTGAACTAATTGCATCTCGATGGATACAACTTCTTGTCAACTTGGCTTAGGGTGACAATAATCGGTACTAGGAGTGCGTCTAATGGGAGAATTCAAGTTTGTTTGTAGTGGAACCCCTAATTCTGAGGAATTATTTGAGTGTTTAGAGGATGTATACTAGGAAAAAGCTGTTAATTTCTTATGAATTTTCTCATAGAATAAGGCTGATGGTTTCAGGGCGTTCGAAGCAGCATTGGTGTCTTTGCAGTCTTTGGAGAAGAGGGAGGCGGGTTAGTGGAGAAGAAGAGCTCATGGGATACAATTTTCAAAGTGGAGGATCCGAGGTCGAAAGCTCCTCAAAACAAGGGAAAGTTTGTAGATGTCAACCAAGCTCTAGAAGTAGCTCGATTTGATATACAATACTTGGACTGGCGTGCCCGTCAAGATCTGCTTACCATTATGGTTCTTCATGAAAAGGTTTCTATATCTTCTACTTTCTTTACTTGTGCTCATATGTCAATTCTTTTATTGTAGAATGTGAAGAAATGAAAATAAAATCTCAAAATGCATTTAAATGGAAAGTACTTCCCAAAATAGGATGGCACCCTATGGTTTGGATAAGTCATTCAGCAAAGACTGTTATCATAATAATTTTTACATTGATGTATTTGAAAGCTTTTCAATGACGACTTATCTTGAACCTGCACTACCATCCTATTTTGGGATATACTCTACCAAAAAAAAAAAAAATCCTATTATGGGATATAGTTTTCAAGCAAACTGTTATCTGAATTCATTTCGTTTTCTTCATTTTTCGGAAAAAAGATCATGTATATCTTGCTACTCCAATATGTGTCAGGTTCCTACACATGATTGATATCAATGTGATTTAGTCCATCATTTTTATATTATTCTTTGCTGATAGATAATGTATGAACATAGGTTGTAGAGGTACTGAACCCCTTGGCACGCGAGTATAAATCGATTGGTACCATGAAGAAGGATCTGGCAGAGTTGCAGGAAGAGCTTGCTCAAGCACATAAGCAGGTTAGAATTTGTCTTAGGAATCTCATTTCTTGTATAAGTCGTAACTGTCATTGCATAACGTGACCTTGGTTAATGGTTATTTTTGTAGGTTCATATATCTGAAGCAAGAGTTGGAGCAGCTTTAGATAAGCTAGCTTACATGGAAACACTAGTTAATGATAGGCTACTGCAAGAGAGAAGCACTACCGAAACAGATGAGGCATCAGCATCACCAAGCACCTCCAATGAGTGTATTAGCACTGTAAGCAGGAAGGTGCCTCGAAAAAGCTTGAATGTGTCTGGTCCTGTTCAACCTTATCATCCTAATTTGAAGAATTTCTGGTATCCTGTTGCCTTTTCAACAGACCTGAAGGATGATACTATGGTAAGCTTGCTTTTACTGTGGTTTTCGTCTCATTCTTATTTTTAAATACCAGTGAATCTGTCGAAGCAAGAAGAAAGTATGAACAAAATAATGTTGTCTGCACATAACGAGATTAATTGATTTAGGGCTGTTTTGGATGCATAATGCAAGTTTTATGCTCTAGAATACACAACATTGAAAATATTGTTTGGATTCCTCCCCTAAGTTTTCTTCACGATGCAGTTTTGACAAAGTAATACATCTACTAATAATATTATATTATACACTGAATAATGTATAATATAATTCTATATCCCAATACTATGTAAATGTGTCATAATGCATCACATCAAAACAGACCCTCATGGTGCTGTGGTTGATCACATTTCATATACAAAGAAAATTTCAAGGTGAACTGATCTTTTCGTGTCTCAGATACCAATTGAATGCTTCGAGGAGTCATGGGTGATTTTCCGAGGAAAAGATGGGAAGCCTGGATGCGTTAAGAACACCTGTGCCCACAGGGCATGCCCTCTAGACCTTGGCTCTGTCAATGAGGGACGCATTCAATGCCCATATCATGGTTGGTGTCAGAAAAGTTTACTATTTTTTTGAGGCACAATAATTGTGAGATTCTTAGTCTTTGCTAATTGGTAGAATTTATAATGCAGGGTGGGAATATTCAACAGATGGAAAATGTGAGAAAATGCCATCAACACGCTTGTTGGATGTGAGGATAAAGTCATTGCCGTGCTTTGAACAAGAAGGTATGCTCTGGATTTGGCCAGGGAATGAGCCTCCAGCTGCTGAGATACCTTCTTTAAGACCACCACCAGGTTTCGTAATCCATGCAGAGGTAAATATAAACCACAATGCAATAATATATGACACAAAAAACATTCTAGATACCTGTGAGGAAGACATCTAACCTGTCATATGTTATCAATACCCAGATTGTCATGGAACTTCCTGTGGAGCATGGGCTTCTTCTTGATAATCTTCTCGATCTTGCGCACGCACCCTTTACACATACTTCTACTTTTGCCAAGGGATGGAGTGTTCCGAGGTTTGTTCTTCTGTACCTATTCCCAAAATCTAAGGATCTGTTAGTTATCAATGTGAAATCATCAAAGACATCAAAAAGGAGTTTCAAGAAATCTGGCTTTTAGTTTTGTTAAAAACTGGAAACCATAATTGAATCAAACAGACCCTAAAAGGTTTTCACTTGATTTAAATTTGAGAGACTGAATCTGACTTAACAATCTGGGCATTCAACATTTCAGCTTGGTGAAATTCTTGACACCAGCATCAGGCCTTCAAGGATATTGGGATCCATATCCAATCGATATGGAATTCCGACCACCGTGCATGGTTCTTTCAACTATTGGAATATCAAAGCCAGGGAAGTTAGAAGGAAAGAGTACACAGCAATGCTCAACTCATCTACACCAGCTCCATGTATGCTTGCCGTCATCAAGAAACAAAACACGACTACTCTACAGAATGTCTCTAGACTTTGCTCCCGTGTTAAAGCATGTTCCTTTTATGCAGTACCTATGGAGGCATTTTGCTGAAAAGGTAACCATTATGTTTCTCTTTACTTAACACATTTTCCATAGTAGAAATCCGTAAGCAGAAGATGAATGTCGCCTTGTGACTCGTTTATTCATATATATTTACTTTCCAATGTAGGTCTTGAATGAAGATCTGAGACTTGTACTTGGACAACAAGAAAGAATGATCAATGGAGAAAATATTTGGAACTGGCCTGTTGCCTATGACAAACTGGGAGTAAGATATAGGCTATGGAGAAATGCTGTTGACAGTGGAGCTAAGCAATTACCCTACTCCAAGTGAGAACAAATACAACAAAGTTGTGCCTTAACATAATCAAGATTTTATATGCACTTCTATGGAGGCAAAGGTGAAATACAGTTTTTTTGGTGTTCATCAGAAGCTCTCTTGCTTAAGATGATCAGATCACAAATTGGCAAACTTGAACATCAAAATAAAGTGAGTGTAGGTGTACAGTGCTAAAGTTTCTAGTTTTCAACCCTTTTAAGTTAATTTTTTTGGGGAATTTCTTTTCCCTATTTTAAGGCTTTGCGTTGTAATGGAAGTGGGGTCTCTCTAGATTCAAGATCTTAGGCACTGTTGTATTTTGGCTATCGGGTGGTATTCTAAATGTAAATGAATCTTATTATTCATCAAGTGATTGTCAATATTTTCAGGTCAGATTTCAAATAATGCAGATTTTTAAGCATTTATATAGACAACAATTTTCTAAATTTGCAAGTTTGTTGTGATAAATCATCCATTTTTAAAATGAAATTAATCACATTCATCGAATTAGTGACATTTTTCATAAACTCTCACAGGTTTTTATACAGAAGTTGTTCATCTCTCTTTACACAACCTGTTAAACGTCCGAGCGTGAGCAACATTAAAAAGTGTGCGCTGCGCCTAAAATAGTCTAGTTTATACAAATGGGCCTTTGATATTGGGCTTCACACATGATATTGGGCCGGTCTAGGAAGCCCAGTCCAATTCATCGTGCCTATAATCGCGCAAACAAAAAAGTTTCTTCTGAACGATCGTTCCAGGCCAGGTGAGCGATGAAAATTATGGAAAATTATATGGATTCTCTTCTAAATCATACTAACATATTATAAAAATATGGGAAATTATAGAAGAAATTATGATTTTTTGTCATGCTCAACCTCTTGCACCGAACGGATCTACTAGCACCAATATAACAGTAACCTCACCATCTCCTGAAATGGATGATGACAGCTCACCAATTTTAGAAGAATCTGACAGCTAATGAATGAATATGATTGGTCACAGGTGACAACCCATGATTGGCTGCCTTATCCTTGTATGTGTATAAATACCATAGGAAACCTGAGTAATTGGTGTGCTGAATGAAATCAAAAATATCCTTTACATTTTGCCTTTCATTATGGTATCAGAGCTATTGGCCAACGCCATCTGATCCATGGAAGAAGGAGACTCATCCTTTGTCAACACTCAACAACAGAATATCAAACAAATGGCCTCAGCCAAATTTTCTTTTCCTTCCATTCCAGCTTTCATTACCTCAAAACTTCACTCCAGACAACTTTGCTCTTTGGAAAACCCAAATCACTCCACTGCTTCGAGCGCAAGACCTGTTTTCTATTGCAAATGGTACAGATCCATGCCCAGATCCCCCAGACTTTGGTGAATCTCCTCAGTCATACAAAGACTGGATCACCAAGGATCAACTCACCCTTACTATCCTCACATCCTCTCTCACAGATGCAGTCTTAGTTCAAGTAATGGATTGCAAAACATCATCTGAGGTATGGAAACGCCTTCATGCTCTCTATTCAGCCAGATCCAGTGCTCAAATAGTTCATACACGCCTCCAGTTGGCCTCCTTGAAGAAGGGAGCATCCACCATCACTGAATATTTTAACAAGGCCAAGCAGCTTGTTTCCTCCATTGTTGAAGCAGGAGAATCTGTCTCTGACACCGAGTTTACAGCCTTTCTTCTTGCCGGTTTAGGTACTGAATATGACTCCATTATCACCTCCTTATCCACCCAAATTTCTTTACCATCTCAAACACAAATTTTATTACATCTTCTTGTTCATGAGGCTCGTCTTTCCCTTCAGACAAACCCTCTTCTCTTCCATCCTCCTTTTGTCAATCATACTTCTATAGTGGATAAACCTGAAGCCAACTACACTCAAGGTCGTGGCTCTCAAAATGGCAGAAATTCATCTTTTAACAATTCCAGAGGAGGTACTCGTGGCCGAGGAAGAGGACGAGGTCGAAACCAAACTTTTACTGGAGCTCCAGACAATAGACCAATCTGCCAGGTCTATTTAAAACCAGGTCACACTGCCCTCGCATGTTGGCATCGTTTTGATCATGCTTACCAAGCTCCTGCTCCTTCTCATGCTCAAGCAAATCTCACAACTACAAACTCCTGGTATCTAGATACTGCAGCAACTCACCACTATACTCCAGATCTGGCAAATCTCCGCCTTGACCACTATCCATATGGTGGTACGGATCAGGTTTCACTGGGTGATGGCTCCCAAATTCCAATTCTCAACCATGGCTCCTCCTCTTTCCGGAGTTCCTCTCGTATTTTCTCCCTCTCCCATCTTTTACACACACCTGCTATCACTAAGAATTTACTATATGTCTATCGTTTTTGCAATGACAATAACGTATTCTTTGAGTTTCATTCCCAATTCTTTCTTGTGAAGGATTCAACGACCCATCAAACACTTCTCCAGGGACCCGTTGAAGGTGGTCTGTATGTCCTCCCTGCTCCCCAACCCACGTCATCTCCACCACCACAAGCTAATCTTTCTGCCCTAGCTATTCAACCAAGTCTCTGGCATAATCGTCTGGGCCATCCAGCCCAACGTGTTATCCATTCTGTGTTAGCTCAACTCTTTCCAACAAAGAAGCTTGGCCCAATCCTCAGTGGACCTTGCACCTCCTGCTCTTGGGCCAAGGCCCACTGCCTTCCACACCCGCCTAGCCCAAGTCGAATTCTCCAGCCTTTACAGCTTTTGTTTATGGACCTTTGGGGACCAGCTCATGAACTTTCTGTAAAAGGCCACAAATACTATGTCTCTATTGTAGATGACTTTTCTAAGTTTACTTGGTTATTTCCTATTCCTACAAAATCAAGTATTTCTCAACTTATTCCTAAAGTTTTTATACTTTTCACAAATTTACTCTCCACAAAAATTAAATCCGTTCAAACGGATAATGACACCGAATTCAAACCCCTTAAATCCTTTTTCGATCAAATGGGAATTCACCATCATCTTACTTGTCCATACTCTCACCAACAAAATGGGAGTATTGAGTCTAGACATAGACGAATTGTTGACATGGGACTCACCCTCATTAAACATGCGAAGCTTCCCCTAAAATTTTGGGATTATGCATTTGAGACTTCCGTCTATCTTCAAAACCGCCTCCCAACTCCAATCCTTCACCACAAAAGTCCATATGAAATCTTGTTTTAAAAATTCCCGGACTATCTCCATCTCAAGGTTTTTGGGTGCCTAGCCTTTCCTAATCTTTGTCCTTACAATAATCATAAACTTGTCTTCCACTCTACTCCTACTATATTTCTTGGTTATAGTTCGAATCATCAAGGCTACATTTGTCTAGATTGGATAAATGACAAAATTTACATCTCTCGAGATGTGATTTTTCATGAAACCAACTTCCCATACCAACCAATCTTGGCCCAAAACTCCTCACCCGCTACACACATCCCCTTGCCATACTTTGGGCCTTTTTCAGCCCGTCTCCTCATCTCAGCCCATATCACAACCCAATTCAGATTCTCCTTCTATTACCCAAACTCCCTCAATTGAAATTAACTATGAACCTCTATCCCAACCTACTCCAGATTCATCAGCCGAATCTGATTCTTCCACATCTCCTTCCCCACCTCTCCGGCAAATGGTCACTCGTCTTCAACACCACATTGTTAAACCTCGCCTTCGCACAGACGACACCATTCCTTGGCCGTCGTGCAACACCACGACCTTGGTTCCTGAAGAACCTTCTTCCTTTACAAAAGCTTCAAAATTTAAAGAATGGAGACAGACAAGGAGAGTGAATTCCAAGCACTTCAACAAACCGACACATGGACACTTGTTCCCCCATCACCAAATCAAAATCTTCTTGGGGTGAAATGGGTTTACAAAACCAAACGGTGTTCTAATGGAACAATTGAGCGTTGTAAATCCCGTTTGGTTGCAAAGGGGTTTCTCCAGCTTCACGGTCTTGATTTCTCTGAAACATTCAGTCCTGTGGCAAAACCATCTACAATTCGTCTTCTTCTCTCCATTGCTGCTATGAGAAACTGGGTGGTTAACCAACTTGATATCCAAAATGCTTTTCTCCATGGGGACTTGGAAGATGAGGTTTATATATCTCAGCCCCCTGGCTTCACCCATCCAACCTACCCTACATATGTCTGTAAATTGAGAAAGTCTCTCTACGGGCTAAAGCAAGCACCTAGAGCTTGGTTCTCAAAGCTAAGTGACGCCCTGATCCAAATGGGTTTTGCTGCTGCAAGGTCAGATTCATCCCTGTTTGTATTTCACCAGGGTTCGAATGTTGTTTTTTTTCTGGTTTACGTTGATGACCTCCTAATTGTTGCTTCCTCTGATCAAGTTGCCCGGTCGTTTACATCGACTCTCTCTACACATTTCCCTGTTAAAGATCTTGGCTCGCTGCACTATTTCTTAGGCATTGAAGTACAACGAAACAACTCAGGATTCTTCCTCTGCCAAAAGAAATACATCAATGATTGTTGTAATAAGACAATAAATCTAGGTATACTAATACAATGGGCTAGGGGAAACATATTTTGGGTCCATGGATTAATGGGCCCGGGGCGACAGGGGGTGCGGGGGGCGTAGGCGGAGAATTCTATCTATTTATAGAATTATATCTTTTTATAGGACTCTATCTTTTTATAGAGGATTCTATCTATTTATGGTTATAAATTTAGGGTTGTATTCATGATCCACCAAAGTATATTAAAAACCCTAGCTGCAAGGTTTGTGCAGTAAAACCACAAAACGTCTTGTCTTCTCTTCTTCTCTCTATTCCCTGAAGTAACTCGTTAAAAGATCACAACAATTGGTATCATGAGCAAGGTTGTCGATGAGTTCCGTTGCAAAATTTGAGATTCCCCGATTCAACGGAACTAGCAACTTTGGTCTTTGGCAGCGACGAGTTAAGGATCTGCTAACGCAGCAAGGGATGTTGAAGACGAGCTTTTGCAGCGTGACCGCGGGGGTGGATCAACAGAGCCGTGGGTGTGGATCCAAGAAACCGCAAGGGCGGCGCCGGGAGGCGCCAGGAGCCGCAGGAGGCGCCAGGAGCCGCAGGGACGACGCCAGGATGCGCCAGGCGGTACCAGGAGGCGCCAGGAGCCACAGGGGTCATGAGAAAGCTCCTTGTCAAGAGAAACAAGGAGGATCTGGCAACAAGATCCTGGAGTTGTATATGTGGTTCTAAATTTTGTATTAGATTATGTTGTCTAGGTGGAGATTGTTATAATAAGACAATAAATCTAGGTATACTGATACAATGGGCCAGGGGAAACATATTTTGGGTCCATGGATTAATGGGCCCGGGGCGACAGGGGGTGCGGGGGGGCGTAGGCGGAGAATTCTATCTATTTATAGAATCCTATCTATTTATAAGGAATTCTATCTATTTGTAGGATTCTATTTATTTATAGGACTCTATCTTTTTATAGAGGATTCTATCTATTTATGGTTATAAATAGATAGGCTTAGGGTTGTATTCATCATCCACCAAAGTATATTGAAAACCCTAGCTGCAAGGTTTGTGCAGTAAAATCACAAAACGTCTTGTCTTCTCTTCTTCTCTCTATTTCTCAAGTAACTCGTTGAAAGATCACAACAATTGGTATCAAGAGCAAGGTTGTAGATGAGTTCCGTTGCAAAATTTGAGGTTCCGCGATTCAACGGAACTGGAAACTTCGGTCTTTGGCAGCAATGAGTTAAGGATCTGCTAACGCAGCAGGGGATGTTGAAGACGAAGAAGACGAGCTTCTGCAGCGTGACCGCGGGGGTGGATCAATAAAGCCGCGGGTGCGGATCCAGGAAACCGCAGGGGCGGCTCAGGCCACCGCAGGGGCGGCGCCAGGAACCGTAGGGGCGGACCAGGAGGCGCCAGGCGGCACCAGGAGGCGCTAGGAACCGCAGGGGTTGTGCCAGGAGCCACAGGGGCGGCGCCAGGAGGCGCCATGAGGCACGAGGAGGTACCAGGAACCGCAGGGGCGGCACCAGGAGGCGCCAGGAGCCGCAAGGGCGACGCCAGGAGCCGCAAGGGCGACGCCAGGAGGCGCCAGGAGGCGCAGGGGCCATGAGAAAGCTCCTTGTCAAGAGAAACAAGGAGGATCTGATGACAAGATCTTGGAGTTGTGTATGTGTTTTCAAATTTTGTATTAGATTATGTTGTCTAGGTGGAGATTGTTGTAATAAGACAATAAATCTAGGTATACTAATACAATGGGCCAAGGGAAACATATTTTGGGTCCATGGATTAATGGGCCCGGGGCGACAGGGGGTGCGGGGGGCGTAGGCGGAGAATTCTATCTATTTATAGAATTCTATCTTTTTATAGGACTCTATCTTTTTATAGAGGATTCTATCTATTTATGGTTATAAATAGATAGGTTTAGGGTTGTATTCATGATCCACCAAAGTATATTGAAAACCCTAGCTGCAAGGTTTGTGCAGTAAAACCACAAAACGTCTTGTCTTCTCTTCTTCTCTCTATTCCCTGAAGTAACTTGTTGAAAGATCACAACAATGATCTTATTGCAAAAGCCAACATGGGTAATTCCAAGCCTGTATCCACCCCAATGGCTACAACATTTTTCTCCTCATCTCACAACAATGAGAAATTTTCTGATCCTTCACTTTATCGAAGCCTAATTGGCAGCCTTCAATACCTGTAGTTCACTCGACCAGACATCTGCTTTGCTGTAAACAAGTTGTCTCAGTTTATGCATTCTCCCCTCTTACATCACTGGCAAGGTGCTAAACGTATCCTTCGATATTTGAATGCCACGGTGAATCTCTAGTTTCATGTTTCTGCCACCCCTAACAACCAGCTCTCGGCATTTTCTGATGCTGACTGGGCGAGTGATTCATCAGATCGACGCTCCACCAGTGCCTATTGCATCTATCATGGTTCAAATCTAATCTCTTGGCAATCAAAGAAACAAGAAACCGTGGCCCGCTCTTCAACAAAGACTGAGTACAGGGCAGTAGCTCATGCTACTTGTGAACTAATCTGGATTCAATCGGTGCTTGCTGAATTACATATCAATCTACCTACTGCACCAACTTTGTGGTGTGACAATCTTGGAGCAACATATCTGGCCGTAAATCCAGTGCTGCATCATAAAATCAAGCACGTGTCTCTTGACTATCACTATGTTCGTGAACGAGTTCAAAGAAAAACTCTCAAAGTAGCATTTATATCATCCAAAGATCAACTAGCATATCTTCTTACCAAGCCTCTTTCAACATCCAGATTCATCACGCTGCGATCCTGCATGTGCCTTACCACACTTGGATCGAGGGAGGATACTAGCATTAATATAACAGTAACCTCACCACCTCTTGAAATGGGTAATGACAGCTCACCAATTCTAGAAGAATCTGACAGCTAATGAATGAATATGATTGGTCACAGGTGACAGCCCATGATTGGCTGCCTTATCCTTGTATGTGTATAAATACCATAGGAAACCTGTGTAATTGGTGTGCTGAATGTAATCAAAAATATCCTTTACATTTTGCCTTTCATTAGGATCCCTAGTATATAAGGTTTGATAAGCTCGGAATTTGGATCCAATAGCATGTGTACGGACTACTAACCTATGTACATGAACGATTATGGATGTGTAAACTCTCATGTTATATTTATCAGGATAAATATGGATCTCGAATAGCTATAAATATGTCTATAATCTATGTTGCACGTGCACGGAAATGGACAGGGAAAACACACAAAAACGATATTATAAAGACGGAAACGTGATAGTGTCATAATTTTCTACTTTGTTGACAAGGTGCCAAGGTAGGTAGAGCAACATACAAAGCTACTTGCTATAAAACCTAAAGTGGCTTCCGTACACTAATAACCTCTAAGAACATCTCACGCATTAGATCCTTATCAACACTCTTAAAAAAACTACTAATTTCATCTTTGACATCATAAATCTTACCAAACTCAAATAAGTATGTGAAGCAACATTTCTTGAGTTTGTGCAATTGATAAAGCCAAGCTTCCTGAAATCTTTCCAACACATTCTCCGAGTTTATATCCTCCAGGAGACTCTCCTCACACGCGTCCTTCAGATCAACAATGTCGTACTTGTTTGCTGCCCCAAGAAGCGCGAGCCTGTGCTTCCAGAAGTCTTCTGGATTCAAGTTTCCGTATAGGTAGGCGAGAAGAGCCATACAAGAATCCCATGACATGTCCTCTATGTCAATGGTGGAGGACTGATTCTCTATGAGCTCATGCAAGAACATGCTGTGGAACACGGGTGAACTCGCTGCAAGAATCGCCTTATGGGCTCTAATGCTTCCGCTTGCACTATTGATTGTCACATCAGCATGAATGCTGTCGTAAAAGGAGCATTCGTGAAAGGCTTCTAAGAGCGCTTTGTGCAACTACAATTCGCGTTGGTCCAACATTAGGCCACACTGGGGTTGGCTTCCCGCCCTGATTTTAGTAGTTGTGAATAAGATATCTATACTCAAATATTGAATGTAACACATAATGTCTAGCTCACATTCAAAGAGGAGATCTTGAGATCAAGAAACTCGACATCAATGACTAATCGGCTGCATATGGAGCAATCAACAGGCCATAAGAAGTCCTCACCATTACGAAGTACTTTTTGTTGAACTGCAGAAGGAGAAATTACTACAATTACTTACAAGTATAGGTGAAATGCAATGCACTACAATCATGGATTCAGAATGAACAAACACAAAAATTAAGTAGATTGAACAAGGGAGGATCATGATTCGTGAATATCTCTCAATCTATTCTTCCAAATAGAAATCACTTCATCAGGAAAATTCTTAATGAAAAGTAAGGGAAATACTACTTTTTCTGCTTCTTCTCTGATTTTCTTTTTATTTGTTGACGATTGATCGATCTTAATCGATAAAGTTTCATGCAAATTTCAAAGCGAAAAAGTAGTGATTACGTTTCTACAAGATCACGAAAAATTTCTGACTCCATATCTAAAATATAACAGTCTACTCAGTAATCAAGCATAGAATTAGAAAAACAGACAGCGTGAAGGAAGGTATGGTACCGGGAGTAGTATGGGGTCTACGATTTGCACCAGACGAACTAACTCGCACAATGAAGCGAGCAATCGGAGGCTGCTCCTTCGACACTCGAGATAGCTCTGGAAACAAACGAACGTACAGATACCGATTTTTCTCAATTGACAAGTTCCTGTTAATCATTCAACTCGACCATTACATGAAAAATATACAAAATAACGAAATAAACATCGATCGGCCAAGAACTGGACTTCAAACGCACGGATAGAAGCTTAAAAGTTCAAAATCTTAAATTAAGCTTACCAGTTCCAAATTCCTACTTTGAAGGGATCAAATTTCTTGTAAGAACAAGCACCGAAGTTCTCTACCCTCCACTGAGCGAGCCTTCCGATCATTACCACCTTCGTATCCACCATTTTTGCTGACAAACAGCTCAGTGAGAATTTGGCGTAGGGCTCCAAGATGAAGTGAGGATTGTTTTTCCCTCGTTGAATGATCTGTATACCCTCGTTGAGGGTATAAAGATCATTCAATAATTTTACAATAAATTTTTTTGTAACGTGTATTGGCTTCTTTGTGATCAGTAAACTTAAAGAACTTTTTGGTTCGATCATTTATTTGATATATACTGTAGTGGATTGGGCACTGAAATAATGTTTTTTTAGTGCCGACATGTATTTATAAACTCAAGATATTATCTCTTGTCCCTTTAAAACTAGTATGCATGGAGACGTCTTATATTATCCGCTACTTACCAAAAAGGTTGTTATATAGACACTATTAGTTTTACATATACACACTTGTATTACACGTTTTTTGAATCTTATAAAAACAAGCGCTTTCTGAAGCGTATATACATATTGTTAGCTTTAAATCTTTACAATTTCATGTAAAAGATAAGGGAGAGAGAATGGTAAAGAATGTAGTGGATAAGAATGAATGAAAGCCTTTCAACTATTATCTCATGTGTTGGTTACATGTATTTATACAAGCCTAAATCATCTAACAATCGAACTAGCCATGTAATATCAAATGCTGCATTGGCCATTGCTCTATAATCGGCTTATGTAGAGCTACGAAAAATAGTCCCTTCTATCTTAGATTTCCAACTAATAAGTGAGTTGCCTAAGAGAAGCACAAAACCTCTAATGGAGCATTGAGTAGTGGAACATGAGGCCCGATCTGAGTCTATATATGCAACCAAAGAAGGAGATTTTGATCCATTTAACAAAATTCCATAGCCAACTGTACCCTTTATATATCGAAGAGTATGATATAGTGCTTCTAAATGAGTAGACAGAGGAGTTTGCATGAAATGACTCAAACATTGAACAATGAAACACATGTATGGTCTAGTGTGAGTAAGAAAATTCAGCTTTCCTACTAAGCACTTGTCTAATGTAGCATCAGGAAGAAACTCACCAACATCAAGGAGAAGTTTAAAATTGAGTGGTAGTGGAGTGCAAGCAATGCGTGTGTCGGGTAAGTGTGCATCACGTAGAAGCTCAAGGGTGAACTTGTGCTGAGAGAGAACAACCCCGTGAGGAACATAACTTATCTCCACACCTAGAAAGTAATGTAGAATGCCCAAGTCTTTTACACTAAAGGTCTGATCGAGTTCATTCTTAAGCCTTGAAATATCCTCATTATATGAGCCTGTGATCAAGAGATCATCCACATAGATGACAATCACTGTGATCATGGATGATCGATGTTTAACAAACAAGGAATACTCATTCTTTGATTGCCCATAACCATGTGTAACAAGATGTGTAGTTAGGAAGTGGAACCATTGCCAAGACGCTTGCTTAAGCCCATAATGAGACTTTCGAAGTTTGCAATCAAGAGAAAGAGGGTTTGGAATCCCGAGGGTAATTTCATGTATACCTCCTCATGTAAATCTCCATGTAGAAAAACATTATTCATATCAAGTTGATGTAGAGTCCACTATTTGGATGCAACAATGGTTATGATCGATCTAATTGTGATCATCTTTACAACCGGAGAGAAAGTCTCATGATAATCAATTCTAGTTTTTGTGTGAATCCTTTTGCAAATAACCTTGCCTTATACCTTTCTAGACTCCCGTCATCCTTGAGCTTGACTTTAAACACCCATTTGCACCCAATGGCTTGTTGGAAGGATGCAAGGGTAATAGATCCAATGTATGATTATCCTGAAAGGCTTTATACTCTTGGTGCTTGACATGTACCCATTTGGAATCTTTGGAAGCTTTACTGTAAGAGTTTGGCTCAAAATAGGAAGAAAGTGATGAAACAAAGGAATAATGAGTTGTAGGAAGAAATGAGAAGTAAAACAAACTTGGTGATGGCATGTTGTAGGAACTATAATTGTAGACAAAGTCTTGGAGATATGATGGAGGGTTAGTAGAGTGCATAGATCGACGTGGGGGAGGAATAGATGTATTGATGAAAGTAGTAGATGGATTGATAGGAACAATGGATGAAGGTTTTGATGAAGTAGTGCGCAAACCAAGATCAATTAAACTGGGGAAAGGTGAAGGAGTTGAAATAGTGTGAAAGGTATTATTAGATGTAGGAGATGCATCGTTGGTATGACTGGGTATGAAGATACACGTGCCAAAGTGTGGAATGTGGGAAGTAATGGAAAGAGTAGGAAGAACAGAAGCAATGTGATTGAAAGGAAAAATAGTTTCATGGAATACTACATCTCGAGAGAACATGATTTCCCAAAATATAGTGTAACAACTTTATAACCTTTCTTGCCAAAGGAATATCCCAAGAAGACACAAAGGATAGCTTGGGGTTGGAACTTATCACGAAGAGGTGGTGTGGTGTTGGTGAAACATAAGCATCTAAACACTTTTAAGTAAGAGTAATCTAGAGACTTGTGGACGAGAAGTTCAAATGGGGATTTATTGTGAAGGACTTGAAGGGGGTAACGATTAATGATATGAGTTGTAGTAAGGATGCACTAACCCTAGTAAGGAAGATGAACTTTAGATTAATGGAAGAGATCTCTAACAACATCCATATGTGCTTATATTTTCGTTTAAATACCCCATTTTGTTGAGGTGTATAGGGACATGAAGTCTGATGGACTATGCCTTCGTGTGAGTAAAAATTGGTGGCTGCATTGCTAGAAAATTCAAGAGCATTATAAGATCTAATGATCTTTATTTTGGTATGGAATTGTGTTTGAATGAGGGATGAAAAAGACTAGGTAAGGTAAGGAGTTGCTCTTTGATAACATGATTTATTGCCTATTTTAGGCATGCATTTAGGTAGATTTTTCCTTTTATTTAACGTGAATAAGCCTTAGTTTGTGTCGTTTTCTCTTGTTATTGTTTACTTTGCAAGTATAGATGTCTACACACACTTTGGTTGGTTTTTCAGGTGAAACAATGAATTTCGGACCTAAACGACACTTTTGAGGATCAAGCCTTGGAGTAGAATGTGCCATGAGTTTCGGAGAGGCGCATATGAAAGCAAGAGAACAAGATAAGGAGCAAACAATGATTTTTGGTGATATCTCAGGTGAGCAGAAGAAAACCTCGGCCGAGATTTGGAATAATTGATTTAATTGTGGACGAGATGCAAGAAATCGAGAGCAGTCTCGGTCCCAATCTCGGGCGAGATTGACAGACGTTGGGCGAGATTAATAAAAGTTGCAAGGCTGAAAGTGACAGCTTTGAAATATCGACCCCGATTTGCCTGAATCTCGGCCAAGATTTGTTAGAGGTGGGGCCAAGGTTTCCTCTCTACAAGTGTCAAATTTTCTTTTCGGAACTTTTTCAGACATGACCTTAGCTTTTCAGACCTTTGAGTATAAAAGACAACTTGCAGGCCTTTGGTCTGGATCTTTTTTTGGCAATCTTCTTTCAACCCTTTGAAGTTCTTCCCCTAGTTAGTTTACAATAGAAAGGTGAATATTGTTGAGATTTGTTAAGAAGAAATCGGCAGTTGTTGTGGATTTTGTTACTCTGGATATTGGAAGATTAATCAGTTAAGTTGTATCCCCTTTTTCCCTTGCGTTTTAATCTCATGAGCAACATGTATTCTTCCCTTTTATTCCAGATTTTATGATGTGTGTTGTTGGCCAAAATCCTTGTGATTCTAGGGTGAATTGAGACTTGGTTATGAAATGGATGATGATTGTTTAGCTTGCATGTTTGTTTTGGTTATAGATTTGTGTAAAACCTAATTTTGATTGAGATGAATCTAGGTTAGATCTATCTAGTCTAGCAAACCAAGTTGAAATAGAGATTTACCCAGTAATGTTCCTCCTTAGATATAGAAGAAGATGAGCTTTAGGTAGTAGAGGTGAAAAACCCTTCTATTGGATTGTGATGTGTTGGTTTACTATTTGAACTAAGCTAAATTATGAGACTGTCCCGGTAAAGAATAACTTGATTCTTTGGTAGAGAAGTCAATGTGTGCTGAATTTCCATCCTTTTTGCAATGAGACTTACCCGGTAATAGGTAGTGTTGTACTAAAATGCTAGTTGTTGTTCGACAATTCAAGATTGACATTTTTCATTTCATGTCTTTAATTTCCGGATCATAAGAATTTTTAGTTTTATAAATGGTGTCATGTTGTAAGATCTACTATTGTCATTGTCAAACTACATTTATGACCTATTGTGAGGTCCTAGCTCGTAGTATTTAGAGTATTGAATGCTGGAGTTTTACACGGTGTTTTTATTTATTTTATATGTACTTGTTATTCATAATGTTCACGAAAAACCAATATCATCATATATTAGGATGTTATAGGACCAATGATTTTATAGAAGTAATTAGATTGGAACCACCTAATTAAAAATAATAACCGGGACAATGTATGAGCATGTTTATGTGTTTACAATTTTACCTTGTGTGTGTATGTGCCTTTAGTATATCCTGTTATTAGAATTGTTAGTTAACGGTTTATACCGTGTTGATAGATCTTGCAGGTTAGGTGACTGCCGAGTAGTCTGGAGCGGAGTGGTAAGCCGGGTTTCCGTACTGATATTTAGGGTTGGGGTTTTCATAAGTTTTCAGTATGGAGACTAGTTATATTTGGAGACTAGCTACCTTTCATTGGAGTCTTTTATTTTTTACGCATTGCTGTCAAACATGTTCTTTTATAAAAAATTCTATAGTTTAAGGATATTATTTGTATTATTATTTGTGCCTTGTTGTAAGGTTCAATATTATTGTTGTCAAACTAAGGCCGGGACCCACAATGAGGTTCTAGTCAGTGACATCCCGAGTTCTCAAAATTCGGGTTATTACAGTTTGCACACAAGGTAAGAAGTCATGGAGTGATCCAGAGCGGTTGATCAACCACGTATGCGTACTTTATAGGAGCGGCTTGTGATGATTTTTGTTATCTTGCATTCATTTATGACTAGTGTTATACTAGAATGCTAGTTGTTGTTCGACAGTTCAAGACTGACATTTTTCATTGCATGTCTTTAATTTCCGGATCATAAGCATTTTCTGTTTATAAATGGTGTCATGTTGTAAGATCTACTTTTGTCATTGTCAAACAACATTTATGACCTATTGTGAGGTCCTTGCTCGTTGCATTCCGTGTTTCGAATTTTGGAGTGTTACACGGTGTTTTTTTATTATATGTAGTTGTTATTCATATTGTTCACGAAAAATCAATACCATCATCTATTAGGATGTTATAGGACCACATATTTTATAGAAGTAATTAGATTGGAAGCACCTAATTAAAGATAATAATCGGGGACATTGTATGAGCATGTTTACATGTTTACAATTTTACCTTGTATGTGTTTGTGCCTTTAGTATATATTGATATTAGAATTGTTAGCTAACGGTTTATACCGTGTTGATAGATCTTGCAAGTTAGGTGACTGCCGAATAGTCTGGAGCGGAGTGGTCAGCCGGGTTTCTTACCGGTATTTAGGATTGATGTTTTCTTAGATTTTCAATATGGAGACTAGTTACCTTTCATTGGAGTCTTTTATTTTTTATGCATGGTTGTCAAACATGTTCTTTTATTGAAAATTCTACAGTTTAAGGATTTTATATGTTTCATGATTTGTACCTTGTTGTAAGGTCCAATATTATTGTTGTCAAACTATGGCCGGAACCCACTGTGAGGTCCTAGTCAGTGACAACCCGAGTTCTCAGAAGTCGGGGTGTTATAGTTTTCACACAAGAAAAGAAGTCATGGAGTGATCCAAAGTGGGTGATCAACCACGTCTGCATACTTTTTAGGATCGGCTTGCGATGATTTTATTATGTTGCATTCATTTATGACTAGTGTTACACTAGAATGCTAGTTGTTGTTCGACAATTCAAGAGTGACATTTTTCATTGCATGTCTTTAATTTCCAAATCATAAGCATTTTTCAGTTTTATAAATGGTGTCATGTTGTAAGACCGACTTTTGTCCGTTGTCAAACTACATTTATGACCTATTGTGAGGTTCTTGCTCGTAGTATTCCGGGTTTCGAATTATGGAGTGTTACATGGTGTTTTTTTATTATATGTAGTTGTTATTCATATAGTTCACGAAAAACCAATATCATCTATTAGGATGTTATAGGACCACTGATAAGCTTACCTAAATCCTATATAGAGTTTTATTAAAAAAAAATGTAACGACGTACAGTGTAATACATATTGTTCATGGTGTTTAAGAAAAAAATATAATGAGGTAAAGTGTGATACATAAGGTATGAAAGAACGCGTTCATGAATCAGATCAAGGCCGAGATGCCATCCCTTCGTTCCTTCGTGTCTTTAGCTCGATTCTTAGCCCTTTTCCGTGCAAGTACGCTCGCTCCAATGCGTCCACTTCGAGGCTTGATCCTCAAATACGTCGTTTTAGCTCCAAAATGTGCCAAATCACCTACAAAACCACAAATAGTGTGTGTAGACATCTATTCTTGCAAAGTAACACTAAACAAGCATAAATGACACAAACTAAGGCCAAAACATGAATGCGGAAAGGAGAAATCTAACTCAATGCATGAGTGAAATAGGTCGATAAATCTTGTTATCAAGTGTGATACATAAGGTATGAAAGCACGCGTTCATGAATCATATCAAATAAGTTATAACTCATCCTTTGGCACGAGAACCGAACTATCAAATTCAATAGCACAACTCATTGAAACGATCAACAATGATGCAGGAGCATCTCAAGACCTATCCCGAGTTGAGATCATCATCATAGAAGCTAGGGAGCATGGAGTGTTGATCACTCTAAGAAGAAGAAGAGGAAGAATTAAACACATTTCTAGGAAAGAAATGAAAGCTAAGTATAGAAATGGAATGAAGTCCATTTCTAGAAGAGAAAAGAAGATCATTCCTAGAAATGATGTGAAGACCATTTCCGGAGATACATTAAAGACTACTTATTGGAGATGGAAGATTGGTCCAGAAGAAGAACTCGAGGCTTGCAAATGCCACGTGAAGATGAGGAGAACGAATGGAGATCATTCATGGAATATTTGCAAAAGACCATTTCCGAAAGTGCAATGAAGACTATTGATTGGAGATGAGAGATATCAAGATTGATCACGTTTGCATGGGCAAGGAGGAGCTCGAGGCGTGCAAGGGTTGCGTAAAAATGAAGAAGTGTTGGACGTTTTAATATATTTAGTTGGGCTTATTTTATTGTTAAATAAGGCCTTAATTAGATATATTATTTTCAGCCAACTAACTATTTTATTTTTAGCCCATATTTGGACTTTCTAATATTGGCTTCCTTTTATTTATTTTAATAGTTTAGATAAGATCTAGATATGATTATATCTTTTAAAGGTTGATCTTATCTTATCTTGTTAGTTTGATCTTATCTTTTAAATAGAAGATCCTATCTCTTAAAGATTCGATCTTATCTCTTCGTATTTTATATTTTCTTTTTAATTAGTTTGGGCTCGATATTAGATCAAGCCCGCAGCCCATGTAGCTTGTATTGGACGTCCTCCATGGCCTATATAAGGCAAGCTGGACGTTCATTTTCAGTCAGATTGAATAAACACATTTTGAATACTCTTTAGTATTTTCTCTCTCGTGAGACTCGAGAGTTGAATAGGTGAGATGCCTATTCAAACCTTGGACGGGTGAGATGCTCGTCCAACCATAGTTTGGTAGAGAGAGGAGCCCATCTTTGTAACACCCTGAATCCGTAGGACTCGAAGTGCTACTGGGCTAGGATTTCACAATGGATCATGACCCTAGCCTGACAACAACCTCACTGAATCTTACAACAAGGCACCACCAGATTAAAACAAAATATAAAAACTGATATATATACATATCAAAAAGGTAATACAAGATATTGCTGAGTACAAAGTCAAACTCAAATCCGTACAATAATGATAATCACAAAAACCCCACGAATATGCCCCGTGTACGGAACCCTCAACAGATCACCCCTCCGTGTCACTCCGCAGCTCTCCTAACCTGCGAGGGATCTACAACACGGTATGAAACCGTTAACTAACTATACACATATATAAGAAGATGCTAAAGCACAAACACACTTCAGAAATGATAAACACTTCAGCATGATATCAAACATTTACCCGGTTTATTATCTTTAATAAGTTGAATCATTCAATCGTATAAATATATATATATATATGAAGATAGGTGACACGAAGAATATAATCCCCGCCTCTGAGTACTCTAACCAGCTACGGTAGTATCAGCACACCTCCCGTGTACCCTGTGGGAATGGTGAGGGGCCTTCCTTTATACCAAATCTGGCCTGACTACAGAGAACCTCCCAGACTCCACTACGGGATGAAAGGGAAAAGGTTATCACAACCACTACAATGGGCGGTCAATATAACATAGGTCGGTGACCAAATAATAACACATGCTATAAAGCACATAACACACACCACTTAAGCATACATCCAATATAAGGATAGTAGCTAAGTAAGTCCTATGGACTTACCTCGATCTCAGAAGTAACTCAAGTATGATCCACTCTCAGAAACGTCCACTCCAAACTGGAGGACAACACAGCCTATACAAGACACACATATATATATATATATCACAATCCTATCACACAAAGGGTCACACCTAGACCCAAGGGATCCATAAGGGATCATATCCAACTCATAACCTCAAGGCCGTAACCGGCATATCTATATCATACTCATCATAAACCGATACCTAACATGATACTAGTTCCCTCATACTAGAAAGGAAAGGAACTAACTAACTATAGGTAGCCCCGGGACAAGACGCACCTGCGTGATCAAAGGACGCAGGGGCGGAATGCAGGCAACCGCGGGCGGGGTGACGCTCAGCCGCGGGGGCGGTGACAAAGATTGCTGGCAACGCAGGCACGGCGCTGACACTGCGCAGGCGCTGCGGCACGTCTTCCGCAAGGGCGGTGACTTCTGGTCGCGGGGGCGGTGACAAAGATTGCTGGCAACGCAGGCACGACGCTGGCACGGCGCAGGCGCTGCGGCACGTCTTCCACAGGGGCGGTGACTTCTGGCCGCGGGGGCGACGACAGTGCAGAATGAAACCTCGCGGCTTCTCTTTAGCTCTTCACGTGATCAAATCATGTTTACTCTCTTCCAGATTCACATACATACATATCAATACACATTCCAACATCAAAACCCTTAACATACATCTAATCCTAAGCTAGAAGGATTGAAACAAGGAAAGAAAGAATGAAGAAACAAGGAGGACATACCACACTGTGGTCTAGGCACGTAAAAGCTCCAAGATGACACCTCCACTAGCTCTCAAGCTCAGCATAACACTCACACATACAACATCACCCACAAGATACAATCTCCAAGCAAAATTCCAAGGAAAACTCAAGCAAGCTCAAGTGAAAGGATGAAGAAGCAAGAAGGACGTAGGACTGAGGAAGAGAAGTGAGGAAGGTGACCCTTGCTCAGCAAGGAAAGGAAAGAAGTAACCAAAAGGGTAAAGCACGAGTCAACAAAGTCAACAAAACTGGCTGCAGCCGCCGGAAACTGCAGGGGCGGTTCCATGAGCCGTAGGGGCGGGAACCCGCAGGGGCGGCGGTCAAGCCCGCGGGTGCAGAAAGGCCAATCTCGGGCCAAAGTCAATTTCGGCTATGGACCGATCTCGGTCCGAAAGAAAAGGGCTCTCACATCTCACCCCCTAAAAACAAGTTTCGTTCTGAAACTTGCAAGATCCTGAAAACACTCGGACTCGGAAGCCGAGGTACACTCTCTATAACCTCAAACATAAGCATGGAGAAAAACATCAACTCCAGCAGTAACTATACTATCCAGGGCCTAGAGGATAACCATCTCTAGCCAAACCATAAACATATCACAAGGCATAGAGGAAGCACATCTCTAGCCGTATCATAACCATAACAGAAAGGCATGGAGGAAGTATATCTCCAGCACTACTATGTCCATCAAAATAGCATGGAGGAAAGAACCATCTCCAGCTAAATCCTAAACGTAACGCAATAGCATGGAGGAAAGAACCATCTCCAGCTATAAATATGAAATCATACTAGCATAACAAGATCTAATAAGATCATAATCACATCAAAGCTAGCATGAAAATAAACACATCATAGCATATAAGCATATAAGCAGATAAGACTCATCAAGCTAGTACTAAGATCTACTCGGTGATCCTACTGGTGCACCTATCTCGGCATAGAACTCTGGATAGTTCCTCTAGATACTATCCTCAGTCTCCCATGTAGCCTCCTCAGGTCCTCGTCTCGACCACTGTATCCTAAGCATAGGTATGTCCTTCGAACGCAGGTGTCTCATACCTCGTTCTAGGACTGCAATCGGATGCTCAACAAAAGTTTGGTCCGGCTCAACCACCAAATCCTCATAACTCACGATGTGTCTCGGATCTGGTATATACTCCCTCAGCTAAGACACGTGAAACACAGGGTGAACACCCTCTAATCTCGGAGGCAAGGCTAATCTGTAAGCTGCACTCCCAACCCGATCCAGAATCTCGAACGGTCCGACATATCGGGGACTCAACTTCCCCTTAATGCCAAAACGCCTAACACCTCGTGTCGGGGATACTCTCAGCCACACATGGGCTCCAACCCTGAACTCTAGAGGTCTACGCCTCCTGTCAGCATAAGATTTCTGACGGCTCTGCGCAGTCAGCATACGCTCTCTGATCAATGCTATCCGAGCCATATCATCCTGAATCTGATCAGGTGCTAAACCACTGACACTGCTCTGCTCATCCCAGCATAACGGGGTATGACATCTCTGTCCATACAGTGCCTCATATGGGGTCATCCCAATAGATGCATGCCAGCTGTTGTTGTAGGAGAACTCAACAAGTGGGAGATGATCCGTCCACACCTGTCCCCAATCCAACACACAAGCTCGCAGCATATCCTCCAACGTCTGAATGGTCCTCTCTGACTGACCATCTGTCTGAGGATGAAATGCAGTCGTGAAGTGCAAACTCGTCCCCAGGGCAGTCTGAATCTGCTGCTAGAATCTCGAGGTAAATCGCCCATCTTTGTCTGAGACGATAGTCCTCGGTACACCATGGAGTCTCACTATCTGCCTAGTGTACTCCTCAGCTAATCTGCTCACCGGCCACGTCTCCCTGATAGGAATGAAACGTGCCGTCTTCGTCAATCTGTCTACTATAACCCAGATGGCATCAAAACTCCGGCTCAGCCTCAGTCCAGTCACAAAGTCCATGGTGACGTCCTCCCACTTCCTCTGTGGAACAGGAAGGGGATGGAGCTCACCTCCAGGTCGGAAATGCTCGATCTTGACCTGCTGGCAAGTCGCACACTAAGCTAGAAATCTGGCTACATCAGGCTTCAGCCCTCCCCACCAATATATACGTCTCAAATCCTGATACATCTTACTCATACCTGGATGTACCGAGTAAGGGGTGCAATGAGCCTCTTGTAAAATCCTCTGCCTCAGCTCTGTATCAGCAGGTACACAGATGCGGCCATGGCGCCTCAAAACTCCATCTGTTCCAAGCAGGAACTGTGGTGCGTCATCCCGAGACATCCTATCTCTAATCCTCTGTAAAGTCGGGCAGGTCTCCTGTTTCTGTCGGATCTCATCCAACAGATCAGGAAGGACCTCTAATGTACGCAGCTGGGCATCCTCATCAGGGAACTGGATGTCCAATTCTAGCCAGATCTGGTCTCTCTGCAACTGATGTTGTACTGTCAGCCTCGCAATCGCCTGCTCTCGAGGCGTCTTCCTGCTCAGGGCGTCGGCGACAACGTTCGCCTTCCCTGGATGGTCCAGAATCTCTAAATCGAAGTCCTTGATCAGCTCAAGCCACCTACGCTGGCGGTTATTCAATTCCCGCTGCGTGAAAATATACTACTTACTCTTATGGTCTGTGAAGATCTGACATGTAGCACCATACAGGTAATGTCTCCAGATTTTCAGTGCATGAACTACCGCTGCCAACTCCAGATCATGAGTCGGGTAGTTCTCCTCATACGTCTTCAGTTGTCGAGACGCATATGCAATAACTTTGCCTCGCTGCATCAAAACACATCCCAAGCCTAGCTTGGATGCATCACTGTAAACCACAAAATCCTCAGTACCCTCTGGCTGTGCCAAAATAGGAGCAGAAGTCAAACGCCTCTTCAACTCCTCTTCAACTCTGCCTGCACTGATCAGACCACACAAATCTAGTAGTCTTCCTCAGCAAACTCGTCAGTGGACGGGCAATCACAGAAAATCCCTCCACAAAGCGTCTGTAATAATCGGCTAGGCCAAGGAAACTACGTACTTCCTTGACGTTCGTCGGTGTAGTCCATGCTGCTACTGCCTCTATCTTCGCTGGATCTACCTTGATCCCCTCAGCTGAAACCACATGACCCAGGAATGCTATCTCTGGCATCCAGAACTCACACTTAGAGAACTTAGCATAAAGTTCTCTATCCCGTAAAACCTGCAATACAGTCCTCAGATGTCCTGCATGCTCCTCTCCACTGCGAGAGTATACCAGAATGTCATCAATAAAAACCACCACAAACTGATCCAGGAAGTCGATGAAGATACTTTTCATCAACTCCATAAAGACGGCTGGGGCATTCGTAAGCCCAAATGCCATCACTACAAACTCGTAGTGACCATATCTGGTCCGGAATGTTGTCCTATGCACATCCTGCTCCCTCACCCTCAGCTGGTGATACCAGGAACGCAGGTCAATCTTGGAGAACACAGTAGCTCCCTGTAGCTGATCTAACAAATCATCAATGCGCGGCAGTGGATACTTGTTCTTGATGGTCACCTTATTCAGCTCTCTGTAATCTATACACAGTCTCAGCGATCCGTCCTTCTTCCGTACGAAGAGGACAGGTGCTCCCCATGGGGACACACTAGGGCGAATGAAGCCCTTCTCAGCCAACTCCTCTAGTTGCTTCTTCAGCTCCAACATCTCGACAGGTGCCATCCGGTATGGAGCCTTCGAGATGGGTCTCGTACCAGGCTTTAACTCGATACTGAAATCCACACTCCTCTGAGGCGGCAAGCTGGACGGCTCAACAAAAACATCAGTAAACTCACAGACAACTGGAATGTCCTCTACAGCGCGACTCTCCCCCTCCTTCATGGCATAACACCAGAAGGCCTCACAACCCTGTGCAATCAGTCTAGCTGTCCGTATAACACTGATAACTGTGCCTACCTTTCCAAGGTCCCAACCTCGGAAAACCTCTATTTGGCCTAACTCGGTAGAGAGGGTAACAGTCCTCCTACCTACATTTAGAACTGTAGAGTGTCTAGCCATCCAATCCATACCTAAAATGACTTCTTCATGCTCTAGTGGCATGACAAAGAAGTCAACTAGTAACACACGGGTCCCTACAGAAATGGGACAACCGTGAATCTCACGGGTACCTCTGACCCTACCACCATCAGGTAACCCTATAATAAAGGGCATCCCCTCAACTGTATCTAACCCAAGACGCTCTACACAGGCATCAGAAATAAAAGAGTGCGTAGCACCAGTATCAAATAAAACTCTTAACAAGTAAACCATGAATCAGAATGGTACCTGTAGCAGTAGGTGCAGTTGGCTCCTCTGCACTCCTCAGCTCAAAAACACGACCCTGTGGGCCTCTAGTATCAGTGGTGCCCCCACCACGGCCTCTGCCTCTACTCGGCCCAAGAGCAGATCCCTGAGTCGTAGGGCGATCTAGGACTCCCTGCTGTCCCTGAGTCTGCTGCTGCTGCTGAGGTGGCCTATGCCCACCTCCCGCTACACTGGCAGGAGAAGAACCCTGCTGAGATGCAGCTCCGCCCTGGCGGCAATAAACGGCTCTATGACCCTGTCTACCACAAGTAAAACAAGTCACTAACGGCCTCGTGCACTCGGGCTTTAGATGCCCTGGATCTCCACAGTTAAAACACTGTCGTCCCATCTCTGTAGCTGGTGCAGATACAGAACAACCCTGACATCTCTGACTACCCCCAACACTAGCAGCTCTATATGTACCACTGGCCTGCCCCGTACGCTGTCTCTTCTCAGACCTTCCGGCTTGAGAAGCTCTCCTCTGACCAACCCTCTCTCTCTCATAATCTACAGCTCTGTCCTGATAGTCCATCAAGGACTCACAGTGAAAACCTGCCATGTAGGCTCGGGTACCATCCCTCAATCGTCGAGAGAACAGATAAACATGCTGATCAACAGGAGGTGCAACTGGACCTAGTAAAGCCAGCTCCTCCTGGAATCTCTTGATGGCCTCTGAAACTGGCACATCATCAAATCCGGCCTCAACAAAGTCACGCAGTTTCTCCTTCCTCAATGAGGCAGGGTAGAAACGCTCTCGGATCAAGGTCCTCATCTAGTCATAGTTGGTAACCTGACCCCGTACTGACCTTCACCAGTGTTGTGCCAACTCTCTGAACAGAGTCTGCACCAACTCGATCTGCCTATCAGCTGGACAACGAATAGACTCCAGAGCTGAGTCTACATGCCCGATCCAGAGCTCAACCTCCAAGCCCACCTTCCTAGTGAAAGGGGGTACACCCATCTGATGGAATGCCTTCAACCAGGTATCTGGTCTAGGCCCTCTATGCTCCTCCGGTGCTCTAGCAATCTCAGCAGCAGGTACCTGTACAGCTGGTACCTGGGTAACGGTGTGGGACCTCTCAGATGGTCCCTCCTGTGCTTGTAAGTCTAGGGCACGCCTACCGGCTCTAGCAGCCTCCTCAACACGTCTCATATAAGCCTGGAACTCTGATCTACCCATAGAGACACGATCAAACTCGCCAGACTGGGCTCTTTGTGCCCCCTGTCCCTCAGCTGCCCCGTTCCCAGTTTCAGGAATGGCGCTCTCAGCAACCTCCTCGTGGATCTCTCCTGCTGCCTGGGAACCATCAGCACGTATCCTACCTCGTCCTCGACCTAGAGGGGGTCTACCTCTACCTCTACCTCTACCTCACCCAACTGCAGGTAAGGCTCTATTTGAACCATCTACAAAGGAAGTAAACCTAGCTTAGAAGGCTATATATATGCCATATGTATGTATCAAATCAATCACAACAGAATATCTATATATGTGTACTGTCGAGATCTTCAGAGGGGTGATGGCTCACGTACACGATAACCCAAAACATTTGTACTCATTTTAAAACCAAAACCTTTTGAAAAGTCAGACCCCTTTCGGGTTCTGTTTATTTATCTATTCGAACTTTATTGCAGATTACTAGTGCCATTGTTGTCAACCTGGCTCTGATACCAACTTTGTAACACCCCGAATCCATAGGACTCGAAGTGCTACTGGGCTAGGATCTCACAATGGATTTTGGCCCTAGCCTGACAACAACCTCACTGAATCTTACAACAAGGCACCAACAGATTAAAACAAAACATAAAAACTGATATATATACATATCAAAAAGGTGATACAAGATATTGCTGAGTACAAAGTCAAACTCAAATCCGTACAATAATGATAATCTCAAAAACCCCACGAATATGCCCCGTGTACGGAACCCTCAGCAGATCACCCCTCCGGATCACTCCGCAGCTCTCCTAACCTGCGAGGGATCTACAACACGGTATGAAACCGTTAGCTAACTATACACATATATAAGAAGATGCTAAAGCACAAACACACTTCAGAAATGATAAACACTTCAGCATGATATCAAACATTTACCCGGTTTATTATGTTTAATAAGTTGAATCATTCAATCGTATAACTAGATATATATATATATATATATATATATATATATATATATATATATATATATATATATATATATATATATATATATATATATATATATATATATATATATAAAGATAGGTGACACGAGGAATATAATCCCCACCTCTGAGTACTCTAACCAGCTGCGGTAGTATCAGCACACCTCCCGTGTACCCTGTGGGAATGGTGAGGGGCCTTTCTTTATACCAGATCTGGCCTGACTACAGAGAACCTCCCAGACTCCACTACGGGATGAAAGGGAAAAGGTTATCACAGCCACTACAATGGGCGGTCAATATAACATAGGTCGGTGACCAAATAATAACACATGCTATAAAGCACATAACACACACCACTTAAGCATACATCCAATATAAGGATAGTAGCTAAGTAAGTCCTATGGACTTACCTCGATCTCAGAAGTAACTCAAGTATGATCCACTCTCAGAAACGTCCACTCCAAACTGGAGGACAACACAGCCTATACAAGACACACATATATATATATATCACAATCCTATCACACAAAGGGTCACACCTAGACCCAAGGGATCCATAAGGGATCATATCCAACTCATAACCTCAAGGCCGTAACCGGCATATCTATATCATACTCATCATAAACCGATACCTAACATGATACTAGTTCCCTCATACTAGAAAGGAAAGGAACTAACTAACTATAGGTAGCCCCGGGACAAGACGCACCTGCGTGATCAAAGGACGCAGGGGCGGAATGCAGGCAACCGCGGGCGGGGTGACGCTCAGCCGCGGGGGCGGTGACAAAGATTGCTGGCAACGCAGGCACGGCGCTGACACTGCGCAGGCGCTGCGGCACGTCTTCCGCAAGGGCGGTGACTTCTGGTCGCGGGGGCGGTGACAAAGATTGCTGGCAACGCAGGCACGACGCTGGCACGGCGCAGGCGCTGCGGCACGTCTTCCACAGGGGCGGTGACTTCTGGCCGCGGGGGCGACGACAGTGCAGAATGAAACCTCGCGGCTTCTCTTTAGCTCTTCACGTGATCAAATCATGTTTACTCTCTTCCAGATTCACATACATACATATCAATACACATTCCAACATCAAAACCCTTAACATACATCTAATCCTAAGCTAGAAGGATTGAAACAAGGAAAGAAAGAATGAAGAAACAAGGAGGACATACCACACTGTGGTCTAGGCACGTAAAAGCTCCAAGATGACACCTCCACTAGCTCTCAAGCTCAGCATAACACTCACACACACAGCATCACCCACAAGATACAATCTCCAAGCAAAATTCCAAGGAAAACTCAAGCAAGCTCAAGTGAAAGGATGAAGAAGCAAGAAGGATGTAGGACTGAGGAAGAGAAGTGAGGAAGGTGACCCTTGCTCGGCAAGGAAAGGAAAGAAGTAACCAAAAGGGTAAAGCACGAGTTAACAAAGTCAACAAAACCGGCTGCAACCGCCGGAAACCGCAGGGGCGGTGCCATGAGCCGCAGGGGCGGCGGTCAAGCCCGCGGGTGCGAAAAGGCCAATCTCGGGCCAAAGCCAATCTCGGCTATGGTCCGATCTCGGTCCGAAAGAAAAAGGCTCTCACAATCTTGGTGAGAATCTAAGATTGATCTCTCTTCGATCTCCAAACGATTTCTTATGCTTTCGGGAACAATCTCGTTCTTTCCCTTAAGACTAAGATTATAGCGGAAGGGTCAACCTGCGACGGGAAGATTCAACCAGTCTATCCAGCACGGTCCATCCCCAATCACCGGATCATTCCTCCATATCACACGTTTTCTTCATCATCTCTACGTCTTCCATCATCTACTTCTCTCCTTGTTTTGGTGTTGAAAGATCGGGAAACCCTAGCGGCTTATCCCCGCATTAAATTGGCATCAGAACTAAGGTTCATCAACACCAACCGCCGTCAAGAAGAAAATTCGAAGCTTCAAGACTTGTCAAGAGGCTTCAACAAAAACAAGCGATTGGGAGCAGAAAAGCTACGGTTAGTAAATCTATTCGCGTAGACACGCCCGTTCTTTTCACAATCTAAAACCAATTTCAATTACTTGAAAAGATTAATTATGGCTTGAATTTTCTCACCAAAAATCAGCCAGAGATCCAATTAATTTTTCCTGTAAACCTTTTGGTTCAATCGGTGCAAACCTATCAGGACTAATTAGCGGGAAAACCAACCTAGAACGATCTTTTTAGCCACGGGCATCCTTGAATCCCCGCCATCTACCGCAGCAGCCGTTGCACTACAAAAAAAAAATCTTCAGCCGATCTCGGCCTAGCCATCTCGGCCGGCCTTGACCGAGATCCCTGCGGCATCCAGCCACCAGCCCGCCGCCGGTCCATAGCTTCCCCCACCTCCACAGAAAAACCCCAACTGGCCCCTCTTGGGTTCGACCCTTCAAAAAAAATAATATATATATATGTATATATATATATATATATATATATATATACATATATCCTTTCCCGGCTCCGGAACCCTAGTTCCCGCCGCCGTAGCCGCCGCCCCACCCTTGTCGGCCACCACCAACGCCACCCACACCATCCACCACCTTTCCGGCCCCTGCCGGCCTCCGCCACCCCCAGCAGCCCCGTCCACCGTGAAAACACCTCAGTTTTCACCCTAACCCGCCGGAGAAATCCCGCCGCCGCCCAGTCGGCCACCTGCCGCCTCCACCCTTCCGGATTCGGCCCCTGCAGCCACCAGCCGCCACCACCAGCCATCCATTACCCCAGCAGGCCGCCACCCCTAGAAAACCCCTCGGGTTCACCCTTGAACCCGCCGGCTTCAGGCCGCCGCCTGCTAGCCCGTCGCCGTCGTCCCCGCCGTTGCAGCAGCCCCAACCGTCACCACCCGGCAGCAGCCTTGCCAAGCCCTTCTAGGGTTTCGGCAATTATAAAATTCAAAAAAAAAAAAAGAAGAAGGGAAGGAAACACAGGGAGCCCTCTTTGTTCGTATTGTCATATCCCCGGCTGATTTTGATTAAGACCAAGTGATGGAGCCTCCTTCTTCACCTTTTAACATCAAGGATTCGTGGACGAATCCTTTTCAAGAAAGGGAGAATGATGCAAGAGCATCTCAAGATCTATCCCGAGTTGAGATCATCATCATAGAAGTTAGGGAGCATGGAGTGTTGATCACTCTAAGAAGAAGAAGATGAAGACTTAAACACATTTCTAGGAAAGAAATGAAAGCTAAGTATAGAAATGGAATGAAGTCCACTTCTAGAAGAGATAAGAAGATCATTCCTAGAAATGATGTGAAGACCATTTCCGGAGATACATTGAAGACTACTTATTGGAGATGGAAGATTGGTCCAGAAGAAGAACTCGAGGCTTGCAAATGCCACGTGAAGATGAGGAGAACGAATGGAGATCATTCATGGAATATTTGCAAAAGACCATTTCCGGAAGTGCAATGAAGACTATTGATTGGAGATGGGAGATATCAAGATTGATCACGTTTGCATGGGCAAGGAGGATCTCGAGGCGTGCAAGGGCTGCGTGGAAATGAAGAAGTGTTGGACGTTTTAATATATTTAGTTGGGCTTATTTTATTGTTAAATAAGGCCTTAATTAGATATATTATTTTCAGCCAACTAGCTATTTTATTTTCAGCCCATATTTGGACTTTCTAATATTGGCTTGCTTTTATTTATTTTAATAGTTTAGATAAGATCTAGATATGATTCTATCTTTTAAAGGTTGATCTTATCTTATCTTGTTAGTTTGATCTTATCTTTTAGCTAGAAGATCCTATCTCTTAAAGATTCGATCTTATCTCTTCGTATTTTATCTTTTCTTTTTAATTAGTTTGGGCTCGATATTAGATCAAGCCCGCAGCCCATGTAGCTTGTATTGGACGTCCTCCATGGCCTATATAAGGCAAGCTGGACGTTCATTTTCAGTCAGATTGAATAAACACATTTTGAACACTCTTTAGTATTTTCTCTCTCGTGAGACTCGAGAGCTGAATAGCTGAGATGCCTATTCAAACCCTAGACGGGTGAGATGCTCGTCCAACCCTAGTTTGGTAGAGAGAGGAGCCGTCATTTTGGTGAGACTCTAAGATTGATCTATCTTCGATCTCCAAATGACTTCTTATGCTTTCGGGAACAATCTCGTTCTTTCCCTTAAGACTAAGATTGTAGCGGAAGGGTCAACCTGCGACGGGAAGATTCAACCAGTCTATCCAGCACGGTCCATCCCCAATCACCGGATCATTCCTCCATATCACACGTTTTCTTCATCATCTCTACGTCTTCCATCATCTACTTCTCTCCTTGTTTTGGTGTTGAAAGATCGGGAAACCCTAGCGGCTTATCCTCGCATCAAACAAACAACCAAAATCAACGACACGAACATAATACCTAACACGACCAAGACCAAAATCAATGAATGAACACAAACAAAAACAAGCGAAATCTATCAACTAAATAGAGCACGATTAAGAAAATAATCGTGGTTTTCATTGTTAGTACAATCTTCTGTATTTTTCTCTTCAAATTGGGATCGTGTTGGTCACCGATGACAATAACCGGTAACCACGGATGAGGTTTTGGTATATTCCGAATTAATGTTGAAATATATTTAGGATAACTGAACGTAAAATTATACTCATTCGTACAAGGTATATTACTATATTATATTCCAATATAGGCAAGCAATTTGATGAATTAATTAAAAACGCATATTTAATTTTAGCCGTTGACTAAGGACTTTTAGACATTAAAATTGGTATCCACCAAACCAATTCCTATAAGTTGGAGCCTGAAGCTAAAGTCCCCAATTCCATATGTATACTAAAGTAGAGTATAAATGGCCGATAGAAGATCTAGTGAGAGGTACCTAAGAAAGATCTTTGGTTGGATAATTCCATTTTAAGAGTATTGGCGGAGCGATGCTCATCAAGTTGTGTTTCAACTAAAAGCTTAAACGAAGTTTCTTGTAAATATGATGGAAACTCCCCCAGACCGCCCGGATTCCACGAGTGAATCGAAAGTTGGATATACATTGGATGATTGACGTGACGCTCTAAGAATTGAGCATTAGGGTCAAATATCCATAAATTATTAAAGTGTTATTTTTAAAATTATTTAAATCTCAATTCCTTCATTTTTTTATCAAATCACATTAAATTTTTATAAATTTTCACGTTAAATTGTTAAAACTATATCCAAGAAATCTTTTAATTCCAATCATATATTCTTTTTTTGTCATGATTATTTTCATAATAATTTGTTATTCTCGATTTTTTTAATTCATTCATATGTTCATAGATTTTGTTATCACACGTCAATTATAAATAGATCTAATGAGACTTGCGAACTTGTATAATAAAAGAGAATGTTTGAAGATAAAACAAAACATACATTTTTATTTAAAAAAGAACAAAACATACATTCTTGTCATCTTGACTAAGAACAAATACAATATTTATTCATATCATAAATTAGTCTGTATGTGGGAATTGTGGGTCATTAACTAGGATTTATTAGGAATTTAATCAATATATAAATTGTATAATAGGATTTGAGTTGAATTTTTTACCAAGTTAAAATTTGGTGATACTATTGAAGCAAATAAATTTAGTTTGATAATAAATCAAAAAACATTATAAAAAAAAAGTTACAAATTTTTAATGAATAAATATGAAGGCAAAATTGCTAATGATACTCATATTACACCATCTATTGTTGCCGAAAGCAATACGAATGCTCGTGTTGCCGATTGATTTTCTTCCCGGCACTGCTGCCATTGTATCCGGATATGGTATCTTATAGATGGAGAAAGTAAGTAGACACTCATTGTTCAGTGATTGGATTGGCTAGGATGCTTTGTTTGTTACCAATTAAAAATTACAATTCTCAATGAACACTATGAGAAATTTCTCAAAATCTTATGTAGTGGTGCATATTGTGTAACCGTGTCCTAACACTTCCGACCATTATCTCCTGCGACACTTTTCATAACCACCCAATACCCTTAATTTGCTTCCCAAAGAAGGATCAATCTTCGTGAGCACAATAAGCACTACCCTCTTTGACGACATTAACCATTTTAAGTACGATATACCTGAATATTTTGTCTGTAAATCTTAAAGATAAACACTATAAATAAATAGCCGTGGACAAGACTAGCAAGACTTAATTATGTACCATAATATCCCGTGCTCAGTACTAGTTGAGCCTGTATCATACAAAAAGGAAACACAATGGTCTTTAGCCTTTAGCATTTTCTGCTCTTGTCTACACGGACACTTGAACGAAGACGTCTTTGTCCAACAACCTCCAGGTTTCACTACTCTCAATATCCTAACTATGTCTGCAACATAAATCACTATATGGACTCAAATAGGCTGCTTTGCATATCTTTATCTATATTATTAGATTCTTGTTCGTTTCTTCTCAACGACAATGTTAGATGCTCAAACGACAATGTTAGATGTTCATATTTGGTCGATCTAAGGATTAACCACCCCGAAAATCTAAAAAATATGGAAGGTCAAATGAAAAAAAAAATGCATTTCATAACTTAGCAAAATAAATTAATAAACTCATTTTGTAAGTAGAAGTTCAACAATGTAACAAGTAAAAAATATTTAAAAATGCAAGAAATCGTAGATAGTTAGGGTTGTTACATGAAACAAGCTACTCGGACTCGGCTCGCGTTCGCTCTTTAAAAAACCGGCTAGGCTCGGCTCGTTTATAAACGAGTCGAGCTTGAGCATGGCAAGACTCAGCTCATTCGGTTAAAATAACACTATATGAGCATTATTTTAGGCGAGCTACTCGGGCTCGTCTCGTCCCACAAACTCGGCTTGGACTCGACGCGTTTATAAACGATCGGCTTGGACTCGACGCGTTTATAAACGAGCCGAGCTTGAGCATGCCATTGCTAGACTCGTATAACACCCCGATAGGTAGTAAACACAATACTGACAAAACACGACCCGTTTCGTGCTATCTAAAAACAAATTAGGCTAACTAAAATATTGCAACTAATGCTAGAAATCTAATATCCTATTAACATTCATTTGCATGGAAACCATTATCCAAAGCAGTAACATGCCTTCATAAAGATTAATAACACACACGAACTACTCTCCTCAGAATTACAGCTTACACATTAATAATTATAATTTTATGTAATGCATAAAACTATAGCTCAAAACTGTGAACCAAACAAATACAAAATGCCAATATCATGATCCAAAAAAAAAACAAAAGAAGTTGCATTTCATAACCTAAACCTAGTAAATCGACTCTGTCTTGTATCCTTCAACTTGAATTAATGTTAGACAGGTTCGATAGTTTTCATATAAGTCGAAATTCCAGGGATATTCCAAAAAACATAATATGAATCAGCATAGATAGATTGGCAATGCGCGCTCCCGTGAGAGTCGAACCTATACTGATGTCCAGTCGCACTATCATCACAAAATAGCAGCAGCCCGTGAAATTCATCTATAAAATCCATTCCATTGACAACATAACCACCGCCATTGTCATCCTCACTCGTTCGAGCTTCCCAAAACATCCCTCCTAGTCTCGAGAAGTCTCCATAGTAATTAGGACTAAAAGAATGTATCTTTGTCCAAGATTCCTCGTTCCCATAATCCATCATCATCCAAACATCAACATGAACCAGAGAACATATAAAAATTGCAGCAAGATGATCATCCATCACAATAACTCCGGAACCTTTAGCATAGTACTCCGTCGTCTTCCCCGCTTCATTACTGTAATAGTAAATCGGTGCTCGAAACGACGTGAAAGCGTCAGTACGGAAATCAAACGCCAAAACCCAGCTTTGAGGATGCGGATAATCGGGTTGAACAGCCATCCAATGCCAACATCCTCTATAGAACCTTTGAGGGCATGACTCTAGAACCGGCGTAATTTCCGGATATCCGAATTTAGTCTTTGTTTCACAAAAGTTTCGCTCGCCGGCCTCATAGTCGACGATTTTTCTCCATGTACTGTTGTGTACGCTATACACAAAGCTCAGAAACGACTTACATTGTTGGCCCCAACTAATTACGACGACGACTTTATAATTGTTATCGTCGGAAAACCCAAAACCGTAGTGAACTCGGCATTCCCGACGAGCTAACTCGGAAAGTAGGTAGTTATCGTACTTTGATTCACAAACGAGAGGCTCTGTAAACTTATAGTTATGAGTATAGGGATTACAGAAGGCGATTTTTCCGGTGAGAAGCGAAACACGACCGTTGGATTGAAGATTGGTAACAACACAGTAGATGCTGTTGTTTATGGGGCCAATCGTGCGTATGACGACATTCCATTCTTCGTTCAAGGCGTACCGATCAACGGGAGGGTATTTGAGGTCCGTCATCTCGACCGGAAGATTCGTGATGGTAGAATGAACGAGGGTTTTGTTATTGGCGGTGGTCGGATGACGACATCTGTGAAAGTCGACGAAAGACCGGGACTTGATTTGAGATTGCGATGATTTGCTGACTGATTTGAATCTCATTAGAGATATGAGCGGTAAACGAACGAGAATCTCCTGTTGCAGTTCTTCAGATAAGTGGTTCCAGTTCGATGGTTCTTTCATTGTTTGGTTTTGGAGGATTATTTCTCAATAGTCTGTTTAACTGTTTGGATCTTACAGATTTTATTAACAAACCTAGTTGGTCAATCGGTTTAAAACTGGTTAGATTATATTTTAATTATTTCTTGTTTCAATATATTTTGTTTCCGGAACTTCTAATTACACGGCTTAAAAATTAACAACTGCACGACGTTTAAGGTTTCCGGAACCGTCACGGTTTCGGAAACCGTAACCGTGAAAAATTCTCACGGTCACGGTTTCTGGAACCGTGACGGTTCCGGAAACCGTAACCGTGGATAGATTTACTTTATAAATTTTACAAATATAAGGAAAAAAAATAAAAAAAATAAAATTTTATAAAAATCCCACGGATCCCGTGACCGTGTCAAGAAATTTTTTTCCCCTTTTTTACCACGGTCACGGTTTTCGGAACCATGACGGTTCCAGAAACCGTAAACGTCGTGGATTTGTGAATTACTCTGCCGTGCATTTCAAATCACCCGTTGTTTCCATATATCATTTTTTACGGAACTTTTAAGTACACGGCGGAAAAATTAACAAGTGCACGACGCTTACGGTTACCGGAACCGTCACGGTTTCGAAAACCATAACCGTGGAAAAAAATCCACGGTCACGGTTTCCGGAACCGTGGCGGCTACGGTTCCCGAAACAGTGACAGATTTACTTCATAAATTTTACTAATATAGGGGTATAAAAAATATTAAAAAAAATCCCATGGTCACGGATCCCGTGACCGTGTCAGAATTTTTAATTTTTTTTCACCACGGTCACGATTTCCGGAACCGTGACGACTCCGAAAACCGTAAATGTCGTGCATTTGTGAATTCTTCCACCGTGCATTTAAAATTGCCCATTTTTTATCATGAATTCTTATTTTATAATTTTACAAATTAATTAATACATACAAATAATTAACATAAGCAATACATACTGTGCGGATTTTTTCTATAATAAAATTAATCTATTATTATTTTATTAGTTGGTTACAAAAATAAGTTATGTTTTTCCTAATAATTTAAATAAAAATATTTTTTATAATAAATTAATAATTGTAAGATATCAATACTTTAGAATTAGATAGTTGTTGAACTAAATTTTAATATGAGGTAACAAATCGTAAGAAGTATGACATATAAATTATTTATTAAATCTATTTAATTTTTAAAGAAATAATGACAAAACCTGGAAAAACGTAATTAAAATCTAAAATAAATAAAAAGATGAATTAAAATCTAAAAAATGAACTTTACCTTTGATTGTAGTCTATTACAATGGGATAATGCATGATTAGATTGATTAACGAAATCTATTTGTTACTTCTGGTTTGCTTAGGGAGACATAATATGCACTTAGTGAAGATTAATTAGAAACTAATCAAACATAAATAAAAATTCAAAATTAACAAGGCTAAAATGGGGAGTAAACCTTTTACTACATAATGAGCATGAATGAGGCCCATATTATTATGGATGGACTTATTAGGCCCCAAAAAGTAATAAAAAAATAAGAAAAAATAGAAGGAAGGTTGTTAGGGTTGACGATTATATCCCTCAACAAAGACACGCTTCAGCCAAACCGTTCCATTACTCCTTTCTCTAGCCAAAGCCATTGCATTACTATTCGCCCGAAAGCCTCCTTTCTAGATTCAAGACGAAGCGGCCTTCTGCTACGGTTTTCAATTCAAAACAAATCGAAATCTCTTGCTTCCATATTACGATGACTAGAGTCAGTTGCTCGATCAAGCTCGTCCAGTGAGCAAAATTTCGATTCCTGAACATTTTCCCTCAATCAAACGTAATCTACAAAAATTCCGAAAATCCTGACTGTTCTACAATTTATGTGTCGAAATTATCATTTCATAGGTATATTTCCCTCAATTGTTCTGTTTATTAATAAATTAATAGAACAATTTCCCCACTATCGTGCACAACCTTTCTAATTGTTCCTAAAGTGGTATGAGTTGATTAAAGACAGAATAGTTATGTAGATGTAACAGTAAATGAAATACACAACGATAGTTTATTTATGTACATGGATCATTGCTTATGTAAATCGTGATAGTAAAATTCGTAACCAATGTTGAACTGTACTTATGTAGATGTGATGACATTGCTTTATATAACAACATATGGTGGGGGTACTGGATAGTGGAAGAAGGTTTATGGAAATATAGTGGAAATGTCTCGAGTAAGCCTTTGTTGATTAATGTAGCTTGCACGTTTAATGCGTTGAAAGGATTGGTTGCTTCAATATAGTGGAAATGACATTGCTTTGTATAACAACATATGGTGGGGGTACTGCCGAGTAGTCTGGAGCGGAGTGGTCAGCCGGGTTTCCGTACCAGTATTTAGGGTTGGGGTTTTCTTAAATTTTCAGTATGGAGACTAGTTACCTTTTATTGGAGTCTTTTATTTTTTACGCATTGCTGTCAAACATGTTCTTTTATTGAAAATTCTACAATTTAAGGATTTTATTTGTTTTATTATTTGTGCATTGTTGTAAGGTCCAATGTTATTGTTCTCAAACTAAGGCCGGGAACCACAATGAGGTCCTAGCAAGTGACATCCTGAGTTCTCATAATTCGGGGTGTTACAGTTTACACACAAGGTAAGAAGTCATGGAGTGATCCAGAGCGGAGGATCAACCACATCTGCGTACTTTATAAGAGCGGCTCGTGATGATTTTTATTATGGTGCATACATTTATGACTAGTGTTATACTAGAATGCTAGTTGTTGTTCGACAGTTCAAGACTGACATTTTTCATTGCATGTCTTTAATTTTCGGATCATAAGCATTTTTAGTTTATAAATGGTGTCATGTTGTAAAATCTACTTTTGTCATTGTCAAACAACATTTATGACCTATTGTGAGGTCCTTGCTCGTAGCATTCCGTGTTTCGAGTTTTGGAGTGTTACACGGTGTTTTTTTTTATTATATGTAGTTTTTATTCATATTGTTCATTAAAAACCAATATCATTATCTATTAGGATGTCATAGGACCATTGATTTTATAGAAGTAACTAGATTGGAAGCACCTACTTAAAGATAATAACCGGACATTGTATGAGCATGTTTATGTGTTTACAATTTTACCTTGTATGTGTTTGTGCCTTTAGTATATCTTGATATTAGAATTGTTAGCTAACGGGTTTTACCGTGTTGATAGATCTTGCAGGTTAGGTGACTGCCGAGTAGTCTGGAGCGGAGTGGTCAGCCGGATTTCCGTACCGATATTTAGGTTGGGGTGTTCTTAGATTTTCAGTATGGAGACTAGTTACCTTTCATTGGAGTCTTTTATTTTTTTATGCATGGTTGTCATACATGTTCTTTTATTGAAAATTCTACAATTTAAGGATTTTATTTGTTTTATGATTTGTGCCTTTTTTTAAGGTCCAATATTATTGTTGTCAAGCTAAGGCCGGGATACACTGTGAGGTCCTAGACATTGACAACCCGAGTTCTCAGAATTCGGGGTGTTACAGTTTGCACACAAAGTAAGAAGTCATGAAATGATCCAGAGCGGGTGATCAACCACGTCTGCGAACTTCTTAGGATCGGCTTGCGATTATTTTTATTATGTTGCATTCATTTATGACTAGTATTATACTAGAATGCTAGTCGTTGTTCAATAGTTTAAGACTGACATTTTTCATTCCATGTCTTTAATTTCTGAATCATAAGCATTTTCAGTTTTATAAATGGTGTCATCTTATAAGATCTACTTTTGTCATTGTCAAACTACATTTATAACCTATTGTGAGGTTCTTGCTCGTAGTATTTCGGGTTTCGAATTCTGGAGTGTTACACGGTGTTTTTTTTATTTTATATGTAGTTGTTATTCATATTGTTCACGAAAAACCAATATCATCTATTAGGATGTTATAGGACCAATGATTTTATAGAAGTAAGCTTACCTAAATCCTTTATAGAGTTTTATAAAAAAAATTTAAAAAAATTGTAATGGCGTATAGTGTGATACATATTGTTCATGGTGTTTATGAAAAAATATAATGAGGTAAAGTGTGATACATAATGTATGAAAGCACGCGTACATGAATCATATCAACTATGTTAGAACTCATTCTTTGGCACGAGAACCGAACTATCAAATTCAATAACACGTACAACTCATTGAAACGATCAACAAACAACCAAAATCAACGACACGAACATAATACCTAACACGACCAAGACCAAAATCAATGAATGAACAAAAACAAATACAAGCGAAATCTATCAACTAAATAGAGCACTAGCAAGAAAATAAGTGGTTTTCATCTACTATATAATACTAAAACAGAAGTAATTATGCCCGATTGTCGTTATCTCATTAAGCCACCTCGGATTTTGCCACATGACATCTCCACGTTAAGCCACGTCATATTTTGTCATGTGTCGTCTCTAGATTGTGCCGCATCATTTTTTAACATATTTTTTTTATTTTGTTTATGGAGATGATTATAAAATTATTGTCATTTATAAAAAGTAATTGACCTTATGTTATTTTATATCAAATAAAACTATATATGATTTATTAGTTTAATAGTTTCATTTTTAGAACTACCATTTTACCACATGTAATCTTAATATTATGGAATATTTTAACCTTTTTTCGCTTAACTAAGATTATTAATATTTATTATCAAATTGAATAACTATATATAATTTTGTTATATAAAATAATATAAAAATAAATTATATTTTTCAACCCTACTATATGTTTATATTTTATGAGATTAATATAAATTTTAAATCATTATATAAAATTTTAATATTTATTTAAATTATTATATAGATTTCTTACAATAAAGTTATGTATTTTAATCATAAAATAGTATTTAATTTTTGGCTTATCATATACAATAGTAGTTATTATTATTATTATTATTATATATATATATATATAGTGTCATCCCGTGCGAGCCACGGGTATTATGCTAGTTGTTAGTACAATTTTCCATATTTTTCTCTTAAAATTGGGATCGTGATGATCACCATTGACAATAGCCGGTAACGACTTATGAGATTTTGGTATATTCCGAATTAATGTTAAAATATTTATGGTAATTAAACGTAAAATTATACTCATACATACAAGTTATGTTACTATATTATATTCCAATAAAGACAAGCAATTTGACGAATTAATTAAAAATACATACTTATTTTTAGTCATTGACTAGCGATTTTTGGAGGTTCTCATATCTCTCTCTTTAAAATTGGTTTTCATCAAACCAATTCCTATAAGTTGAAGCACGAAGCCAAAGCCCCCAATTCCATATATATACTAAAGTAGAGCAAAATGATTGACGTGACGCTCAAGAATTGAGCATTAAATCAAATATCCATAAATTATTAAAGTGTCATTTTTTAAAATTATTTAAATCTTAATTCCTTCATTCTTTAACAAATCACATTAGATCTTTATAAGTTTTTACGTCAAATTGTTAAAAATTATATCCAAGAAATCTTTTAATTCCAATCATATATCCTTTTTTCTCATGATTATTGTTATAATGATTTGTTATTCATGATTTTTTTTAATTCATTCATATATTCATGGATTTTGTTATCACATTTCAGTTATAAGTAGGTCTGACGAGATTTGCAAACTTCTATAGAAGTAGAATGTTTGAAGATAAAACAAAACATGCATTTGTTTAAAAAAAACAAAACATACATTCTTGTCATTTTGGCTAAGATCAAATACAATATTTATTCATATCGAATATTAATATGGTATGTGGATCATCAACTGGGATTTATTAGGAATTTAATCAATATATAAATTGTATAATAGGATTCGAGTTTAACCAAGTCAAAATTTGTTGATATTATTAAAAAAAAATTATTTTGATAATAAAATAAAAAAAACCTAAAAAAGTTACAAATTTTGAATGAATAAATATGAAGGCAAAATTTCTCATGACACTCATATACATCATCTATTGTTGCCGAACGTAATACGAATGCTCGTGCTGCCGATTGATTTTCTCCCAGGCACTGCTGCCATTGTATCCGGATATGGTATCTTATAGATGGAGAAAGTAAGTAGACACTCATTGCTCAGTGACTGGATTGGCTAGGATGCTTTGTTCATTATCAGTTAAAAATTACAAATTTTCTATGGACACCATGAGAAATTTCTCAAAATCTTATGTAGTGGTGCATATTGTGTAACCGTGTCCTAACACTTCCGACCATTATCTGCGACACTTTTCATAACCACCTAATACCCTTGAATTTGCTTCCCAAAGAAGGATCAAAACATCGTGAGCACAATAAGCACTACCCTCTTTGACGACATTATCCTTTCATATTATCTCGAGAAGCGAAACTCGAACAAATAATCATTTTAAGTACGATATACATGAATATTTTGTATGTAAATCTTAAAGATAAACAATATAAATAAATAGTTGTGGACAAGACTAGAATGACTTAATTGTGTCCCATAATATCCCGTGCTCAATACTAGTTGAGCCTATATCATACCAAAGGAAACACAATGGTCTTTAGCCTTTAGCATTTTCTGCTCTTGTCTACACGGACACTTGAACGAAGATGTCTTTGTCCAACAACCTAGGTTTCACTACTCTCAATATCCTAATTATATTTGCAACATAAATCACTATATGGACTCAAATATGTTGCTTTGCATATCTTTATCTATATTATTAGATTCTTGTTCGTTTCTTCTCAACGACAATGTTAGATGCTCATTTTTGGTCGATCTAAGGATTAACTACCCCGAAAATCTAACAAATATGGAAGGTCAAATGAAGAAAAAAAAATGCATTTCATAACTTAGCAAAATAAATTAGTAAACTCATTGTGTAAGTAGAAGTTCAACAATGTAACAAGTAAAAAACATCGAAAAATGCAAGAAATGGTAGATAGTAAACACAAGAGTGACAAAACACAACCTGTTTTCATAACCTAAACCTAGCAAATCAACTCTGTCTTGTATCCTTCAACTTGAATTAATGTTAGACAGGCTCGATAGTTTTCATATAACTCGAAATTCCAGGCATATTCCAAAAAACATAATATGAATCAGCATAGATATATTGATGTACAGTCACACTGTCATCACAAAATATCAGCAGCTCGTGATATTCATCTTTAAAACCCATTCCATTGACAACATAACCACCGCCATTGTCATCCTCACTCGTTCGAGCTTCCCAAAACATCCCTCTTAGTCTCGAGAAGTTCCCATAGTAATTAGGATGAATAGAATGAATCTTTGTCCAAGATTTCTCGTTCCCATAATCCATCATCATCCATACATCAACATAAATACCCAGATTAGATATAAAAATTGCAGCAAGATGATCATCCATCACAATAACTCCGGAACCTTTGGCATAGTACTCCGTCGTCTTCCCCGCTTCATTACTGAAATAGTAATTCGGTGCTCGAAACGACGTGAAAGTGTCGGTACGGAAATCAAACGCCAAAACCCAGTTTTGAGGATACGGATAATCGGGTTGAACAGCCATCCAATGCCAACACCCTCTATAGAACCTTTGAGGGCATGACTCTAGAACCGGCGTAATTTCCGGATATCCGAATTTAGTCTTTGTTTCACAGAAGTTTCGCTCGCCGGCCTCATAATCGACGATTTTTCTCCATGTACTATTGTGTACGCTATACACAAAGCTCAGAAACGACTTACATTGTTGGCCCCAAATAATTACGACGACGACTTTATAATTGTTATCGTCGGAAAACCCAAAACCGTAGTGAACTCGGCATTCCCGACGAGCTAACTCGGAAAGTAGGTAGTTATCGTACTTCGATTCACAAGCGAGAGGCTTTGTAAACTTATAGTTATGAGTATAGGGATTACAGAAGGCGATTTTTCCGGTGAGAAACGAAACACGACCGTTGGATTAAAGATTGGTAACAACACAGTAGATGCTGTTGTTTATGGGGCCCATCGTGCGTATGACGACCTTCCATTCTTCGTTGAAGGCGTATCGATCAACGGGAGGGTTTTTGAGGTCCGTCATCTCGACCGGAAGATTCGTGATGGTAGAATGAACGAGGGTTTTGTTATTGGCGGTGGTCGGATGACGACTTCTGTGAAAGTCGACGAAACACCGGGACTTGATTTGAGATTGCGATGATTTGCTGACTGATTTGAATCTCATTAGAGATTTAAGCGGTAAACGGACGAGAATCTCCTGTTGCAGTTCTTCAGATAAGTGGTTCCAGTTCAATACTTTTTTCATTGTTTTGTTTTGGAGGATTATTTCTGAATTTTTTTGAGGATGATCCAAATTCTGTTGTATGGTATACTTATAAATGGAGGGCGAAGGAAGTAAGATACTCAATAGGATAATTTGTTCATATCCAAATCCTGATACTTTAAATAGTTGTTAAACTAAATTTTAATATGAGGTAACAAAATCGTAGAAGTATGACATATAAATTATTTATAAAATCTATTTAATTTTGAAAGAAAAAATGACAAAACCTGGTAAAATTTAATTAAAATCTGAAATAAATAAAAACATAAATTAAAATCTAAAAAATAAACATTACCTTTAATTTCACTCTATTAAAATCTAAAAAATAAACATTACCTCCGGTTCTCTTAGGGGGACATAATATGCACTTAGTGAAGATTAATTAGAAACTAATCAAACATAACTAAAAATTCAAAATTAACAACGGGCCCACACATCAAACAATGTTAGGATGTATAGAATAAATATTTATAAAACGTATTTTGAAAATTTGGTTCAAGCTTATTAGATATGTATAAATCACGTGGATTACAATTGATTATTAGGTTTTGGATTAATTTTCTTAATAAATCGATCATCTAGTCTAGATACGGATTTATCTTAATTCTTTGACTCAACAACCTTATCAAAACCTAAGGCACAGGCGAGTCGGCCTGTATATCATTTTCCGAAAAGGTGGTCTCCAAGACGATTTCAATATCTGAAAAAGCGCCCTAAAACAATAACAGAGAACCATTAGATAATGTTCCAAGAATGGAGTCTAAGCTCAGATCAAACTTGTACTTTTCTTGTGGGGGATACGAAAATTAAATTATCAATAATAATATTCCAATATAAGTATATAAATCCAAACCATAGACCAATAAGTGGAATGCATCAAACAAAAGAAGAAGTAAGCTAAGCAAATACGTAAATTGATAGCATGTTTTTATGTTATCTTTTATAGTGTTGTTTTCATGTGTTTTTAATAGTTTTGCATAAGATTAGGCATTTACATCTTTGTTATAACTTATCTGCATCAAAGAATGTATGCTCCCGTTTGTCTCTTTGTGCTTATAGGTTATTTCAGGCCTATTTGGAGCATAAATGGACATATGTAAGGCTCAAGGAAACAACCACCTCATCATCAAAGTTGGAAGCATTGAAGGAAACTACAAAGGAGAGCCCCGGATCATAGGAATGGAAATGGGTCGGTTTATGGGTGGAAGTTCCACTTCCACCAACCGCCCACCTTACTTAAACTCTCACCCTCTCACCCACCCCGCCCACCACCCGTACACTTCACCCCTCACCCACCCACCGGGTGTTCGGGTGGTTCGGGTGAAATAACCGGGTGTGTATTGTGTAGTATATCTTTCGATTTTAGACATTTACAAGTATAAAATAAATTTATATTTCAAAGTAACACAAATATAAATTTACTAAATCATGGAGTTGTATCCAACATTACAAACCGACGTCGAAAAGAATTCAAATAATACAAAACGATGCAAATGAATGCGATATTTTTTGCACGCAGCAAACATTAATTAATCACTAAATAAACATATATTCCAGCCACTCATTTAGAGATCGATGTAGCGATCTACTTCAATAACCTAAAATAATACAAAGATTTAAAAAACAATGATTAGAACATTAATTTTATTATTAATTAAAATTTGAAAGTAAAAGGTATACATTCACGGTTATAAGATTTCATGGAAGAATCTTCCACATCAACATCCTCTAATATAATATCAACAATTTGTGAATCGAGCGTGATTCAAAGCCAAATAAAACTACTTGATGCCTTAATCAAAAATTATCAAACTAAACCAATAATCCAAAAACAGGTAAGAACTAAGATGTATGAATTATATGATATTACATACTTTAGAAGAAAATCCAAAGTTGAATATATCTTTAAATCAGACTTCAAACTCGAATATGGAGAGGATGAAGAGAACCACTACCAAGTGAAGATTACTTGATGAAAGAAACAAGCGAGCAATGAAGTAAGTAACCGAGCGGTAAGTAACCGAACAACAAAGGGGGTGTGTGGCTCGCCGACAATGGACTGAGGTACGGTGAAGGTTGTATAGATTGGTATAAAATATCAAGATTGAGGAAGAGGTAGGAGGTGTGGTTGCACTTTGCGGGTTTACAAGACTTTTACAAATTTAGAGGTTGAAGTCTTAGGACAATATTTAGGGTTTATTTATTTACTTTTAATAATTTATACGGGTGGTGTGGGTCGGGTGGTGGGTGGTTGTACCTCCACCCATACCCGCCCCACCACCCGTCAACCGTCCACCACCCGAAAATCTTCGGGTTTTCACCCACGAATTCGGGTCGGTTGACCGGTTGGATCGGGTGGTTGTACACCCATTTTCATCCCTACCGGAGCAAAACGTGGAAGAAGACTAAGCACTTAATGAGGAAAGTCAAGACTCAATATGGAGATGCAAGTCTAGAAGGCCGAGTGTTTGAGCAAACTCTACTGAAGACTCCCCTTCACTCCCACAAAGAAGGAAGACTAGACTCGGACCTGAAGACTTAGACTCTCCCGCAAAAGAAATGAAGCAAAGACATGAAACCACTCGACCGCCGAAGAGTCGCTCGACTGAAGAACAAAGAGTGACTCGACCGCTGAGTGATCCAGGTTGAAGACATGTCACGCCGCTCAAGTGTCAATCGAGTTTGGCAACTTACTCAATTGAAGAAGAAGACCATGTCACCGACTTACTTTTCAACGTCAGTCGAGTAGATCTGAGGTCGACTCAATCGATGTGTGATGTTGTTACAACAACTCGCCCGCATGATGATGGTTACAAAAGATTATTTTGAGTTGAGGTTGGCGATCCGTGCCGATTTCCATCCGATTGTCAGCCTATATAAAGGGCTTAGCTTAATGTAATATATAGACACCAATTCACTACTCCACAATTTATTTATCTTAAAATTCTCTCTTTAGATTGGATCTTTTTCCTTAGGATAGTTTAGAGGTTCGAAGTTTATAGAAGAGTTCTTCTGAGTTGTGCTAGTGGAATTGAGTCGATTTGAGATGGATAATTGCTACTTTCGATTTATTGCTTGGTAATTCCGAATTATCTTAGTTCTTTGATCTTTGTTCATTACTTCTCTCTCTTGATTCTATGGATTCAATGTGTTTGTTTAAGTTGATTGCATGTCCACTATACGTGAGTGAGTAGTTTTTATACTAGGGATTGAGGTGAAAATCTCAATCCAAAGCTACGTAATGTTTAGATTCGTTATAATGCCTAAAATTTATATGAGTATTAAAGCATGATAGTAAGCATATAGGAGATACGAAACCGATTAGAACAATAGAATCCATGATAGTAAGCTATGTAATGTTTAGATTCGTCATTGTCGGGCCTCTACTCAATTCCCTTGACAATTAACTCTTAGTGTAATACACATATTGGTACAAAGTAGTGCACGTAGTGGTACAAAATAATTCATATATATGATATAAAGTAATACACATATGATAATAAAAAGTTAAAGAAACAAATTTATGCATTACTTAGTAAAGTATTGCACATAATAGTACAAACTAATGCGCATATTGATACAAAATAATGTCCCTGTATTGATACAAATAATGTATATATAAAATTAAAATATAAAGCAATAAAATTTTGGGAAAAAAATATTTGAATAGAACTTTTGAAATAGAATTTCACATTTTAAAAAAAACAAAAAAATGAGAAAATATTTTTGTAGAAAAAAAGTTTCGCATATTGTTACAAAATACTACAATAATGGTACAAGACATTGCACATATTTGTACAAAACAATACACAAAATATTAATTAAAAAAGCACATTTTAATACAAAACAATATACATATCAACTTAAATTCAAATAAAAATGAATTTGTTTCAAAAAAAATTGAAAACAATTCAATTTTTTTTATGAATGAAAAAAAAATATGATGGACATATATATTAAACTGCGTATATATTTGTACAAAATATTGTAGATATTGATACAAAATAACGACACTTTAAATTAAAATTTTTTAAAAATCATTTTGTTTCAAAACATTAGAAAAAGGTTTAATTTTTTTGAAAAAAAAAAAGAATTATGCTTTAATTTATCGTATTTTAATAATATATTTAATAATTACAATATAGATTACAGTTGATTGTTTTTCCTGATTAAGGGGAAAACCCGGGTTTCATTTCTGTTTGATCTAAAACCGAACCCGTTTATTTTCAGCTCGCCAGATATCAGAATCCCATTAGGTCAACTTCTCTCCCAATCTCAACCTTCTGAGTTTCGGATCAATCGAAGGATCAGCAGCTTTAATCATCGCCAGATCGCCCTGTAGAAAAGCAATCCACCATGACTACCTTTAATGGCGACGAAACCGCTCCATTCTTCGGCTTCCTCGGTGCCGCTGCTGCTCTAGTATTCTCCTGTCAGTCAGACACTTTTCCGATCTAACATATTTCTCTTAATTCTCGTAATTGACTTCTATGTCATCTATCACTTTCATGTTACATTGTAGAATTCGGTTTTTTTACTAGGTATGGGAGCGGCGTATGGGACGGCGAAGAGCGGAGTAGGTGTGGCGTCGATGGGGGTTATGAGGCCGGAATTGGTGATGAAATCGATTGTTCCAGTGGTTATGGCTGGTGTTTTGGGGATTTACGGTCTGATCATAGCTGTGATAATCAGTACAGGTATCAACCCTAAGGCCAAGGGGTATTATCTCTTCGATGGTTATGCTCATCTTTCCTCTGGTCTTGCTTGTGGTCTCGCTGGATTGTCTGCTGGTATGGCTATCGGCATCGTTGGGGACGCTGGTGTTAGGTAATTCCTTCCACCAATTTTGACTAGATGTTCTGATGTTAGGTTGATCTGGCTTTGATTTTTGATGATGACATCACCAGTTTGTGAAAAGTATTTCTCTTATGCATTATTGGAAGTAAGGATTGTAAATTAAATGAAATTTGCAGTTCTGAGTTTATAACTAGAAGTTTCCTAGAGGGTTTTTTTATGATCGTTATTATCTCTATACTATATACCAGTTATATACTCAATAGATGAGCATCTTTATAGAATGGTAGGCATAGGAGATTTTTGGCGGGTGAGAAGGCCCTAAAATTGTAGAATTTGGATTTGTAAACAAATGAATGTGGATAGTGGTAAAGAAACTAAGACGGGGAAATGAAAGAGCACTGGGGATCTGATAAGTATTCCTTCTGTAATGTTGAGTAGATATTGAGTTTTGCTTATTAGGTTGACAACTTGACATGGATTTGATGTCAATGAGGATACTAGTCTGTGAAGTATTCTGTTATCTGTTATGCATTGTTTGAATAAGGTTCGTTAATAATTGAAGTGTAGTTCTAAATTTAAACTAGAAGGGATAGACCTTGGTTCTTGAATACTATCTGCAACTACAGATATGTTGAATTAGGTGGGTGAACTTTATGTACATAGAGGGTCTGCTATAAGCATCGTTATTAGATTATCTGTACCGACATACTCCTGTATTAGAGATATGTGTCATTGACGTATAATGGCTACAATTGTCTTATGTGATACGTTTATGGGGTGGAGTTGATTTTCATTTGATCATACCATCAACGATTTTCTTAGATGTGTATCTGGATATGAAGGTAGGAGATTGTTTGCATATGAGATGCTTGGAGGATAGGAGGACCCTAAAATTGTAGGTCTTTTATTATGTTAACAAATGGTGGCTGATAGTAGTACTAGTATGTTACTAATAATTGGAAATTGGAAACCCTGAAATCATAGGTCTGGGATTTAAAGAAACTAATATGGGGAAATGAATGAGGTAGAGGCAACTGGGAAGTCTGGTCTGATCAACATTGCTAAAGAGCTTCATCTGGACTATACACATCACTGTGGTCAACTAGAATCTGTTTTCGTATTCATGACATGATATCTCTGCCATTTCATGTTATAAATTTGTTCAATATATTGGGTAAGTTTCACTTTATCAATAGGGTCGTGTTTGTTAGATCTTTAGGAACTAGTTAAAAATTGGAAAACTAGTTAGAGTTAAGACTAATGCCAAATATATAAAAAGGGTCTGGAGTACTATTCTAGTTTATATCCTGAATGATAGTGTATGACAGTATGTATTATTAACAAATATAAACATCTTCCTTTCTCAAAAAATTAATAAAAAGCTTGATGAAAGTAGCTTTTCTATTTTCTAAGGTACTTTCTTCATAGCTGAATTCGTTTTTATGCTTTTTGTTTCAGAAGTATTTGATATATGGAGTTCATTATGCGGTGTAACTTGTTTGAAAATCGGAATCCATTAGATGTGTCCTTTGGGTACCGAAGTAAGAAAATAAGGCAGCGTTAGATTGTCATGCTCAATTCCTGATTTTAGTCTATGTTGTCATTTTACAGAGCCAATGCTCAGCAGCCGAAGCTGTTTGTTGGAATGATCCTCATCCTTATTTTTGCCGAAGCACTTGCATTGTACGGTCTAATTGTCGGGATCATCCTCTCATCCCGAGCAGGCCAATCTCGAGCCGAGTAAGCTCCATAGGAAGCATTCATGGCGAAGACTCGCGGCTCCTTTTACCTTGTTTCCTGTCATTGCTCCTCATGAGGTTTGTGTTTGTGTTAATTTCATATTTTCTTGCATATTGCATGTAATCCAATTGAATACTTTTCATCTGTAACACCATTTTACTCTTCAGTTTGAAGAAAGTGGCACCTATCTTTATCTGATTCATTTGTGGGAGACCTCGAGTAGTAGATGATATAAGGGACGGTTTGGATTCTGTGAGTTTTAATTATGTATATCGAAATTACAGGAATAATTCCACCTCTTTGAGGGCAGTTGTGGAGCCTAAAATTTTAAAGCTGGGAAGAATAGCCTCTTAACTCTCTCTTAGATAGTGAAATATTGCAGGAAATGACCTGATCATTGGAGGTTGTTGCATAAAATACCTTGAAAATACATTGCTTTTTCTGTTGATGAGAATTAATTAATAGTTTCATAAAAATGATAAGATTTTATTTATAATTAAATAAATGCTCTTGAAAATTTTAAGAATATGATTCAGTTCAATAATTAAATTTATTTTCTTTTAAATATTTAGAAAAAATCCGTAGCACGGGCTTAACATCAGTCATCCCATAATTTAGGCTATTTTCTGCAATTTTATAAGTTAGGCGGAGTTATTTCATGTCATTTATGATGGTTGGTGGATAAAGAAAGAAACACAATAGTGCTCAAAACAACCCATAAAATGTAATTGAACAAAATTGTACCCTTGAAGATCATTTTCACACTTTCCTCGTCTCTTTGTGTGTTGTCTCCAACGACATAACCATAGCAAATGCTCGAAAATGCAGCCAACGAAGCTCCCCGTATTCTCCATCATAGACGTTGAGCTCCTCGTACTACAACTCCCGTCGTTCTATTTTGTCGTGTAAAGCAGCATCAAATATTAGCACAAAGAAACTTAGATCACAATATAATTACGTATAAACAACACAAAATATAAAAGATAAAAAGTGCACGTTTTAAACATTTATGTTGATCAGACATTCAGACTTGATTGATTTCACAGCACTGCTGTTCACGAGCTGTATTGAAGTTACGTGATCATGTTTCCGTTCTCCTTCGATCTTATCCATTTAACTCATTCAATACATACAGACTATACAGTGTACTTCATGTTTTCTTTCACATCTGATTAACTTTGTCTGATTCAAAGTGTCGTTTAATGACTCTTTTCTTTTGAAGAAAATGTACAAGTGTAGAGAGAGAAAAGATGAAGTCACAGGGCCTTACACAAATTGGTTAATGTAGACTTATTACTTGACTTATTAAATGTCTTTGTAACGTTCTTCGAATGCAACTAGTTTTTTTGAAAAATTTCGAATACCATCATGGTAGTTTGAAATTTTTCAAATTTTTGTCAACAATTTTTATATTGCAGATGTGGTACATTTTCACACTCAACTCGATATATGGAGAATTATGTTTATATATATTATGAGACTACCGATCGATCCTTCAAGCCCCAAAGCCCCAAATTTTGTCGGTGAGGTTCATGGTTTTTTCTGGCTTTTCCTTTTCTTGAACTTCTTGTATGATTCAATTAAGAATTCTGAAAATTTGGATCTTAGATATGATAATTTCAATATAGTTTAGTTATGATAATTTCAAGATTAATTTACCGGAAGTTTGGATCTTGAATGTCTATTCATCAATTCTTCATATGTACTCACTTCAACAATAATTTTGTATAAGGCAATGGAGAGGAGGGAAGGAGAGAAAGAACGCCCATCTATTTCTTTCTAGTTTGTGTTTTAAATTTTTTTCTTTTTATTTTTTATATGGGCAAATAGATGGTTAACAGATTGTTTACAAGTTAACCGGATTTGGACAAATTTCGAAAACGATTAAAACTTAAGGTTATCACATGGAATGAAAAAAAAACCGTTGGACAAAATCAGGACCATACTCTCCGAAATTTCCTTTTTTTTATTGGGAAAGATATTTAATACACTAAGCAATTCAAATTATAGTAAAATAATGGAGTATAGAAAATGACTTAGTTAAAAATTCTTATTTTTTAAATATTTAAACTTAAGTATAAATTTTATGGGAATGGTTCAAGTACATAGTGATCTTGTGGTTTGACATTACACAGTAATCTAAGTCGTAGATGAATTTGATCCAATCGTCTACATTCATCCACGTCACTTAATAATTTAGGATAAGTGCCGTGATAATTTTACAATTTTTAGAAAGTACGAGGGCAATTTGTCTTTTGAAAAATTTGTTTCAAAAAAGCGGAAAGTAATGACATTTTTCTAATTTTTATGAGAAAAGTGTAATAATTATTATCCCAATTCATAATTTTAGTTCAATTTGTTCAAAAAAAATAAATTATACTATTAGTACTAATATTTTATATAGTTAGTTCATGTATTGTTTTTTTATTAATTTATTAGTTATATTTTATGCACTTTTTTATTTGTAAATGTTTGTACTAATATAACTTAACATTTGAACTAACATAACATAATATTAACAATAATACCCAAATTTTAAACTAATATTATAAACTTAAAAATTTTATAATTATTAGGATACTTTATATAACATTTGTTTGTTCAAAATTTTTAAACAATTAGTTTAAACAAAGTGTTTTATTAGTACAAACATTTTTATATTATTAGTTAATACATTGTTTTGTATTTATGGAAAAAAATTGATAAAAATATGAGCTATTAGTATAGTATAATATGTACTAATAAAACAGATCGATAGTTTGAATGAAGTGCTCTGTACTTCAACTGATTTGAAAATTTATAGGAGTGATTAAGATCAAGTAGTTTTTTCAAGTACATAATCACGAAGAGATGAACCATATATTGGTTAATACGATGTGAATTAAACATTGAATTTTTTGAAAAAACGTATAAAACATTATTGTACAAAATTGTATTGTTATATATCATTGTTTTTTAAATATTGTTATTTTTTTTTCTTGATCCGGGTTTCTTTTGAGAATAGTCAAAACATGCCTGTTAAGAACTAATTTATGTAAGAGTATATACCTGAATTAACAACTTTGGCCTATCAATTTTATCAATTTATTGATGCGAATCACATAAACATAATTATATGCAAACAAAATATGGGTTTTTCCCCCTAAAATGGGAGGATTTCATATCATAGTTTTATGACTTATGAGCTTGTTTGGACAAATCGTACTAATGAGATTGAAATTAAGAATTTAAATTGAAATAATAATTAGAATAAGCTATTTATTTAATTTTATGTTGTATGGAAACGAGAACGGCGAGAAACAAGACAACGACTATCCTAAAAATCATAGAAGATAGGATATGGCCGAAAATTATATATAATGTATCATTTTAAAGTATCTGTGAAGATTAATTAATATATAACAAGAAGAGACAAATATATGATAAAATTAATGACATTTGAATGTGTCATAAGTTGTAGAAGTATCGAGAAATAAGTAAATTGGTCGTGTTAAAAGATATTGTTGTAGCAACCATGTATACTTTGTTTATCTTAATCCCCGAAAAGAAAACGAAAAGTATGATTCATGGATGTCTTGTACATCTCTTTCATATCTCTCCTAGAGTCTATGTTGAGCCACCACCTGTTAGTCTGTGACCATGATTTGGTTATGTCCGACTTGTTTTCAATGTTAGAAAGTTGTTTTGACTGTGTCCTCCTTATTTTGATCTTGTTCGATATTTTTTTTGAAGCTTTAGGATTTTCAACACTTTGTACAAGTTTCCGTACATTAAAAAAAAATAAAAAATTATACTTTGTTTTTGTTACAAGAGCGGAATGCAAGATTTCTATAATATTTTTAAATCTTTTATGAATCCTAATTATTGATTCTAATCCGACTTCTACACGTATGAGACCGAGTCCTGCAACATTTTGTTTGAAGGAGAAGAAGAAGAAGCAAGATAGTTGTTGTATTATTCAAAGCACCCATCCATGTAAGGTATCAAAACTTCATTGGTTGCTCAAATTGACTGGCCAATAGCCCATCCTAAATTGACCGGCATTATTATTGGTCTTTTTTATACATCAAGATTTTGATTTGATACGTCTTTGCCAAAATCATTGAACTTCTATTCATTGCCGGTCCAACCCTATCTCTATCCAAATCTTGCCCATTTTCTCCCACACAATCGATCTTATAATAACCTAAATAGATAAGTCTAGACTTTTAATTTTTATAAAAAACAAGAAGCTTAATAGTTAATAAATAAAGTATAAGTAAGGAGATAAATCTAAAATTAACTTACCCTAGTAAAAGGACTAGAATTACATTAAATTTCTTGATCCATTTTTCGAAAATAAATATTTTTAGAGAAGTGGAATTTTGAACAAGCAATTTATGAAAAATTTCAATTTTTGTATAAGTTAATGAAAGGATAAAAAATTTTTTTTAATAATGCTCAAAAATTTCAAATTTCAGAGATTTTTATAAAAGTGAAAAGAAAGGATTCCTTCACATCTACGAAAATGAGATAACATTGGATTGATGCGTCATAAATATCATGTGCTATAGATTTAACTAGTTAAGTCACCGCACCTTGTGCGTGTTCTACTTAAGAAAAATTATCATTATAAAAACATTATTACATAAAAGTTTCAAAATTGTAACATGAATAAACTAATTATTTAAATAAGTTGATTATTCGTTTAAGTTTTCTTCTAACTGTAAATAAATAGTAACATGAAAAAGCTAACACATTTAAACAATAATTAACACTAATTAGCGATATAATACTAATAATAAATGTAAAAAACAAATGTGGTACATATATTGAACGAAACGCGTTATCTACCAAATAGGTAATCATATAATATAATTTTGTTAGTGATTATTAATACAAATTATATTAACAATTATAATTATTTTAAGGATATTTGATTAACAATAATAAAGTTAGAGAGATCTTTAACAATTGAATTAGTTAATTTTAAAATTTAAATTATTTTTATTTTTAAGTTAATTATGATCAATTTTATAATAATTACAAATCTGTAATTATTGGGTGACATTTATGTAAATAAATTGAAAAAATGTTGGCGTGGATGACCTTAGGTATTGACACGTAAGTAAAATGTGATTTATTTTAGTATTATATAGTAGATTAGAGATCGTACATTGATCCAAAACTAATAATTGTCGTTGACTCGGGCAACACAACTAATTAACCGTAGTTAGTTACTAATCTCTATTATAGGTGATAAGACTATAAGAAGCACAAGTACACGAGTGAATCCTACTACACAATTGATTAAAGATTTCTTCAAGTTCCTTCAGCCTTTTACTAAAACATTTAATTATTATTTGTAATTAAATATATAAATGTGTCTAATCAAACCAAAAGCTTGACTCTTCACCCACTAACAACGATTATAAAAGCACTCCAACTTGTTCCACTTGTATAATTAAATTATAATTACCCTTAAAATTAAGGGCATAAGATACCATGTGCCACTAACTCATTAGTCGTTTCTTATTGAGTTTTTATTTTTAATATATATTATCATTATTATATAATTAATATTGTTTTGACTAATCTATTTGGTTATTTGTATGAGTGCATTAAGACAACGTGTTAAACAAACGGGTAAAATATTTTAAAATATAATTCCTTTTTATATTAAATATATATAATTGTAAATTTAATTAGTATAATTTTTAAAGTGGAAATGATATGTCTATCTTTAAGAGGAAAATAACGTGGTTTCTAACGTACCGGTGAAAATTGCTATTTGACCCCGTAACTACGCACTTCGCGTGCGTAGTTGTAGTTAATATTTATAAATAAAAAAAATTGCGTACTTCTACTACGCAAGTCAAGTGCGTAGTTCATTTTTTCCACATTTTTTAATTTTTTTTTGGACTCCAACTACACATCCCATATGCGTAGTTGAAAACCAGTCAACTACGCACACGAAATACATAGTTACGGTTATAAATAGTGATTTTTTTCGGTACGTCAAATAATCTCCAAAAATAATAGTAAGATATTTCTGTCAACATTTTATACGATTATCGTAGATAATGTAGGTGTGCCAAAGTGGGGGGGGGTGTGTGTTTATATTTCACATTGTGTGGGTTTTTATTTAATTTTTTTTTAAAAAAAAAATTATGAGATAGAAAAGAGATTTCAATTTTTTTTTAAATGATTAAAAATTGATATTAGTTGTGAAAGTTATCATAATCGTAATGACCAGTTTGTATAACAAAGTATTTTATTAGTTTTAGATATGCGGATGAAACTTAACAAAATATTTAAAAATTAATTATTATTATTATTATTATTATTATTATTATTATTATTATGATTACAATTTCATAAAAATAAATATTTTGGAAATATATTAACATAATTTTTTTAAAGTGATACTTTTCAATTAGCCGGCCGATAAAAGTTGTAATAACAAAAAAACGAAAATGACAATCCGTTAAAATATATAATTATGTTACGATCCCACTCAAATTATACTATCGTCCACGACAGTTGTTACCGTTGAAAAAGCAATCGACGTCGAAATCCAACGTAAATTTATCGTGCAAATCCCACGTTGGACAACCACATTAAAAAAATCAAAAAAAAAAACATTGACGAGCTATGGTCTGCACAAGACCAGATCTGGCATAAACCGTTAGTTTTTTCAACAAGTTCATGGGACAACCATGAAAAGATTGAACATTGGCAAGTTGTTAAGAGGATATTTTGGTACCTTAGAGGTACATCTGACATTGGACTCGTTTTTGGAAATGATACACAATGTTTGGTCACAAGGTACTCTAATTCTGATTATATTGGAGATGTTAATACTAGAAAATCTATGACCGATTATGTTTTACTCTTGGAGGTTCTGCTGTGAGTTGGAAGACAACCTTACAACCCACAATTACTTTGTCTAATACACATGTAGTGTTCATGGCTTTGACGGAAGCAACTAAAGAGTAAATTTTGTTGAAGGGATTGATAAGTGATCTAGGTATACATCATGATTAGGCTATTGTATATTGTGACATTTTGAGTGCATTTTGTTTGGATAAGGATCGTGTTCATCATGAGAGAACTAAATATATATTGACGTCAAGTATCATTTCTTGATAAGTAGAAGAGGATCAGGGTGATGAAATTAGGAACTGTTGATAATCTTGCTGATATGTTCACCAATTCGATACCTTGCAGCAAGTTCCAACATTATTTGGACTTGCTAAATGTCTTTTGGTATGTTTGTGAGGAGATGAGTTGGTTCAAACATTGACTAATGCAATCTGATATATCTGTGAGGATTCAAGTCAAGGAGGAGATATGTTTATGTGCCTTGAACTAGGGTTATCTTTTGTTTGAACGTTTTATGTTTGACTCATTCTTATACTTAGCTTGCTGCTCAAGTATAAATTTGTCTAGTATAAACCTAGGGTTTTGTTCTTACATATATTGTAGTGTTTCCTTAGTCTCCTATTATTTGATAATATGTAATCTATTAACTAGAAAAATCTAGAATAACCTAATTATCATCTATTCATCCTCTCATATGTAGTTGTGAAACTCCTAAATAAAATCTCTCTGTAAAGTGAACGTAACCACTATTGGGTGAACCACTATAAATATGTGTGTGCCATCTTTCTTGTTTGTTAAATTCTGTTCTTTCTCGGTAATTCCGCACAACATATTCCATAATTATTGTTAAGAATGGTATATGAATTACAATTTGATAGAAACAAGTAACTATAAATCTAACATAAATTAGATAACTTATATGGTCATATTTTGTTTGTTTTTTCGGGATTCCTAACAAACTCATTTATGTTTTATCGTAACCAATTATTATGTAGGCCATTTGCATAAATTAGTTCTAGAATTTAAAATTCAAATTGTATTATACACAAGTTAACTTGTATAACTGAATTCAACTACGCATATAAAATGAGTAATACTATTACTACACAACTCAAATGATAACTTGGGTACCAGCACGCAACACAAACATATAGCTTTTTTTTACTACACAAATCATTTGTATAGTTGTGAAGATCAATTTCTACTTTGAAAGTCATCGGCATATATCTTTAAATAAATTAAAAAAATAAACGAGATTACTAATCGCGCGAAAATTTTTTACCAATTGCACTACAATGCGGACTTCGCATGCGCCCTGGACCAGACACAACAATGTGAAATTTTTTAATCTCGGTCGCATGTGCCTCATGAAACGCATGCCCTGGATGGGATATGTGCATGCGCATTCCGCATGCACTCCAACTTGTACTTTGCGCATTCGGGCTGCACATGCGCACGGATAGGATGCATGCGCAGTCCGATGTGACCGTGCTCTTTTATGATTTTGGACCGCCCAAATAACATTACTCAAATAAATTACGTTAAGTAATTCATTTTTAAAATACAATAATTGGGTTAGTCTAATAAGGCCCATTTCAAATATTATTGATTGAATTGATGATATGATATTATCTTCCAACTTCCAACTTAGTGATGCCCAATTGGGGCATGAATAACTTCTTTAATTCCATTCATTAGTGTGCAAGCTTCTCCTTACACATTTGACTTTCTCGAAATCAATGTATTTCAACGTTCTATTAGCTTTTAAATTCAATACTTATTTTCGTAATTTCTTTTTTATTTTCACGAAGTGTTCTCACTTGCGGATAAGTATAAAATTTTTCTACCATTTAGATATTACTTTTCAACGACTTTGACCGAAAGGTTATTATGTTTAGTCAAAATTTTTTACCAATTGCACTACAATGCGGACTTCGCATGCGCCCTGGACCAGACACAACAATGTGAAATTTTTTAATCTCGGTCGCATGTGCCTCATGAAACGCATGCCCTGGATGGGATATGTGCATGCGCATTCCGCATGCACTCCAACTTGTACTTTGCGCATTCGGGCTGCACATGCGCACGGATAGGATGCATGCGCAGTCCGATGTGACCGTGCTCTTTTATGATTTTGGACCGCCCAAATAACATTACTCAAATAAATTACGTTAAGTAATTCATTTTTAAAATACAATAATTGGGTTAGTCTAATAAGGCCCATTTCAAATATTATTGATTGAATTGATGATATGATATTATCTTCCAACTTCCAACTTAGTGATGCCCAATTGGGGCATGAATAACTTCTTTAATTCCATTCATTAGTGTGCAAGCTTCTCCTTACACATTTGACTTTCTCGAAATCAATGTATTTCAACGTTCTATTAGCTTTTAAATTCAATACTTATTTTCGTAATTTCTTTTTTATTTTCACGAAGTGTTCTCACTTGCGGATAAGTATAAAATTTTTCTACCATTTAGATATTACTTTTCAACGACTTTGACCGAAAGGTTATTATGTTTAGTCAAAATTTTTTACCAATTGCACTACAATGCGGACTTCGCATGCGCCCTGGACCAGACACAACAATGTGAAATTTTTTAATCTCGGTCGCATGTGCCTCATGAAACGCATGCCCTGGATGGGATATGTGCATGCGCATTCCGCATGCACTCCAACTTGTACTTTGCGCATTCGGGCTGCACATGCGCACGGATAGGATGCATGCGCAGTCCGATGTGACCGTGCTCTTTTATGATTTTGGACCGCCCAAATAACATTACTCAAATAAATTACGTTAAGTAATTCATTTTTAAAATACAATAATTGGGTTAGTCTAATAAGGCCCATTTCAAATATTATTGATTGAATTGATGATATGATATTATCTTCCAACTTCCAACTTAGTGATGCCCAATTGGGGCATGAATAACTTCTTTAATTCCATTCATTAGTGTGCAAGCTTCTCCTTACACATTTGACTTTCTCGAAATCAATGTATTTCAACGTTCTATTAGCTTTTAAATTCAATACTTATTTTCGTAATTTCTTTTTTATTTTCACGAAGTGTTCTCACTTGCGGATAAGTATAAAATTTTTCTACCATTTAGATATTACTTTTCAACGACTTTGACCGAAAGGTTATTATGTTTAGTCAAAATTTTTTACCAATTGCACTACAATGCGGACTTCGCATGCGCCCTGGACCAGACACAACAATGTGAAATTTTTTAATCTCGGTCGCATGTGCCTCATGAAACGCATGCCCTGGATGGGATATGTGCATGCGCATTCCGCATGCACTCCAACTTGTACTTTGCGCATTCGGGCTGCACATGCGCACGGATAGGATGCATGCGCAGTCCGATGTGACCGTGCTCTTTTATGATTTTGGACCGCCCAAATAACATTACTCAAATAAATTACGTTAAGTAATTCATTTTTAAAATACAATAATTGGGTTAGTCTAATAAGGCCCATTTCAAATATTATTGATTGAATTGATGATATGATATTATCTTCCAACTTCCAACTTAGTGATGCCCAATTGGGGCATGAATAACTTCTTTAATTCCATTCATTAGTGTGCAAGCTTCTCCTTACACATTTGACTTTCTCGAAATCAATGTATTTCAACGTTCTATTAGCTTTTAAATTCAATACTTATTTTCGTAATTTCTTTTTTATTTTCACGAAGTGTTCTCACTTGCGGATAAGTATAAAATTTTTCTACCATTTAGATATTACTTTTCAACGACTTTGACCGAAAGGTTATTATGTTTAGTCAAAATTTTTTACCAATTGCACTACAATGCGGACTTCGCATGCGCCCTGGACCAGACACAACAATGTGAAATTTTTTAATCTCGGTCGCATGTGCCTCATGAAACGCATGCCCTGGATGGGATATGTGCATGCGCATTCCGCATGCACTCCAACTTGTACTTTGCGCATTCGGGCTGCACATGCGCACGGATAGGATGCATGCGCAGTCCGATGTGACCGTGCTCTTTTATGATTTTGGACCGCCCAAATAACATTACTCAAATAAATTACGTTAAGTAATTCATTTTTAAAATACAATAATTGGGTTAGTCTAATAAGGCCCATTTCAAATATTATTGATTGAATTGATGATATGATATTATCTTCCAACTTCCAACTTAGTGATGCCCAATTGGGGCATGAATAACTTCTTTAATTCCATTCATTAGTGTGCAAGCTTCTCCTTACACATTTGACTTTCTCGAAATCAATGTATTTCAACGTTCTATTAGCTTTTAAATTCAATACTTATTTTCGTAATTTCTTTTTTATTTTCACGAAGTGTTCTCACTTGCGGATAAGTATAAAATTTTTCTACCATTTAGATATTACTTTTCAACGACTTTGACCGAAAGGTTATTATGTTTAGTCATAATTGTCATGGAAGTTTCATTTGTAACACCTTACACATTTTTGGACTTCCTGATTCCTACCCCGCCGAAATATTTAAGTTTATAAATTTTGTCTTAACTGATTATTGGGTGATGTATTTGTTATTTGTATCATAAAAAATGCCTATCAATATGATTTAATTCTTATGAATTGAAGAGTGGAACATAAAACTTTGCATAATATAATGAGATTTTTCATTAAGATTGCTTTTTATAAAGACATTTTTCTCTTTTTAAAATAGAGATTACGCTTTTCATTTAGTAAGTTGTTGCGTTGATTTGTTAATAATGTCTTCGAACATACTTTTCTCAGTATACGACCATTGTTTAATGTGCATTCCAATATGCATGTTTCAAGACTAGTAGCGGAAGAAATGACCGATGTTAGTTTAAGGTTCTAATAGTCATAATAGGGATTTTTTTTAGTCTAAAAACCGATTTTTGGTAGTTAACTTTATGATTTGATACTTTACAAGAGTTTGAATTTGATTTAAGGATAAGGTTGTAAGCATATGATAAGGCCTTACTGTACACAATAATGTCAACTAGTGTAATAGACCCATATATATACAAATGAGGTCCCTGTGGTTTCCTATTTTCATTACTTTTTTCCCCTCCTTTATTTTGAATGTTTCTCCTAAAAATTCTACTCCAAGATTAAAAAGTGGATTACCTTGACAAAGTCTCCTTGTTGGACAAAACTAGAAGGTCGGATTATTATTAATAAAAATATGGTGTAAGACCGGATCATGTTTATTCACTGAACCATTGGATAAACATATGAAAAAACCGATTTTCTTTATACATAATAATGAACGACCATTCTATAAAATATATTTTTTCATCTTCCGTCATATAACATGACCCATTTTCTTACTTTCATTCCTCTTTATTTATTTGAAAAATCTTACCAAAACCATAGTAATAAAAGATTGGATTAATTTAACTTTTTTGACCTTGAAGTTGAAATTTTTTAACCATTAATATATAAATAATGATAAATTTATCTATTTTACGTTTTAAGTCTTTATTAATTTTCATTAACTTTCACCCAAGTTTTTAAAAAAAACTAAATTTATCATGTATTTTCTTTAGTACGTTGAATTATTTTTCATAAAAGGCACCTTTTAGTCATATAACTTAGTATAATAATTGAGATATTCATAATTTTTCTTGACTAATATTTAGAAAATTGATGTATGAAAGTATATCACCTTGACATAAAAACAAGGTAGTGATAAGACAAGACTGAATTAATTACTTGAGTTTATATATATTGGAATTTTTTTCTTTTGGTTGTTTTCTTGCTCTATATTGTTTTCCGAATTTCCTTTTTATTTGTCTTTTTTTTCATATCTTAAATTTGACAATATATTTCTAGATAAATTAATAATTATTTTAGGTTATTATTTACATGATGTAATTAAATTCCACTAAATATACGAAACTTTGTGGAACAATTGATATAACAACACTTGTATTGCGTAGAAACATTCAAAATAAATAAACAATTATTTATATTGGTTGAGCCATATATTTTCAAACAAATAAAATAAATTCATATACAAGGTCTCATAAAAAATATTTTTAAATAAAATATTAATATAAGATAGTGTCTAAATTAATCAATTTTCATATAGGTCATCACTCAACTCATTTATTGTTTTATTTAATAATTGATAATAACCAACCAAAAGTTTATTTGTAAATTTACGTCTTGATGGAGTATATATATATATATATATATATATATATATATATATATATATATATATATATATATATATATATATATATATATATATATATCCCAACTATGGGTGGTTGAGTTGAGATCAGCCCATCACCAATTATTATTAGATATTTTTGTGAAACAATTTATTTTTTCATTAGATGTTATATATATATATGTACCGACAGGTAGCTTGACAATATTATATATAGGACTGAAGAACCAACATGGAATGAAGAATTAACTTTGAACATCCAGCCTAAATGCTTTAGGTAGATGTTTATGCAGCAAGGATGTTTGGTTTTGTTTACCATTGTAAGATGGTTTTTTTCAAGCGTGATTTGGATAATGATTCTTTTAACCTATAAAGGTATAGTAAGCGTTTGTTTAATTGTATATTGGTTTATTTTTGGATTTATAAACTATTTAGGTGGGTTTATAGTTAGTTTTTGGGTTTATTTCTCGTCAGACTTACATAAATAAATCATATAAGGTTGTTTACTTGGAGTTTATTTTTTCTTCAAAAGACACTTATACTTCTAAAAAAAATCGAAGAATAACGTGGAATGCCCATGGATGAACAAAGAATATCGGGATTAAAAGAACAAGGCTAAAATCGAGTTTAAACAAAAATAAACACATCCAAGCTGATAGCATGTTTTTTATGCTATCGTTTATAATGTTGTTTTCATATATTTTTAGTAGATATGCATGTGTTTAAGCATTTACTTCTTTGTTAGAGCTTATTTGCATCAAATAATGTTTACTCCCGTTTGTTAATTTTTGGGTTTATTTCTTAGAGACTTCTTTGAGAGCAAGTCTTTCATGAACTTAAGTACTTATGTATTTGTTTTAATGCCTCTTCCAAGTTTGTTCATCTTTTTTAGAAAATGGCCAAAGTCTTCATCCATCTTCTTCTTGTTGTGAGCTTGTGAAAAAGGGAGAGATGACTTACAAAGCTTAGTAGGGGATGGAGTGATTACCTCTTCAACAACAACTTCTTCCACTATGGGGGGTAGTAGATATGGATTCCTTAGGTGCAACAGGGCCTGATGTTTCCTATCCACTCCTTAAGGTGATGGCACAAACTCCACAAGGATTGGTTTTCGTAGTTGCAGGGAGTTTTCCTTGAGCTTTCTCAAACTGTTAGCATAATTGGATGACTCGTGATTCCATCATCTTGTGACTCTTTCCAAAAATTCTAACAGTTTTTTCCACTTTGCTGAGTTTCTCCTCAAATCTTATGATTGACTTCCTAATTTCTCCAATTGATCTAGCAAGAGCTTGTTGTCGATTGACGAGTTTCTCAAATAACTTGTCATGAGTATAAGGTGTAGCAGCTTGTCCTTCAGCTTGATTAGACATGGGATTTTTAGGTTGAAAAATTCTTACAAATTGAGGAAATTTTCTTTGAGGATGGGGGCCTTTGATAAGTGTTCTCCCTAGTTTATGAATTTCAATGCTTCATAGTAGTTCATGTATTCGTTGAAGACCGAACAATCCTCAATTTTGTGTCCTGCACCTTTACAAAAGTGACAATTAGTATCCAATTTATTGACAGAGTGGGAAGAATCACCTTTAATTTTCTTCATTAATTAGAGTCTTCACATGCTCAACCAAATTTTCAATTTTATCATCATCTTGAATGCTATAGAGTCATTTTGTTTTGATGCGATTCTTTGAGTATTTTCCTGTGCGCTCAACAACATTGACAAGGCAATCCTAGGCATCTTCTTCGTTCATCCGGGTGAATCCATGGGAATTTGATGTATCCACCAATTCCTAGTGCTATCATTTAATCCACTATAAAATAATTCAAGAAGGGCACCTTTTTCAAATCATTGGTAAGGGCATGAGTGTAGCAACTCATTGAATCTTTCCCATGCAGTGCTATCATTGTATCATTGGTGAGGGCATGAGTATTTGTTAGAAAAACAATTAATTGTTAATTGTTCTCAAGTAGTGAATGTGCATTCAAGGTGATTTTATAACCACTTTGCAGCCTTTCCTGTCAAAGAAAAGATAAAAGCCAACATTCTCAAAGCATCAGGGCAAACATTAGCATAGTTAAGAGTGTTCATAATATCCTCAAAAGTTCTCAAGTGTTGATGAGGATTCTCATTAAGCACTCCTAAGAATTGATCATTTTGGATCAGCCTTATAATATCTATCTTGAGGTTGAAATCTCAATCTCCAAGCGCATAGAGCACAAAAGCATGATTAGGGATGCTTTGTCGAGGATTCATCCTTCCATCCAGCGTTTGAGTCCATTCTTGTCTCTAGCAGCATCCAACAAGGCAGTGAGCCTTGCAATCTCAGCTTCAAGGTCAACAGTCGGAAGTTGATTGTTGTTATCTTTCTTCTTAGATCTTTGTTTGTGAAGGGTGCGTTCAAGCTCGTTGTCTAAATGTACAAGTTTGCTTGATTTACTGACCTTATGCATCCACCGAGTTCAGTTTGAGGAGATAAGGGAAGAACATAAACTGTAAGTGAGACAAACGACGGAATTTTTAGAAAACATCGAGAAGAAATTGTTTTTTCTTCCAGAAATCACCGACGGTTATGCTCTGGTTATGCTCTTTTACGGTCCATTACGGCCGGGTGACGGGCGTAAGGGGACGTAAGGGCGAGCGTAATGACAGGGTTTTGCTTACAATTTTTCCAAATAAAAAAAGAAGAAAAGAGAAGAAAATTTGAAAATAAAAAGGACGAAAAATGAAATAAGTGAGAACTAAAATTAACCAAATCTATCAACAATCCCCGACAACGGCGCAAAAAACTTGATCGTGTAAGTTTTACCATAATAAAACTACATCCCTGCAAGGATACCGGATCACTTGTTATACACAGGTTATCGAACTCAGGGATTGTATCTCATTTAGCAAACCTTAGTAGATTATTAATTCAGTATTATGTAGGCAATAATGAGAAAGTAGAGAGGAAGGACAAAATCAATTTCTTGATTTTGGACGATTATAGGGAGGAATGATCTAAGGAAGTAGAGAATTCTCACCATAATACAATAAGACTATTAATGGATATATGTGTAGTGAACATTGATAAAAAAACAAAACAAAACATGTAATCATCTAAAGTAGCCTTGGGCATAGACAAACCAAGACCGTGCTTTCCAACTCACATAGCTCTCAATCTAACGGTTCGGCGAGTATAGGAAAACCCATTCGCACTTAGAAACCCGGAATAGATCAAGAAAACCTTCTCGATTAGGTCCTTCAGTTTTAAATATACAAAGACTGGTGAAATTTATTATGATTAGGCTTTCCCAAGACCTCGATAGACTAGTATTCTCTCAGCCAAGCTCTTTTCAAGATATCCACTAAACAAAACTGTTTGGTTCTTCACTTTGTTTTATCTAAACCAATTAAAAACATCACTCCGGTAAACGAATGTAATTAAAAGGTGGAATTAAGCCCTTTGAAAAGAAGGATTATCAAAGATCTCAATTCACAAACATATATGCAAGCAGTAGAATTAGGGCATTATAAGGATCATTACAATCCTTGGATCAGAGAAGGAGACCAGTCACTCATGCTAGCAATAAGTAACAAAACAATATATTGAAAACTTGAAAGAGAAGAACTCACAAAGTTGGTTCTAGGGAGAACCCTATAGAACAACTCTAAAAATGACAACCTACTTAGAATCAGAGAAAAGAGAACAAGATCAGATGCTCTGAGATTGATATCTAAAATTAACCTTTTGGCATGCTTATATAGGGAGCATTGGCTTCCAAGGTTTACATAAAACCTAATTAGCTTCCAAATTTAGTCGCTTAGAAAAGACGTAAAATCGCCGCGGCTGAAGATAAGGCGTTACGTTCCCTTACGCTTCTTGATTGGCGTAACCCAACATAAGGGACCGTAACCCATAGCGTAACCCTTCCGATGGGCTTGGGATGCATTTTTGGAGTTGTTTGTATTGAAGAACGATGATCATTATGCTCCCCTGACGGGTGTAATGGGGCGTAACAGTAAAGAAGTCTCAATTTGCTCTTGAATTTCCAAGTGTAGGAAGAGAATGATGATTCCATGTTCCAACTCATTAGTCGTATTTGACGTTCTTGAAGCTTTGACTCTTGAAGTACGTATTTCCGATGCCTATAATACCTAAAAATCTTGAAACACAAAAAAGTCAAGGAAAATACCAAAATACGGAAAGTGGAGCTTTTCCATATGAAATGGTATAGGTGATGTGAAAATAAGGGCATGAATGCATGAAAATATAAGGGAAAAAGACGTTGTTCTGACACTCATCACCGATCAAGGTTGACTGAGAAATCCGTGAAGTGGAGTAGGAGGGTTGATTCTGTAAGAATCCTCGAATGTAAAGACTTGGATCAAACATCTTTTTATAGAAGGAACGAGGCCCAAAAACAATAGGCTGAAAATGTAAAGATATAAATGAAAGGTCAAAAAGTATATTCTACAAGAATACCCTACAACTATTACATATAAGCAAAAGACGGTAACAACGTAAGCAAAAAACGTACATCAACACTTCGAGCAAGCCTCAAACATCGGTGCAACACTAAGGCAAATCCATGTTAGAACGAAGGCAAGGTGTGTCTCTTGACACGTAAGGATGGGCGGAGGCACGACATAACTATAACCAAGGGCACATCAGTCCCCATCTTGGATGTGAAACGTTCATGTTTCATTGTCACCTACAAGGACTTTAACATTTGAGGCAAGACCCTTGACGTCGGGTGTACGCCAAATGAATCGAGCGGCTTGGAGTTGTAGCTCATCAGGATAACGGTGCCGCTAAGATTGTATAACATCTCATTAAGGCGCAGGTATTTGAGGGTGCGGTAACTCTTGTATATTGTAATGTATTTCATCTTAAATCTCTCTGAAATTTACGGATCGGATTGGTTACCCACTTCAGGTTAAACTAGTTTATTATTGATTTCTGCACGAAGGATTAGTCCGAGTCTTTGAATATGGTTGGTTAATTAACCGGCCCAAAAATCTGCTGATTTCTAGGTTCCTTGATATTTTATGACTATCGTGGTGGGCCCCGCCACTGTAACTCCACTTCGAAGATCCTCTCACAACAATTTTACCTGTGTACCTCACGCTACGGCAAAACCTAAAAAAGGCACCCCACGTGATTTAAATACTCAGGTGGGCCCCACCGTCCATCTCCCAACACCTTCCTCCTGCTCATTTCCACCCACGTGCTTTAAATCATTTTTAAATAACATAACAGACCTCCCTTCTCTTTCCCGTCCGCTTCCTTTCTCAATAGCACAGAAAATTAAAAAGTAAAAAAAGAAACAAAAGTCTTCTCTCTTTATCTCGCTCCTCTTCCGCCATGAAAGCTCAACCACCGAGCTCCTTCAACCTATTCTCTTCACTCTCTCTAACCTTCTTCCTCTCCTTCTCCATTCTACATACCTCCGTTTCATCTCTCGAGGTCATCTCCGAGGGCCACCGCTGCTCCGAATGCAACAACCGCGGATCCTCACTCTCCGGCGGAGATTTTCCGATCTGCGCTACTAAAAATTGGAGTACGTCCCGCTGCCTTGAGCCGATCCCATCGCCGGAGATTTCATCGTCGAGCTGCGACCAGAGATGGACTTCCGCTTGCTCCGACGAGATCTTAACCCTAGCGAACCAACCAGAGACTGTAGGTTGGATCGAGCAGATCCGAAGGAAGATCCATGAGAATCCGGAGCTAGCTTTCGAAGAATTCAACACTAGTGCCTTGATTCGAAGCGAATTGGACAGGATCGGAGTTGATTACCGTTTTCCGCTTGCGAAAACGGGGATTCGAGCTTGGATTGGGTCCGGCGGCCCACCGTTTGTCGCTCTCAGAGCTGATATGGATGCTTTACCAATCCAGGTTTGTTTTGCCTTTCTCTTTTTCAGTGCTCCTGTCTTTTTTAGGCCGATTTTGAGTGGTTTTAGTTTTCCCCTCTTTCCTGTTAGTTGAAACAAAATTGCTAAATGCAAGTTTATGCAATTTACCTCTTATACTAATTGTGCAAAGTCCAAGTGTTCGGCGCAGTTCCAATGTGTTGAATAGCCGGTCGTAAGACAAAATGTTTGGTGCAGTCAGCGTAAACAAGAAATTATTGACGCGCAAACAGCTCTAAAATGATTTATTTTCACTTTGTTCCATCTAAGTTGGACTTGTTATTCCGCAGAGTCAACCGTACACGGTTTTGACCTACCCACAGTTGTTAGCCTACGTAACACAGTCCAACAACTGAGTTATTTTCCGGTGCAAATAGCATGTCTAATTACGAGTCTCCAACATCGTGTCACACTAGTATGGGCTCACTCTAATCTAAAACTATCAATTGTTCTGTTTAATCAAAATAAAATAAAATTGTATTTTAAATTAATGGTGTGACAATTGGAATTAATTTTAAATTAATGGTGAGACAATTGGACTAGTGAGGTACGATTGTTAGGGTTTATTATGATTCAAGGATTTGCACCGCTGTTTTCGTAAATAACACCCCTTGGATCTATGTTTGCTGTATTGAATTTGGGCGTGACATTGAAGGGGTAAAGTGGTCCAAGTTTCCTTTTGTTATTGTTTCAATATTCCTCATTATTACCACCTAACTTTTACTTTATTTAACTATTATTTCAAATTGTTCTTTGTATGGTCTTTCTTGTTGATTACGGAAATGTGGTATGAAATTTGTATTTGGAAGGTTATATTAGTCATATTTATGTGCAATGTCCCCCACTTCCTTTATGTCTCTGTTTCAAAGCTCCTCCTCATTACTTCAAGTTTAAATTTGCATCAAGTTTAAGTAAAAAGTTGTAATCCTCACTCTAATTGAAGATTTGTGTGCAAGTTAAATATGTTCAATTGTTACCTCAACCATTTATGTCATTAAAAATCAATAACTTCGTCATACTTACTTACTTAGTCCATCTTTTCAAAACTATATACACACGCAATTGTGTCGCTTTTCAGCTGTCTAAGTATATCTATTTAAAATAGAGGATATACGTTACATTATTGTGTCGTTTTCACTTTCCTAGGTATATCTACTTTGGAATATATATTATTTTGTCGCTTTCTAACTTTTTAGGTGTATCTATTTTAAAAATATAAAATATAGAATAAAAGTACGTTATGGTACGTTAGTAATATTGTCAGTAAAAAGTACATATAACTAATATCAGTGCCAATGTACAAGTTGTAATAGACTAGTACATCACGTGTATAAAATGGATAAAAAGTTAAAAAAAATCACATATAATTCTGCATAATAGTTAGTAGAAATGTGGGGGCATAAATAAATACTCACGAGACCATGGTGCCTCTCATTAAATTCCATCTATTTTTATGTGCTCCCTTTTAAAGCATCCCATCACCCCGACAGGGCAAAATTGTCCTACTAATTTATGGTGAGAAAATTGAATATGAGGATAGGAAACGTGAAAGCTACATTTGGTCCCTCCCATGGAATAACATTTTGTATAGATCTTGCATCAATATGTATCTTATAGACTCGTTAGAATGTCATGTTTTATAGCCTTATACAGGATTTCCTGAAGGGAAATTTTACATAAGTGCACAAGGAAATTCTATTGAAAATTGTATACATAATTTAAAATTCAGGAGGCTGTTGAATGGAAACACAAGAGCAAGGTGGCCGGGAAGATGCACGCTTGCGGTCACGACGCGCACGTAGCCATGCTCGTTGGTGCGGCCAGAATACTTAAGTCCAGGGAGAAATTGTTAAAGGTATATAAAATCTTATTTCCTATCACAGTCTAAGAGATATTTCCATTTATTATTTGAACAACACACATGTTGTTTTCAGTTTTCCTATTCAATACTTGAAAGGGTCATAATCAGTAATTTGGGAATACAAACATCACCCATTCGCTGCTAATAATTATGCTTCGCTATTATACATTTTCGGGTCCATACAAATCTACCCCACCTTGCACCTTTCAAATCATGTGGTGATGTGGGTTATCCTGTTATGAGAAGTAGACATGTTTGCTTTAGATTTCGGATTCCTGATTGAATTAGGTGTGATGTTGAGGCCCTTTTTGGTGTATCACCTTGCATTTAGTCATTTAAAACATTCAATGGATTTGGAGATTATCTTTATTAGATTAGCTTGAACCATAGGATGCTTTCTTGTGGATATGATTAATTTCTTGACCTTCTTTTTTTTTTCAGCACATGTTAAGAATCTTTACTTTTTCAGCTACAGAATTGTTCTCTGCCTTATTTTAGAATCAAAAGAAATTGTCATTCCAAGATTCAAATATTCACCAGCAAGAAATCCAAATAAGTGTAGGAATAAAAACATCGAATTAGATCTTATGTTTTTTCGTCTTTCAACTGAGACTTCTCTTCATCATTTTTCAGCACTATTCTAAAGAACCTTTTGTGTTTTTTTTCCCTGGCAAACAAACAACAGGGAACTGTAATTCTTCTATTTCAACCAGCAGAGGAAAGGGGCAATGGAGCAGACCATATGATAAAAGACGGCGCCTTAGAAGACGTGGAGGCCATTTTCGCGGTTCATGTATCTCACCAGCTTTCAGCTGGAGTTATCGGTTCAAGAGCTGGCCCTTTGCTAGCTGGCTGTGGATTCTTTAGAGCTGTAATTGGAGACACCAACAGCAGCTCACAACATCAATGTTTTGATCCTATTTTGGCTGCGTCGGCTATAGTCATTAGCCTTCAGGGCATTGTGTCCCGAGAAGTGAATCCACTCGACTCGCAGGTTAGCTTATCTTTATCAAATTTTTGTCACTTTATAATACTAATTAAAGGATCAAAAAATTTACTGAATTTCTTTGTGTTATATCTTTAAAGGTTGTCTCCGTGACTTCCTTTGAGGGCGGTGATGATCTTGGGAAGAATCCGAGTTCTGTTGTCATTGGAGGTACCTTTAGATCCTTCTCCGATATGCAACCACTCAAGCAAAGAATCCAGCAGGTTTGTACACTTAGTAATTATTATTACAAATCATCAAAATCAAATATCCACACAAGATAATGGAACAACCATAAATGACTTGATGAGCTACAAATGAGGGGTCGTATGGTATCTATATACTAATTAAAGGTATGAGGTATGGGTATGAGGTATGGATATCAAGGTATGGGTATCAGATTGATACCTCATATCCCTGTTTGATATGTTAAGATATATCAATATATCAGATATCAGATAAAATCCAAACCGCACCAGAAACCAAAAACCTAAACAGATAGATTAGAACTGAAATTTCAGTTCATCGATGTTCAATTGCGTATTTTGGTTCATCAATCGCCGGAACTAAGCATAGCCAGCCCAAGCACTCAACTGTAAAACCAAAAACCCAATTGACGTAGGGATTGAAGGAAAATTGAAAAACAAAAACAGCAAAACTGGGAAAATAGGAACCAAGGTCACGCGGCTCCCTGCACCGGTCGGCGGCGAGAGAACAACAAGGACGGAAGCGCCGAAGCAGTGGTGGCTCTTTGCTATGGTCGGCAGGAGAAGGAGGGAGTTATCTGGTGTGAGAAAATGTCGATCGAGAGAAGGGGAAAGAAGGAAGATCGAGAGAAGGGGAAAGAAGGAAGCTGATACCTCCAAAAAATCGGTATATCAAATAAGGGGAAATTCGGGTATCAGGTATCAACTTGATACCGATACCCTAAAATGCCAAACACCAGATATGGGTATGGGTGATACCCATACCCATACCTTTAATCAGTATATGGATACCAAACGAGGGGTGAGTTTATTGGCATGAGCATACCAAAACTCAGCCAATTCCGTTCGAATAACATCTTTAACCAGAAATGACTAGATGAGTTAAACACTAAGGCTCTGTTTGGTTAGTAGTAAAATTAAGAATGAAGATTATTGTGTAATCCTGTTGAACTTGGATCATGAGAATTATAAGTATTATAAAGGTTAAAATCTCATTTATCCTTCTTTTTCTCATCTCTTTCACCTAAAAAATTGAACACATTCCCCCCCCCGTAATTTTACCCACAATCATATTCCTTTTACCATATACTCATTTCACTTATTTTTATAGTCCTCTCCTTAAGAAAATTCATTTCTTAATTCTTCATCTAAATAAATCTCTTCATTTCTAGCTTCATAATCTTACCTTATCAAACGGACCCTAACTATCAAAGCTCGGCTCGTTTAGCTTACTAGGGAGAAATGGTGATCTGAAATATGGTTGTGTTGTTCAGGTGATAACGGAACAAGCAAAGGTATACAAATGTTCAACTACAATGGATTTCTTTGAGAAAGAATTCACAATGTACCCACCGACGGTGAACAAGGAAGCAATGTACGAGCATGTGAAAAACGTGGCAATAGACATGCTAGGAGCAAGAAAGTTTGAAGTGGTAGCTCCAATAATGGGGGCAGAAGACTTCTCATTCTACTCGGAAGTTGTACCGGCCGGATTTTACTACATCGGAATCAGGAACGAGAGCAAGGGGTCGATACACACCGGTCACTCACCACATTTCTCCATTGATGAGGATGCATTGCCTGTTGGTGCTGCTGTTCATGCTGCTATTGCTGAGAGATACCTTAATGCAGATACATAAGTAAAATCCTTTATTTAAGTCGTGTTTCTCCTTTTTTTTAATTTTGTTTTTAGGGAATTTAGAAATGCTGATGTGTACAGCTATTAGTAGATTCGTCCTATTGTAAGTATGGACAAGAAACAAAGAAAGAAGAAGAAAATCTAAATCAGGTTCTTCTTTCATGGTTTGAATTCACCCCTCACAACTTTCAACTTATGGGGAACTATTTCTTTCTACAAAATATTATCAATTCAGCGGATGATTTGGGCTTGGCTAACGTCAGAGGCCCAATAACATCATAACATAAATCATTTACAGGCCTATTGGGCTATCTTTGGCCCAATTACACCAGAGCGCTTTCGTGGGCTACGCAGACTTGTCAGTTGTTATATTGTAACGGTCTTTGTATATAAGAGCATCCTTGACCCATAAACTAACTTTAAGTTTCTAATACGACGTTTTGTATTTGTTTTATTACTTAATAAATTTATAAATTTATTTTACTCCAATCCAAAATCTCTCCTACAATCTCTTATATTTTTTTAAACTCAAATTAAGTGATTATTGATTTTAAAGGTCCATGTAAAGAAAAGTAAGCCTATTAATTAGACAAAAATGAAAAAATCTGTCAAATAATATTTCTTTTTGAAGAAACTTTTTATTTATTTATTTATTTGTTTTGGTTCTTTCACCTTCCTGACATTTTATTTTATTTTATTTTTTAAATAAAATTAAAGAAACTCTCAGTGTTTAGGATAAAAATGCTCTTATACTTTGTATAAATTATGCTCGCGAGTTTTTCAATATTTTGATGGTGTTTACGAGATTTATAATTTTTTGGATACCTTTTATCATCTATAAAGTTAATATTTTGATGGGAAAAAGAATATTTAAAATTATTTATACATTCAAAATAACTATCATTGATAATTAGTTTTCTCAAAATATTAATTTATTGATGATATAGAATATATTTAGAAAAATTATAAAATTCATGGTTTCCATCCAAAAATTATAAAATCCTTGAACATATTCCCACTAAAATATAAATTACAGAGTCATCCTTTAAAAAAATTTCCTCTTTCTCCAAAATCTTATCTATTTGTGAGCTTTTTCAGAGAATGAATTGGGCACTATCTTACCTTGTATAAAAAATAAAAAATAAAAAAAAGAATGATATGGGCTGAATGGCCCATTAACATCAGAACATAAATCATTTTCAGGCCCATCGAGTTTCATTGGGCTATATATGGCCCAGTACACCGGAAGCGCTTTCTGGACGAGTATACTGATGCGATATTAGTTGTTATAATCATTTGTTAGGACATATCATGTCACCAAAAACTTTCCTATCAATAAAATATATGCTATCACTATAGATAAACTCCATAAATAAAAGTTAAAAGACGAGGTCAATAATTAAGTGTTTGTTTGATTAAACGTGAAAGTAAAATTTATAGGAAGCAAATTATTAAGAAGTAATTTGTCTAGGGTAGTAAAGTCGATAAGAAGTAAATATTGTGCTTGGTTCAAATTAACTTAAGTTAATAATTGAGATTGTTATAAATAAACATAATTAAAAAGTATCACAAAATACATAAGAAAATATTATCAACCTCATCGATGTAAGTGCACTTTCATGGTTGCCCTAACTTGAAGTTAATTAAACATTCAGAGCCAGTTTGGTTTAAACTCCGGAAACGGAATGGAAACAAATCTAGTCCATACGTACGCCATTGTTCATGAAATTTTTGCGAATCATTCCTTGTGGTTTGAACTAATAGTAGTAGAATTTGATTACTTTTAATACCATACGGGGTAACAAAATAGGGGGAATCAAGTGCATTTTACATAAAACCATCCGGAATGATTCCATGAACAAGGTACACATGTGGACTGAATTCGTTTCCATTCCGTTTTCGTTTCCGGAGTTACAACCAAACGGAGGGTCAAATTGTATTTTACCAAAACCGGATTTTTGCAATAAAAAAAAATCATTTTTCATATTACGTTTTTATGAATAATTACTAATAAAAGATATTTTATCGATTGAACCATTTATAAAACACATAAAACTAATGGTGTGATGCATGATTAAGGATTGATCTCAAACACGACTCTTGGTTACGGTACCTTATGTTACATCACATCATCCTATTTACTTTTTAGAAAGGGACGAACGAGTAACAAAAACAATTACGACCTTATATATATATATATGGTTGGGTTTCAAATGATATCATAGAAAAAGAGAATGAATAGTTAGATTTGCGTACTGTGCATATATATCATATATGCAAGCATAATATTAATAACCCCTAACTAGTGACCCACCACAATAGTGCCTAACTTGAATTTAAAGTTTGCATGTGATCAAAAGAGTGCAATTGAAAGATACGTAGCATTTAATATGCTAGGTAATGTACAACTTTGTTATACATGCAAACATGTACTTTCTTATGCTTACACAAGAAAGAAATCTTCACAGATCTCACAATCTTCGAAGATTGTGAGCTATCTCGGTATATCGAAAGTGAAACTCCACTACCCTTCCTACCCATCTCCCTAATTTTTGCTTTAATCTTATTATTGACTACATTGTTCTTTTATAAGTTCTTGTCTTTGATTGTGAAAGTAAGCAGAAGAGGTTTTGCTTGTCCCTTGGTAGCACAACATAAAAAGCCTTTTCCCGTTTTGATCAAGGTCTGCCCCTATTTTGTTCTATAACATCCGAACGCACAAAATTGTGTCTTGTCGGAAACCGTTGCTTTTGTTAGGTGCAGGAGAGCCTCACAAACCAGCTAAGATATGCTTGGTGCAGACACAAACATGGGTAAAGAGAGAAAAATAACTAGTGGGTAGTCTTATTATTTCTAACCTAACGCGTATGTTTGTTGTAAATATATATACTTCTACATGGAAGAATGTTGACGACATAAATACATTGGCCGGAATAAACGGTTTCCTACATACCCTTCAAAGGCAGATGTATCAACTCAACACAAAATTAGATCACATCGAAGCCCGGTACCGCCCCCCCCCCCCCCCCCCCGGAAGAAAACGAGGTCCAAGAACCTCAACTACAGCCCCATCGACCCTTTTTTATGCAGCCTCGATAGAATATCAAACGAGTCATCAACTTTGAGGACGAAGCTAAAGAAGCCCCCCACAAGAGCAAGGCCATGAAACATAAATGTTTTTAAAAGCCAATCTTAAAATCCCTCCATTTGAAGGGAAATGTGACGCAAATATCTACTTATCTTAGGAAACTAAGGTAGAACAGATATGAAGTTGTCACCACGTCCTTGAGAGACAAAATATATAATATGTTGCGCATGAATTTTCAAAGGACCTACTTTGTTTCTCGTAAAACAAAAGGGTCTATTTTTTGCTACGTACACTAGGCAAAAAGACCCTATAAAAGACTATTTATCAAAATTACCAAATTTAAACCGGCTGAAGGGAGCACATAATTATTCTAATTATTTTTCTTTTTTGTATGCAAACACTTCATCCAACTTAGATCAAGTCATTTTCAAAAAAAACTTAGATAAGTCTTTTAAGAAAAGTAGTTTATTATCCACACATGGTGTGAGTTCATTAATAGCAAATTTTATCGTATTACATTTATAAGTTTGGGTCCCCTCTTATGTTGAAATCTCATAAGTTAAGTTGTTGCAGGTTGTTTGAGATTTGAGTTTCTTAACTGATTGATGTGTCTTGAATTGTTTTGATATTTTGTTTCTGATTATAAATTTAGGATAGAAGTGGATAAATCTCTAAGCAATCAAAACCTAAACAACAAGAGATGCAAAACAAACAAGCAAACATTGAATTGATCCAAATAAACATACAAAATCATAAAACATAAAACATAAATCAAATCAAAGTTTTTTAGAAAAAGTTCTCATATAGGAATGATCACATTCAAACGGAAAATCAAACCCTTCATAGAATGAAAACTAATAATAATAATAATAATAATAATAATAATAAAGTACATCATATTTACAATAGACCACAAACTAACGAATATATATATATATATATATATATATGTTAAAAGCTAAATCTTCCATAAAAATCTCAAAATCTCGTCGAAGTCAAATTTCAACAAAATGATAATATGATTTGTTTATAATTTGATTTAATAGAATCAATTAAAAAATGATTTTATCTATTTTGAAACCAAAATTCACAATTTGATTTATTTCTTAAGTATCTATTGAGATGTAATAGTCAGAATTTTTTTTAAAATTAAATTTAATTAATACCGAAGAAGTTGAGGACCGGCCATTGAAGACCATTAATGCCGAGAGAGTTGAGGACTAGTCATTGAAGTCCATTAGTGCCGAGGAAATTGAGGATCGGCCAATAAAGACACCCTTGACCGAGCAAGTGAATGCTAATCGGGACTTCAACAGTCTCTCTCTCCTCCACTCTCACATGTCTCTTACTTTCAACCCCTCCAAACAACACCAAGACAAGCCACAATCGCCTCTCTGTCTGTAGAGCCTCGACACTGGTGTTCGTTCTCTCTCTTCCTGTCCATCCCGCCTTGCCTCGCCTTTTCACGTTGCCTGGTGCCACCAATGCTGCTTAAACTAACAATTTCTTAAGTCTTGTAACCGATAATTATTGTCGTCCGGAAGGTTTGAAACCTCGACTTAATTCTTGTAGTTATTAATTTCCGGAAATTTTTATAACTATTTCGTATGTTAGACGTGGAATAAATAAAGGAGTATAGTAAAGATTTATAACGAATTAATACTTGTGAAGTTTAGTTCGGAAATTTAGTGATAAGTGAGATGACTAAATCATGTCGGAATCATTATGAATATTTAGTTGAACTCGTAACGTTAAAATAGTTGTTATGATAAGATAGGTTTATGAATGGAATGATATTAAAATTTTGTCATAGAAACTAAGAGTAGTGTAAATATTGAGGCCTATGTTAAGGCTATTAGAGAATTCCGGATGAGGAAATGATGTGAATTTATCTAGCGGAGTAAAATTAGGGGACGATACTAGAGAACTGAATTATGGACAATGATGGATAAATCTGCGGATTTATGAGATTATACGAGATTGTGGAATAGACGTCTGCGGATTTATGAGATTATACGAGATTGTGGAATAGACGTCTAGGTTTACGAAACCTAAAACTTGGGGAATGATAAAAGTAGTGATGTCAGGGATCTTACTCTAGAAATGGTGAAATTGTAGAACGATTATACTAAGATGTGGCCACATCTTAATCAGGATTGTGAGATCGTCGATAGACGGATCGAGTTTTGCCTAATAGAGTATCGGACCGGATAAGGTGAGTTCATCGGACTCACTTAACTATAGAAATAACTTTAAGTGTGTACTAGGGTATTGTGTGTATTAATTTTCAGATTCAATAAGTATATTCTCCCCTTGCTTCTCTATTAGTCATTTTGACGAACACTTAATGTGCATCTTAAAACATAACCTTATATTTGAAATTTGAAGGGTGTAATATACAACAAACATCTCAACATATCCAAAAATATGTCTAAACAATCAGATCTTAAAATTCAATGAGTAGGCTGAAAGTACAGAGCAAAGGTAAGGGATCGAAGAAAGTTGTAAAACTATAGGGCCTCAAAGATAATTTTAGAATTGAACGGATAACAATACCAGTTTATCCTGAGGAGGGCGGCAAAACTGATCATCAGAATTGAATTTAGTCGACCGAACTGCCCTAGATAGAGGAAGAAGCCAATCGAAGTTTACCGTTGGCACCAAGTTCAGTTCGCAGTCTAATATTGTGGGAAAACTCAGTTAGGACTATCGTGCGGTGAAAGGTTCAAGTTTTGGAACGGTTAAAGGGAGAAGAATGCAAAGTTGAGCTATGGAGACGGGAGATCAACAACTGGGTTTGACTGTAATTTTAGACAATAGTAGGGGCCAAAATATTATTGTTCCTAAGAACATAACACTTTTAATATAAGATATAAAATATAAGATTAAGAACAAGCGACAACACCTCCAATTTTCTCGTTTAAGTCAACTAATTAAAAAAAAATAAATAAATAAATAAAGGGGGTGTGAATTATTATCTTTTAAAAATTAAATAATTAAGCCTAATTAATCTGTTAACGATATATTATTGGTATTATTTGATTGGTATTATTTGATTTTAGTTTAATATTTCACGTCCTATACATATATTTGTTAAGTAAATTACCATGTTAAAAATAATAGTTAGTTTATGAAATATGTTTCCACAAGCCTCCTAACGAGTTGTTAACTTGTTATATGATTAAACAAAGATATATTAAAACACATTTCAGAATTGACCTAATGATGGTCGCATTTTGTCTCAATGTTCACTCTCTATGTGAACTCATCGACAATTTTAAGAAGAAAGTACTCATAAGACATCTAAGTCATATCGGCCAAGTTTGAACCTAATATCAACAAGTCAAAGAAGAACGAATACAAATCACACATATAGGAGAAGCCTCGTGAGTCGTGACATATATATATATATATATATATATGCATGCAATTAAGTACGTATTTTCATGCAGAGGCGTAGCCAGGCGGGGGATGGAGGGTGCCACGGCCCCTGTTGAATATTTAGATATCAATATGTAAGGGGAAAACACTACATCATGTTTCACTAGCTTAGCTGGTTGTGTAAGTGTAGAGAATGCTACAGTCGGATGTTTTGGAGGTCACAATTTCAAATCCCGTGGACAACAATTTTCAATATATGTTACTTGGGAGTTTGGGGAAGGGAACGTGACTAAATATGGTTAGTTTTTTTACTAATTCAAAATACTTTTAAATTTGGTATTTACAATAAAATTTAAAAAGCCTTTTACTATTTAACTATCAAACAAAGACATATTAATTCCATTTCAATTATTATTAAGATAATTTCTTTATTATAATGATATAAATTTGAACTTGATAATCTATTTACAGTCATTTTCTTTAATACTTATTTTAGTACTTCCATCTTTTTATATATATATATATATATATATATATATATATATATATATCAAATAACTTTTTTTTACAAAGACGTAATTGATTATAAAATCATTCTTTTTATTTTAATATAATATAAATATAATTTAACTTAAGATATAAGCCTTATGTGCAAAAAAATATATAAAATAAATTGAGTGTTGCCCTCCTAAACATTTTTCCCGGCTCCGTCATTGTTTTCATGCAGGATGAAGCGAACCTATAATGTATTTAGACCTGATTACATTCGGGCAACCCGTCCGGTCCGGCCCGTCCACCCGAAAAAACGGGCGGGTATGAACATAGAGGGAAGCCCGCCGGACCGGGTACGGACATCACTATAGGCCCGGCCGGGCCGACAAGCCCGGCCCGTATAAAAATTAAATATATTAAAAAATTATATTGTATATATTTAAAATTTTTAAGTATAATTATAGAATATATAGCATAATTATCATAAATTTAATGTATATTACATATAATATTTTCAATATATTTTATTTTTAAATAAAATTTATATTTAAAATTATTTTTAAAATTATTTTTAAAAAAATAAAATAAAACGGGTACCCGGAGGCCCGCCCAACAGCCCTGCCGGGCCGGGTACGACAGGTATTGTAGGCCCACCAGCCGGACTTAGTCCGGCCCGGGTCCGGCTAAACGGGCCTAAAATTCCAAAAAGTCCGGCCCGAGTCCGGATATAAACTGGTCTAAATGTATTTTAACAACGAAAGTGAACCATAAAAGTGTAAGAATGATTATCCTAGCTATATATACCTAAGTAGCTGACACTTAAATTTTCCTACATATATAGGGGGCCATATCCATCTTGCTCGTCCGAGTGATATGTGACCAAATGATTGTTGATTTATCATTTCTTCTAAGTCTAAGCTTCCTCGTCTACTTACTTTCTCTTGGACTTTACCGTACTTAAGGTGTCGTCTGATTTATACAACTTGGTCAATAATAGATTAAAATGTATAAGTGACAAGAGAAAATCAATTAATGATATTACCATACACATCATTCAACTATAATCTCTTATGTATGTAAACCTCTAAGTAATGTCGTTTTATGTGTCGAAAACCCGGAAGCTTCTAAAAATTATCGAACGCAGTAAAAAATATATGTTATCTTTTTTGGAATTTAAGATGAATAAGACATTCATGGTTGCTACCACAAATTTATATCACTTAACGCAATCAATTTGTTTATTTCTCGATACTTTTACAACACATGACAGATTCATATGTCATTGATTTGTATCACATATGTGTCTCTTCTTATTATTATAGAAATTCATCTTCACACGAGCTATAAAATGACATATTATTTATATTTTTCTGTCGTGTTCCGTTTCTATGAGTTTTAGGATTGCCGCTACTCCGTTTTTTCGCCATGTCTATTTCCCGTTCCCATGCAACATAGACCGTAATAGAAGTTATATCTAGTCTTGTGCATGCATGTTAAGACCAAACCGACACATAAGAATAATATTTACATCCGTGCAACATAAATATTTATTTAAGATATATTGAATTAATTTGATTGACATTTTATGACTAGACCAACTGAGTATTGCTCTACATATGTCATTGTAGTATTGATTGTGGATGTTGATATGCTATCAAAATAATAATGAATAAATAAATTGTGGATGTTGTTATACTATCAAAATAATAATGAATAAATAAATCTAAAACATCGTAGATTTTAGTAAATTGAGTTTTTTGTTTTTATTGATAAGGTAATACGCTCGACTACACCAAACATGGAGAGGACATGAGATTGATAAACTAACGCGGTGCCTCGCCATCGGAATGTGAGATAATAGAAACCTCATCAAGAAAAAATCATACTTCCTATAAAAATGTGGATCACACGACATTTTTCATCAAGATGGAGGAAATTCAAAGACCTTAAACACTACCATGATCAAGCAAGATCAACAAGGACATGTGACTACGACATCTTCCAGAACAATAGACCTCATTCGAAAAATAACTTAAAAAAAATCATCCCAACTCTAGTGGTACATATTGTAGAAGCTATATGGCTAGCCATTTATTTTGAGAAAAATAAAATGAAAAAAAGGAAGAAGATTTGCAAGGAAAATGCTCTATGTACTCAATTTAGTGGTCATAGAATAGGGTGAAAATATATAAAGTGAAAGGGTAATTTTGGCATGTGGGTAGACAAAATGTGAGGACCCTTCTCAATACCATTGTTTTTCCTTACATCCACCATGGACCATTTTGACTCACTTATTTTCTTTTTTCTTTCTTTGGTATAATTTTAACTTTGACCCGATCAATTTCATATTGGCCAAACATTTTGAATTTTATATAAATGTATAAATACGTGTTTTTAAATATACTTGTATAAGTCAATATTTAGTTTATTCTAGCGATGAATTGACAAATGTAAAGTAATATTTATTGATCGATTGAATTGCAAGAATCTAAGAAAATTCACCTGCACTATTATATTCAGTATTGTTATGATAAATCAACAACATTCAACAATTTTTACCAACTATACTAACGATTTTTGTCATAAAATATTATATATTGTGTAACATAAAGGGAAAAAAGCTCAAAATAATATTAATAATTTATAAATCAAAATAATAACAAGTTTGAAAATTATTAAAAGTAAACCCTAATTTTGATGATAACGTGATAACTATTTTTTTTTTTCATGTCATCAAGAAATAAGATGTAGTTTTTTTTAAAAAGTAAATTTAATATGACAAAATCATAAATTAAGTAAAATATTTTAATATTTTATTAAAAACTGATTTTTTCCCCAAAATGTTTTTGATTTTTTTCAGTGGATTTTGTTTTTATACTTTTTTTTTTAAAAAAATTAATTGATATTTTTTTTAAAAATCAAATTTTAATTTAATCTCTAATTATAATAAAGAAGAAGAAAACTAAAGTTTGTTTTTATGATTTTTTTTGGGAATTTTTTTCATATATTCTTAAATAATTTTTTTTTTATCAAAGCTGATAAAGTTTTCATTAAAAAAATTTCTGATAAAATATCGGAAAAATTTTCCCAAAAATTATTAAATCATTTATTTAAATAAAAATAGATTTTTTTTCCAATTTCTAAAAAACTTCAAAAAAATACTTTTTTAAAAAAAAATTAATAATTTTACTTAATTTATAATTTTTAATATATTAAGTAATATTTACTTATTTTTACAAAATGCACACCACACACCTAATACTAATATGTGGATGCCACACAATAAATTTGTTGTCACATCATCGCGGGATTAGGATTTTCGCCGAAAAACAAGTCGAATTATTTTGAGAAGATTGGTGTAATAGAAAGGGCCTATTGGATTTAGCAAAAACAAACTAGGCCCCTACTAATTTTTCATTTATTTGTAATTCTAAAATCAAGGGTATAAAGGGAATTTTAGAGAGAAATTAAAACAAAACCCTATAAATACGATTAATCTAGGTTCGGGTTCGGGTTTGGGTTAGGGGTCGGGTTCCGGTTCGCTGTTTGGTTCCAATTTGGGTTCGGGTCAGTTCGGGTTCGGGTTTGGGTTCAGTTTCAAGTTCCGGTTTGGGTTTAGGTTTGGTTCGGGTTAGGGATTCTATTTTGAATTGGGTTTGGGCTTTGTTAAATTGAAATCATCAATTATCACTTTTAACTTATATATCTTTATAAATAAATAAATAAAAGGGGCCTAGTTTGTCACTAAAAAAAAAAAAAAGCATTTTTAGTGCTCATCCTTACAAAAATGTCCACTCTCCCATTTTACACTATAAAAAGGTGACCGTTTTCAATCTACTAATGGTGAAAAATCTCTAAGATAAAAAAAAAATCTAGGCGGATTGAAATGGATATCACTACTTCCGATTTTTTCTGGACCAAACTGTCATATTGATTGGTTTTCCCCATCCCCGATACTCGTAATCTCGTATCATATTTATATTTAGGTAAATAAATTATTAAAATGATCGAAGCAAGCCAACACCCGACTCCCTATTCAATCAAAACCATCGGTTGATTGGTATTTCATGAATGTCTTGGTATTTGACCAAAACATAATTACGATTGATATTATCGTGCGATTGAGGCCCACGTCTACAATCTACTTTATGAGGCATTCCCAATAGGAGCGAGAGAGAGGATTGCATCTTAGTAGTTGGTTTTATTGGAGTTGTATTTTGTTCGATACTTTGATGTATTAGCTTTTGATATGTGTACCGGACTTGGTTTTAGTGTGTTGATGGCTTTGTCGAAGGTGGACTGGTCATTTTCCCGAGGTTTGGGCTCTTGTATGGTTCATGAGTGTCTTTGTCTGTTAATGGTTTCACCGAAAGGGGACGAGTCTCGTGAGCTTTGCCAGATTTGGATGTGTTATATGATTTAGTGAAATATTTATATATTTATTATATAGTTATGTTTATATATTTTAATAAATAAACCATGTTGGTCAAACCGTTAAAAATGACATTTGTCCCAAATTCATTTAGATGTGTTTTATTATATATATTTGAATACTTAAATTTAACTGTAATATATTATTATGAATTGAAATTTTGACGTTTTTGCGTTTTAAGTATTATATGTACGAATATTTGTGGATAAAGTGTAAAATTTAAAAACATTAAATAAACGAAATTTGGCTCATCCGGTCCCGATTCCAGCTGGAATAGAATCCGGTGGAATCCAATCTAAAATACACAAGACCCGTCCCATTTAAAATGGTTGGAACGTGACTGAGATGACCTCAATCCCGTCTCATCCCGTCTTATGTCCATCCCTAAAAAACATACTCATCCGATGTAAAATACAAGATATTTTAAATTTTAAATTTTGATATAAGTCTATAAGCATTTAATTTATTTAGATGGTGAATCATATGAATTGTCATTTATTTAAAAGCGTGTATTACAAATTTTGTTTAATGTTAAAATATCATATATTATTAATCGGATTGAGTATAGAAAAATATTTTTTTATATTTTGTTTCTTGTAAGAGGAAGAAGAGCATAGACACTAGAGAGTAGATATACCCGGTAAGTCGATAAACGATAGACGGACTAATCACGGAACTTATTTTATCCATTTATTACACTTTTTTTCTTTTTGAAAATAGAAAACGATTAGGTTGGTTATCTCCTAGAGGTAGTCCAACCTAAAACATTCTTGCGGATAAAAACACGAAGTTCGTTACCCATTTATTACACTTGCTTACTCATTGGACAATAAATTTAAAATAAAGATAAACAATTGACCAACAATATACTTATTTATTTTATTTATTCAGTAGCACAGTAATATTGAATATTTACAATGATGGACCACATGGATTCGAAAATTTTGGTAGTGGGGTCCTACTTATATCTTTACTTATTTGATGTTTCCTCTTTACTACTCCTATTGCTTTCACAGTTTCACCATAACAATTGATTCCCCCGTGCTAACAAGTTTGTGTAAATTCCAAAGTGGTCCCCTAATTTCTCTCTTTTTACGTTTAAGGGTCCTTTTTTTTTTTTGTGTTATTATTATGCCGGCTACGTGTGAGAGACTAGCTTTTGCAAGTACAAAGTCTTTCTGATTATCAATCATGATTTACGTGTTTGCGGGGTTTGTGTTGCTTACATTCAAAACATATTTTGATTATTATCTCCCTAATTTTGCTTTTGAAATACGAAATTAGTGTTTAATTAATTCAGCATTTTTAAAATTAAAATTGAGTTTAATTAATTTTACATTTAAGATACGAAACCAAAATTTGGTTTAACTAGTTTCGTAGTTGGGGCCCGAATCCATGCTTAGAATTTTATTTAATGAACTAGTTGATTCAACACCCAAAGTGCAAAATTAAGTAATTTTACAAATAACTTACATGAATTTATCTAACATTGATAGGAGGCCTTGTAGAAGATGATACCAAAAATCGTCAAATAATTGGACAATGGCTAAGGATCCGGGTGCTTATCAACATTACCAAACTGTTACGCCGTGATATGTTGATGTCTATGAACGGGAAAAGGCTCTGGATAAGTGTCAAGTATGAGAGATTACCTAATTTTTGCTATACTTGTGGCAAAATTAGACACGTCGAAGGGGATTGCACTGATGATCATGCAAAAACTTTCAAGAATGAGTATGGAGATGATCTCAAGGTACCTACGGTACGGGCTAATAGGGCCAAAGATGAAAAGGATTGGGGGATACTAGAAGAAGATGGGAATAGAGAAGTCTAATTCGAATGGAAGGGAAAGCAGAAGTCTAGGGGATTATCTAAAGGTTGAAGTAGACCATGAGGTGGGAATAACGGTAGAGGAAGAAAGCACCATTTCTATGCAGGACTTTGCAATTGGGATTGATTCAGGGAAAATAATGGAGATTTTGGATAGGGAGAAACTGATGGAAAGAATGGAACTAAGGATGGAGTGATGACCAAACATTAGTAAAAACAGGCAAGAAGTACTCAGGGAAGTGTTGCTACCACTGTAGAAGTGGGAGGACTAGGAAACAAACGTAAAAACATAGATATGGAGAGTGAAGCAATTGAGCCAGAAGGGGCAAAGAGACTCAAGTCGGTCATTGACAATGTAGGATAGGCGGGAGAGACTAGAGGTCTCCCCAGCCGGACCAATGAATGTGTTGAGCTTCAGTTGTCGAGGATTGGGCAAAGGCTCGACAATTGCTCATCTCGCCACATTCGTGTGGGAAAAGGAGCCCGACTCGATCTTCTTGTGTGAAAATAAGAGTGATCGAGCCAAAATGGAACAAGTACGGATCAGACTCAATTATGTGAATTGCTTTGTGACGGAGAGCATTTGTACTTCTTGAAGATTATGTTTATTATGGGGGGGATAATTTGGACGTCCGAGTGCTGTCATATAATCAACACCATATTGATGCCTTCGTGGGTAGACATAGGTTTACATGCATTTACGAATGGTTAAAAGCGAGTGAAAAGGAACAAACTTTTGAGTGATGAAACGCCTATCCCAAGATGTGAGGAACCTTGGCTTGTTATGGGTGATTTGAATCATGTGCTCATGACCGAAGACAAGGTGGGATCCCAACCGCCAAGTTTTGAGCATATGATCAAGTTTTGTTCAACATTGGATGAATGCAATATGCGGGATATTGGTTTTGTTGGGGATCGGTATCCATGGGACAATGGTCAAGGAGGGATTGCGTCTATTAAAGAATGCTTGGACATGGGATTTGCGACGGAAGATTGGAGATGTCAGTTCCCCCATGCACAAGTGTATCACCTCCCCCGTTTGGTGTCAGATCACTGTCCAATCCTTCTCGTCCAGAATATAGAGGAGAAAGTGGACCTACTCCAGAGGCACCGTCCTAAGCCCTTTTGATTTTAGGCTATTTGGTTGGAGGAAGAAAATTGTAGGGTTGTTGTTGAAAATGGATGGAGAAATTCAGGCTCTTATTTTGCAGTGTCGGGCCTAATGGGTAAATTAGCAAGGTGCGGGAGAATTTATCTTATTGGAGCAGGCACCGTTTTGGACATGTTACTAGCCAACTCCGACAGGTCTGAATCGAACTGTTATCAATACAACAAGGTGGAATGACTGGGATGCTTGTTACACGTCGGAAGGAACTAGAAATGCGGGAGCACGAGTTGATGTATAGGGAGGAGATTATGTGGTTCCAGATGCAGGAGCGCGAGTAGATGAATAGAGAATATATTAACAAGGCTCTTTAACCATAAACATTTTCATCGATTGAGTGAACTTGGTCGTGCACTTAGTCGTGCCTCTTGTAAAATTTGCAACGAGTAAACGTGTTAGTGCACTTAGTCGTGTATCTTGTAAAATTTGATATGGCTTAATCTAAACTCATGTTTATTTTTCTACGTTTCTTAACCACACGTGTCATTTGAATGTGCACCATGTCAATTAGGTAATAATATTTACAGGAATATATATATATATATATATATATGGTCAGATCCGGTGAAAACCTCTCATAGAGTAAGGAGTAGGAACTCATAACATCCGTCATATCAAATACTGAACTTCCATAATGGAAGGACAATATTAAGCTTAAATAGGTGAGTTTTATTGAATTGTTTATATTTAATTCACTAGCATATAATACATCGTTAACGTAGGAAAGAATATATATTAATTTTGAGTGAACAAATCTCCAAATTAATCGTAGAAAATATAAACGGCGGGTTTTATCATCACGAACGTTAATTTATATATGGATTATCATTAAACTATAACCAACCGGTCGTTAGGTATTAACATGATGAACGTTAAATTATGGATGTGTAGAACGTTAACCTACAACATGCTGGCCGTTATATATTGACATGAAGAAAGTTAAAATTTTACATACTATGATCGGTAGGATTTAATTTAACGAACGTTAACTTAAATCAACTTTCAACATTGTTTATGGTAATAATTAATTATGAGAATATTAAATTGTCCCTAATAGAATAATGTTAAGTTTTTAATAAATTTATACGTTAAATCAATTTTCAACAACTAATATACTAATTGTTAACAAAAATGATACTATATATTAACGACTAGTATTGCCCCTAATAGAATGTAACGACCAAAACAAAATTGTCCGGTTTATTGTATTATTCTAACGCGATTTAAATCGATTCCCTCTGTTCAGTTCGCTTTACTCAGTACAACGAGTTGTTTGCTTGAGATTAATTAAATAATTAAATTATTTTTCGATTATTACACTTAACCTCCTACCCACACAAAAAAAAAAAAAACCCCTAATGAAAAGAACAATTCATTAAAGGGGGAAAAACTAATTATATCACAATTTATAAAAACATATTTGTTTTCTAGCAATACCATCTTGTAACATGGTAATCAACATGCTTATTTTGGTAACCCCATATCCGTTTTCATTTTTTTTCTCCTGCCTCTACCACCCATCCATCAACCAAAAACATTTACAGCAACAGATTTGTCCAACTTCACGACGAATTTGACAATCAACTTCACTAGATTTAAACCCAACTTAAATAAGTGAGTTTCATTGGATTGTTTATATTTAATTTACTAACATATAATACATCATTAAAATATGAAAAAATATATATTAACTTTGAGTGAAAAAATCTCTAAATTAATCATAGAAAATATAAACAGAAGGTTTTATCATCACGAACGTTAAATTATATATGGATGATCGTTAAACTATAACCAACCGGTCATTAGGTATTAGCATGATAAACGTTATATGGATGTGTAGAACGTTAACCTACAAGATGCCGGTCGTTATATATTGACATGAAGAAAGTTAAATTTTACATACTATGATCGGTAGGTTTTAATTTAACGAACGTTAAAGTTAACCATTTGACGTTCATTTCATTTGTAACTAAATTATTAACGCTCATGACTCACATGACGTATATGGTTAATCATTTACGACCGTTAATCATTTAACGTAGATGGTTAAATTACATATTAACGTTGTTATCATATTCTACTTAGGGCGGCTAAATTTTTTTAACTTTCGTTATTCATTTATAACCAGATTATTAGCGATAAATTATCACTTAACGTAGATGGTTAATTTAATGTACTAACAACGGCAATTAACAGTCGTAATTGATTTTTAACGGTCATTATTTTGCTATAAATCTCTAAATATCGTTCGTTATTGATCTAATAACTACTTTATGATCAACGATGTACCTATTTTATTATAAATATATATCCGTTCGTTATATAATGAGATTAATGATATTCTCATTCGTTGTGATTAACGATGTAACTATGTGGCTCATTAACTAGATTAATAAAGTTTCGCCGTCGGTTAAACATGTTTCAACGGAGGTTAAACAGGTTTGTCGGCGGTTAAATAAGTTTCGCCGGCGGTTAAACATGTACCTCCAATCTCCAAATAAATTTGGCAGTGATACAAAGAAGTGAAGGCGTGATTTTTAGTTTTTAGATTTGGGTACCATTGTAAAATTTGATTACTCACCAGTACACGGTCTAATTTTTCAAGGATGTTATTCGGGCCATCCGTGTTTTCCTCTAGGTAAAGATATTGCCAATAGTTTGAATGTCTTCCAAGTTGCAGGAATTCTTAAAATTCAGTAATCTGTTAAATCTATTTGAATTGGTTATTGCCCCTCCAAGTTTTTCCGAATGTTGTTGAATTTCCTTAAGATCGCCCAACAAGATACAAGGGAGGGTGGACTCTTTAATAAACGAAAAAAGTGAGTTCCATAATTGATTTTTTGAAGCCTCTTGTGGAGGGGCATAAGCGAAAATGATATTCATTTTGTTATTTGAGTTGTTACAGATAAATTCGATACAGATGAATCGATCATCTTTGTGAATGATGCATATTGTTTGATTACTTAGTTAGTAAGATTTCCATAAGAGGCATAAACCTCCAGCCCTACCAATAGGAGGGCAATATGTCATGTTGTCGAAACCTGCTGATTTCATAGGCAATCATCAGGTGGTTTTTCCGATTTGGTTTCAACAAGGGCGATAACTTTAATCTTGTGAATTTTATAGACTGTATCGAGGTTTGTCCAGAGGTTACTCCGACCTATTACTCTAATATTCCAAAAACTTACTATCACTTAAACATTGTAAGTCGAGAACTTAGGAGAGCTAAGAAGCCCGGTAGCCCTAATTCATTATGGAAACAATCAGTTAAGCATTTGAAAGTGTTAAATATAATTGTTTTGGTCAAATTAGTACAATCCATAGGGACAAGCTTAAAGGGGTAGTTTAAATAACTTTAGAATTTATTATTTGACGGCGAGTCCACTTTGAAAGTCTTATAAGGTTGTGAGCCAATTTTCAAGTTAGTCAAACCGTGGAGAACAACATATAATGCTGGATTACATCAGACCCAATGAAGGATTAATAGAAAGGAAGCACACACAAGACCGGACTGTAAGTCCCTAGACACTAAAGAAGACGTACCTTCCGTAGCAGTTTGGAGGCTAAGTACCAGAAAAAGCTTCAGATTTTAAAATTACTTACAATCACCATTCATACAGTAACCCATATTACCAAGGTCCAATATAAGATGAGTGGATAAACACATATAGCAGTTGGGGTTAAAGTAACCTAAGTCGTGCTGAAAAAAGCTCCTGTATAAGCATGAATTAGAGATTTTGAATTTATTCAATCTTATAAGCCACATGAATACACAAATTTTTTTAGTTTTATAGAAAACCCACAACAATGAGATTAAATTGAGAAACTCTACAAAGCATCTTGCGCAAATGAAAGTAGAAAGAAGTCCTTCAAATTCTTTGTTGAACTAGGTAAAGGGGAGAGGGGTGGAGGTTAGAAAATGGGTAAAAAAAACAGACCTTTCTTGAGAAGAAAATCGAGTCTGAAAATTTCTCCTGACGCAAGCCAATCTTCCGAAAAAATCAAATCTTCTCTAAAGATAGTCCCGACAGAGACTCCTTTGGAAAGAACCCCTCCTTCCATCGATTTTATACTCGTTCGACCCATCCACTCTTCGAACACACCTACGTTGGTTGAGATTTGAGGTCCAAGAGACCTCTCTTTCTTTTGCAAAAGGGGTGAGACACAATTCCGAACACTCCCAAGTCCCAAACAATCCGAGCAAGACAAACGAAGTACGAAGGCACAAAGTTGATTAACGCTTGACTCTTGATTCCAAGCAAAGCACTTGACCGGGAATCTCCATGGTTTCCAACACTAGGAAGGACCATTCCACCATTGAAGCCGAGATTTAGAGTCTTGCGTCGTTTTTGTCAAAACATTAAAATCGATCAATGTAATATGGGTAAGGAACCATAGTAGAAGAACATAGTTGTTTGTAGTCTTGGCAAGAAGAAAGCCAAAAGAATTAGTCGGCGCTTGTGGGATCCATAGCCGATTAATATTTCCGATTTTAGGAGGAAGGTTTGAGAAGGGGATACGTGAGGCGCATTCGTCTACAGGGTAAATAGATTTTGGGATTTCATTTTTTATAAAATTGGTTGCTCTTTTTAGTGTTCTTCAATTTGGTTATAAGTTGAGTTTTTGTTTTATTTTAGGTTTAACTTTACTCTTCTTCTTTCTTAATTATCGTGTTTTTTCCCAATGTGTAATCGTTTTGTCTTACATAAGTAGTTATGTCAGTATCTTGAGACTCCGAAAAAAATAGAACTTAATTTAAACTTCGTTGACTAATCTTTTTTGTTTTTACTTACTTTATGTAATATTATATTCTTTTTAACTTGACTCTTGTTTCTCCCACTCTTTCATTTCCTTGGATCTCACTCGAAGATACATTGAGACCAATTAATACTTGTCCGTATGAGTCGATCAAAGATACACAAATGAAGAGCTTGGAGCGACATCCAAATAATATTTACTTTTTAATAATTGTTGTTCAAATCACCTTACAATACCTTTTTTTTCAATTGAAGTGCTACCCTAAAATTTGTTCATTCGACCCTCCGGATTATGCAAATGTCTCTTTCTTGAGATTAATAAGAAATTCTACCCTAATACTTGTTCAATTATTCACTGATGAATAATTTTCTCATGAACCACCAAAAACATCTTCATCCATGGAGAAAGAGATATAAACATTTTTTGTCTTTTCAAAAGAACGTTGTAGGTAAATCTTATCTTATATATATTAAAGCGGACGCACTTTTTGTCATTGCCACGTGTTGCCGTCAGGATTTTCCGTCCGTAAAAACTTTTTTAATTTCAAAATTTTAATTTATTTGTTTAAAATCAGTATTTATTTTAAATCAATTGTGACCCTTTTTACGTTAGTTTTTTAATCAAGATTTTGTATCAGAAAATTAAAACAAAAAATATTTTAATTTTGAGTTTTAGTGGAGCAAATTCCGTTTCACATTGTTTAAAAGATTTTTAAACAGTCTTCTTTTAATTGCAAACATTACATTTAGAAATATTTTATTAAGTGTCGTATTATTTGTCAACCCTAAATTCCTTATATACTTGCTCCAAACAATTGGTTAATGATGTAATTTTCATTGAGTTTGTTTAGATATTCGTTGATCAAATTTTTATTCAGCTAAATTTCGTCTAATTTTTATCGCCAAATAATGTTTTAGCATAATTATTATTATTAGTCAACGAAGTACGTACATGATAATGTTTTAGCACGATTAATATATATTTCATTATTTTTATTCATAAATATATACACAATTAAAAATATCACTTATACTAGCATTTTTTTATAATTATCATGTTTTATATATTAGACAAACATATTTGTCTTTTTCTTTGTACAATATATTTGTCATTTTTCGGTAAATACACACAAGAAACGGATAATAGACTACATAATATTTGTAATTATATTTACTAAATATAAGTAAGATACTCGAATTAAATACATGAATACTATTACGCAACTAAATATTATATTTTTATAATTTGAACCTTATATTTAATATAGTATAGTATTTATTTTAAAAATAAAATTTTAAGTACAATCCCGCACAAGGTGCGGGTAATACACTAGTATATATTATAGGAGTAGCACTTCTTGCCACGTGTCACGCAGAAAAATGTTCATTGTCACGTATCATTTTAGCATTTAACCACAGCCCATCAAAAATTAATTAAGTTTATTCATTAAAAAATTATTTAACGAAATATTAAAATCAAATCTTAATTAAATTGGGCCAACCAATTGGGTCAGTTATACAACAAACATGATTAATCTTAAACGTAATTAGTTTTGATTATAGATTGTGTTATTTCTTAAATTAATTTATATATAACAATTAATTTAACACCATATACTACCAATGTAATATTTCTATTAACATATGAATTAGTATAATAAGGGGGAGAAAAATCAAAATTTGAATTATTATACAGTTAGATATTTTATTAATGTATTATATAATATTATATGTAAAGTGTACAAATATTTAATGCTTATTATCTACTCTATCTAATGGCAAAAAAATAGTTTATATATAATCCCTAGCTTAAAGAAATATAATAACAAATAATATTTTTATCAAAGTCCCGTGCAAGGCACGGGTAATACACTAGTAAAAATGTATACAAATAATGAGTATAACAAACAACTATTATTATCAATGACAAACACAATACACAAAAATAAAAACAAATCAAAGCAAATGAGTATTTCAATTGATTATATAGGTCATAGTTTTTGGACCATTTTGACAGCTAATTCAATTATATTGTTCACATTGTTGTTTATAGAACATTTGGGTCCTCTCTTGCAATCTTGATTTTGTGATCTTTCCTTGTAAGTGTAAGCTTTAGATGTTATGGGACCTATTGCCAATTCACATGGACCTAATTGTGGTCCTCTTCATCACACAGCCTATTTATGGATAAATATAGCACATGCTTTTTAAAATTTAAAATTAAGTATATATAGGCTAATAATTTATGTTTGATAAGTATTTTCATTTTGTGATTTTCAATTTAAAGTTTTGAATTCTATAAAAATGTTAAATTATTTAAGCCTATGTTTTGTCATCAAATATATTTATTACTATTCTTATTCTTAAATTGATTTCATGTTGATAGTTTATTAATTACTTAAGAAATAAATATCCTAAATTATCTCACATTAAAAATATTAAAAGTATTTATTTCATATTGATGGATATGAAAATATTTATTTCATATTTAAAAAGGAAAATAACTATATATATATATATATATTAAATATATTGATAAATATAGTTAATTATTTGATATTAAAAAATTAAAAAAAAGAGAAAATATATACTAATTAAAAGTATTGAAACACTACATAGTAATGTTTTTTTTAAAAAGATTGTAATCAGTTTTCCTCAAAAATAAATAAAATATTTATAAATAACTATTTCATATTGATAGGTTATTTTGAGTCGGATCATCTTTAAAAAAAGGGATTGTATTTCATCGAAAATAAAAATCGATCAATCAAACCACCCACCCGTACAAGTTAATGGCAATTTATAGATATACGACGCTTATACAAGATTTTAGAAAATGGAACGAGTGATAAAAGTTGTCCATCCCCTCACTCGATTATTGTCATCCTACATTACACTAGATGATTTATAACCATGAATAAAAGAAAAAACAAAAAAGAAAGAAAGAAGTTAAATGCTCACATAATCAAGAATTGTATCACATGAAAAAAGTGTTGATACGAAATGAAGGGTGGTGGTGAATTAAGCAAAAAGATAATTGAGGAAGCTTTTAGAGTGTCTCTCCTTTCGTAGAAACTCGATTCCTAGAGGATCAAACCTTTGATCACCAAACAACATTGCAGATTAAACTATATGAGTTTCTAGGTCATGGAAATTATAAAGTTTAAACATAGTTAGTCTATGTTCAATAAACCCAAATATGAGGTACTACAAATCATTCTGATCGATGAAATGAGAGGCCGAAATAAGAAAAGCGAAGGAAAAAAAACACAGTAAAAAGAACAATGATTGGGAAAATTACACATGTATACTCACAAGTCATGATGAACAATCGAGGAAACTCATATTTGAACTTGACATAAAGTGTTAGGATTTAGTATCCACGAAAAACTTATATCAACAAATGAACCGATGATACAAAATGTTTGAAATAATTGAACACTCTATATAAACTAAGTTTTGAACTAAATATTATAATAAAAATGTATTGATAAAATTTGTATTCCATAAACACTATTTGAAAATCTTACAAAATAAATATAAACATACAATATAAAATATGTGAACTACATTAACACACAAACTTAGTTGTTGGTATAAAATATTGAATTAACGTCGTAACAACAATGGCTTTTTCCAGAAAAAAAAAAAAGAAAATATTTTGTATGCACTATATATTAACTAACGGTTTATTTTTATACACGTATAATTCATCTCTTTATAATTCCGTACCGAAAAAACTTTATCACATAAACTATTTCCAAAATATTATCTCGATTTAATACAATCATAAATTATTAAAAAAATATATTTATAAATTATATTAAATAACTATAAATCACCATTAATTTTTCAATTTAAATATCCATAAGAATTTCCGAGATAACTCAAACTAGTTCAGAGCGAAATTGGGACAAATACCTCTAATCTCATCCCAACCCTATACGGAGAATGACATTTGGCCCTATCTTTTGCGATTAATCGACGATTCACTACTTACCAAACACCATTACAACAAGTGTAAAAAGACTGTATTACACATTAGTACTATACTTTATCTTTACCGCTTTTGTTTGGCATAGTCAAACACAAACTAAAATCGAAAACCTCACCTATAAAGTAAAGAAAAACTCTAGCGAATAAGATTTGGAAAAGGGTTCACACTATAAAAATATTTGAATGGACAAAAGATATGAGTAAATCACCCTTTTGATTTTCCTAAGCAAATCTTCCTCACAGAAACCCTACCAAAAAGAATGGACCCCTCTACTTGTACTCATCTGGGTATGGAGAATCTAAACGAGATCTCTTACTTTAATAATAATTCTAACAAAAAAAAAAAGAAAATAAAATCCATATATTTCGTATGGTCATATTCTAGTAATAATTATGTGATTTGGGTGTCTATTACAGAATGTGTCCCACACTATAAGAAGGGAAAGAGTCAGCATTCAGGAAACAGTCATCCATACTACACTTCTCTTGCTTCAGTTTTCTTTCTTGTTTGCTTTGTGGGGAGAAACAAGAATATGGAAACAGTGGAAGCAAAAACTCAAAAACATGAGCAACAAATGAAACAATTACAGCAGCAAGAAAGTAGGGTTCAAGAAAATAGGAGAACCCATTTTCATGTGTTGGCTGTTGATGACAGCAAGATTGATAGGAAAATCTTGGAGCAACTTCTCACTGTTTCTTCTTACCAAGGTATGCTTTTTATTTTTATTGTTTCTGAAATCGAGTCTTTTATTTAAGTCGGTGAATTATTCCTCTCGTTGTCGATTGAATGAAACCGACCCACTCTCCCTGTTGTCGATTGGGTTTCACCCAGAACATGCGTTCGTATGTACATGACGTCATAACAATGACAATATGTGCAGATTTATTAAAGATTTTGTACTAAAAATGTATTTGTTTTGGGTTTATTGTGTTTGAAATTGCAGTGACAAGTGTAGAATCTGGGGATAAGGCCTTGGAGTATTTGGGTTTGGTTGATAATCCTCTACCTGAATCTTCACAGCAAGAGGTTCTTCTTTGATCTATAATTTATTTTACTTTTTAAATTGTAATAGTAAACCTAAAAAGGGTAATAAATGTGAATGAATTTGAATAAAAATAAGTGATTCAATTGCTACAACTAAATGCAGGGACATGCAATGAGTGTGAATTTGATCATGACAGATTATTCAATGCCAGGGATGAGTGGTTATGATCTACTCAGAAGACTAAAGGTAAATAAATAGGAAGAAGATATAATAAATATTATTGTCTAAAAGAAAATCGGATCAAGAACCGAAGAATATAATAATAATAATTTTGATGAACTCTTTTGACATTAAAATATGTAATTAAAAAGCAAACAATTTGCATGAATTGATAATGATCCATGCATGCAGGGATCTTCTTGGAAAGACGTACCGGTTGTTGTTATGTCATCAGAGAATGTCCCTTCCAGAATTCACATGTAATATACTGTAAACTCGATATTTTCCGTCCATTTTCACCCGTATAAATTTTTTTTAATAACATATTTTATTATATTACAAGGTGTTTGGAAGGAGGAGCCGAAGAGTTCTTGTTAAAACCGGTTCGTTTATCCGATATGAAGAAACTTCAGCCGTATATCACGAAATCTTCGGTGCGTGATGGGATGGTGCACGAGATGACGACGAGAAGCCCTAAGAAAGGGCAGGAGAAGAACTCGATCGACGAGAATAGTAACATCAAGAACAATGTGTTAGTTGCGTGAGATTATTATTATTAAGGGTTTGGGAGATGATTATTTGATAAGATTGCATGAAGGGCCCCAAAGAGGAAACAAGTAGGCAAATGAATGGGGATCTCCTTGGGTTTCTTTGTGTCTTCCTGCTTGCTGGCAATGTAGAACCTACCAAAATTATTCATTCTTGAACAGTTTCTTCTCTTGTCTATTGTCTGTGTATTAGCAATGCAAGATGCTGTTCCTGATTAGGGCTCAATGATTCGGCCGAAACTATTTGGTATAATTGAAACGATACGAAAATTCCGAATCTTGAATGGTGAAAATAGTAGGAAAGCTACAAGGAAGTGTCATAAATTAACTTGCAAAAAAAAAAAAAAAAAACTATGATTGTGAAAGTGTGAAGCTGAAATTCCTAAAGGGTTACGCCTCGTGTGAGTTATACCGAGCTACATCCTTCCCTGTAAGCCATTGTCGTTAAAACGTGATTAGCAAATAGCGGCGTTTAAGGCATAGAATGTGCGAAAAGAATGAGATGTAGTTAATGTCTTATGGATTTAGCATTGTTTTTTTATACCTTTTTCATTACAGCTCTTCTTTGTAGGAAGTTTGCTCTGTTGTTTCTGATGTTTGTGTTGCCTGATCTTTGTTCTTGTGAATGAATTCGATTATGTCTTCCTTTGATCTGTCTCCCTCGTACTGCAACACGTTTCCAGTTGAGGTTCTGAAGTATATGGTTGGGTATCCTTGGACATTGAAGGTATCATCAGGGATATCATTTGCAGTGGCATCCTGTATTGATGTTTTTCGCGAGAATGAGAGTTTTGTAGATATCGGAAGCTATAAGTTTTTTTCATTGTGAAAATAAAATGTGTCTTACAAGCTTAGCAATGACGACGTCATGATCTTTCTCAAAGGAGATGGCAACTTCATCGAGGATTGGAGCCAACTGCTTACAGTGGCCACACCAGGGAGCATAAAATTCCAAAAGAACTGAAATGTAAAGAAAAACATTAGAATACCAAACAAGTGAAAGAAACATAACTAAGGGCTTGTTTGGTTGAACGTGAGAAATGCAATATGATAAATGGGAATTGAGAAATTATATTAAAAATGGGAGAAGTAAAAATTTTGATTTGACAAAAATGGCTCTTACCATTCTTCCCAGACTTGAAAACTATATCCTCAAGTGTGTCTGCAACAACCACCTTAACGGGTTCATTGTTAGTCTCTGGGATTGGTTCAGATTTCTTGTATGGAGAAAGCTTGCCTTCCTGCAATATGGTACTTCCATGAGACAAATAATTCTTCTTCCTTAAATATATAAAAATGTTATGCTCGCCATTTATGGAGGGTGTGGGTGTCAATGGAAACGATGCATCACCTTGAAGTCCTTTATCCATGTGGCAATTTGCTCAGGCTCCACATTTGACTTAATATATTTCTTTTGATCATCTGTCTGGATAATGATCAATGGAACTTGGTCTTCTTTGACGCCAAAAAACTGTCCAATGAGGATGAATAGACAACAACAATCAAGAAAGTGGGCATTACACATGGTAATACAGAAGAAAATAAAAATTCAATAAGCAAACTAACCTGGAAGGCACCTTGACTAGCTTCAACATCCCCAATCAAAAAGCTAATGTCCTTTCCTTTGTATTCTTCTGCAACTTCACTGTATTTCTTTTTGTATGAATCATACTCACTGCTGAAGTTCACAAAGAACATGGCCTACACAAAGCAATCTTCTATAAGAACCATATGCTGAAGTTTTTAGTGCAATGACTTAATTCATTTTAAGGAACAGGGCACTAGGGGTCAAGGTGTAGCAACTAAAAAATATCAGCTACAACCAAATTCATCATAGAAATTAAAACACACAGTTCTATCTTGCAAAAGTCTAATCTAAGCACATAGGCTCAAGGGATATAAGTGTCAGCAATAACCGATGAAGTGCAAGCATGAAGCTTCTAATCATTCCTCTTTGTTTCTTTTTTCAGAGCTTTATTTTCTCATTGGGTTTTTCTCATCCTCGACATTGATTTTGCTAAAAAATATAGGTTTGGTAGAAATATGCAGAAGCTGGAACTTTTCATCCAACCATTCCTCTATGCTTTTACTAAAAGATCATCTATGCTTTAAGCAAATTCACATCAGAAACTGAAAGTTGTAATTGGTTGCTTTCTTTGTCGTTTAGGATACTAGTGTGCTACTTTAAATTCGTTAATCCAAGATAAGGCATAAATTTAGTTTAAGAAAAATGAGACAATATTATAGAAGCATATCCTTTGGGTGGCATCATCTATTTTGTAGAATGATCCTTTGGGTTTCTTTAAGCTATCTAATGATTCTATAATATATTTTCGAAACATAAAGCATATTATGGGAATAGATCTGTTCATTCTAACAGAGCAATAGTTTTCCTTACCTTTGCACTCTTACTGTTAAAGAACTTAATGACATAATGGTGGTTGTTTGGATCCTTGTTGAAAACGGTGACAGTAGGCAAACTGGATTCTTCAATGAACTTCTCAAGTGTATCCACATGAAAATCCTGCAAGCAAATTGATCACACGTGTTATAAGCTTAGATATAACTGTCATTTAAGAGCATTATCTGATTTATTTATTTATATATTTAAGAAACAATTCCCATACATACCTTGGAATCAACAAAAAGCTCATCAAAAGGTTTGAATACCCTGACCACTGGTCCAGATACTGATGAGTCACCGCGTGGAAGATGCTTTGCATCCAGAGTATGACCAAATTCGTAGTCAGAGCGCAGCTTCTCCGACAAGGCAGTGAAGTTTGCATACTCCTCTCCAGAGAACTTGGGGAAGATTCCAACCTATAATCCCAAGAAAGATTCATTATACAGCTAAAAATCTAACTGCAAAGATTGGTAACAAAGGGGGTGAAACACTTACAATTATGACTTTGCTTTCGCCAATAAGACTGGTAGCATCTTCAGTAGATTTAATTTCAACTGATGCAGGACCACTCTGCTTCTTCAGATAAGTAACAATACCATCAGCATCTCGTGGACCTTTGTACTCCTGAATATGTTTTCCCCCATTTCTGAAAATTTTCAGTGTAGGGAAACCCTTAACATCATATGAGGAAGCGAGTCCTCTATTTGCTTCTTCATTGGCATCAACTTTAGCTAGAACAATTGGGGGATCGTGACTGGTCAATTCTGATGCTGCTTTCTCATACTACAAGTTCGATTAAAGAAGAAAAAAAAAATCAGTAAGCTTGCGAATGTGTGACAGTGATCAAAATTGACAGTGATAAATATTATAAAGCCATACCTCTGGAGTAAGTTTCTTACAGTGACCACACCTGCAATCAAATTTAAATCATGTGAATTTGCAAGATAATCCTCTTTAAATTATTCCATCCACAGAAACACATTGACCTCAAAGTCTACTTCATGGACAAAATGACATTAAGGAACTGTTTCCTCTAAAGGTTAATGAAGTCAGATTTATTACACTTAAGATCTAGTCAGAGTTTATAATGACAAAGACGCCCCTATAAAATTGCCCCAACAGCAACCTCAACTCATGCAGTCCAGAAGGATATTTGTAATTTAATGTTAAGATCAATCTGTCATCTCCAAATTTCAATTGAAAAGACTCCAAAAGAGATACACTAACTAAATCAGTAAGTCAAAGTCATTTCTTTGATGCTGATCAACGCGTTAGAAAAGCCGAAGGTGCAAACTACGGTATTGTTCCTCAAAACAAAGCAAGATTAAAAGTTACAGAAACAGCCAAACCCAAAGATAGTATCTATAATAATCACAAAATCCACTATTTTATAGCTGCAGAAAATCTAAACATCAAACTGCTCCAAATTTCAAAGTCAAACCATCAAACAACCAAATTTAAGCAGCTCAAAATTGAAAACATCAACATGTAAGCAAATGCAGGTAAACAAATCGAGATCTAGTACCAGGGAGCGTAAAACTCAACGACGATGAAATCGTGCTTGGCGATGGTGTCAGAGAAATTGGAGTGATCGAGCGTCAAAACGTACTCCTTGGATTCGGTCGCGGCGTCTTCGGATGCCGAGATCCTCCCAAGTAATAGAACAGCAAGGGAGAGAAATAAGATGGAATAAACCCTAGATGCCATTGCTAAACCCTCCTTCCTCTGGTTTCTCAGTCTCTCGAAATGGCTGAGAAATTGTAGGGTGCCTACGAAGTGCGGGCTTAATAAGAGGAGAAATGTGGAGATTTGACGAAGATGGGGAAAACATGTGTGTTAAAAGTCGCTTCAGGAAAGTGGAAGGATCGTGTGTCACGCAGAGCACTTGGAGGATGGACTTCACTCCTCTATGATAGGCTACTGACCACGTGGATATCTCTTATTGGATAAGCATCTTAAAGTAATATAAATTTATTTTTTCTTAAACTTGTGTTTTCAGCAAAATTGCAGAAATAAGTGCGTCATAGAAGGATCGTTGGTTAAAGTAAGGAGACCTACAAATATTATACTCAAAGTATTTATATTTGTTCGATGTTTTATAATCGATGAACTCGTATAAGTTACTTATTAAATTATGCAAGTAAATTATGCAATTCCGCACCTTAGATGTGGAATCTCATTAATAAATTTTAATTTTAGTATCGAGTTTCAAGTATAAAATTAACTCGAGAATAATACTGAGATTTTAAATTCAACAAACGGATGCTAGATCCTGTATAGGAAGAATGCGTATTATTAAGTTAAATACGCAAAAGTGTAAATATAAGTTTTATTGGAAGCGTAAAGATTTTAGATTATTCGAGTTAAAGATGAAAGATAAAGTGAATGAGTTAAGGTAAAAACACTCACGGATTAAAGGGTAAGCTCCGGATAAGACTCAAGTTACTAATCGAAAACTATGTCATTCCCTACAATTTGCCGTAGTCACCACACGACTGACATCATTCGCCAGAAATGGTTGCGTCGTAGTACAACTGGATAATTCTATAATTTTTATCAAAAAAACATAATCCTATAATTATTGTAAAATCATTGATAATTTTGTTCTTATTCAATAAAAATTTCCCACTCATGAATCATTCGTGCAAACCACATTCGTTGCACTTAGCATTATAGAAATGCTTGTAAAGATAATGATGACTTTATCCCAACTTTGTACATAATACACAATTAGTTTAAGAGTAATCAAGATCTAAAACCATGTGCATATATCAATTGTCAACCCTAATGTTATAGATGGTAACAGAAGCGTTCATCGGTCCAAAATCGTACCGAATCGAACCCATAGAATGTGGATCAGACTTAGTGATTACGATCCGGTATCATTTGATTTAGTTTAGATGCATATCTTAAGTAAGATCGGTGGTATAAACACAATTATTGGTTTTGCTTGTCTTCATCGAATCAAACCATTGTGTTTAATTTTGTTCTATTTTTAACTGGAAACAACCTAGTGTACGTAAAGTCGTACATTTTCTCACTAAATTTGCTCAAATCTATACAGAAAAGATCAGAGAAAGGTGAAAAGTTTCGTGAAAACGAACACAAGAATGAGAACCGTATTTTTTTTTCAAAATTTGTCTGTTTCAACATTAATATTCCATTAATTCTAATTCCAATGCTTACAAACAAAATAAATATTATATATATGATTTATTGTTTCCTATAAGATGCAAAAATATGTGAACATATTGAAGCGAGCTAGTAGTTTATTAACATTAGCTGAATTACTTTGTGTCATGTACCACGAGAGTTTAAACAGACCCTTGGGGTTTGTTTGGCTCGTCCGAGCTTATTGGAGCTGAAGCTGAAGATGAAGCTGATTGTAGCTGAAGTTGAAACTGAACAAGTAGCTGAATGAACTAGCTGATTTATTTTGATAAGCTAATTTAGCGTTTGGGAGATACGAGCTTATAGAAGCTGATATAAACGTAAAATGACGAAAAGGTACATGATTTCATTCATGAATAATTTCAATTGAATTTGAAAAAATTAAGACATAAACTATGTTTATCCCACGCTTTATTTTGTGTTAAAGAAATATATAACGAAACCCTCGTTTTGTGTTGCTGAGACATGCGCTTAAGGAGAAAGTCTTTGCAACCGAAGTGAGGGTCTCTGGTCACCTTTTCATAGGTGTGTTTCGACGCATTCGTTGTCAGCACTTGGTGATTATTAACTAATATAGTATAATATTTTGTGAACAATTTATTTTTATAATTATATTAAATTTAATAAAAAAAATTATTATTAAAATTTATTTTGTAGCAATTATTAACCCGCACACTTTCTTTTTCTTATGTGTTACAATAAATATGTAACAGTGATAATTAACTAAGTTAGTATAACATTTTGTGAAAATTTTATTTTATTTGATAAATAAATTTATAATTTAACATTTAAATGTCATAAAAAGAGACTTGCATTATTTTTTCCTAACAAAATGTATTCAATATTTAGACTCCTCTTTGCTAATGCGATGGGAAAATATTTCTGAATCTAACCACATTATTAGGTATTGGTATGATGGGTTAGTGTTGATTTTTATGGATTTCGGGATTCATAATCAAGTGTTGGTATGGTAGTGTATGAAAACGTTCATACCTGTGTAATAAACAAATTGTGAGGTTGGAGAAATAAAAATGGAGTACTCATCAGACAAATAGACAAATGATCATTGTTAACAAATTACAAGCTTGTTTTTTTTTAAAACAAAATTTGTTAGTTTATAATACAAATAAATCTACATGTATACACTACTACATAAAGTCTCTTTTGTAACGGTTCAATGTAATGGTGATATGTAATGAAACGGTTCAAATAAACGGTCAAATTTATTGAAACGGTTTTGAAAATTTTGGATTATGCAACACAAAAATGAAGCGGTTTATACTAATAAAACGGCTTCTTGTAGCGGTTTTTTAAAGATTGAAACGGTTTAGAAAAACCGATTCAAGAAAATAGAAAGCATGCCGGCCCGCTAAAATTTTTTCGCGGCGCGCCACTTTATTGGCAAAGTTGGTACCCAAAATCCCAATTTTACACATATCGTTCTAGATGAAGCCCTAACCCTGTACTCGCTACTCAATCGGAATCGACATGTCCATGCCCTCTTGTCCTATCTCTCTCTAAAGTTTTATCAATTTCTACCCCATCTTCTCAAATCTTTCACAAAATCTCTAATGACTTGATGACGGGGAGCCGGCGACTGAAGTCTCAGTGAACGACGACCGTATCCATTTATGCTCTTGTTGAAGGTCCAAGCGTATGAGCTAAATTTGGGGCTTCTAAGTCATGCAGTTTTCAACATTCCTCAAATCATAATTTGGGGCTTCTAAGTCATGTAGTTTCATCAATTTCTTCTTGTTTGTTAATCGGTGAGAAGTTCCTTCAACTTTATGCTTTTGGTTTTAGGATCTACAAAGTTTGATGTATTTGTTAATTGTTATTGATTAAAATTTTAACTATGAAACTTTTGATCATTAATGTTCACACTTAGCTATATTATACTCTCTTTTACCCTCAGATTGGTTGAATGGCTTTTACAATCACAGAGTATACTCTCTCACAACTTATTTTACTATCTGATGATTTCGTGTGTATTGATGGAACTTCAATTTTTAAAGCTAATAGAGAAAAATAAGAAGTTGCGAGAGGAAGTATGATGAATGTGAGTGATGAAAGTATGGGAGAGTTTGATATTGTGAATGAATGTGGACAATTAGGTGGAGAGTATAGCAGGATGATGACCTCTATTTATGTTGGTGAAGCCATTCAAATTCCACTTAGTTGCAGAGTTAAGTGAAATGAATATGGACAATTGGTTGGAGAGTATAGCATGATAGATGATGACCTCTGGTTATGCTAGTGAATCCAATAAAAATCAACCTGTGAATATGATGATCAAAAGCTAGTTGTAATTATTTTAGTTTGGTTCATATGTAATTTGGTTTCATTTGTAATTTTGCTGTTGTTGCACTGCTACTTAACTAATCATTGGATGATTACTAAGATCATTTGAATCGTTTGTTATGTGCATAATAAGATGAGAAGTCAAATATGCATGGGAAGATATTTTGAATTAGTGATTGTTTGGTATGTGCATATTAAGATGAGAAGTTAAATATGTATGGACAAAGATTTTGAATTTGTGATTACCTCGACTTCAGAGTTAAATATGTATGGACAAATATTTTGAATTTGTGATTAGCTCAAGTAAAATGTAGTAAATTGTTGAATGTTTGATTTTGTTTTATCTTACTATTTGCTGATTTTTTTTTGTTTAGGTTGGTTGTGTCACAAGGTTGGTGCCTCAGAAAGGGATACATCTTATAAGACATGCTATGTATCGTACAATAGAGCTCGGGGGATAGTTTGTGCTACTCGGATCTAGTCCCGTACATCATATTCAGGTGACATTCTGTATTTCTTGTTCTTCTTTAGATATTGAATACAATTACATGTTAGGGAAATTACTTTTGAAGACTTCTATATTTTTAGATCATGAAGTTCAGCGTGGTTCCTTAGGCATGCATATTCCACTTGTATCTTTATTCTTGCCAATAGTTTAGACTATTTAGTGGCACAAAAAGTGGAATATTGGGCTCTACTGTGTCATTTACTGATCCCTATCCCTGTGATTTTTGTGCCGGTGGACTTTAAGCATTGTTGAGGTAGTTGCTCATTTAGGTTGTGGCACAGCAAAATCACGATTGTTGCATTTAGTTGTGTTTGTAACATCTAATGAAATTCAAAAGGCTAACTAACAGTGGGTATTAAAGACCCTAATAGGTAGCTATTTGCAACAAGCTTTTTCCCTCTTCATTAGGCCTTGAATATGAGTGATAAATTATCACAAGCATGGAAATCTTGATGGTTTCCTTTCTGAGCTCTATTGTACGATACATAGCATGTCTTATATGAATTATTTTATTTGGTAATAAATTATTAATATTTTAATTTGTTTTGTGATGCTTCTACTTTAGAAGAATCTCTGATGATCTACTATTTCTCAATTTGCTAATTGTGTGGTTTCATTGTTGCTTATACTAATCTTTTTTGTTATTCATGTTAGTTCTTATTATGTGATTATTATTAGTTTTATGTTATTTCAATGAGCTAATAAAAATATCTATGTTGATCTTTCTTTGTAGGCAAAATTTGGGTCATCCTTGGACTCTTCTTTCTTGGTTTCTAACAGCGTCGATTACACATCAGACCGCACTTGAGCTTGCAAATTTAAGTGATAGATCACTTATTCAGCATGATGTAGAACTTGGAGATAGGGTTGCTTATCAAGATGAAGATTCATCGAACAATCTACATGATAAAGTTGATGAAGAACCTGAAACACTTGGGGAAAAAGCAAGTTTAACCCCAGGTGGTTGCATAAATATTATGTTACTGGTACAATTTATTTTAACTCTATTTTATCTAATGTATATACTTAACTTTTTTGTTTAACAGCTCCTCAAAAAAAGAAGCGTAGAACAATTTTGGCAAAGTTGCATGCTCGGACAGCTGAAGAACGTGATGTTATTATTTTCAATGATAGACAACCAGTTGGGCCTTCTAAGGAAGTTGTGAGCGACTTTAACCGTTTTCTAGGTACTGTGACCAAAGATCCTATTCTTGCCCCGCTCAACTTCATCAATTGGAAATATCTGCCCACAAAAGATAAAATTTGGGAATATGTCACGGTACGCACGAGATATAATATGTAAGTTTTATCAATCGTACTTATTTTGTGCATAGATGTATTTACAATAATTTTCCAATGAACATTTGTGCAGAAAAAATTCATAGTTCCAGAGGAAGGAAAGAAATATGTTTTACGAACAGTTAATGATGATTGGCGTTTGTATAAAACGAGGTTGAAGCATGCAACTTACGATAAATATCCAACTATGGAAGAACGGTTAGCTAATTGTCCTAAAAATATCCCAGAAAATCAACTCAAAGACCTTCTGAAATATTGGGATTCAGATTCTGTCAAGGTATGTATCTCCCTTATTATTGTAATTTATAACTCACTTCTAGTTATAATTTTATTAATTGGACAAATAAAACAGTATTTACACTTTGCATAGGAAATTAGTAAGAAAAACAAAGATATTGCAAAAAGACCACGTGATTTTCACACAATGGGTCCATGTCCATATGCATTGAAGCGTCATCAATTGGTAAGAAATTTTGTTTCGTTATATTTTTAATTTAGTTCATCAACTTAATTATATCTCATTCTAGTATTTATTATCCAGCAACAAGAGAACCCGAACAAGAAAATATCATCACAAGCAGATCTTTATATCGAGTCTAGGAAATGAGTTCCTGGACGTATATACAAAACTAATTATGAAAAGTCTCTTCAAAACATTGTAAGTTTACAAATTTTCATTCCAGATTTATTTTAGTAAATCATGTATATAGACTACTGAATTAAGATTTGGAGACCACCTCAATAAGATTTATTTAGATGTCTTTCCCCTTTTTTTTTTCCTTGTGTTTTACAGGACTATTGGCTTAATTAAGATTTGGAGGCCACCTACATTAGGACCACCCCAAAAACTCATCTTGAAAATCAAAAGTACAATGAATAAAACCTTGCACTAGAACCTGTTTGGTATCAGTCTTCATTTGTCTCCTTTCACTGAAACGTAAAATGACCCCATTTGTCATGACAGAATGTTATTCACCTTATCATGATTGGAACTAATATGCTAAGATGCAAATCAAATCTGGAGCTCTGAGGATGAAGATAAAATCCATTTTTTAAATTATCTTCCCTTTTTAACATTTTAATAAATAACTCCAAATGCATGAGATTGTAATTTCTCATTAGCAGCAAGGTTCATCATGCTGACAGAGGAGGTAACCCTTAATTGGGTTGTACTTTCATATTTGTCAAAGTGTCACCAAGCATTTATCCCAGAACTCTTACAGCTTAAGATAATTTTCCCTCTTAACTTGACCTTTCTGTAATCATCGTACATTCGTACCTTAACCCCCCTCTGCCCAGTTAAGGTTTGGATTTCTATGTGGTAAGCAGGTATTACCTGAAATGGTCTTAATAGGCTAAAGTACATATGCAATAAGGAGGAGATAAGACAAGTTCAATTGCACTAACTGAATTAAGATTTGGAGACCACCTCAATGTTTATTGTTTGTAGAAACACTTGATAATAGCAGTTCTAATTTCATCACTTCTATTAATGGAAGATGATGATATTGATGATGAAAGGGCTTTATCAATGTTTACTATTTGTATCTTTCCTGTTACAATGATTGCAACTTTAGAAGCTTTGAATTTCAACAAGTCAATGACAAATGTCATTACTGTTAAGGAATTGAGTAAAACTCAATTGAATTATGAATTTCTAAGTAGAAGATTAAATCTCTAACAGTGCATATGATTAGCTGAAATGATTTGTTGATCAAATATGTGGGTATTAGATTGCCATCACTATCGGATGGTACTGACAGTTGTCTATAAAAGGTGTGATGGCATTCATTTGCCAGTTCAATGTGCTCAATACTAAAACCTTCATTCTTTGGATTGTCCTATTCTCTATGTCAACTATATGAGATGTCATCATATGTCTTCTCCCCTAAAATATGAAGTTATATTTACAGTTTTAAAATTATTTTGTTTAGAATAAGATGAAAGAGATGCAGTCATTATCGGATGGTACCGACAAGCTTGATCCTTATTATGAAGTTATAACTAAGGAGGAACACAGCGGACGCTTGCGTTTATATGGGCGTTGTGTGACTAAAACCAATTTGAAGGAAAGAAAGGGAAAGTCACCTTTTGTACTTCCCGCAATGTACATGGACAGCATTGAAGAATATTTGGAGCAAAAGATTACATCAAAGATCTTGTCTCAATTACAAGCCATCAACTCCGGAATAAACCTTGTCGTTCCAGATTTCACAGCAACAAGTGGTAATGGTCAAGTTGGTGCATCAAATGAAGTCTCTAACTTAAATGGGAGTACTAGTTTAGATAAGGTAATTATTTTTAGATAATTCTCTCATATTAATACCAATACTCTTAAGTTTTTAGTTATATTAAAAAATTTATATTCTTATTTTTGTGTAGGATGATGAACTAGTGGTACAAAGTGATTAAGTTTGCTCTATTAACACGTACGTCCATATCTGCTCCATTTCAATTTTGAATGTGAATTGTCAGATTTGACTATGTTGATGAACTTAATAGAGATTTGTGGAGTATTGGCTTTTTTGTTGATATTTTGCAGGATGATGAACAAGTAGCTAGGAACAAACCATTTTGAATATGAATTTGGCAGGAAATATGTTTGTGAAATGGAGTTTTGGGTTTTTTGGAAATATGTCTATGGGTAGGACATGAATTACTAGTTATATGTATGTGTCCAACTTGATCATTAGCAAGCACATACACATTGCTTAGTTTTGTGTTGGTGTTTGTAAACAAGCAATTGTGCATTATTTTGGAGTTGGTATTTGACTATACTCAGTTAAGCAGGTGTTATTGTGGATGATGCTATTGTGGATGATATTTCTTATTTTAATGCAGAAAATGGTGGTTTTTTATATTACAAAACCGTTTCCTTATCGATCATATATATGTTGCCTTTAAAACCTAGAAAGCGCTTCAATAGCCGTGACATATGTTTCCTTAAAAACGTAAACAAACGCTTCAATAGCAGTGACATATTGTTGCCTTTAAAACGTAAAAAGCGCTTCAACAGTTGCGTAAATAGTTGCATTACGTAAATTGCAATTGAAGCGGTTTCTTCATCTAATGCAACACTTTTTCTTAGGTTTGAATAAACCGCTGCAATAACCTAAATAAAACGCTTCAATATGTCTAATGCAACACGAGCGGATGAAGCGGCATAAAACCATTTCATTACATCATAGGAAGCGTTTTTTAGAGTTCATGAAGCGGATTTTAACCGTTTCCGTAGGGGCTTAATGTAGTAGTGATAACTTATAAATAAATTATTAATTTTTAAGTAACAAAATTATTATTATAAATTTTAGTTCTCGGATTTATTAATTGCACATATAAATGAAAGATAGTGGTTTAAGTTTTTGGTGTACCATTCTATTAATAGTCTATTTTTATGAGCAATTAACTAATTAAGTGTAGCATTAAAGTATAATTCAAAAAAAAATCAACCCAATCTAGCAAAAAGAAAATAAAATTGTGTGTTGAAGTGTAGTTATACTTGTGTGTTGTATCGAGCCAATGAATTGGGAGAAATAAAATTGAGTACCCAATTTCATATTGGAGGGTATTGATGTCCCAATAATTTCTTCAACTAGCTTAAGCTTCCGGAAGCTTGCTTTGAATAGCTTATGAAAATCACCATTTCTTCAGCTAGCTTCAGCTACTATAATCTCCTTCATCTTCCTTCAGCTAGGGCTCCCAAACACCACCGTAAAGTGCAACAATCCACTTTTCAGCTAGAATCAGCTTCATAAGCTCTAATAAGTTTACATAAGCTTGCTCCCAAACAGACACCAATATTCCATCATTTTAGTGGACAAGGTTCACCTATAGAGTGTCTCTATCAGTGCACAGTTCTAAAGCATTGTTGTACGAACACATGTTTGTTTGTTTTTTCCTTCTTATGGGAACTTTTTTAATTCAAAATTTTTGTACAATTTTTTCAAAAAATTTGTTCGATTAATTCAAATTACTTACATTAATTATTCATACATTTGTACAAAATTTTTTTAAAAAAATTTATAAAAAAACCCAAAATAATATCAAATATCAACATTAAACCGAAAATAACACTAAATTTGAAAATTACTAGGAGGGATACAAACTATCAATGGATTTACCAAAAATAATATGTCATACTTTTTTTCCGGAAAAGTAAAACATATTATTTTTGGTAAACGCGTTGATAGTTTGTATCGTTCATAATAATTTTCAAAGTTAGTATTATTTTCGGTTCAATGTTAATTGTTGGTATTGTTTTGGGTTATTTTCCAATCTAAAATAAAGCATGAACTACTAATATAAAAATGTTTGAACTAAGAGAATATTTTATATGATAATATACAAATTTTTAAGTAATAAGTATATATTATAATAAAAATATAATAATAAAATTTGTGTCCCATAAACATTACTTGAAAAAGAAAAAAAAGAAGAGAATTGATAGTGTAAAATATGTGAACTAAATCAACAAAAAAAAACCTTGAACTTTGAGTTCATTTTATTAAAATATCATCTTAGTTCTTATTGTGTAATTTTTTGTACTAACATTTTGTTTTCGAAAAAATAAATTGAACTTTTGGTTCATATTCTATTAGTTAACGGTTCATATTTTTATCAACGTACAATTCATTTTCGAAAAAAAGATAGTGTAAATTATGTGAACTAAATCGAATGTTTAGCTTTATTTTACACTAACCGTTTTATACATTATCAGCGTACAATTCATCATTCTACACCCGTACCGAAAGAACTTATTTTACTTGAATAACTAAACTTTTTTTATAAAGGAAAGCGGATCGATGCACTAGACGACACGACATCTAATGGATCGAAAGGCCGATGAAATCAGCAGACAGACTAACCGTCACGAGGGAACCGGAACATAAGAAAAAAAGAAAAAAAAATACATTAAAAGAGAATCATGATCATAATGAGCCAATGAAGGAGCACCAAATGAAGCATCGGGCGAACAAAGCGAGGAAGAAAAATCGAGAATGAGTTTGTAGAAGTGATACGGGGTAAGTCATGAGGTTGCCCGATCTTTCGACACCAAGACTTCATATGAAAAAAAAGTTGAAAAAGATGAAAACTTGAAAGAGAAAAGATGAATGAATGATCCGATGATTGTGAAGGATCGATATGGTCGAACCCTTCCGCTATAATCTCACACAAAAGAGAAAGCGATTGTCCCTAGAGCACGAGAAGTCGCCTGAAGATGATTGAGAGCACCAACTTGTCAATCCAAGTGACACAGCTCAAAACAGTCCAAGATGCTTGGCGAACGAGAATCCACTCGCTCAGTGTTTAAATAGGATTCCACCTATTCGTTCTCGATTCCACGAGAAAGAGAGAAAGAGAGAAAATACTAAAAGTATTCTTGTGTTTAATTATGAATGAGTTGATTGAAATTCACGTCCAGCCTATGCCTTATGTAGGCTAGTAGGACGTTCAACTAGGGTTTTTACGGGTTATGGGTCAAATCTAATATCGAGTGCAAACTAGCTAATAAGATCAAATCTTTAAGAGATAAGATCAAACTAAAGGGCTGAACTAACAAACTTAAAAAGCCCAAAATAACAATTTGAAAGAAAGCTCATGATAATAAAAAGATGTCCAAATATTGGCTGAAAATAATAATCAAACTGGCCCTAATTTAGCCCTTAAATTGACCCAAAACCTCATTCCTTCCCACGCAGCCCGACACACCTCTTCCTCATACGTGTCTCTATCATCTCGGTTGACGGGATCTCGATCAAACGTCTCTCTCACGTTTCAGATGGGGCTGACGTGTACTTGATCTTGGCTGAGTGGGTCTCGGTCGTGATCTAGGTCTTCTCCTCTGGTTATTCGTCTTTTCTTACTCATGCTCCCATCTGTGTAAGGAGGTGAAGACAAGCTGCTAGATGCTCCTGCATCAAGAAGCAGAGTACAACTCTCAGGACCATCAGTGGAAACCTTATATTTGGACTCTCCTACAAATCCTTCAAATTTCGATCACCTATCTCGACTTCTTCTCATGAACAAATTCAAAACTTCTTCCGGCCGAAGCTCACAAAATCAAGACGGACTAATCTCTGATATCATGTAACACAAGTTTTTTGATTTCATGATTTCACAAATTATTTAGTTTTTGTTAGATTTTTAAAATCCTAAAATAGTCCCTGAACTAGACCGAACCTGAGAAATTAAGAAACATGATAGAAAATTAGATCTAAACTAGACCTGTTTATATCCGGGTTTAGGACGAACTCGGGCCGGACATTTTTTTAAAAAGAGCCCGTTTTGCCGGACCCGGACCGGGCCTGTATGGGGTGTCGTACCGCCAGTCCGGACAGGCCGAGCTGCCCGACGGGTTTTTTTTTTTTTTCATTTTCCCTCTCTACTTCATATGAAGATTCTGCAGATATGAATTCTATCCTTTTACTCTCTAATTTGTTTCTGAGTTAAAAACTTTCTACATCAGTTACTCATGAATCTCATGATGTCAATAGTCAAATATGAATTTAATTATTTAATTGAATCAATTTGTATACAAACTCAAAACAGAAGGTAGAAAACTAGCAGTTTGTATACAAACTCAAAGCAGAAAGTAGAAAACTAGAAATAATGAAGATGAATTTTACAAGTAGAATACTAGAAGACGGAAAGCACAAGTCGGCACAAGAGATTAGAGAAGAAGGTCGTTCGCAGTGGTTCACACAAGACGGAAAGCACAGCTCTTCGCGTCTTCGGAGTCTTTGCAGCTCGTTCGCACTCGCAGTGGTTCACTCGTTCGCATATCGCAGTTCGCAAGTCGGCACTTCACTCTCTGTTGAATCGTTCTTTAGGGGTAGAGCTTAGTGCTCTACCAAAATGTTGGAAGATGAAAAAAAATGGAAAAAAAATCTGTAATTTATAAATTGTAATCCACTACTCTTTTAGTCTGTACACATTTTTTTTACTTTCTGCCGAAAGTTTCGGGCCGGGCCTAATGCTTTGTCCGTACCCGGTCCGTCGGTCGGATTTATGTTGTTGTTCATAACTTCATACCCGTCCGTTTTTACGGACGGCTGCCGGATACGAAGAGGTATAATCTAAACTCATGTGTACAAAGGAAAGCTTTATATTTGGCTTTCCTGACCTGCAATAAGTAATGCAGAACTCATTGCCTCAGGTCAACTTCCATGTTATATAAAACACTGTCAAATCAAGCAAATACTTAATACTTCATACTCGAATGGCATGAAATGCGTAATTCAGATACTACGTAATAGTTAGCATCCTAAGTATAACAAAATCCTAAACTCTTAGATACGCCGACCTTCGCCGTTTAAAAAAAAAACCCTAAAATCTCCGGTTAGCAATTCTCCGGCAGAAGCGGGTAGTCGCCGGAGAAGCAAGCATAGCAGTACTTCGCCGAATCACTTCCCATAACCTCTTGCAACGCATCAAGAGGAAGAAAAGCAAGCGAATCCGCGCCTATAAAATCTCGTAACTCGTCGACATTCAACTCATTCGAAATCAATTGACTCGGACTCGGTGTATCAACGCCATAATAACACGAACCGATGATCGGAGGACTAGCAGTCCTCATATGAACTTCCTTAGTACCCGCTTCTCGAATCAACCTAACAATCTTAGACGACGTCGTTCCTCTCACAATCGAATCATCCACAACCACCACTCTCTTTCCCTCCAAAACCGCCCTCACCGGCGCAAGCTTAAGCTTAACGGCGAAGTCCCTAGTCTTCTGCGGCGGCTCTATGAATGTCCGCTTCGCGTAATGTGACTTAATCAAACCGAGCTCAAACGGAACTCCGGATTTCTCTGAATACCCGATTGCAGTTACTGAACCGGATTCAGGAACCGATATCACCACATCACAGTCAACTGGACTTAATGTTGCGAGAATCTCACCGAATTTGCGTCGAGATTTGTATACGGATTTTCCGAATACAATCGAATCAGGCATGGAGAAATAGATGTGCTCAAAGATGCATTGTTTTGGAGTTGGATGAGATGTTAAGTATGTTGATTGAATGCCATCTTCGTCAACAAGTATAATCTCTCCGGGATGAACTTCTATGTCAAATTTAGCTTCGATTAAGTCTAGTGCTCGAGTTTCTGAGGCGAAAACTAAAGGTTTATTAGATGCTTTAAGCGGAATTTCAGATCATATCTAAACATCTAATCGTAGGATCTACAAGCACAATTGATAGGCAACAGTTGATTGTTCATAGGAAATACTTGTTGATGCGTGAACCGGATCTGATCGGGAAGGTACGAAAGAGATGAGAGCCCCACGTGTTGCTCCTCTAGTTGGTCCACACGAGCCCGGTCAAGATCGCCTTTGGTTTCGACTGCTAGGACATAGATCGCAAAGCGTACAATCGAATTGCTTCGGATCAAGATGGTAGTCAACCCTCTTAAAAACAAAACCAAACAAAATATAACCAACTATTAGTTTCTTTTATTTTTCTTTTGCTCTCACTTTTTTTCTTTCTCGTTAGTCAACAAGTGAGGAGAACTTAATCTTCCTAATCAGGAGGAGGGAGTTACAACCCATTACAATTCTAACGTACATAATGTGTAACTCCCCTAATTAACCTCCCTAATTAATATCCACTAATTAATTATTTCACAAATAAATAATATGGATATATTAATAATATACAATATATATATATATATTAATACTCAACCATCATTCCCGTTGATCTAGTCCGTCAACTCAAAGTGTGTGACCGCATAGGACCCGTTTATAATAGTTATGGGTTTAACTTGTTTAAGCCCATTAATCGTAGTTGGCTTCTAGCAAAGCACTACGACTCCTAAAATAATCGGATTGAATTATCTCCGTTAATTGTCCTAAAGTTTAGTCATTTCACATTAAATTAAAGGACACAATTCCTTCAATCTCCCACTTGTCCTTAAACAAGTGTGCAATATAAGATACCTTTGTCTCTTAATGTCTTATTTGACGATATGGTGACATTCATATCTAATGTCAAATGTGTTTCTTGAACTCCGAGTTTGAACTGTCAATTAAACGGATGATTACAAATAATCCATCCGAGCATGGCCATGCATTTTCAGTTCTCGCTCTTCAAGTGGCCGAGACACCAATCCTGTTCAATGTATCACAGTATACACGAACCAGGAGGACTTCTCCAATCTTGTATGACTATGGCTCCCACTCAACTTTTGGCAATCCTAACTACTGCCTTTATAACTCCCTTTTACGAAAAGCGTTTAACAGTGTCAAAGAATTATCAATCATCAAGTGAGACCACAACACACTCATGTCTGAGGAATCTACTAATCATGGTTTAACTTAAAACTCTACAATCTCTTTTGGAGAGTCTTAAGGTGGGTCAGTCTTACATGTATCATCCATACATATACATGTAAATGACTAGACATCTCCATGTCCTTATAGCCCATGAAACCTGGCGCTATCAAACAACTTACAATATAGTTACTAATAAAATCATCCATGTCCATTTGATGATTTCGAACTATAGACTTTCAATAATTCAAAACTTCATTTCACTTAATGGGGTTTCATTCACCAGAACACTTAAAGTGATCCCATTTGTTAATAATGAATTATTTGGATATATTATTCAATATCGATCAAAACAATATATAAATAAGAATGAAATATCATATATCATAAAATCATCAAGTCAAACATAAAACTAGTGTCCAACACTCATAAATACACAATGTAATATAAAAGCAAACTCAAAGCCATTCTCCAATGTGCTTGAGACCCTTAGCCCTAGTGTGACTCTCATGCTTGGGCCTAGGCATAGGCTTGGTCAATGGATCTGCAATGTTGTCATCAGTATGCACCTTACACATCCTAATGTCACCCTCAGTGATGATGCGTCGAATAAGGTGATACTTCCTCATAACGTGTCTGGATTTGGAGCTCGAACTCGGTTCATTTGCCTGGGCTATGGCACCATTGTTGTCACAATAGATGTCGATAGGCACTGAAATACTAGGAACAATACCGAGTTCATCTAGGAACTTCCTCATCCAAACAGCCTCCTTTGCTGCTTCACTAGCAGCAATGTACTCAGCCTCTGTTGTAGAATCTGCTACTGTATCCTGCTTGGAGCTCTTCCAGCTCACAGCTCCTCCGTTAAGGATGAAGACATAACCCGATTGAGACTCAAAGCCATCTCGGTCAGTCTGAAAGCTTGCATCAATATAGCCTTGTACAATCAATTTTTCATCTCCCCCATATACTAAGAAATTATCCTTGGTCCTTCTCAAGTACTTTAGGATATTCTTAGTTGCACTCCAGTCTGCTTCTCCAGGACTTGATTGGTATCTGCTACACAAGCTCAAAGCATATGCAACATCAGGACGTGTACATACCATGGCATACATGATAGATCCTATAGAAGAAGCATATGGGATCTGGTTCATCTTCTCAAGCTCAGCAGGTGTTTTAGGACACTGCGTCTTGCTGAGATATACACCATGTTGCATGGGTAAAAACCCCTTCTTGGAATCCTGCATCTTGAATCTATCAAGAATCTTATCAATATAAGTTCCTTGACTCAATCCAAGAAGCCTCTTAGATCTATCTCTGTAGATCTTAATTCCAAGTATGTATTCGGCCTTTCCTAAGTCTTTCATTGAGAAACATTTCTTCAGCCATTCCTTTACGGACTCCAGCATCGGAATGTCATTCCCAATAATTAGTATGTCATCCACATACAAGACTAAGAAGGCTACATTACTCCCACTAAACTTCTTGTAAACACAAGGATCCTCTTCACATCTAATGAAATCAAACTCTTTGATCTTTTCATCAAATCGAAAGTTCCAACTCCTGGATGCTTGCTTAAGTCCATAAATGGACTTCTTAAGCTTGCATGCCTTCCCAGCATCATTTGGATCTTCAAAACCTTCAGGTTGTGTCATGTACACATCCTCTTCCAAAAAGCCATTTAGAAAAGCGGTTTTGACATCCATTTGCCATATCTCATAGTCATAATATGCGGCAATAGCTAGGATTATCCTAATGGATCTAACCATGACAACTGGTGAAAATGTCTCGTCATAGTTTATACCATGAATTTGTCTAAAACCTTTGGCAACTAGCCTTGCCTTGTAAACAGACACATTTCCATCCTTGTTAGTTTTGAGTTTGAAAATCCATTTGCTTCCTATGGGTTTTGCCCCATTTGGAAAATCTATCAAGTCCCATACTTGATTTTCAAACATCGAATCCATTTCGGACCTCAATGGCCTCAAGCCATTTCTTGGAGTCTGGACCCGTCACTGCTTGCTTATATGTAGAAGGCTCACTATGTTCTAACATAAGAACATCAAGGCTTACATTCAAGATGAAATCATCATAACGTCTTGGTTGTACCCTTGGCCTTTCCGATCTACGAGTGGGATCAACTTGTTCAACAACTGAATCCGGAACATGATCCACAACTGTTTGTAGATCCTCTTGTTCCGGCTCTTGAATGATTTGAGGCCCTAGGCCTTCAAAAGTAATCATCTCATCAACGACATCATCCATATCATCTTGTTGTTGAGTCTATTGCTCTTCATCGTCTTGAACTGTTTCAAGATGAATATTTCTCCCACTTGACTTGTTGGAAAGGAACTCCCTTTCCAAAAAGACACTATCCCTTGCAACAAACACCTTTTGCTGAGTTGGATTGTAGAAGTAATATCCAAAGCTTCCTTTTGGATACCCTATAAAAAAGCATTTATCTGATTTTGGGGCAAGCTTCTCTGTTTGTAAACGCTTTACATAAGCTTCACATCCCCATATTTTCAGAAAAGACAACTTTGGAACCTTTCCAGTCCATATCTCATATGGAGTTTTGTCTACAGTTCTTGACGGAGTCTTGTTTAATGTAAGTACAGCGGTAGTGAGGGCATATCCCCAGAAGGATACCGGAAGATCAACAAAACTCATCATTGATCGGACCATGTCTAACAAGGTCATGTTTCTCCTTTCAGACACACCATTAAGATGTGGTGTTCCTGGGGTAGACAACTGTGTTACTATCCCACAATTTTTCAAATGATGATCAAACTCGTGGTTCAAGTACTCACCACCACGATCAGATCAAAGTGCTTTTATTTTCTTGCCACTTTGAGTCTCTACTTCATTCTGGAATGCCTTGAACTTTTCAAAGGATTCCGATTTATGTGACATTAAGTAAATATATCCATATCTACTCATGTCATCAGTAAACGTAATGAAGTATCTGTAGCCACCTCTAGCTTCTGTGGTCATTGGCCCACATACATCAGTATGTATTATGCACAACAATTCAGTAGCCCTTTCATTGGTTCCTTTGAAAGGCGACCTTGTCATTTTGCCCATTAGACATGATTCACATGTATTAATGGATTCATAATCCATGTCTTTTAGAAGTCCATCTTTATGGAGCTTCTTCATGCGATTCACACTAATATGGCCCAATCGACAATGTCATAGGTAGGCCTCACTCAAACTATTTGGTTTTTGCCTTTTGTTATTTATATTATATGCATCCGATTTAAGATCCAACACAAAAAGTCCATTACTCATTGGTGCACTAGCATAGAAAATATTGTTTCTAAAAACAGACATAAATTCATCTTTAATGCTAAAATCAAATCCCTCATAATGTAATAATGCAACCGAAATAAAGTTATTGGTAATGCATGGAACAAAATAACAATTATTCAGTTCTAATACTAAACCAGAAGGTAAAGACAGACTAAAATCTCCCACGGTAAGTGCAGCAACACTTGCTCCATTTCCAACGCGTAGGTCTATCTCCCCTTTCTTCACTTGCCTTTTATTTCTTAGTTCCTGCACATAAGAAATAATGTGAGCACCACAAGCGGTATCTAATACCCAAATGGGATCATATTCTAATGTGAGAACATTTATTGTCATTATTTCAATAACATAAATACCTGAAGTGCCGGAACTCACAGTTCCATTCTTCTTGTCTTTCAGGTACTTGGGACAGTTCCTCTTCCAGTGTCCCTTGGCCTTGTCGTAAAAACAATCATGATCAGCAGCCACCTTTGACTTCTCACCACCCTTGGGTTTGACAACTTGCTTGCCTTTCCCTTGGTAATTGCTCTTACTCTTAGCCACCTTCTTAAAACCCTTCCCTTTATTGACATTCAGAACTTCCTTCTTTTTGTCATCAATAATATTGCCTTCAGCATTTTTAAGCATGTCATGGAGCTCATTCATATCATGATTCAGACCATTCATATGGTATTGCATTCTGAATGGTGCAAAACCATCATGCAAGGATCTAAGAACAATATCAGTGGCCAATTCTTGGTCATATGGGGTCCCCAGATTTTCCATCCTCTTAAAAAGCCCAGTCAAGCTAATCACATGACGACTCACTAGTCTTCCCCTCTCAAGCTTGCTATCAAGTATAGCTTTGTGAGTCTCATATCGCTCTATCCTTGCCTGATCCTGAAACAACGTTTTCAGTTCAGTTATGATAGTATAAGCATCAAAATGCTCAAACCTCTTTTGCAAATCAGGCTCCATTGCAGCAAGCATGAGGCAAGTTACAGGTAATGCCTCAGACCTCACCCGAGTTTCTGTTACCTTCTCCTCATCTGATGAGGTGTCGGTCACAGAAGGGATAGGGGTAGCTAGGACGTCCTCACGTCCCTCGGACCTGAGAATGATTCTCAGATTCCTTTCCCAATCAAGGAAGTTCGTTCCATTGAGCTTGTTTTTCTCAACAATTGAGCGCAGAGAGAATTTTAAATTATCGTTCGACATTATCTATAGAATATAAATGACATACAAATCAGTATATGTTTGAAATTGCAAATAATTATATTTAAACAATTTAAAATAAGCAAAAGCACATTTTATTCAGTTGTTGTCGTCCCTTTGAATAAAATATTCCAAGATCCCATCCCAGACAAGACTCAACGTCCTTTTGCATTGTCTTAAGTCCTATGTGTTCAGGGTAAGCAACATTACTAATTATAACTCCTTATAATTCTTGGTTGATGTCCACATCCAATGCAGAAATCATCTCATGCCTCAAGATCTAAAACTTTGCCTTTTGGTCTCTCGTTGGGTACTACCATATCAAGGTTGTATGAACCCCCGTATAGATTCACCCTCACTCAGTCCAAGATTATGGAAGAACACCCTCACTTTTGTGAAGCCCATCCAACCAAAATCCAGAACTTAATGGGTTATGATATGGAAAGGCATTGCCCCAATTTACCTTTGGAACTTAAGTCTTTTTATTTGTCTTTTATTTATAAGTGAAAAATGTCATAAATAAAAATACAATATAAAAACTTAAAATAAAGCATTCAAAACGCAATAATTGTGATCCTAGTATGGCCCCTACGATGCAAAAAATAAAGATCTAATCTTCATAATCACTTCATCTTGTATCCTTCATGGATCTCCATCCTTGACCTTCTTTTGTCTTGTACTTCTTTCTTGTATTACAATTTTGAATTACTCTAATTGCATAAATTAAATTACAACAAAACAAAACGATGCGCAGATCGTGTACAAAAAAACATAACGATACACAGATCGTATTTATGGGTCATACTAGTCACCTTATGCAAGCAATATATCATAATATAAAACAAGACATAACAATATATCTTAATTTAAAATTAAATCCTTATATGAGTATTAATCAATATTAACTAGTAAAATGTAATAATTGGATTAAATTGTATGAAAAAGATATAATATCAAATATTTAATCTTAAGTGGGATTTCTAACTTTTAGGAAACAATTAAAATAAACAATATCATAATATTATCCATCTTAATTTTATAGGCAAAATCTCAAATTACCGGCAAATATTTTATATCAAACATTTTGTGACCTAGCCAAAATTTTATGGACAAATATTTTGCGGCAGATATTTTATATCAAATATATTTTGAGATCTAGCCAAATATACATACCGGCAATCATCCACCGGTTCGGTCAATTTTGTGGCCTTTGCATCACCTAATCGGATCGAATCTGACTCGGTTCGGTGGTAATCCAATTTCATATCAATTCATACAATTTCATGTCTCAATTCATCAAAATCTCCATTTCAATTTTACATCTTTATCCATATAAAATTCACCACCAATTTAAATCAAGATCCGCATCAAATCATTGATCCTATCAATCTATGCCAAGCTGGCTCTGATACCAATTAAAGGTTTATTAGATGTTTTAAGCGGAATTTCAAGATCATATCTAAACATCTAATCGTAGGATCTACAAGCACAATTGATAGGCATTAATTAGGATCATAGGCAATACCTGTTGATGCGTGAACCGGATCTGATCGGGAAGGTACGAAAGAGATGAGAGCCCCCACGTGTTGCTCCTCTAGTTGGTCCACACGAGCCCGGTCAAGATTCGCCTTTGGTTTCGACTGCTAGGACGATAGATCGCAAAGCGTGCAATCGAATTGCCTTCGGATCAAGATGGTAGTCAACCCCTCTTAAAAAAACCAAACATAAACCAACTATTGAGTTTCTTTTATTTTTCTTTTGCTCTCCAACTTTTTTTCTTACAACCCATTACAATTCTAACGTACATAATGTGTAACTCCCCTAATTAACCTCCCTAATTAATATCCACTAATTAATTATTTCACAAATAAATAATATGGATATATTAATAATATACATATATATATATATATATTAATACTCAACCATCATTCCCGTGATCTAGTCCGTCAACTCAAAGTGTGTGACCGCATAGGACCCGTTTATAATAGTTATGGTTTTAACTTGTTTAAGCCCATTAATCGTAGTTGGCTTCTAGCAAAGCACTACGACTCCTAAAATAATCGGATTGAATTATCTCCGTTAATTGTCCTATTCCAAGTTTAGTCATTGCACATTAAATTAAAGACACACAATTCCTTCAAAAACTACAGCTCCATTGCTTCTTCTTCCCCATTACTAAAGGTCTGAATCCATGAGGATCTCGAACTGCTACTAGCTTATTATCTTCAGTCAAGAACACCAGTGAATAAGCCCCTTGGATTTTTTCACAAGCTTCAATGATTCTCAGCAGAATAGGAGTTTGATTCGAAGTTGCGATTAAGTGCAGAACTACCTTGGTATCAGAACTAGTTTAGAAAATAGAACCGTTATGTTCGAGATTTTTCCGGAGATTTGGGTAATTAACGAGATTACCGTTATGAGCGACGGCTATGGAGCCGTTATCGGCGACAAAAGGCTGGACGTTTTTCAGTGATGAAGAACCGGCGGTGGAGTAGCGGACATGGCCGATTGCGGAATTTCCAGGGAGTTTACTGAGGTTTGACTCGTTGAATACGTCAAAGGACAAGTCCAACGCCGGTGATTGACTTCAAAACGTCGTTGTTTAGGGTTACAATTCCTGCGCCTTCTTGGCCGCGGTGTTGGAGAGCGTGAAAGAGCGAGGTAACAGTTGATAGATGCATCAGGGTCGTTGTAGATTCCGACGACACCGAACTCTTCCGAGGTTTATCGGAGTCAGAATCGACGATGGAGGATTGATCGGAGGGGACGAAATCGGAGATAGAGTTTTTTGGCGCAGAGGGAACGGAAGATTGGTAAAAAGGTGGGTTTTGAGAGGGTTTTGTTAGGGATAGTGATGAGTTTGAAAGGAAAGCAGCTATGGAGGTTGGGAGAATGAGACGTGAGGTAACAAGCGGCTATGGAGGTTGAAAACGCCGCCATGGATGGAGGGTGGTTTCGGATTGCGGAAGAGTAGACGAATTTAGTTGGCTTTTATAAAAGCCGCGCCCAATTTTAGAATGTGGAGATTAAAACGCGTCATTTCGCTTACGTGAATGAAGGATATAAGCCCTGAGTGCGGCGTTTTGGCTAACCTAGAACTAAATAAGATTGAAAGTTATTGGAAAAGATAAAAAATAATAAAAAATATATATTGACCCAAGAGCTAAAATTCAAGTCTTTAGTTTTTATAAACCTAATAGGAATCCACGTCATGTGAATATAATTTAATTGAAGGAAATTTCCATGTAAAATGAAGCTTGTGTAATTGGTTAGGTAATTGTAAAATCTTATGATATATATTTAGGAAATAATATTTGGCTTGTTGAGCAACTAACAAATATACATACGTCAAGTTCGACCAAAGATTTATAACTGCAGTTTTTAAGTGTGATGACTTCCTTATTTGCTCTTTGAGGATATACCCTCACCTATATATGTACTTCTTTTTGTTTTTCGTTTGTTAATTCAAGGTGAGAGGATAAAAGCATAGGGCATGCCTTTTACTAAAAAAAAGTGTAACTATAGCATGACATATAATGGTATAAGGCATTTTTAACGACTACAATAGAACCGTGCATTCATGTCTCGTTTCCTCCGACAAGCTTTGTTTGAACCCGACACGCTTCAAGATGTCTGTAACAGTCCCGAAGATCTTGCCTTAAGAGCAATTGACCCTTTTCCGAGCACTAGATGAGCAAGAGGCCTTCTTCGATTCCCAACGCAACCCTTCGCTATAATCTTTGGTCAAACGCCCTACAAAACAGAAAAGATTTGATATACATTGAAACAGTGGCGGAGTCGGAAAAAAAACACTTATTAATTAAATTAGACATAGTTCATTACTACAAACTAGAGTATAAATTCACAAAAGAATTCATGTCAACGCCTCAACGGTAAACGGGTAAATCCATCTTCCAAGTTTTCATATTTTGAAAATGTTGCATGATGACTTTTGTTTTAATATTTCTAAATGAATTTCTCTCGATATAGCACACCATTTAATCGTTCAAAAACTCATCTCTCGTCATGTTTCACAACTCTCTCATATTTATCTTCAGTGCTGAAAATGTTCTTTTCACTGTAGTTGTTGTAACAGGTAGTGCTAAAACAAACTCAATTAGAAGATATACCAAGTGAAAATTGTGAATTCCTACGTAAACCATCTTCTCAACAATATCCTCAATATGATGTAATGTTAGAAAACATTTCATTTCTCTTCATTTTAACAATCCACAATTGCAAAGTCTACTATTGTCGTTTAAACTCCATTTGATCACATTTTGAGAAGTCGCGTGGATATATCTCTGCAAGGCGAAGTAACTTTGACTCACAAAAGCAAGGCAATGAATTCTTAGAATCAAGGCAAGCTATACGTGTGAGTAATTTTGTATTTGTCTCAATGATACGATTCTCCATCTCAACATCAAGTTTATCAAGAACATGCAGATATAGTATAAAATAAATTATATTAAAAATTAATTGTTAATATGGATCGAAATAGTAAAACACTTTAAATAAATAGTTCAACTCGAAAATATTAAAAATACCTGACAAATTATATCAACTCGAAAGAATCTTTATCAAATGAGCAATAAAAACAAACCGATAACTCTCCATCTTTTTACCTAAGCTATCGGCAAGACCTCGAGCTTGTGTGTATGTGCCATCAACATATATATTGCCACATATATATTGCCAAGCACTTGAACTATCAAGGGCCACAAATATATAAGACAAATTCTCGATGAACAACTCCAATAAAGAGCTCTACCAATTCTTTTCACCCAAGCTATCAATAGCACTTTTAGAGATAGTGAGGTGGTATCAACAACATAAACAATTCCAATAAAAAGCTCTACCAATTTCCCGTGATTTTTTTTACATATCTTACAACAATAGAAATTTTGTTATTTTATCGAGCTATCACGAGCCTCACTAATCAATAAAGTCCAAGTACCCAACAATTTATCCTGATATATGGATCGACCTCAACAATAGCCATTTGTTCTACACAACAACAAATATATGTGCTGAAGCTTATGTCCATAGACCCAACAATTTAGAAGAGATCATTCTTCAACCCATTTGAAGGAATAGTTTCAGATAAAAAGAAATATGGGCCTGGAATGCTGCAAATTAAACACGGCCCTCAGGCTCAAATGGAAATTGAAGTGCCAACAACAAGGAACGGTCATTTTCTTCAACCTTGTGAACGATCAAAGTCCAGCCACCACCTCGTATGCAACCACCATCACAAGAACCCGTTGAAACCTTGCCTCCAATCTTCTCCTTCAGTACTACCATGATATTTCCGACTGTCCGGTGGTATGGTACTAAAAAAATTGCCGGCGACCTGGGAGTACTGTTCAAATTTTGGTTCGGTCCAGGTTTTGGACCGGACCGGACCGAAACAAACAGGTTCGGTCTTCGGTCCAAAAGCGGTCCGGTCCGGTCCAGTCCAAAAGCAGTCCGGTCCGTCCAGTCCAAAAGCGGTCCGGTCTGCTCTGTTCAGGTCCGGACCAGTGAACAATCCTAGACCCGGGTGATGGAGAAACCATTAAAACTCTATGCAACATCATTCCTAGGCTTCAAGGAAGGAAAAATCTGAGCCTGAATCTTGTTAAGGGTGAAGTTAGCTATGGTACCTATGATCGTATCTTTCAGCCTACTAACCAGGTTGAAATCACTTGCATTCTTAGAGTTTTCTCAAGTGGCTTTAAATAGACCCAAACCAGTCGGGGTCAACTCGGATTTGGTCTAGTTTTCTCAAGCGATTTTTATTAGACCCAAACCGGTTCGGGTCAACTCGGGACGATGCATCATGTCTAGTTTTCTGCCTGACACTTTTAAACATTCGGGTCCTAATTTACTGCAAATTAAAAATGACCCGCAGGACTAACTATCAAACAAATAGCTGAAAACTTCACTACTGTCATCTGCTTTTGTCCCTAAATCTTATCATATTTTTGCATTGCATAAAAAAAAATGGATCAACCAAGACAACTAACACTTATGCTTATGAAACAGTTAAGCATCATCTGCATATGAATATTGGAACAACTATCTCTTAATCGATTAAAGAATAATGAAGCTTTCACTCACCCAATCCTCCGGTTACCAATTCTCCGGCAACACGGGGTAGTCTCCCCGAGAAGCAAGCATAGCAAAAAACTCGACGAACTGCTTCCCATAAGCTCACGTAATCCATCAAGAGGAAGAAACGCAAGCGAATCCGATCCAATAAACTCTCTAATCTCCTCCACAACCATCCTATTCGAAATCAACTCACTAGGACTCGGTGTATCAACGCCATAATAACACGAACCGATAATCGGAGGACTAGCAATCCTCATATGAACCTCCTTAGCACCCGCTTCCCGAATCATCCTAACAATCTTCGACGACGTTGTTCCTCTCACAATCGAATCATCCACAACCACCACTCTCTTTCCCTCCAAAACGCTCTCACCGGTGCAAGCTTAAGCTTAACTCCGAAATCCCTAATCTTCTGTGATGGTTCTATAAATGTCCTGCCACATAATGTGACCTAATCAAGCCTTGTTGGAACGGAACTCCGGATTTCTCTGCATACCCGATTGCAGCTACAACACCAGAATCAGGAACAGCTATCACTACATCACAATCAACTGGACTTACTGTAGCGAGAATTTCGCCGAATTCTCGTCTGGATTTGTAAACGGATTTTCCGAATACAACTGAATTGGGCATGGCGAAATAGATGTGTTCAAAAATGCATTGTTTTGGAGTTGGATGGGACATTAAGCAAGTGGATTGAATTCCATCTTCATCAACAAGTATAATTTCTCCAGGGTTTACTTCTCTTTCGAATGTAGCCTCGATTAAGTCAAGTGCACATGTTTCAGATGCGAAAACTATAGCTCCGTTGCTTCTTCTTCCCATTACTAATGGCCTAAATCCATGAGGATCTCTGACTGCTACTAGTTTATTATCCTCAGTCAAGAACACAAGTGAATATGCCCCCTGGATTTTTTCACATGCTTCGATGATTCTTAACAGGAAAGGCCTTCGCTTCGAAATTGCAATTAAGTGTAGAACAACTTCAGTATCAGAACTAGTATTGAAAATCGAACCGTTATCTTCGAGTTCGTGCCGGAGATTGGTGTAATTAACGAGATTACCGTTATGAGCGACCGCTACAGAGCCGAAGCGATAACCGGCGACGAAAGGCTGGACATTTTTTAAAGGCTGAGGCACCGGCGGTGGAGTAGCGGACATGGCCAATTGCGGAGTTTCCAGGGGAGTTTACGGAGGTTTGACTCGTTTGAAAACGTCGGTGACGAGTCCAACGGCCGGTGATTGACTTCAAAACGTCGTCTTTTACAGCTACGATTCCTGCGCCTTCTTGGCCACGGTGTTGGAGAGAGTGGAGAGCAAGGTAACAGAGACGAGATGCCTCAGGGGTCGTTGTAGATTCCGACGACGCCGCACTCTTCACGAGGCTTGTCGGAGTCGAAATCGTCGGAGTCGAGATCATCGGAGGTGAAGAAATCGGAGATAGGGTTTTTAGAGGAGAGGGTGAAGGAAGGTTTGGTGGAACAGTGGAGGTTTGGGTTTAGGGTTTTGGAAGGGAGAGAGAGTAGTGAAGGAATGACTTTGGGGTAAACCGAGATGATAGGAAAGTGGGGGTTTGAAGGGAGGTTAGAGATGATGCCGCCATGGATGAAAGGAGGAAGCTTTGGAAGAAAGAGCGTTACGGATTGGGGGTAAAGCGCTTATGAGTGCCGCCCTGGGTATTACAAAGCGACCTTTGTGCTCCACTCGTTTGAAATTGAATGAGTGGAGGGCCAAGTTTCTGAGCTTCCCACGAAGGAATGAAAGATTACCTCAATAAATCTAGGGCTCAATCTCATACGATTTAACTAAAAAAAATTACTTTACATTTTTTATACCATAGAATTTGATTTATAACGTACATTTTAATTTATTAAAATAATTACACAACTTTAGAAGTGATAAATGTAAGAATATTATGACTATAATATTAAATAATATAACAAAACTATAATATAGCAGCAAGCGGATTATAATTTTTCAATTTAAAATATATAGATGTATAAAAAATATTTTAAAAATAAATATTAATTAATTAAGCATAGTTATATATCAAAATTTTAAGGTAAACTTATTTTAAAAAATCAAGAATTAATCATTATAAGAAAGTAAAAAAATAATAATAATAATAGGGACCATAATTACTTTACTATCAATTAGATAAAACACTATAAGAAAAAAGAGCCCAAAAGCTCTCAGCAAAACCTAATTTTTTAGATGACCTCCCTTGGCTACCGCCGAATATAAATCTCACATTCGGTTCTTCCTGAAATGGCCGACGACGGCATTTTGAACAGAAGTTGTGAGCTACGAGGGTGGCCGACCAAGTCAATAGAGTAAATGTCCTTCTTCCACCTCAACATCCTTCGACCCCAAATCCTTGCATCCCGTTTTTTTAACAAAAGTTGTGAGTCTACAAGTGTGGCCGGTCAAGCCAATGGACCGAATGTCCTTTTTCCACCTCAACATCTTTCGACCCCAACCAGAAATTACAAAATATACAAGCTAAGGGACAAACTATTCTAGACACCAATGGTACTTGAAAGAGAACAAGCACGCTAGCAGCCATAAAATAGCGTAGAGCGGTAGAGATGATAAAATAAACACATAAGTTACCAAACATACAAGCTAAGGAAGACGGATGATTAACCCGTCCGGTTCCGAGCTTGGAAGCTCTTCACCGGAAAACAACAACCTACTGGAATTCTTCTATAGTAGTTAAATCTTGAACTCATGACTTTGAAAATCCGAGTATGTCCACAAACGACACTTGAAACTTGATGCTTAGCGTAGTTATACTTTACACCACATTTTCCAGGTGCCTCAAATCAGCTAATGTTGGTTGTTAGAAGTCACTTGGATTCTCTGGAGAATAACAAAAATAACGTCAGACTTAGCTTCAACTCTCAAGTTGATACCCAAGCTACAGTTGAACGTAAACTAGATGTCACCCATCAAGTATGTAGACAATCTTTCCGGTTCTGAGCTAGACGCTCTTCCCGGAAAAACTATATCCACGCCGGGGAGGCAAAACATTATCGGGGATTTTCAATATCTCATAAATGAAAGAAAGAAATCTTGTGAAAAGTAACAAGTAAATCATATTGTAGCTAAACCTTTGAAAAGTCAAAGTGTAGTGTTTGATTTGGAATATAATCCCCTGAAAAGTCAATGCATAGTGTTTGATATGTCTAAATCCTTCTTTCACCTCGTTTTCAAATTAGTTAAACAAAAGAGAAATATCCTCCGACATAACCTATCGGTTTTGTCTTCACAAGGTCTTAATTGCCTTTCCACACCATGTTGTTTTTAAATGAACTAAATTCATAAATAATAAAAATTTGCATACAACAAATAACAATATGAACATTAAAAGAGTTACTTTGTTTCACGTTATTTGCCCCGAGGATATGGTTTATATTTTGAGGATGTGAGCTTCGTTTGAAAGAAGAGTTGAATGTGTTCGTGAGAAGGGGTTGAGGATAGGTGATCGTTATTTAAAGGCTCAAAAGAAGAGTCAAAACCTGAGGTTTTCACTGGTGGTCCCTGGGAGTTGTACTTTGCATTGCTTCTACAAACATGTTTTTGTTGTTGCTTCCTTGCTCTACTTGACTTGTGCTTTCTTTGGTGCTTCTCGATCGGCTCGTGGTGATCGAAGTTTTCTTTGGATGTATTTTTCTTCTTTTTTTCTTTTTCTTTTGTGTATGTTTTGGGTCCCTCATGACGGTAGCCAATTTGATGATTTAATCGGTCTTTCGATCCATTAGACGATGTGTCGTATAGTGCATCAAACCGCTTTTCTTTACAAAAAAAATTAAATGAAAAAAATGTACGATAAAATAATTTATATTTAAATATGGTGGAGGTAATTAAGAAGATAATCATTAGTTAAAACATAATGTTTTTAATTTTGTACATATATATATATATATAAATATATATATGCGCGCGCATTATAATAAAGTGATTAGGAAAGTTTATGATTACTATTTTTAAGAAATAAATTCGATGCACCGAACAAAATTAGCAAATTGAGATACTAAAAAGTGGTAGATGAACTAACCATCATGCTTTAAACAAAAAAAAAGTAACAAAGGAGTGAACAAGAAACACAAGATTCTGAACCAAGAGATACCACACAAGCGAAATGAAAAAAAATGTAAAGTAGTAATCACATGAGATAGCACATCCCTCACGTTATCAAATAAAAGATTCACTACACTCTCTGATGAGTCAAACAATACATCATAGTCAGTAGAATTTCGGCGCAATAAAGTCTTCTACTCTATTCGTCTCATGGTACACATAACGAAACTAGATAAACTAGTCTTTTCAAATAAAGTCTTGGCATATGCGTATTGGACTAGCAAGATGATAGTGAGAGGGCATGTTACACTTTAAGAGGATGATGATCAACTGAGAATCCATTTTAAAATCAAACATCGGTAACCACTATCTCCCAAGCAGGCTTAAGACCATGTACTACACCCCTAAAGTTATGTCATGGGGATAATACAAATTCCTAAGTTTACACCAAATCCTTACGAAAGGTGAAAAGACTCGGCGTGATCTCCTCGGGCCTCCGGCCACCCTATCACTCGCACTCCACCAAACCCTAGCTTCTCCATGGCCGCCACCAACGCTCGCAAATATTGATAATAGCTTCTTCTGGTGTTGTCTCTCTATGTTGACAATAGTTTCTCCTAGTTTTGTCTCTAAGCCTCCACCCTCTACGCCACTAATACTCGCAATCCTTGGTCCACAAAACCCTAAATTCTTTTGGTTTTATCTCTTTGTTGACAATTTCGAGATTACTCAAGAGAAAATATTCAAAGAACTTAATATAGCTACACACAACCATTGAAATGTAGGTTTATATTTAGGTTTTGGGTGGTAAGAGAATGGAGTAGAATAGGGACCATATTAGAGATTAATTATCTCCTCTTGGGTTGTATTCTAATTTGCTGATGCATTTCAGACTTATTTGAATTTTGAATCAATCGAAGGATTTTAGCAATGTAATTTTTCTTCAAATGTTCTAACGCCTATGTACTTCTTCATCTTGAAGATCGACAATATTCATGAGCTTAAATCCCATATCAATTACAAAGCAATAGGAAATGAGAGTAAAAGTCTTGTTTGTTGACAATCTTTGGATTGTTAAGAATGTTGTTGACATTCGAAAAGTTGTCAAGAAGGATTGTTGACATCCTTTAGATTGTCAAAAAACCTTGTTGACATACAATAAGGTGTCAAAAAGACTTGTTGATAGTGCAAAAGTTATCAAGAAGGCTTGTTGAAAGTGCATAAGATGTTAAAAAGTCATGTTGACAATCCATAAGCTGTCAAAAACATTGGTGAAAGTCTAGAGTTGACAAATACCCGCGTTGACAACATTTGGGTTGTCAACAAGTGTTGACAATATTTGGGTTGTCAACAAGTGTTGACAATATTACTTGTTGACAACCTCTAGGCTGTCGACAAGTATTGAATGTCAACAAGTGTTGCCAGTAAAAAAAATCGGATTTCTTTAAAAAATTGAGTGGTTAGAAAACAAAAGTTAAAAAGTTAGTGGTTAGTTTCTTAAATAACTATTGTATATTGGTTATCCTACCTATTTCTTTATATTCATATATTATGAACAATTCTTTGTTGTTTATTTTTGAGAATATATTATAAATATATAGAAGGCTGATTTGGGTAAATGGACACCTTTTGGCTATAAGAGTATCAAATAAGCCCTTTTGTTTTGTAGAAAACAAACAACGCCCCTTATATTTATTAAAAAAATAATTGGCAAATTTTGATTTACCCAATCTACCCAATTTTAAAATACTGGAATTTGTTAGTTTGTGGGTTTCGAACCTGATAACATGATTTATCGACCTGTTTTACTCATGCATTTAGTTAGATTTCCCCTTTCCGCATTCATGTTTTGGCCTTAGTTTGTGCCATTTATGCTTGTTTAGTTCTACTTTGCAAGAATAGATGTCTACACACACTATTTGTGGCTTTGTAGGTAATTTGACACATTTTGGAGCTAAAACGACGTATTTGAGGATCAAGCCTCGAAGTGGACGCATTAGAGCAAGCTACGTGCACGGGAAAGGCGAGGAATCGAGCTAAAGACGCGAGGAATCGAGCTAAAGGCGCGAAGGAACGAAGAAGACCGCGTCTCGGACCGAGATGGACCGATCTCGGCCGAGATTTGGCCTAGCTTGGCCGAGATGGTCCGAGCTCGGCCGAGATCGAGAAATCTCAGCCGAGATTCCCGATGTTCTGACGCGTTGAAGTTTCTGTTGCTGAATCTCGGTCCCGACTGGCCCGATCTCGGCCGAGATTTCTGCCCTAGATTTCCCGTTCGGCGATTTTATTTTATTTTTGGATCGGTTTTGGCCCAGCCCGTCTTTTGTAAGATTGTTGCCTATAAAAGGGAAGCTCTAGGTTATTTCTAAGGGTCCGAATTAGTCCGATTTTAGTCTCTTTTTAGGGTTAGGTTACCCCTTAGGAGGAGCCGCCTCTCTTTCTTTCCCCTCTTCTCCACCATTGTTCTTCTTTAGTTTAGTTTCAAGAATCATACTTTTACATTCAGTTTTGTTTGGAAGATCTTGTTGGATTCAAGATTGAAGGTTTCCATTTATTCAAGTTAAGTTCTTTTTATTCCCTTTTGTTATTTCTTTATTTTGTCTTTCTTTGATATGATTGTTATTGGCTAGAACCTTGTGGTTCCAAGGTTGACAGGGATTTGTTTATGCCTTGGATTATGATGGAATGTTGTGCTTTATGTTTTGGCTTTGACTTGCTAGAAATCCTAATGGTTGGCTTGTTCTTGAATCTAGTTAGAATCCTTCTAGCTAGTAACATAAGTTGGAATTGAGACTTACCCGGTGATATTCCTTCATAGATACATGAGATACTGATCATAGGTAATAAAGGTTTATCCTTTATTGATTGAATGTGCTTAGATTCCTTTCTAAGTAGGGTAATACCTGAGACTTACCCGGTAATGGTTTACCTTTCCCTTAGTTTGTAGTCTGGTTTGTTTAGAATTTCCTACCTCTCTACCTTGAGACTTACCCGGTAATAGGTAGTTGGTTTGGAACTAGATAGTCTTGAGACTTACCCGGTAATAGACTGTCAGCCTAAAAATGTCCATCCCTGTGGCTTTTCTACCATATATCTTTATGAGTCTTCCTGAATCTATATGTATAAACAATGATCTTGATCCCTTGGAATCCATTTTCTTTCCTTTAGCTTGATTATCTTTGTTTTCTCTTTTTGTTTGTTTGTTTTGACTTTCAATCAATAGTGACAATTGATTGCGAGTCCTTTAAACCTTTCTAAAAACCCTTTTTGATTTCTTTCCTTTATCTTTTCCAACCTTCTGTCTTTAATTGAGATCTATTCTATTTAAAATCATTATTGCATATTAATCCCCTCAGTCCCTGAGATCGACCCTGAAATACTTACCTTTACTGTGATTGAGCCATACATTGTGGGTTCGTTGCTGTTTAGGAAATTATTTTCAGGTTATAAATTTAAAACTATCCCTTCCTTGTTTTACTAACTTATAGGTCTTTATCATTATTGATAAAGGTTTATAGGGGTGTAAAAACAGCGAATAAGTTGTCATAAGCTATTAGGAAGGCTTGTTGACAGTGCATAAGTTGTCATAAAACCTTGTTGCCAGTCTATTGTAAAAAAACTTGTTGATAGTTTCGAAGTTGTCAAAAAGCCATATTAACATTCTAGAAGCCTATAAAAAAGTCTTGTATATAGTCTAGAAGCCTATAAAAAGTCTTGTATACAATCTTGAAGATCATATGGACAATATTCATGAGATTAAATTCCCTATCAATTACTAAGCGACGGGAAATGAGAGTAAAAGTCTTGTTTGTTGACAATCTTTGGATTGTCAAGAAGGTTGTTGTCTTGTTGACAGTCGAAAAGTTGTCAAGAAGGATTGTTGACAGCCTTTAGAGTGTCAAAAAACCTTGTTGACATACCATAAGGTGTCAAAAAGACTTGTTGATAGTGCAAAAGTTGTCAAGAAGGCTTGTTGAAAGTGCATAAGCTGTTAAAAAGTCATTTTTACCGTCCATAAGCTGTCAAAAAAACATTGGTGATAGTCCAGAAGCTGACAAAAAGCCTTGTTAACAACATTTGGGTTGTCAACAAGTGTTGACAATATTTGGAAACTGGAAACTCAACCCAAAATTTAAAACTTTATTTGGAAAATTTCAATTAACGGTCTTCCGACAAAAGCAAAACTTGATGAAAAAAGGATTGCCGTCACAAGGCACTGTGAACTTTGCAACCATCACCTTGAGGACTTGTTACACCTGCTCTTTGAATGTCCTCGCACTAAACAAATTATCCAAAAATCGATAGAATAATTCTCACCGAACTTAACAAAATTAACCTCCAAAACAAAAAAGCTCATGTCATCTTACAAGATATCAAAAACAAAATAGGAACAAACAAATTTGTTTGTCTCTCAACTGTATGGTGGAGTATCTGGTTCTTCGGGAACAAAATTATCTTTAATAACGAACATATGGGCCCTGATAATAAAGTTATTACTTTCATTAAAAACCAAATTCAGAATTGGAAAACAAACATAAATGATAAGGGTGATTACTACATAAAACAACAACCAAAGATTTATAACTCAAACATAAGAAGAAAAAAAACGATATTAAATGGGCTAAACCAAAACCCGGCTTCTTTAAACTTAACTTTGATGGTTCAAAACTCGATTCGGGAATAACATATATTGTATATGTAATCCGGAATCGCAATGGTGATGTTATTATTATCCTCGACACAAAAAAAAACCGGTTATAAAAGTTGAAGTCTTTAGGTTACATTAGGCGATTAGACTACATATTAAAAAGATCGAAATCGAAGGTGATAACTTGTGTGTAATCAAGGCACTCCAAGGTTTGTGGAGCTGTCCGTGGGAGGTCGAAATGATTATATCCGACTCCAGACTGGGTCTTCGTTTCTTTGACAAGGTCCGTATTAGACATATTTTTAGAGAAATAAACTTTGTTACTGACCGATTGACTCATCTGGGAAACTCGACCCCCAACACCAATTTTTTTGAAGACCCCGAACTTCTTGTTATCATCCGCAGGGATGATTTAGGTTGGACTACCCCTAGGAGATAGTCTAATCTAACCGCTTTCCATTTTCAAAAAAAAAAATACTTGTTGACAACCTTTAGGCTGTCGACAAGTATTGAATGTCAACAAGTGTTGTCAGTAAAAAAAAAATTGGATTTAAAAAAAAATTAAGTGGTTAGAAAACAAAAGTTAAAAAGTTGTTGTTTAGTTTCTCAATTAACTATTGTATATTGGTTATCCTACCTATTTCTTCATATTCCTATATTATGAACAATACTTTGTTGTTTATTTTTGAGAATATATCATAAATATATAGAAGGGTGATTTGGGTAAATTGACACCTTTTGGCTATAAGAGTATCAAATAAGCCTTCTTTTTCTTTTTTTTGATAAAGGAAAGCAGTTCGAAAACACTAGACGACACGTCGTCTAGTGGATCGAAAGGCCGAAAAGATCGGCAGACGGACTAACCATCATGATGAACCAAAGTACAAGAAAAAAGAAACACACACAAATACATCAAAGAAACCCGTTAGCAAGAGATCTCCAAGGGAAAGTAGAATGACCCCATCAGCAGAAAGCGACGAGCACATCGTTTGTCTCCAAAGGAAGTACACAGGTAGAAAGCCTGGGGAACAACTGTGGACACCTCAGATTTGGACTCGCATCAGAGCCTTCAGGAGTCGATCACAAATCCACGCCCCCTTCCAAGAGAAACTACTCAAGACGCCACCAAAGAAACCGTACCAAACTAAGAAAATGACTTGAAACACGGGTCCTGACATAAAAGTGTTTATAACTTTTGATTGTAAAAGATTGAAGGTTTAAGTTGGGGAAATTTTTGTTAAGGAGCAAAAATGTTGAATTTGTAGATGAAAAAAACAACATTTTTAACTTTGGTTTTGATGATAAATGAACTTATTCTTTTTTTTATTTTATGGGATTGTTGGTTGCATGCGGTTTTGAACGGTTAATCCAATCAAAAAACAAGAAATATCTTGTTTATTATTTATAGGAAAAACACAACTAATTGTGCCTAAGGAAAAATCATTTCTTTCACTATGTCTTTTTTTTCGATTCTTTTTTTAGAAATTTCATTCTCATTGGAATCAAGCATCAGATTATTTTTTTTCATTTTTCCTTTGGAAATTTCCAACATTTTGTTTATCTTTTTAATATGTTCAAAGAGAGGAGGATTTTGTATCATTTTTGATAAATGTACGAGGGTTTTGAAATCCTTTTTGATATATTTTTTCCCCCCTTTTTTCCAATTTTTGGTGCTGGTGTATCATCCAGAAAGCAGTTGTTCCTAGGCCAAATTTTCTTTTTCCAACTGGATTTGAGTTCTCAAAAGCAAACATTCCCAGATCTAAACGTATTCACAAAGCAAAATCCATGGTAAGGGAAGTAGATCTCGGAAACCTACCATCAACACCAGGCATCAATGGAGTCAGGAGGTAGCAAAGGCAGATCTAGGTTCGAGATGGGCGGATCTGATGTTGAAAAAACAAATACCATCAACACCAGGCATCAATGGAGTCAGGAGGTAGCAAAGGCAGATCTAGGTTCGAGATGGGCGGATCTAATGTTGAAAAAACAAATTAAAACAGATATGATTGTCGGAGGTAATGAATGAAATCGACGGAAGCGGAGTTGAGTCGATTTATCCATGAAAGCCCTAAAGCTTAAAAGAAATTTGTGGATGGGAGGTTATCCTTCACAAATACCCATTGAAGAAAAGTTGTGGACTGGAGGTGATGGCCTGTAGGCCGAAAAAAGAGGTATACAGCATATGGCAGTGGCCAGATCTGGAGAAGATGGGAGCTTGGGGTTAAGTGGTGGTGGACAGATGGTGTCGGATGGCCGTTAGGCTGGTAGGGGTGGCCGGTAGGCCGAGATAGATGGCCTGTAGGCCGGGAGCGGTGACCGGAAGGCCGAGATAGATGGCCTGTAGGCCGGGAGCGGTGGCCGGAAGGCCGAGAGCTATGGCCAGTGGTGTGTTGGTAATGGGTGAGTACATCACCCACTCTCTTCTACAAGGAGAGAGAAGAAAGCTAGAGAGACGGGAGACTCTCTTACTTTAATATTGATTTGAGACAATATGACACGCATCAAATAAGCCTTTTGTTTTATAGAAAACAACAACGTCCTTATATTTATTAAAAAAAATAATTGACAAATTTCGATTTACCCAATCTACCCAATTTTAAAATACTGGAATTTGTTAATTCGTGGGTTCTAAACCCTATCAAAAAGTCTTATTGACAGTACACAAGCTATTAGGAAGGTTTGTTAACGGTGTATAAATTGTCATAAAACCTTGTTGACTGTCTATTATAAAAATCCCTGCTGATAGTTTCGAAGTTATCAAAAAACCATATTAACATTCTAGAAGCCTGTCAAAATATCTTGTTGACTACATTTGGGTTTCAAAACTTTGGACTGTCAATATTACATAAAAAGAAAAAAAAATCAGATTTTTGTAATACTAGTTGAAAAGCAGGTATATATATAGATTCAAAAATCGAGCGTCATGAAATCGAGAATCGTTTATTTTATTATAATTTAGTACAAATACATGGAGTTTTATAAAAATAAAAATAAATACATCTAAATACTTATAACATCCAAGTACTTGTACGATCATGATCATTAGTGACCCTCGGTGGCTCGGTGTGATTGTTCATCGTCTTTTGATGCCGGTATATGCGCCCTTGGCGTGATTGTTCATCATTGGTAGCGAATTGATTTCAAACGAATTCCTAATGCAGTGCTTTCTGGCGTGATTGTTCATCATTGGTTCCACCAAAAAAAAAAAACTGACGATAGCAAGGTCAATAAATTGCAAGTATTAAAACACCATTACACCACAGCTGCCTACAGAACTAAAAATCACAGTGCTATGAGAACAACTGATAGGGAAGTTGCAAACCTTCAAATGTGGAACAATTGCAAGAAACAAGACATCAATCTCTTTAGACTCTTTAGAGCAATATCGAGGTGATGTGCTCTGAAATACCAAACAAATGTGATGATGGATAATTTATGATTCAACTTATAACAAATAAATCATGCTCAAGAAAGGAATATACAACTAATAAGCCTCACAAAAGTACAAATAAATCTTAACTATTTTATATTGATTATTCTACCTAATTCTTTCTATTCCTATATTGTGAAAATACTTTGATGTTTATTTAAGAGAAGATATTACACCAATTTCTTCAAGATAGAAAGGAAAACGAAATAAATATATATTCTATGTCCTAGATGGAAATACTCATAAATCTAGGGATATCGTAATACAAATGTAGAACCAGCAATCTCATATAAACAATACAACTTTCTTTGTGGGCATTTGATTGCTGAGATCCAGACGATTTGATAAGACCGGTAATTATTGATTACCTGGATAATTCTGCCATCGTCTTTCCAGCATCATGGACATTTCTTATGTTGTGAAAAAAAAAAACGAGCTTTGTTTCACGAACACGACATGCTTTAGGATCATCCTAACAACTGTGACTGGCTCTTGTTTAACAGCACTTGAACTTCCTGAAATACATGGGATAAGTCGAGTAAAATGAGTTCAGCAGTTCAGTACTTCAATTGCCAATCTAAGGCCCGTCTGGCATTCATATCTACAAATCAGGATATCGGTATCAAGACATAGATATATGGATAAGATACTATCAGATAGATATAGACATCCATCATTCGGGATGAACATATGATGTGAGGTTTCATAAAGTTATCTCATAAATAAAATCCTTTGAAAACTAATATACTAATAACAAACAGGCACTAACAGTACAATGGCAACGAAACAATTGTATCAAGAACATATCCAAAGAATGATACAAGAAAATGCAGTTCAATAAAAATGTTTACCTGCTCATTGTTGTCAGGTAAAATATTCGAAAGTGTGGATTGCATAAGCATATAGAATACGAGACCTCAGTCACATAAAGGCTCCTTGACTAAAAGATTCATCTTAGCTTGAAGAAACTGAAGCACATCTTCTCGACCTTCTTTTATGAGCAACTGTCTCAGTCTTCCAAATGTTAAACCCGACGGTTGTATTCCTTTCTCTATCATCTCTTCTAGAAATACACATGCCTTACTAGCATCACCCTTCTCACACAGCCCATTGATGAGTACCGAGTACGTGTGCATGCTTGGAACAAATTGTTTTTGCTTCATGTACTTCCAAACCTTGAGAGCCATCTCTACTTCATGACTTTCACAAAACATCTTTATCATCATAGTATATGTATCAGCATCAAATTCACATAACTTTCTCATTCTTCGGAAAACCCTAAAAGCTTCATCGGTTTCCTTGCGAGTGATCAAACTATTCAAAATTATGTTACATGTCCTTGCATTTGGAGTAACGCCTTTAGAGTCCATTTCCTCAAGGACACGATACGCATTCTTCATCTTATTCACTTTACAAAAGGCGCCTATCAAAGCATTATACATTGCAACATCGGCTTCAATTCCATCCTTTGCCATCTCCAAGAATGTGTCGATGGCATCTTCAATCCGGTTCTCTATCCCATATGTATGAACTAAGATACTGTAAATATAAGATGTGGGTTTACACCCATTTGACTCCATGCTCTTAACAACACCAACAGCTTCATCAACTCTCCCGGATTTACAAAGAATGTCTACCATTATACTATAAGTCACAATGTCGGGATTGCAACCAGCATCAACCATTAGTTTAAAAGTTTCTCTTGCCTTTGGAAGATTTGGTGCTTTCCCCCACCCCTCAAGCAATATGCTAAAGGTTTTCAAGTCAGGAACAAATTGCTCTTTCATCTTATCAAAGATTTCTTGAGCTTTCCTCACATTCTTGGACTTGCACAGAGCACTTAGCAGTCCGTTAAATGCTGCTAGGTTTGTTGACAAACCATATTTTCCCATCACATTGAAAGTGTAGATTGCCTCGTCTATCTTTTGTGCACGAGCATACTTTCTCATCATGATGCAAAATGTTTCGATGTTTAGAAGATCTTTCTTCCTCATGGCATTAACTAGATCCCACATTATCTCATATTGTCTTATTTTGGCTAGAGAACCAATCATTGCATGGTAAGCTCTAATGCTATGGATATAATTCCTTTGCTTGCTAGCCCATTCAAAGAACCAATATGCAACCATACCAGCATTCTCATATCTCTTGAGAACTTCCTCAACTATTTCAGGGGTGACTCTCACTCCACTTTGGTCTAGCAAAGTATTGAGCCCTGACTTGGGACAAGACATCATAATTTTACTTATCCGTGCTATCGACTCAGACATCTCTGTCATTTCTTCACTTGAACTGTACTTTCTAACCATGATTTCCTGTCTTAGTAGTGCCCGTCGAAAGACACGAGCTCTCATCATGTTATTTGAACTTATTTCCTTCAAATTATCATTTGAAACTACCTGGAAATTGTAATATATGAATCAGAAAAGAATTGCTCGCAGTATAAAATTAACAGTGCCCACTTCCATGAATACTTGAGCTAAATACTGAGATGGAACAGTAGGTCCATAACTATCCTCAACAAACTTCAGAGGAATCAATTACACCTTGATGTGTATAATTCCCAAACAAACAGTCATATAACCAAGCTATCATTAATGGAGCATCAGCCCATACCAAGCAATCACTAAATTTGAAATCTTGCAGCCTCAATACCAATGGTAAAAATTTCACCCGGGCATTTCATCGAAAAGCAGAAATCCACGCCGAAAAAGACGGGATTCGAACTTCCAAATTAATCACGTCGGGTCAACATAATATCAATTCAAGCAGAAAACCCAAACCAGCACGACAGGACTGGAACTTCCAAATTAATCAATCATGTCTCAATAAGAATGGTTGGTATCAATGAATGAAACAGGCTTTTCTAGGAGGAAACGAGGAACTGCCACAATTCCATCCCAATTTTAAGTAATCAGCTTCAAGATTCAAGAATGCTTGCATATAACGTAGAGAGATATTACTGATGTGCAATTTTTTATGAAGGTAAATTTAAGCAACAAAATTGCAAAAGCTATTCTCTGAGCATATAAATTAGAAGAAAATCTCACTTTGTCTAAAAGAGGGTCAAGGGCAACAAAGGCTCAAAGTTCAGTGTTTCCAGCAGAGTATAACTATCACAATGAAGCAGAAGAGGTGTTAGATAAGCTACTTAACAGAATCTAAGAGCACTTGACGATAACAAGGATTGAAAACCAAGTCAAGCAAATCACATATGAGCATAGAAACATAATCGTAAGAGAATGAATGTTTAGCTACAAAAAAAAAAAAAAAAAAGCTAACTTTTTACTGAAGGCCTGATAAAATAGCACTCCTGTCACATACTCATAAACTCATAATCACATACTGTCATACACAATTACAAATACTCATAAATTACAGGAGACGAAACGAGACTTTTTAAACTTACCATGAATGCCTCGAAGAAGACTGAACAACTGAGCGGAGAAGTGTGAAACCGGAGAAAACGAAGCCGGAGGTGGGAAGGCAGACCGAAGACTGAGCGGAGAAAGCGAAGCCGGAGCCCGGAGGTGGGAAGACGAAGACGAACGTCAATGGAAGTTTCCTTCCTCAAGCGGCTGTTTCGCCTTGTCGGGCTTAGAAAGTGAGAAGCAGCTGAAGCGAATGTCGGAGCGTTCATCAGTCATCACATTGAACACTTGAACCTGAAGTGAACCCTAGCAAATTGATTCTTATTATTTTATTTTATTTTTGAAATAGTTTTTATTCATTAAAATATAAACATATTCCAATAAACTTAGAATAAAATCTACAAGTTATATATATCATATTATTAAAATGTGATATACTATAAGATATTAAACGAGATCAAGTTTTATTAAAATCTATATCTTAAAAACTTCTACTTATTTATTAAAGTAGATGTTATTATACCTTAAAATGATATCAACTTATATTAAACGAGATCAAGTTTTATTAATCTATATCTTATAAAGTTGTACATGTATAAGTTGTGCATTTGTTCATTTAAACGATATCAAATTATGATAAAAGATATTATCGATATTAACTTGTACATATATAAGTTATTAAGTTGTAAACAAATACATAATCATATTATAAACAAAATATATCTTAAACAATATCAACTTATGTTAAAAGATTATTATGAACATTTGTTAATTTAAACGATATCAACTTATGATAAAAGATATAATTGAGACTAACTTGTTCATGCATGAGTTATTAAGTTGTAAACAAAGACATAATCATGTTTATAAAAAACTACATCTTAAAACAACATCAACTTATAATAAAATATTATCATGAACACTTGTTCATTCAAACGAGATCAAATTATGATAAAAAAATATTATCGAGACTAACTTCTACAAGTATAAGTTATTAAGTTGTAAACAAGACTTAATCATATTTATGAAAATTTATATCTTAAAACAAGATCAATTTATATTAAAAGATTATTATGAACATTTGTTCATTTAAACGAGATCAACTTATGATAAAAGATATTATGATGACTAACTTGTACATTTATAAGTTAGGGTTGGGCATGGGACGGGACCAACGGGACGGATTAAGGTCATCCCACGTCCCATCCCAGCCATTATATATGGGACGGGACCGGGACGGGCCTTGAGTTTTTTTTACTAAAAACCATTGGGCCTTAACCCGGTTGGGACCAGGACGGGACGGGATGGAACGGGCCTGATCCGCATAATTTATATAAAATTTATTTTCGCCTTTTCATTTTAAAATTAACAATTTACGAAAGCAAACATTCATTGATATCCTTAAAACGAAAGACATCAAAATAGAATGTCGCAACAAGGTTTACAAAACATAATTAACTTGTCAAATCTAAACATCAAAAATAAAATATAAGAACAAATTTACATAATTATTGCTACTCTTCAAACAATGTCGCACCTGAGTTCAATTTTTCTTTGCCCTTTGTAAATGACTTTATATAATTGTTAATTTATAATAACAAAATTACATAATGATCACTACTCCTTAGGTTTATATATTTAATTATTTAATTTATAATTTAAATTTTAATATATGCGGAACGGGACGGGCCTTGCGGGACGAGGAAGGTAAGGCCCATATCCCGTCTCGCAATATTTTGGGTGGGACGGGACGGGATTTAAAAAAAATTTATGAAAAACCACCGGGATCGGGACGGGCCTGAGATTTGCGGGATTTGTGCCAGCCCTAATATAAGTTATTAAGTTGTAAAATACATAATCATATTTACACGTGCTTTGAAAAACCTAAAACATGAAAAAAGAACGTGCTTCAAAGTATTTTCATGCGCCTCCCTGAAACCCTTTTTTTTTCCATCTCCTTCTTCCTCGCGCCGTTGACCCAAATGAACAGATCTTTCACTTCCTGAATCTCCAACAAAGCTTCTTGTGGCTTACTAGTCCATGGTTTGAACCTTGAAGAAACCCTTTTCGATTTTTTATTTACATTTCCTTGGGATATGGTGCGAGAATCGTGTTCTTTGCTACCAATTTCCTCTCCCTTTTTATTTGGGCTAGGGTTTGTTTTCCGGATGTATGGTTCGGCTTTGAATTGTTCTAGCTACCTTTCGAACAACTTTGTGTCTTTGAACTATGGCTTCGGCTCTAATACAAACAAAGGTTGTGATTTTTCGAGATCTAAACCAGACCAAGGTCGAACAACTCAAGAATACAATAATGCAAATACCAAATCAATTCATTTGGGATCTATGTGTCGTGTAGGTCCTTTGTGCACAATGAATCTGATTTTCATATTGACTAAACTGGATCCTGAATTGCTAAGTCCTTTTATGATCATCACCACATTTCATAATTTATCGGTGTGTTATGCTCAATCATTTTAAGATCTTGTTAAATGATTTTGTTTGAAATCTTTCATAATTAGAATATCTTTCTGTAAACATGAATATGTTCTTTGAGATTGTTTGGAGATGCATAATAATTATTAATGATTTGTATTAAGTTTTTCCCATACTTCCTTAGGATCTTTTAATGGTCACGTATGAGTTGAATAATGCTAAATTGAATCATAAATTAAACGTTAATTCATTTCCCTCTAGCCCTCTTTTACTTTCATCTCACACTAGCATTCCCGAATCTAAGATCTTGTGTGTTGTTTCTTTTTAATTATGGAATTTTAAAATTTTCTTATTGCATATTTACTATTTTGGGTGTTGGTAGGAATAAATCAAGAACAAATAAAACAATGGAATCATTTGAGAGAGATGTTATTGTATGTAGTTCTCTCACAAACAATTGCGTATGACTTATTAGCCCTAACTTTTTAGTTTAGGTCAGCGTAGTGTTAGAATTCGTATATTGGTAGGCTTCCAAATAAGCATTACGTTCCCTCCTAATTGGAATGATATTGCGAAATTGATTCCTTTTCATGGAAATAATAACAAAGAAAGAACTTATGAATTCAGTAACTAATAAACTACTATTTTTTTTCCTTCATGGTATTAACAACTAAGGAAGAACTTGACCTCTCTTTTGACAAAATTTAAGCAATCGAGGGAAAAAACATAGAAAAATATGGCTAAACTATTTTCAGATTTGTGTAGGGCCTTCTAACAATATCTTGTTTTAGGGTCTTAATGAACATGAATTTGGCATGATTTATTTATGCTTATTTTTTGAACCCGTAGATAAGTACTCTTTGAGTATTTATCTAGTTTCACTTTTGTTCTTATGTTGATGTTAGTGACCGTTTTGAGTCGTTGGATCGCAGTCTTGTGCTTTTTGACAACTCCTTTTAATGGAAAATGCTTCATTGGAGTTTCGTCTTTCACTTCCCCATGAGTTTGTTTCTTGTTCTACTTGCTTCCGACGGTTACTTCGTCAGTGCTTGGCTCATTTTTCACCTGCTTCGTCTCATGGAGTTCTCCCATCTCATCCCTACTGGTTCCGTACGTTGTTGTTTCCCCATGTGTTGGTTTGGTTTAGTTTGGTCTGTTCTCTTGACAATTATCTCTGTATTCCGTCTTTTTGCGGCTTCTCGTTTCACCCTTTTTTATTTTACGGTGATCGAGTCACTCACCTTATTTCTCAAAAAAATTAATAAATATTATCAGGATACTATCGTACCAGTTTCGATCGGACTTTTATAAAATTATCGGATATTTAAGATTTCGAAACATATATCCGAATATGCACAATCTTATGTGATCACATAACGTGAATGTTTCATTAAAATTTCACTCAGATAATATATTACGAAAAATAACTCTTAAAAATAAAAATTAACAAAACAAAAAGTTATAATTTAACAATTAAAATTTACCAAGATCTACAGTATTTCTTAGGAACTTCCGCCTGCAAGTAAACTCATATTCATGAGATTTACAACATTATTTTAAAATAAACTTTTCACATGATCCAAGACATAACTTATCATAAACATGTCATAAACAAAAGATTCATATTTGTTTGTATAATGTGATATTGTCATGTACAGTTTTGTACTGCTAGCACGAAGCATCCTCCGAAAGCAACAACTGGATTTAATATATTTGATGGTACAGTATTGGCTTTACTTATTACTTGTATTAATTAATGTTATTTATGAATGTCACGTGATGCAAATTCTATGGTTAATCAAGTCTGCTTACACAGCTTAACTCCAATTTATATACATTGTTTCCAAAATAACACACAATTACCTTTTCATATGTTATATATTTACAAATACATTATTATTATTCAATGGATAAAAAGCCCGAATAAAATTTAATTTTTTTAATGTATGAAATTATAGATGTAATCTCAAATTTTCATTTTTTTTTATAGTTTTTTATCGCTTAATAAAAAACATTATATTTTTTAAAAAAAATTCTTTTGTTGGTAATACATGTAATGTTAACCATGTGAAGAATGTTTTGAAATTTTTTTTGATTGAGTGATCAAAAAAATCAAAATATATGAAATTACGGGATATATTTCCACTTGAAAAATTCAGGTAGATTACAATGTGGTAACATGTCCGTCCTGCTGCATGCTGAAGCATGTAGAGAGAAGGTTTGTTAATGGCTTATGATTTGGGTTTCAAAAATATTGAGGTCGAAGGAGATTGTCTTTCGCTTATCAACTCTGTTAAAAAGGTGTGGAAACCGCACTGGGACCTTGACTTTATTGTGTCAGATATTTCTAATATTTGTGCGGGTCTTTGTCAGGTCCGGATTAGACATGTGTTTAGAGAGATCAATCGTGTTGCAGACCTTCTAGCGACGTTGAGGCATGAAGATCAGTTGATGTCAAGTTCGTCTTTCGCTGCTGTTGACGAACTGATGCTATAGGATGTAGAATCTCGAGGAGATGATATATCCTAATTCCTTACCTTATAGTTTTTTAAAAAATAAAATTCAGGTAAATTAGTTTAAAAATAGACCCATATCTAATATCTATTATTATAAATGTTTTATGTATTTATTGATTAGTGTTGTTTTAATTTATGGTTGGTACGCGTTCTCACTTGTTACTTCTCGTCTTCTCCCTTGCGACGACAAAACGACGCACTCTACCCCTAGCCATCCGCTTGCTTCCTCCCCCACCAAACTCCCATCGCTCCTCGGTCTCGTCACCGGCGTAAGCTTTCCAGCTTCAGCCAACCATGGCTATGCGGGACCTAGTTAACGGAGGCGCTGCCTGTGCTGTTCCTGGTTCTTCGTCCACTTCCAATCCTATCGGTGCCCTCGCAAACGCGCTGATTGGTACCTCATCCAAGACTCAGGTCGGTGGTATCCTGATTTCTGTCTCTGGATTGTGTTGCGTCGTTTAATGTTTATGATTTGCTTCTCCTTGATTTCAAATAGAGTTGCTATCTGAATGAGTGTAAATCTGTGATCAGCTGTATAATTGTGATTGCCTAAGTTTTATTATGTTTCTGATCATGATAGTCTTCAAATCAGTTGTGAAACTAGGTTTTTCCCTTTCGGTTGCTTAGTTGATCCCTAATTTGATAGCAGTAACTTATAATTGAACATCAGAGGTGTTGAAGTTATTTATTTGACTGCGATCGGCTGTTTACTGATCGGGTAGACTCAATTGTCTAATTGATGGCTCTGTGTACTGGTTTTGATGCGTCTTTTGGTTTCGACCTAGATTTATGTTTGTAATCGATATGATTTTCAATGTTGATATGAAATTAGGTGTTCCCTCATGCATTTGTTCAGTTGAGCCGTTAGGTAATAACAATAACTTCTAATAGAGAGCAGAGTTCTCAAAGCTAGTTAACAAAAACTAATATGAAGAATACATCGTTGGTTCCGCCCTCCTTATGTGGATGCTTTAGAACATGGTTAAAAAACCCGTAGAGATTTCTCTAAAAGTAGTCCGGTTACTTCTTGAATCTTACATTTTGAAGCGTGGACAGACTATAGCCGGTGATAGCCATTATTATATCCTCAAATTATGTGGCAGTTGGTTGGTTTCAAGTGCATTTTGTACAAGTAGCTGTACACTTGGATCTTGAAATGGGAGACATAGTAAACATTGTTATTTAATCTTTTCTGAAATCAACAGGAGAGGCTAAATGAAATCCCTACAACTGCAACTGCGGGTTCCAGCAGTCAATTCAACTTGGATGATGGACGTTTGTCATCACTTCCAGGGTCAGAATTGGAGTATCAGCAGCACCAGAATTTGAATAACCAGGTTTATTGCTAGTTTTTGGTGAACAATTTCTGAAGTGAGTTTCATAGCTCAATTACTAATGCCATTTGTATTTTATAGCATGCATTCCTTGATCGTTTCAATGCCACTAATCAAGGTGGACTCACGGATGCTTGGAATGAAATACAAAACCCACTTGTTCAGCACCATCCATATGGTCAAGGCCAAGCAAATTTTACAGCACCCCGCAACATGTATGATCAACAACAAATGCCCCTTGAAGGTAATAACTTTACTTGTTTATGTATACTATGGGCTAGACTTAATATTTCGAAATCATCATCAAAGAAGATATATACAAATGAAGTAGTTTTTTTTATAGTAATACTCTCTGGTGTTAAATATATTAGATGACATTTGCTTTTCATGTAACTTCTGATATGAAAGTGAATAATATCCGGCAAAGTTTATTATACGCTTGTTCCAGTTTTTTTTTTTTACCTTGTAGTTGCAACTAAGTCATACAGACATGTGGCGCTGAGAGAAATTCAATTGATGTGGTTATCATCAAAATCAAGCCTACTTTATTGGTGGTTCTAGGGTTTACTCCAATTTACAACCCTTGATATTCTGGTTATTATCTGATGAGCTTACATGTACTTTTCTCCTGTAGCTTCTCTATCTACTTAAAAAAGTACTTACATGATATCTAAAAGGAATGTCTCTGTGGTTTAGATTTTGTATGAATCATTTCCAACTTGGAGTCGAATCACTTTAGTAAAAGTGCACTTTGACAATGGCTGCTGCAACTGCAACCTCAAGATTAGTTGCTTTTCCAGACTACATCAATTGGCTGTTAGCTGCTAACCTCTTTCTTAAATAAAGATTTTATTCTTGTCATACAAGGGGAATATTTGAAAGCTTGTCATCTGAATGCGTTGGTGTTTAGTAGTTTGGGAAGTTGATTTGTTTTGGGTGCAGTTTTATTGTTTATGATGTTTCTTGTTGTATCGTTTACCCCGCCACTGAGATATGTTACTTCTCGTGTCCAGGGCCACCAAGAGAAATACTGTCAAACTTTCTACATTCATTTGTGAATAGCACCCGTGGTGGCATGCCTTTTCGTCCTGCAGCTGTTCCTACACTAGGACTGACGAAGGGTGACAAACAGTGCATACGTGACCGCAGCAGTATCATGGCTCGACACTTCTTTGCTGACAAGAGTGAAGATTTCATCCATGCACAGGTAAAAGCTCCATCACGCCTACTTGATTTATCTTTATGGCATCGTGACTTCAGGAAGGCCTCCAGTGCAGATATTCTTCTCTTTTTTCTTTTTTTCTTTTTTTTTTCTTTTTTCCGAGAAAGAGGTAAGGTTGGATTGCTTAAGACATGGCCTAACCTCCTAATGTAAAACATCCTTTTGGATGAGAACTTGAAGTTCATGGTTTAAAATATTCTGACGATCAGGGGACAGCTAACCCATCTTAGCTACTCTTCAGCCACTTTGACTAAATTCCATGAACGCAGTTGCTTCATCCTTTTTTTCTTTGCCCTTGTGCATTCTTTGATAAGATTATAAATACATAGATGATACTAGTTCAAACAGTCAGTTAAGGTGTTTCCACTAGCTAAGAAGCCTATTATACTCCCCCCTCCCCCTTTTTTTTAACATCCCTTCATTTTGTTTTATCTCTTATGTTCTACATTCTTTGACATGAACGTCTGGTATTCCAGGTAGATGCCTTATTAAGTTCACTGGATATTGATAGTGATGCTCAAATGAAAATGCCCCTACCTGGGAGATTTAGAGAGATGGAGGATTACTGGAATGAGTCACAACTAGCGCTTGCTCCTGTACCTCCTGCTGCAGATGGATGGATTTCTGAGTTTGGGCAATATAGAGCCCAACTTGCTGGCCCTAATGATTGGGTCAATTCATTTGAGCAACAGCACGGACCCAATGGCTGGGCCTCTGAATTTGAACGTGTAAGCATGGAATATAAGCTATTCTATAACTTCTGATTGCTATAGTCTACATCGTTTACAACTTACAAGTAATATGAGACCTACCTGTTGGAAGAGATGTTGGCATTTCAAAGCTAAAACAAAAAGTACACACTGCATTAGCAAATATCGGGTGAATTTCTTGTATGTCTTCTTAGCTAGGGAAATTCTTCATTTTCTTCTTGTTAAGGGACATTGTTACCTTTAGCAGAAATGAGGTTTCCATTAGGGCATTGGTTTACTGTTGTTTGGACGGAGTATTACTAATCTTATCAATTTCAGGATCAAACAATGCTTACGTCAGCAAGCCAAGCACCGGGTGCACATATGTCAAACATTGCAATGATGGAGCAAAGCCGTATGCTGGCACACACGATGGCTCAAAATAATGACCCAAAATTTCAAGTTTGTATAATGCATATAATTTTGTATTCAGTTCTTATACACCATTTACTTGTTTTAATAGTTGTGGCTAATAATTATCTCCTGAAATAACAAAAAAAGTTCATAAAGATTGCTTAATGAATGTACCTAATTAGGATGTCCCCAGTTTCATGTTTTGCAAGAGTTTATCATGTATTAATCAAGAAGTACACCTTCTACACATGGTAAAAGCATCTGTCTATAGCTGGATGTGTTGCTCTGATCTCTGCTATCCTTCATCTTATGTTTCTAGTTTGATGAATCTCGTATGTCGGGTCATATATATAAGATCTAACATTTAAAGAAGGAAATTAAACTCCGGAAGTTAACTTGTTCTTTTTAACACTTCTAACTTAAACTAGCTAGCATTTGTTTAGATATATTCAGTGAGCATGATGAGCATTAGGTACTGATTTTCATCATACAAGCATAATATTGGTGTATAAATGGTCTCTTTCTAGATAAAAGTTCAAGGTGGCCTGTGTTAACCTTCCTTTTGCTGGCTTTCTGCAAGCCATCATCATTAACATGGGACAATGTTTGCAATATTAGCAATGAATTATTTGGACATGCCATAATGTACTTGGCAATATTTTTTCCTTCACAGATTAGTCAATATGGCCGTTCCGCTCATATCTTCATTTATAAATTGTCTACGCATGTGTTATTGAAGTCCTCTGTATTGATAATGACAGAACTCGAAATTTCATCAATTCCTGTCAAAGATGAGTCGTGGTGAACTTTTTGTTGAAAATAATCAGTTCAAATCCAACTCAGCATCTGCATCAGGGGATTGGGCAGCAGAATATCAAGAACAATACAATGGGGGTCTCTTGGGAGCAGATAGACAGGCAAGTGTTAGTTTTTGAGCATGAAAAACTTTCAGGGATTGATAGAGCATCATGGGAGCTCATAAACCAAATTTGTGACGTTATTTCCTTCACTTCTGTGGGAAAATAGCATTAGATTTCATCCATAAAAGAACCTTTGAATGGCGTTACACCTTTGGAAAGTTTGCGTACATGAAATATATATTTTAAAATAGTATGTTATCTTTTTAACCAACAGGCAAGCAGACTCAAGCCTCCCATGCAATGAAATCTCCTTATGTGCTTCTTATCTTCATATATGATTATCTTAGATTATGTACTCCCAAACCTTGTATGTTTGAACCCACACATAATGAAAGTAACAGTGGAGGGGCATGTTGGTGCTATTCCCATTTAGGAACCTTGTATTGAACGATGTTAGGCTGAAAGATGTCTATTGTGCATAACTAAGACATGGAGTATGTTTTATTCTATAAATTTCATTCTTTAGAGTTGACTCATAATCTGATTATATGCTGGCAGGTTGCTCAGGGTGCTGATAAATGGGCTAGTGAATTTGCCAGCACAAGCATGCAACATGGAACTCTAGATGACGAGTGGGTTGATGAATTTTCAAAGTTAAATGTTGGAGACTGGGCGGAGGAATTTGGAAATCAGATTGGTAAAAGTGCTATAGGGGAAGATTCAGCTGATGGATGGGCAAATGCGTATGAAGAGTAAGTCCAGTTCACCATTGTGAAATACTTCAATAAAGGCTATAAGGGATTTAAAACTAGCCTGCATGCTGGATCATACACTTTACCAGTTTTAAGAATGGATATTCTAAGCTTTTACTATAATCAGATACTGAGGCGTTTAACCTTTTTTTTAAGAGAGAGAAAAAAGAAATCATTGGTTGAAACCCTCACCTGTTTAAAACCAGAGGATATGTATTTCCTTTCCTGTATTTCTTTGGGGGAAAAGATGAGCTTCAATAGCCAAGCGAGTAAGTTAGGTATTGTTCACTTGAGTTTATTTGTATACTTCCTTATTTTCTTTATATTGCTAAACACGCTTTTTTTGCTTTTTAAAGATAAAAGGGAACTTTCAAAAGAAAACATCTCTGTGTAGTCAGTGTATTTCTTTTTGTATTTGACTTGAGAAACAACGAAAACTTATTGAAGCAATACATGACAATGAATAGTAATGGCCTGATCTTGATATGCTATTGCAGTTACTTAAATGATCAAGTCTCTGCTAAGGAACGTTTGAAATCCTCAAATGGGGAGTATGTCTACTCTGAAATGAATCCCTATGTTGGTCATCCTGATCCTCTAAAAGAAGGTCAGGAGCTATTTCGAAAGGGGCTTCTGAGTGAGGCAGTGCTTGCTCTGGAGGCAGAAATCTTGAAAAACCCTGGCAATGCAGAAGGTTGGAGGTTATTGGGGGTAGCACATGCAGAGAATGATGATGATCAACAGGTAACTGTACTTGGTTCTACAAATTTTAGTAAATTTTATGTAGCTATTTGATTTCATCTCCTCATGGCATAATTGTTAAATTGATTTATGGCTGAATGATACTTTAGCTAATTTCGTTTCTACATAGACTTGTGGAAAGTTAAGCTACACCAACTTACTGATTATAATGACTATAAACTATAAAGAACCGATGGATGGATGGATCATTTGTTATGACACAGACCTTTAAGGTTTTCAGCCAATCCTCTCACTTACAATAAAAAGGATATTTACTATAAGGTTTCAATGGTTCTATGTTTTCAGTTGAACTTTTCAAGGGGAAAGGTTCAAGTAAATTAGTTTCACGTGTTGAAGTTGCTGACTGATTTATGGATGTGATTTCAGGCTATTGCAGCAATGTTGAAGGCTCAACAAGTCGATCCAACAAATTTGGAGGTGCTTCTTGCTCTTGGAGTTAGTCATACAAATGGTGAGGACGTCCATAGACCGCCCATAAGAATACCTGTAGTCTGACCTGTCATCTGAATGGGGTTGCTTTCATATTGCAGAATTGGAGCAGACAGCTGCATTGAAATACTTGTACCAGTGGTTACATAATCACCCAAAATATGGGACACTTGCCCCACCTGAGGTCCCCGATTCTCTATATCACGCTGATGTAAGGGTTTATTACTCCTTATGAATTTTTTGATATTGAATCCTAGATCTGCCTCATGCATTATATGATTAGTAGTTCACATAGATTAGATTCCAGTGAAAATAATATGGATAATGATAGCAGCTTCAAGTGGTCACACGAGTGATAAATTGTTCCTTTGAAAAGCACATGATGTCGGTCGTGATCAGTATAACAAGAAATAGATAGATGATAAATAAAGGGGATAAGGAAAGACGGGGAATTTGATTCTTGAGTTGGTTATGATCAGTATGAGAAGTAGAAATGGGTAAACAAAAAAGACAATTGGAAAAGGAAAGATGAGGGATATGTATTACGAGTAAATCTTGATTAGAACTTTCGCTGCACCCTGTACTTCTCATTTTTTTTGCTATATGCAACTTCTAACACACCCTCTGCTTAACAATGTTCGTCTTCGATTTAGCTAGACCTGTACAACTCCGGGCAGACCACACAGAAAAACGGGCAGATACGAACATAGGACAAAGCCCGACCGAGCCAAAATGCCCGGCCCGGATTTAAAAAAATAAAATAATTATTAGATGTAATTATAATATTATGTATAATTATAAAATATTTAAAATAATCATTATTAATTTTAATATATATTGCATAAAATATCTTAAATATATTTTATTTTTAAACAAAATTTATATTAAAAACAATTATTAATATAATTTTAATAAAACAGGATACCTGAAGAAAGTAAGAAAGCAGAGGAATAAATAAGGATGTGGTATTAATAACAAGTGTGCAACATCCTAGAATAACAAATACTGTTAGACGAAGGGAGTATAATTTTATTTGATAGTATTGGCATTGAAAAATAATATTTGTTTTTTTTTTTTTTGTATTTCTGGTCTGTTTTGTGTGATATGCAGGTTTCTAGAATGTTTAATGAAGCTGCTCAAATGTCACCAGAGGATACAGACATCCATATTGTATTAGGAGTCCTTTACAACCTGTCAAGAGAATATGACAAAGCTGTTGAAGCATTTAAGACTGCTTTGAAACTGAAGCCCCAGGATTATTCTCTCTGGAACAAGCTTGGTGCAACGCAAGCTAACAGCATCCAGAGTGCCGATGCGATATTGGCTTATCAGCAGGTAAACTTTTCAAAAGATATTGCTGCGTTTTGTACTTATTCTTCATAGCCAATGAGTTACTGTTGATCATGTTGTTCTAGTTAAAAGTATAAGGTGTGGTTAGCAAAGCAACATGCTTGATAGTAATACTAATGAGAAAAATGAAGACTTTCGGCCATCTTATTAGGCTTTATCAATGATATCATGAGTGGCTTAACCAAAAAGTTCCGTTTGTAATATGAAGTTTGAACAAACCACATGTGTTTACTTGCAATGAATGATAAACTAGTGCATGTTCAGATTGGATTGTTAATTGAAAGTTGTTAAAAATCTGAATTGTAGTTTAAAAAAAATATTCTAATCTTTGTTTGGTTGTACAAAACTAGTTTACATGTCCACATGATATTTTGCATTAAATTTAGGGTTTTTTCAGGAAAAACTATCTTTTATAAAACATTCTTTAAAACCACCTTTTAATTTTTTTTTATAAATGTAACACCTTATTTATCATATTTTATCAAATTGAACCACCTATATTAACTTTTCGGTCAATATTCCACCATCTTGACCGGAATAACCTTATTGTACTTAATTAATTAATTTAATACAATTTTGAAATAAAATCACCCAACAATTAATTGAAGTATCTTCTAATTATATTTTATAGAAAATGCGACTGCAAGATGAAAAAACAAAAACAAAACAAAACAAAACAAAACAACAAATAGGTGGATCAATTCGACAACATATGTGATATATATATTTTTATAAGGTGGTTTCATTAAAAAAAAATTAAAAGGTGGTTTATAAAGAAATCGTAATATAGTATGTGGTTTTGTATCAATGTAAAAATGGAAGGTGGGAGGGAGGGGATAATTAAATGTGCAGCTTAATTTGTTATTAATGAAAATATGGAAGGATAATTTTCACCTATCACATTATAGGCCAATATGTGGTTTTTTATCTGTCAGTTTAAATCGCCTGTTATCTGAAATTTCCTCTGCAGGCATTAGATCTCAAGCCGAATTATGTTCGTGCATGGGCCAATATGGGAATTAGTTATGCCAATCAGGTATATATTTATGAGCTCAGTTGTGTAAAATCAATTTGTCATCTATTTCACTTATCCCATTCGCTGTACATGATGAGTTGCAGAACATCCCGTGTAGGACCATAGGTTAATTGTGATTTTCCTTTGCTTAGATAGATGAGTGTTGAGCAAGGTATTTCCCTAAACATCTATGTTCTTGAAAAATTCGAGTGACATCCTACCATCCTTTTTGGGTTATATTGTAAATTTCAACACGAAAAATATTCAGTATAATTGTATCTTTCCACTGTTCTTTTTCTATCAAGTAAAAAGCTACCGTTTTCTCAGTCACACTTTATAATTGCATTGGTTACATTAACCTGACTGGACAGTTGGACAATGTTTACAGTTTAGTTTTAACTTGGTTCTTATAGAAAGTGCTTAGTATTTTACCTTAATTTGAAAATATTTTAGTTTCAGCAGTCCTTGATATCCATGATTGATATCCTTACTGGATTAACTTGATTAACTTGTAACTGTATCATTAGTCCTTGATATCCAAGATTTTACCTTGATTTGAAAAGGTATTGTTCTTTCTTTCTTTCTGATCCCTTTTTATTTTGCAGGGATTGTACGAAGAGTCCATTCGTTATTATGTCCGAGCGCTTGCAATGAATCCAAAAGCTGATAATGCTTGGCAGTACTTGAGAATCTCCCTTAGGTATTTCACTTGAGAAATCTCTAATCTACAATGCTAATTGCTTGGCTGCTGACACAGATAACAATTTTTTGTTTCCAATTTCAGCTGTGCTTCTAGGAACGACTTACTGGAAGCCTGTGATGGCCGCAATCTCGATTTGCTTCAGAAAGAGTTTCCTCTATGATGATTATCCTCTTCTTCTCCATAACACTGGTTCCAAAGTCCTCCAAAGTCCGAGCCCAAAGCATTTGCAGTTTCACCATTTAATTCAATATCCTACCTTTTAAGTGCTTTGCTAGAACCCTAGAACGCCTTCCCGACGAGCCAATAGTCATAGCTAATACATCATCAGCAGACGAAGAACAGGGTTCAGTTTTATTGTTATTGACTTATTGGCATCAGAACTTCTAATAATGCTATCAAAAAAGGATTTACTGTATAGCTATTATTGTTTCGGTAACCTAATAATGCATTTGCAAGTTCAATCAGTAGCTTATAAACAAGATTCAGCATATTGTATATGCGACCGTTTGAGTGATTTGAAATTTGATTTTTTTTTGTATTGTTGAGATTTGTGGCTACATTACTTATCATTTAAATCAATTAGGGTCTAGGCATGTAGAATGGACTCTATTCTTAGATTTAGAACTAGCATTCTTATTATAGTTCATTTGGCGTTCGTAAGTGCTTGATTGATGGGTGTTGATAAACCTTTCGGATTGGAAAAGGTTAGGCTTCAAATTTTTTGAGGATATGATTTAGATAAGATGCTAACCAAATCGAGTTACTCAATGTTCAGGTACTTCGTTTATTATGTACTAATAAGTAGTTGAAGTACTTATAATTCGTTTATTATGTACTAATAAGTAGTTGAAGTGTCGTGCCTTATGTATTGATAACAAATAAAAATATCTATGAATGAAAAAATTAGTAACAAATTTTCAATTAGAATAAAAGTAAACAAAAAAAAAGTAAATGTAATAAGGCACAACACTTCAACTATAAAAAGAATGGGTTTCAAGTAGCTTGCATAATAAACGAATTGAAATTGCTTGCGTCATCATCTGCTTGGAAAGTTGTAATTGTAAGGGAAATTTCGGATGGTATGATTTGGAATTTTTCGGGTTTTGTCCAAGAGTTTTTTGTAGTCCTACCCTTAAACTTTACATTATTCCATATTTTGTCCAACTCGATTAAAACAACCAAACAGTCCTTATTTTTGCTTAATGAAAAAAAACTAAAAGAAAAAGAAATCAATAAAATAAATAAAAAGAAAGAAAAAAACCAAAGCGTCTTCTTCCTTGTGCTCTAGCGAAGACCAGAATGAAACCAATCTCGCTCCTCATTTTCCATTTTCGTTAATCTTCAGCGAATTACCGGCGGCGGCAGCCATAGAAGAACGGCGTCGGCGTCCGCAGAAGAACGGGTCGGCGTCCGCAGAAGATCGGCGGCGGCGTCCATAGAAGATTGGCCTCGGCGTACGCGATAGATCGGCGTCGGCGTCCGCAAAAGACTACTGGTGGCATTCCTCGTTGTTAATAGGTTGCGTCCTAGTATTCTGGTTTAGGAACTTCAAACCTAATCCCATTTCAGATTTATATTCGACCAAATTTGAATTGGAATTGAAAGATTCAATTTTTTTGTTGAAATTTGAATTCGGATTGTGTTTTTGGGTATGGAATTTAAATTGAATTTGAAAATTTCAGGTTTGTCTATCATCTTCCTATCTATTTGTCGACCATATTGTTGTTTTCTCTTTTGTCTATCATCTTGTTCTTCTTTCATACATTCATTGGAGTAATATTGACAAATCTTCCCATAAAATTAGTGATGGTGTTTTGTTGATCTTCCCATGATCGATTTAAAGATTATTCCTACTAGTCAACGAGAATTGACGCCGACACCAGTTTTTGCTCGAGACTAATGAGGAGGTGGAGTGGAGATGGGGAGGAAAGACGTAGAACGAAGACATAGAATGAGACTTGGGTTCTTTCTTTTATTTAAAATTGTTTATTTGATTTTTTTTTTTAGCTTTTCAGTTTTGTTTTTTATTTTTATTTTTATTTTCATTACTCAAAGATAAGGGTTGTTTGACTGTTTTAATGAAGTTGGGCAAAATCTGAAATAATGCAAAGCTTAAGGGTACCATCCGAACTACAAAAAATTCTTTGGTAAAATTCGGAAAACCCCAAACCACAGGTACCATCCGAAATTTCCCTAATTGTAATTTGTAAACATCCCAACTGACATATAAAAAAGCAAAATCAAATTCTCTCCACATTTTCGAGCTTCTTGCTCAAACCATCTCAAAATTTTCTTCTTCAGCTTTGAACCAATGGGTTTCGTTTCAACAAAAAACACCTCCTTCTTTCTAAATACATCTTCTAAAGTTGGATTTGTGGTCTTATTCACTTCGATTAAGCTTCAGATCCGCCACTTAATCAGTCTCAGATGAGGAATCTAGAGGGTTGAGCTTTCAGATCTACCACTTCCATGGCAATTTCTTGGAATATCAGATATGAATGACCTCGTTTTCTCAAGCAGGTACAATTCTATTATGTTTTATCTGTATTTTTTGGTTCAAACATCAGATATGCCCATTGATGTTATATCCAGGTCTGAAACTTTAGCACATGCAGTTGATGAGTTTGGATAACATTTGCTTGCCTCGTCTTCAGATGACTGACCTCGTTTTCTCAAGTAGGTTTAATTCTATTATGTGTTTGTCTGTAATTAGACAAGTTCACCCTAAAATGTTTCTCTCCAGTTATGTGTTTCAGATTTTAAAAATGGTGTTCAGAAAATTGAAATTAGTACTGAACTTACGCTATATCTCTGTTTGTGGCAGCTAATGGAAATTTCAAAACCATCCAAATACAAAATGCATCCATTCATTGCCTATGTATTTTCTGATTTGTCCATTGATGTTATGGTCAGGTCTGAAACTTTAGAACGTGCTGTTGATGAGTTTCAAAAAGCTTTGCCTGTAGAGGAACATCTACCTGTAAAACTAGACCATTACCAATTGATGATCAGAATACACTTTGCTTTGGGGCCCTTTTTCCCCCTATTTTATGTCTATTGAAAGAATCTATTACCTTTGTTATCTGCACTATTAGATTATTGAAGATAAGATACTATTCTTTTAAAAGATGGTGTTCCATTGCATTGCTTGCTTAATCTGTTGAATTTGGTGTTGCCGTGCATGCTACATGAGAGTAGCCATGTCTTACTTGCTGTTTTTTTTTTTCTTCTTTAGTTCTTTGACATGGTGATATGGTAGGAGGATATTATTCACTGAACCTCTATTTATCAATTTGATAAATAGAGGTAATGTTCTGGGTGCTGATGAAGCTGATTACACTTTTGGTTGGGATAACAAGCATGTTGGTGCAAGAATCCTTCTCTCTAAGGTTGTTTTCTTTATTTTCTAAAGCAAGTTCTTTGATTTCTTGTTTAAGAATTAAGATAAACATTTTTCTAACCTTTTTGTTGTTCATGACAGTCATTCTTTGTACAAAAAATGCAAGATGTTCAAGATTTCAAGATCTATTCTGACAATTACATTTGTTCTCTTATTCCTGGGGCCCCTTTTTCTCAAGCCCAGTATACACCAGGTGCAATTTTGTTCTTGTAATTTAAAAATGTTGTAAAGTTTTTTGATTTTAATTGTATTTTTTTTTTGGTTTAAACAGGAGGATTATTGTTCAAGATGGATGATGCTAATATGCAGTATGTTACATCAACCTCCTTCCTCCTCTTAACCTATGCAAAATACCTTAAACATTCTGGCATGACTGTCAATTGTGCTGGGACTACCATTTCTGCTAAAACCCTCAGAACATTGCCAAGAAACAGGTACTTACACAATAATAACAGCAAATTAGTCCCTGTTTGGTATATTTTGTAAATCTAAGCTTGTATTAATTACTATTATACTAGGTGATAAAGAGTGTGGAAAGGATATTCATTGAATTGGAGTTGTACTGAAGATATATAAAAAAAAGTAGCTATTTGATTACCAATATAGTAGGAGTAGTTGTACAGGAATCTATTTATCAATTTGATAAATTTCCTAATGATGATGATACATCAAAATCCAAAGGGTCTAATAAAACCTCAGGTCTTGGGTAAAACAACATCTCGTTCCAAATGGATTGTCTTACCATCTCCTCGTTCACTGCTTCAGGATTCTCGTCCACATCCAGTTTCACATTCCAAAAACTCGGCAACTCTAATGACGGACATTGCATAACTGCTGAGAAGTATGGGTGGCTGAGAGCTTCCCTAGCCGAAATCCTCTTCCTAGGATCAGCAGCAAGTCGATGGCCAGAGGTCCAGCCTTGGGATATAGGCTGGGAAAAGCTACTCCGGAGGCAGGTCTTCGAGAACCTTCCTTATTACGGAACATTCAACAAAGCTAAGATCCGGCTGAGTCCCCATGATCTCGTGAATTTGAAGGACTTGGTTGATTATGTCTTCTATGAAAAGGGGACGCCCCTGAGCATCTCAGCAAATGTGCATCCGACGGACCACATGTCAATCTCCTCTCCAAACACGTCGGTGCCGAACAGGAGCTCCGGTGCTTTGTACCATGTGGTTCCGATATGACAGTTCACGACCTGACTCGTCTCTGGTATGGTCTGAGCATGCCCGAAATCACAGATCTTCAAAGTGAGATCCCTGTTGAGTAGTAGATTCTGTGGTTTCAAGTCGCCGTGAATTACCTTTGCAGAATGCAGATATTGAACCCCACAGAGAATCTGGTAGAGGAGATGTCTGCACTGGATAGCAGAAAGCTTTATCGATGACATGAGCGAGATCAAAGTCCATGAGTTGATGAACTAGATAACCTTGCTGAAAATCGAACTTTCCAGCCGGTGATGAAGCGATCATCACGCTTCGAGGGAGATGAGGGAGATGACGTTATGGTGATGGATTTGACGAAGAATTTGTATCTCCCTCAGAGTGCTAACCGCAGTGAATCTGTCGCGCGTTGCTTCATTGATCCTCTTCACCGCAACTTTCTGCCCTGTTTTCTCATTCCGACAAGAGAACACAAGCCCGAAAGAGCCCGACCCCAAACCCTTGATCGGAACATATTCCGCTGCTAATTCGACTTCAACTCCGCACACAAAGTACCTCTCTTTCTCACCTTCTGCTTTCATCCCTAACGGTTTGCCCTTTACTGTCGCAAAGTACCTCTCTTCCTCACCTTCTGCTTTCATCCTTAACGGTTTGCCCTTTACTGTCGCAAAGTACCTCTCTTCCTCACCTTCTGCTTTCATCCCTAATGGTTTGCCCTTCACTGTCGCAAAGTACCTCTCTTCCTCACCTTCTGCTTTCATCCCTATCGGTTTGCCCTTTACTGTCGCAAAGTACCTCTCTTCCTCACCTTCTGCTTTCATCCCTAACGGTTTGCCCTTTACTGTCGCAAAGTACCTCTCTTCCTCACCTTCTGCTTTCATCCCTAACGGTTTGCTCTTTACTGTCGCAAAGTACGTCTCTTCCTCACCTTCTGCTTTCATCCCTGCTGATTTGCCCTTTAATGTCGCCTTCTGTCGAACAATCATCGACATTTTTAATCGAGCGAAAGCACAGATCTATTTTCAATTTTCAGGATTCTAATCGCGCTCAGGTTTGTAATTGTATCTGACCGCTATTTTCAATTGAAAGGATTGTAATTGCACTCAGGATTGTAATTGTATCTGACCGACTTCGTTGCAAGCCCTTTCCGTTTAATAGTTTAAATTTATGGAAATTTAGATCACTGAATTCAAAATCTTAACGGATAGATTATATTTCCTAATATATAGCAACTTTGTCGTCTGAGAGAATGTATTTTATATTTATTTCAAAAAAAGAAATTAACAACGTTTATTAAACCAAAAGTATTCTTATTACAACTCGAAAACAAAATTATCTTTTTTTTTGATCCAGTACAATTAAAAATGTGGCATATTTCTATTTTAATATAATATTTCCATAAATATAGGTAGCAAATATTAATATTATAATTAATCAAATAAAACTTTCTACTAATAAATATCAATAACTAGAGATAAAATATCTTATATATATATATATATATATATATATATATATATATATATATATATATATATATATATATATATATATATATATATATTAAACTTATGGTATATATGGAAGATTTTATCCAAATATATTTTCTTATCATTCTAAAGAAAAATATTAAGACTACATTTTTGGATCCGGTTCAAGTACGGAGAAGAAATACAGGTACGAAGGTATGGAGTTTTTTTTTTTTTCGTTGATGCATATTTGATATTAAGGGACGTGATTAGACTACGTTATATGATATAAAATTAATTCTTTTTTATTTTTTATTTTTGCATATTGGTTAAAATTTAACACAAATATTAATTTTGAGTATATATTTGATAAAAAAGAGAATGAGCTTGATCACATACATAAAATGAAACGGAATTTATTAATAAAAATCATAATCATACACAAGGATGGTCACGGGATGAGAGGGGATTGAGATCATCTCAGTTCCAGTTCGGACTGATTTGCATCACTGTATTCAAAATCTAACGGATAAAATATCTTTCGTAATGTATGGAAACTTTGTCCGTCGAATCATTATTAAGAGAATATATACACCGTTATTAGGTAGATTTTTCAAGGTGTTTTTCACAATATATACATATTTATGTGGTTTGTGAATTTCCGTATCAAATTCAAAAAATAAAGTGCTCAACAACTCAATAGGACAAAGTCCGAAAAAAGGGTTCAACTCATAATTGAACATAACAAAATTTACAGTGCTCATCCGTTGAGCCTATAAAACATAACAAAAACAACAAAAGTAATTGTTTGATCAAACAAAAGTAATTGTTTGATCAACTAAAATCACACACTAAAGATAGTCCTTTGAACCCAACACCGTACCCATGGCTCGACATATATGTTTTCCAGATTTCAACTTAACATTCAGACATAACCTCCTTTTTAAATTCCCACTAACATATAATCATAAACTGAAAAAGAGGTGTTAGACAAAATTTAGCTATGCTTCTCCATCCAAACTGTCAATACTGACATAGTCAATATTCAAGGGTCAGAGAAGTTCATATAGCAAACAAGGACTCTTTGAATTATTGAAGTTATTTGCAAATTCCAAAAGATCTTCAACTTCAGGTTTCAACTTCGCTTGTTCATCAACCTGCATAAAACACACAAATAAGTTTATATAAATCCTCAAAAGCAATCCAGAAGCAGCACATGATAGCAATGAACAAGAAAGGAAGCTAGCTAAACTTTTTCCGTTAATGGAAAACAATCTTTTTCACTACTTCCAATTTTGAATGTTGATCTCACATAATCTTTTTCAAAACGGATTAATATCCCTCGTATGACTTACTATTTTTTTGGTCAACGACCCACTATTTTGTGGGCTGTCAGCAATTTTGGAACGATTTCACGTTATTTTTCTTGAACGTTGCTATCAAACATCGATTATACGTAAGAATGATAGGTTGAGAAAATGTATAACTAGAGGATTTGAAGATTAAAACAAATCATACATTTCTTAACTTTTGACTAAGTTGAAGTTTACTTCTTATTAATAACGGATTAATATTTTTTATATGGGTTGTTAACCTACTGTTTTGTGAATCGTTGACCTATTGTTTTGTGGGTCGTAAAACTTTGTTATCCACAAGTGCGTAGTTACGTTGACAAATAGCAAATTCCGTATGTACGTTTATAAACCACGTTTATAAACTCTAGATTCAAGTCTAGATATTTGCAAAATCAAGACCCAATAAGTGTCCATTTCGAGTGCAATAACCAGTTAGCTATTCTGAGAGGAGGAAAAGATAAGATAGGGAGCTAGACTTTGTTGTGAGAATGCTTTCGAAATCATAAAATAAGAGGACAAAAGTGCAAAATTTATGACCTACATACATTAGGTAAAAAAAAAAAAAACACGTAGTCAACAACTCATATAATAGTAGATCAAATACCAACAAAACAATAGGTCAACAACTCATACAATAACTGGTTAACGACAAAACAGTAGGTTAACGTCCCACAAAACAACATGTCAACTATTGTAAAATTCAATGAAGTTGATAGTAATATAATTTAAAGTACTTCTAGATGTATTCATGTAACACCCCAAATCCACAGGACTCGGAGTGCTACTGGGCTAGGATCTCACAATAGATCCTGACCCTAGCCTGACAACAATTTCACTGATCTTACAACAAGACACCGATAGATTAAAACAAAACATGAAATTGATATATATATATATATATATATATTATATATATAGAGAGAGAGAGAGAGAGAGAGAGAGAGAGAGAGAGAGAGAGAGAGAGAGAGAGAGAGAGAGAGAGAGAGAGAGAGAGAGAGAGAGAGAGAGGAGAGAGAGAGAGAGAGAGAGAGAGAGAGAGAAATCAAAAGGTAATACAATATATCGCTGAGTACAAACAAACTAAACTATACATCAAAATAACCCAAATCCCCGATACCGCCCCACTGTACGGAGCCCTCAGCGGATCACCCACTCTGGATCACTCTGCATCTCTCCTATCCTGCAAAGTTTCTACAACACGGTATGAAACCGTTAGCTACCATACACAAATATAGAAAGATGCTAGAGCACAAACACACATCAGAAATCTTAACATATCCACATGCTTTCATACATTTACCCGGTTCATTATCTTTATAAAGTCCAGCAATCAACTCATATATAATATCCATATAAACATAAGTGACACGAGGAATATAAACCTCGCCTCTGGGTCCAATAACCAGCTGGAATGGTGCCTGGAACACTACCCCGTGTACCCTAAGGGAATGGGAAGTGCCCGAACCATTTACCAGGTCTGGCCTGCCTACAGAGAACCTCCCTGACTCCCAGCGGGATGAAAGAACAAGTTATCACGGCCCTACAATGGGCAAGCAATATACCATAGGTCGGTGACCATCATAACACAAGCTATAAACATATAACACACACCACTCATGCACAACATCCTATACAGGAATGAAAACTAAGTAAGTCCCACGGACTTACCTCAACCTCGTAGTCGTCTCACTGGATCAACCTCAACTCAGTCCACTCCAAACTGGAGGATAACACGGCCTATACAAGGCATACACATATATCAAACTCCTATCACACAAAGGGTCACACCTAGACCCACGGGATCCATAAGGGATCATATTCCAACTCGTAATCCTCAAAGCCCTAACTGGCATTTCCATATCATACTCGTCAACATCCGAATCCTAGCATGCTACTAACGCTCAACTAGGAAAGGAAAGGATCTACCTAGCTTTAGGTAGACCCGGGACAAAGCGCACCTGCGTAACAAAGGGGCGCAGGGGCGGAGGCAAGCAACCGCGGGTGCGGCGGAACGTAGCCGCGGGGGCGGTGACAAGGGACTCTGGCAAACGCAGACCCGCCGCTGGCGCTGTGACAGGGGCGGTGACTTCTGGCCGCGGGGGCGGCGACAGTGCAGAAAGCAGTCTCGTGGTTTCTCTTCAGCTCTTCCCAAGATCAAACACTTCCACTCTCTTCCAGATTCATACACAAGCATCAACATACACATATCAACATCAATCCTACATTCAAACATCTAATCCTAAGCTAAGGAAGAAGAAGAACAAGAAAAGAAGAACAAGAAAAGAAGAAGAAAGAATGAAGAAGCAAGGAGGAAGATGCTCACCACGACTGTAGCTAGCTAAAGCACTGATCACCAAACACTTACTGGCTTCCAAGCACAACAGTACTCACCATCATCAACCCAGAAAAGCCACAACACATCCAAACTCAAACCAAACTCTTCCAAACCAAACAAGATCAAGAGGGAACAAGGGAGAAGCAAGAAGGACGTGAACTGGATTGGAAAGTATGAGGAAACCCTTGCTCAACAAGGTAAAACAAAGAAGGCAAAGAAGGGTAAAGCACGGGTCAAAGAGTCAACAAACCCGGCTGCAGCCGCCGTAACCCGCAGGGGCGGATCACAGGGTGGCAGGGGTGGAAACCCGCAGGGGCGGCACACGTGCCCGCGGGTGCGGCAAGACCAATCTCGGCCCAAAGCCAATATCGGCCATGGTCCAAATCTCGGTCCGAAAGAAAGGGCTCTCACATCTCACCCCCCCTAAAAACAAGTTTCGTCCCGAAACTTGCAAGATCCAGAATCACTTGGAGTTAGAAGCCGAGGTATAACTCTCTCTATAACCTCAACATAAGCATGGAGGAAACCATCCACTCCAGCAACAAACTATACTGTCCAAGGCCTAGAGGAAAACCATCTCTAGCCAAACCATATCATAATCCAATAGGATGGAGGAAAGAGCCATCTCCAGCTATAAATAAAAGTCATACTAGCACAACAAGATCTAATAAGATCATAAGCACAACAAGCTAGCATGAAATAACATATCATAGCATATAAGCATGTAAGCACATAAGACTCACCAAGCTAGTACTAAGATTTACTCGGTGATCCTACTGGTGCATCTATCTCTGCATAGAACTCCGGATAGTTCCTCTTGATACTATCCTCAGTCTCCCATGTAGCCTCCTCAGGTCCTCCTCTCGACCACTGTATCCTAAGCATAGGTATGTCCTTCGAACGCAGGCGTCTCGTACCTCGTTCTAGGACTGCAATGGGATGCTCGACAAAAGTGTCGTCTGACTCAACCACCAAATCCTCATAACTCACGATGTGTCTCGGATCTGGTATATACTCCCTCAGCTGAGACACGTGAAACACAGGGTGAACACCCTCTAATCTCGGAGGCAAGGCTAATCTGTAAGCTGCGCTCCCCACCCGATCCAGTATCTCGAACGGTCCGACATATCGGGGACTCAACTTCCCCTTAATGCCAAAACGCCTAACACCTCGTGCCGGGGACACTCTCAGGCACACATGGGCTCCAACTCTGAACTCCAGAGGTCTACGCCTCCTATCAGCATACGACTTCTGACGGCTCTGCGCAGTCCGCATACGCTCTCTGATCAATGCTACTTGAGCCATATCATCCTGAATCTGATCAGGTGCTAACCCACTGACACTGCTCTGCTCATCCCAGCATAACGGAGTACGACATCTCTGTCCATACAGTGCCTCATATGGGGCCATCCCAATAGATGCATGCCAACTGTTGTTGTAGGAGAACTCAACAAGTGGGAGATGATCCGTCCACACCTGTCCCCAATCCAACACACAAGCTCGCAGCATATCCTCCAGCGTCTGAATGGTCCTCTCTGACTGACCATCTGTCTGAGGATGAAATGCCAGGGCAGTCTGAATCTGCTGCCAGAACCTCGAGGTAAATCGTCCATCTCTGTCAGAGACGATCGTCCTCGGTACACCATGGAGTCTCACTATCTGCCTAGTGTACTCCTCTACTAATCTTTTCACCGGCCACGTCTCTCGAATAGGAATGAAACGTGCCGTCTTCGTCAGTCTGTCAACTATGACCCAGATGGCATCAAAACTCTGGCTCAGCCTCAGTCCAATCACAAAGTCCATGGTGACGTCCTCCCACTTCCTATGTGGAACAAGAAGTGGATGGAGCTCACCTCCAGGTCTGAAATGCTCGATCTTGACCTGCTGGCAGGTCGCACACTGTGCCACAAATCTGGCCACATCGGGCTTCAGCCCTCCCCACTAATAAAGACGTCTCAGATCCTGATACACCTTACTCGTACCTGGATGTACCGAGTAAGGTGTACAGTGAGCCTCCTGTAATATCCTCTGTCTCAGCTCTGTATCAGCAGGTACACAGACGCGACCGCGGCGCCTCAAAACTCCATCTGCTCCCAGCAGGAACTGAGGTGCCTCATCCCGAGATATCCTATCTCTGATCCTCTGTAAGGTCGGGCAGGTCTCCTGTTTCTGTCGGATCTCATCCAACAGATCAGGAAGGACCTCTAATGTACGCAGCTGGGCATCCTCATCAGGAAACTGGATGTCCAGCTCTAACCAGATCAGGTCTCTCTGCAATTGATGCTGTACTGTCAGCCTCACAATCGCCTGCTCTCGAGGCGTCTTCCTGCTCAGGGCGTCGGCGACTACGTTCGCCTTCCCCGGATGATACAGAATCTCTAGATCAAAATCCTTGATCAACTTGAGCCACCTACGCTGGCGGTTATTCAATTCCCGCTGCGTGAAGATGTACTTCAGACTTTGATGGTCTGTGAAGATCTGGCACGTAACACCATACAGGTAATGTCTCCAGATCTTCAGTGCATGAACTACCGCTGCCAACTCTAGATCATGAGTCGGGTAGTTCTCCTCATACGTCTTCAGCTGTTGAGACGCATACGCAATCACCCTGCCTCTCTGCATCAACACACATCCCAAGCCTAGCTTGGATGCATCACTGTACACTACAAAATCCTCTGTACCCTCTGGCTGTGCCAAAACAGGAGCAGAAGTCAGACGTCTCTTCAGCTCCTCAAAACTCTGCATACACTGATCAGACCACACAAATCTGGTAGTCTTCCTCAGCAAACTCGTCAGTGGACGGGCAATCACAGAAAATCCCTCCACAAAGCGTCTGTAATAACCGACTAGGCCGAGGAAGCTACGTACTTCCTTGACGTTCGTCGGTGTCGGCCATGCAGCTACTGCATCTATCTTCACCGGATCAACCTTGATCCCCTCAGCTGATACTATGTGACCCAGGAATGCTACCTCTAACATCCAGAACTCGCACTTAGAGAACTTTGCATAAAGTTCTCTATCCCGCAAAACCTGCAATACAGTCCTCAGATGTCCTGCATGCTCCTCACTACTACTAGAATATACCAGAATGTCATCAATGAAAACCACTACAAACTGATCCAGGAAGTCGATGAAGATACTGTTCATCAACTCCATAAAGACGGCTGGGGCATTCGTAAGTCCAAATGGCATCACTACAAACTCGTAGTGTCCATATCTGGTCCTGAATGCTGTCCTGTGCACATCCTGCTCCCTCACCCTCAGCTGGTGATACCCGGAACGCAGGTCAATCCTGGAGAACACAGTCGCTCCCTGTAGCTGATCCAACAAATCATCAATACGCGGCAGTGGATACTTGTTCTTGATGGTCACCTTGTTCAACTCTCTGTAGTCTATGCATAATCGCAAAGATCCGTCCTTCTTCCGTACGAAGAGGACAGGTGCTCCCCATGGGGACACGCTACGGCGAATGAAGCCCTTCTCAGCCAACTCCTCGAGTTGCTTCTTCAGCTCCAACATCTCGACAGGCGCCATCCGGTATGGGGCCTTCGAGATGGGTCTTGTACCAGGCTCTAACTCGATACTAAAATCCACACTCATCTGAGGCGGCAAACTGGACGGCTCAGCAAAGACATCAGTAAACTCACAGACCACCAGAAGGCCTCACAACCCTGTGCAATCAGTCTAGCTGCCCGTATAGCACTGATATCTGGCCTAACTCAGTAGAGAGGGTAACAGTCCTCCTACCTACATCTAAGACTGCAGAATGTCTAGCCATCCAATCCATACCTAGTATAACTTCCTCATGTTCTAACGGCATGACAAAGAAGTCAACTAGTAACACACGAGTCCCTACAGAAATGGGACAACCGTGAGTCTCATGGGTACCTCTGACCCTACCACCATCGGGTAACCCTATAATAAAGGGCATCCTCTTAACTGTATCTAAACCCAGACGCTCTACACATGCATCAGAAATAAAAGAATGCGTAGCACCAGTATCAAATAAAACTCTAACAGGTAAACCATGAATCAGAATGGTACTTGTAGCAGTAGGTGCAACTGGCTCCTCTACACTCCTCAACTCAAAAACTCGGCCCTGTGGGCCTCTAGTATCAGTGGTGCCCCCACCACGACCTCTGCCTCTACTCGGCCCAGGAGTAGATCCCTGAGTCGTAGGGCGATCTGGGACCCTCTACTGTCCCTGATTCTGCTGCTGCTGCTGAGGTGGTCTCTGTCCACCTCCAGCTGCACTAGCAGGAGAAGAATCCTGATGTGATGAAGCTCTCCCTCGTCTACAGAAGGTAGCTCTATGACCAGGTCGGCCACAAGTGAAACAGGTCACCGGCTGCCTAGTACACTCTGACCTCATATGCCCATACTCACTGCAGTTGAAGCACTGCACTCCCTTATCTGCACCCGGTGCAGTTGGAGGACGACTTTGGCGACTATGGCCATGCCCTGAACCAGCAGCTCCACCAGTCCCACTGGTCTGACCAGTCCTCTGTCTCTTCTCAGACCGGAGGGTCTGAGAAGCTCTCCTCTGGCTAGCTCTCTCCCTCTCGTAGTCAGAAGCCCGGTCCTGATAGTCGACCAAGGTCTCACAGTGAAAACCCGCCATGTAGGTACGGGTAGTATCCCTCAGACGTCGGGAAAACAAATACACGTGCTGATCTGTAGCAGGTGTAGCTGGACCCAGCAATGCCAGCTCCTCTTGGAATCTCCGGATGGCCTCTGAGACCGGCACATCCTCGAACCTAGCCTCAACAAAGTCTCGCAGTTTCTCCCTCCTCAAAGAGGCAGGGCAGAAACGCTCTCGGATCAGAGTCCTTATCTCTCATAACTAGTAACCTGTGCTCGCACAGACCTCCACCAGTGCTGTGCCAAATCTCTGAACAAGGTCTGCACCAGCTCAATGTGCCTATCAACTGGACATCTAATAGACTCTAGAGCTGAGTCTACATGTCCTATCCACAACTCCACCTCTAGCCCCACTTTCCCAGTGAAAGGGGGTACTCCCATCTGATGAAAAGCCTTCAACCAAGTGTCTGGTCTAGGCCCTCTATGCTCCTCTGGAGCCCGAGCAATCTCAGCAGCAGGTACCTGTACAGCTGGTACCTGAGTAACGGTATGGGACCTCTCAGATGGTCCCTCCTGTGCTGGCAGATCCGGGGCACGCCTACCTGCCTTGGCGGCCTCCTCAACACGTCTGATATAAGCCTGAAACTCTGCTCTATCCATAGAGACGCGATCAGAATCACCAGACTGGGCTCTCTATGCCCCCTGTACCTCAGCTGCCCCGTTCCCAGTCTTAGGAACGGCGCTCTCGGCAACCTCCTCGTGGACCTCCTCTGCTGTACGTGCCTCAACAGCAGGAATCCTACCCCGTCCTCTACCTAGAAGGGGTCTACCTCTACCTCTACCTCGTCCAGTTGCAGGTAAGGCTCTAGTCTGAACCATCTGCAGAGGACATAAACCTATCTTAGAAGGCTATATATATGCCATATGTATAGATATATCACAGATCAATCACAACATAATATCTATATATATCTATACTGTCGAGGTCTTCAGAAGGGTGATGGCTCACGTACACGGTATCCCAAAACATTTGTACTCATTTCAAAACCAAAACCTTTTGAAAAGTCAGACCCCTTTTCGGGTTCTGTTTAGTTATCTATTCAACCTTTATTGCAGATTACTAGTGCCATTGTTGTCAACCTGGCCTCTGATACCAACTTTGTAACACCCCAAATCCACATGACTCGGAGTGCTATTGGGCTAGGATCTCACAATGGATCCTGACCCTAGCCTGACAACAATTTCACTGATCTTACAACAAGGCACCGATAGATTAAAACAAAACATGAAACTGATATATATTATTATATATTATTTATATATATATATATATATATATATATATATATATATATATATATATATATATATATATATAGATCAAAAGGTAATACAATATACCGCTGAGTACAAACAAACAAACTGTACATCAAAATAACCCATATCCCCGATACCGCCCCAGTGTACGGAGCCCTCAGCGGATCACCCACTCTGGATCACTCTGCAGCTCTCCTATCCTGCAAAGTGTCTACAACACGGTATGAAACCGTTAGCTACCATACACAAATATAGGAATATGCTAGAGCACAAACACACATCAGAAATCTTAACACATCACATGCTTTCATACATTTACCCGGTTCATTATCTTTATAAAGTCCAGCAATCAACTCATATATAATATCCATATAAACATAAGTGACACGAGGAATATAAACCTCGCCTCTGGTCCAACTAACCCTGGGAAAAGTGCCCGAACCGTTTACCAGGTCTGGCCTGCCTACAGAGAACCTCCCAGACTCCCAGCGGGATGAAAAGGGCAAGTTATCACGGCCCTACAATGGGCAACAATATACCATAGGTCGGTGACCATCATAACACATGCTATAAACATATAACACACACCACTCATGCACAACATCCTATAAAGGAATGGCAACTAAGTAAGTCCCACGGACTTACCTCAACCTCGTAGTCGTCTCACTGGATCAACCTCAACTCAGTCCACTCCAAACTGGAGGATAACACGGCCTATACAAGGCATACACATATATCAAACTCCTATCACACAAAGGGTCACACCTAGACCCAAGGGATCCATAAGGGATCATATCCAACTCGTAAACCTCAAAGCCCTAACCGGCATTCCATATCATACTCATCAACATCCGAATCCTAGCATGCTACTACGCTCAACTAGGAAAGGAAAGGATCTACCTAGCTTTAGGTAGACCCGGGACAAAGCGCACCTGCGTAACAAAGGGGCGCAGGGGCGGAGGCAAGCAACCGCGGGTGCGGCGGAACGTAGCGCGGGGGCGGTGACAAGGGACGCTGGCAAACGCAGGCACGCGCTGGCACGACGCGGGCGCTGTGACACGGTAACCGCGGGGCGGTGACTTCTGGCGCGGGCGGCGACAGTGCAGAAACTCGGGTTTCTTTAGCTCTTCCCTGATCAAACACTTCCACTCTCTTCCAGATTCATACACAAGCATCAACATACACATATCAACATCACCTACATTCAAACATCTAATCCTAGCTAAGGAAGAAGAAGAACAAAGAAAAGAAGAAAAGAAAAGAAGAAGAAAGAAATGAAGAAGCAAGGAGGAAGATGCTCACCACGGCTGTAGCTAGCTAAAGCACTGATCACCAACACTTCCTGGCTTCTAAGCACAACAATACTCACCATCATCAACCACCAAAAGCCACAACACATCCAAACTCAAACCAAACTCTTCCAAACCAAACAAGATCAAGAGGGAACAAGGGAGAAGCAAGAAGGACGTGAACTGGATTGGAACGTATCCGGAAACCCTTGCTCAGCAAGGTAAAACGAAGAAGGTAAAGAAGGGTAAAGCACGGGTCAAAGAGTCAACAAACCCGGCTGCAGCCGCCGTAACCGTAGGGGCGGATCACAGGGCCGCAGGGGTGGAAACCGAAGGGGCGGCACACGTGCCCGCGGTGCGGCAAGACCAATCTCTGCCCAAAGCCAATCTCGGCCATGGTCCAAATCTCGGTCCGAAAGAAAGGGCTCTCACAATTCATACGACGAATTGAATCAACAATTATGATTTTTTCCACCCTAAACTCACAAACTTTTTTAATATAAATATAAATTAGTTTTAACAAGTTTTAATCAATAGTATTACCAATATGATAATTAATTCAAATATAAAAATCTCTTTATATATATAATTACTTTATACAAATCGATGCAAAGCACGTGAATTAAACTAGTAATTTTACAATCCAATCAGAGTACAAATACCCGACCGTTTAGCGAGATTGGATATCCGATCCGGCTAGATCAAACATTTAATACGTTATTATTATCTGATCAATCAGATGTATCCGATCAAACTTTATCTCAAAACTCGATCCATATCTAATGATCCGAAAAATATAAATACTCTAAACAACACATAAGTATCATATATTATTCAAAACTTTACACTATACTACATGAATCTTATCACATGAAAAACTAAATTACACTAAAACACTAAGTTGCGCCTTTGGAATGCGTAGTCAAACCTCATATACGTAGATGAGGTGCGTAATTGAAGATGAGTCCTTCGATTAATAAATACTACTTGTATGGATAGTTGGGTTAATTTATGACTACACAACCTATACGAATCATTAAGATTTCAAAGAACATAGAGAATTACACAGGCGATCTACGTAATTTGAAAACGAATAATTATAATTGTTAAGGGCGTTTGTGTCATCTAAGCTTGAAAGAGTAATTAACACAACTATTTCAAGGCTAAAACTCATTTAATACTAAAGTTGAAATTTAATGCAGTTATGCAGGACCAATGATGATCAAGTATAAGTTCATTTATTTTCGTTAGTAATTTTAATCGGTTTCTTATTTGTGTCTTGTTTTAAGATTCGGTAAAGTTATTGTCAAATTAAGTTCGAGGGGTCTTATGGTTAAAAGTGAGAAGGACTCGCAGCCATCCGATTAAAACAATCAATGACCCTGATTATATCGCTCCTCATGAACTCAACGTGTTAGGTTAACATCGTTTCTGTAAATGCTCATTTTCTTCTTCCTTCTTCCTCATTTATTCTTCGATTCCGCATTTAGTCGATTTGTATTTTTCGATTCCAGGTTAGTCGATTCAATTTCTTCTTCTTTCTTTGAATTCTTCGATTTCAGGTCAATCGATTTGATTTTTTCTATTTCAGGTTAAATCGATTCAATTTCTTTGATTCCTAGTTAATCGATTCAATTTCTTTGATTCCAGGTTAATCAAATCAATTTAATTTGTTCCATGTTTCTTCGCTCCTTCTCCTTTAATCCTATCGATGCAACATCTCAAGTACAAAATATTCAGAAAGAGAAAGTGAAAGTGTATAGAGTTCTACAATAATAATCAATTGATGATTTTGTTAACTTTTAAAAGAAAGGTATATACTTAAGAAATCAAGTGTTGAACATAATTTTTCAATAATAGTTTATGATGTTAACGTTATTCGTTCAAACTTTTTTGATATTTAGTTCATTTAACAATTTGCATATACAATTTAACAAACTATATAACACAATTTTTTTCAATAATAGTTCATAATGTTAACGTGATTCATTCAAACTTTTTTAACATTTAATACTATAACAAATTGCATATACAATTGAACAAGTTACATAAATATTTCAACAAATTAACATAAATACTTTAACAAATTGCATATACAATAACAAATTACATAAATACTTTAGCATATGCACATATAGTTAAAATAAATGACGTATGAACTGTTAGTTCAAATATGAACTAAATTGAACAAAAATATAAACTATTATAACAAACAATATGAACTACTCTAACAAATTGCATGTACAGTCAAAAATTTTTACAAAAGAACTGTTATTACAAACAATTTGAGCTAAATTGAACAAAAATATGAATTAAGAGAAAAAGGTGAAAACAAATTACATAAGAACTGTTAGTACAAAGTTTTGAACTAAATTATGGAAAGAATGTTGGTTAAATTTGTTAGATCGGTCGTTAAATTTTGTTTTGGTCGTTAAATTCTATTAAGGGTAATACTAGTCGTTAAAAATATAGTATCATTTTTGTTATCAAGTAGTATATCAGTTGTTGAACAATCATTTACTATATAAAATTGTTAAACACTTAACATTATCATAATTCTATTAGGGCAACATTAATATTCTAAATTAATTTATCATAAACAATGTTAAATTTTGGATGTTCATCTATGTTAATCGTGTAAGAGCCTTAGTCTTTCGGACCGAGTTTTGTCCTTAGCCGGATTGGCCTAGCCGCGCCCGCGCATGAGGTGCCGCCCCAACGGGTTTCCGCTCTCCGGCGGCCCAGGGAACCGCCCCTGCGATTCCGGCGGTGCAGCCGGTTTTGTTGACTTCTTTGGACCGTGCTTTACCATTTGCTTTACTTCTTTCTTTTCCTGCTGAGCAAGGGTTACCTTCTTCACTTCTCCATTCCAGACCCTACGTCCTTCTTGCTTCTCCTTCTCCTTCTTCTTCTTTGATCTTGTTCTTGGTTTCTCTTGGAGTTTGCTTGAGAGTTGTGTTGTGGTTGATGTTGATGATGGATGTGTGTTATGCTGAGCTTGGAAAACCAGCTACCGAGGTTGTGTGATCTCCCTGCAGCCTAGGACCACAAGGGTGGTAAGTGATCTTGCTTATCCTTCTTTCTTTCCTTGATTCTTCCTTCCTTACTTAGGATTAGATGTATTGATCATAGATTAATGTTGGAATGTGTATGTATATGCATGTGTGTGATTTTGGAATGGAATAGACGTGATTTGATCACGAGAAGAGCCGAAGAGGAATCGCGGGTTCACGTTCTACACAGACGCCACACACCCGCGCTAGAAGCCGCCGCCCTGCGGAAGCCGTGCCGCAGCGCCCGCGCCTTGCCTGCGTTGCCTGCGTCTCTTGTCACCGCGACTGCGGGTTGTCTATTCCGCCCTACATCCCTTGATCACGCAGGTGCGTCTTGTCCGGGACTACCTATAGTTGGGTAGCTCATTTCCTTTCCTAGTATGAGGGACTTAGTACCATGCTAGTATCGGATGTTGATGAGTATGATATAGATATGCCGGTTATGGCTTTGAGGTTTATGAGTTAGAATTCGATCCTTATGGATCCCTTGGGTCTAGGTGTGACCTTGTGATGGATATGAGTTGATGTATGTTGTTATGCTTGTTTAGGCAGTGTTGATCTCCAGAGTTGGAGCCGTTTGAGTTGAGTTTAGACTTCAGAGATTGAGGTAAGTCCATAGGACTTACTTAGCTGCTAATCATATATTGGATGTGTGCATGAGTGGTGTGTGTGCTATATGTTTGATAGCGCAAGTTATGTTGATTACCTACCTATGGTTTAGTGACTGCCCATTGTAGGCCGTGACAACTTGTCCTTTCATCCCGCTGGGAGTTTGGAGGTTCTCTACGGGCAGGCCAGTCTAGCTCAGTGGGCGGCCACCTTCACCACTCCCATAGGGTACACGGAGGTGGGACCGGATCCCCACTCTAGCTGGCACCATTCCGAGAGGCGAGGGTTATATTCCTCGTGTCACATACGTTCATTTGATATATATATATATATATATATAACTTGAGTGACTGGACGTTATTAAGATAATAAACCGGGTAAATGTGTGATAGCATGGTGATGTGTTTATTATTCATTGGTGTGTGATTGTGCTCTTGCATCTTCTATATATGCGTATGGTTAGCTTAACGGTTTTATACCGTGTTGTAGATCCTTTGTAGGTTAGGAGAGCTGCAGAGTGATCTAGAGGGGTGATCTGCTGAGGGCTCCGTACACTGGGTCTTCTCGTGGGATGGGATCTTTTGATCATGTATATGATTATGTTTTTGTTGTACTCAGCAGTACTTGTATAAACCTTTTGATACTTTTAAACAGTTTGATGTTTTGCATTTAATCTATTGGTGCCTTGTTGTAAGATTCAGTGAACTTGTTGTCAGGCTAGGGTCAGGATCCATTGTGAGATCCTAGCCCAGTAGCACCTCGAGTCCTACGGATTTGGGTGTTACAAAATCGAACGGCTATTATAAGTCCCTACTCTAAGAGATGTTCCTACATGATTCTAACTTTCTCTCTATCATTTATATATATATATATAGGTCAAGATCCGGTAGGAACAACCCTTAGATTAGGGAATAGAACTCCTAAGATCCGTTGGATTAAAATTTATACGTTCATGATGGAAGGTGCATAATAAGCTTCTCAAGGTGAGAACCATATGATTGTTCACTTTTCATTATTCATTCATTAAATAAGATACAAATTAGGAAAACAAAAATTCTTATTTTTTGGCTATCCAAAAATAAACGGTTGAAGCAAATTGATCTTTAATATATTTTATAGAGAAATTTGATCGTTAATAAATTTTTTAAAGAAATTTGATCGTTAAATTTGTTAGGATTGGTCGTTAAATTTATTTCGGTAGTTAAATTATGATAAAAAAACATTTTAACGACCAAATTTTCTCTATAAAAATTTTAACAACCCACAAAATATTTAACGTCCAAGATTTAAACGACCCACAAAACTTTAACGATGACTATATTAATTATATAAAAAATATTTTAACGACCAAATTTTCTCTATAATATAATAACGACCCAATATGAAAATAATTTAACGATCAAATTTCTTATAAATATTTAACGACCAAATTTAACCAGCATTCTTTCCATATTACAAATTTTAACGACCAAATTTAACGAACAATTCTAAATAATTTATTTTCATATTGGGGTCGTTATTACATTTTATAGAGAAAATTGGTCGTTAAAAATGTTTTTTCATAATTTGTTAGAAGCAATATAATATTCTCATTAATTATTACCATAAACAATGTTAAATTCTGGATGTTCATTTGTATTAATCCAACGGCATTAGAAGTCCTTATTCTCTATTCTAAGAGAGGTTCCTACATGATCATAACTCTCTCTCTCTCTCTCTCTATATATATATATATATATATATATATATATATATATATATATATAGAGAGAGAGAGAGAGAGAGAGAGAGAGAGTAATGACCTATATTAGCCATACGATTATTGTAGATGAACATCTAAGATTAAGTGTTATATATGGTAGTTATTTAACAGTATATTATATTTTCTGTAATAGAATTCTAATAATTTCAACTTTTATGCAATTTAATGTTCATTATGTTCCTTAAGTATAGAGTATCTAGTTAAAATACGTACTTGATATTTTAACGTTCATTAAGTATAGAGTAGGTGATTAAAATATGTTTACGGACGTTAACTATATAGTATGTGAGTGTTTTTACGTTCGTATAAAGTAGCTGGTTAAAATACGTACTTGATATTTTAACGTTCGTTAAATAATATTATGCCGGTTAAATCTTAATAAAACATTCATTAAGGTAAAATTATACGTTGGTATATGTTGGTGAATAAAATTTGAACAATTGAGTGAAACTCCCCTACAAACGCTTAATATGGAACTTCCATCATAGATTTTCATTACCTAATCCAACAGATGTTATGAGTTCATACTCTCTACTCTAGGGTCAGGATTGGAATCGTATACGAAGGGGTTTTACGGTGAAATTTGATCATGATGAAAAGTAACAATGGTTCAAATATAACGTGTACTTGTTCAACTAAAATTTATTTGGAATTCGGGGTTGTGATCAATATTTTTTGTTATATTGTCCTTGACAAACCAAAAACACAATTGCAAACCAATATTTCTTCCCTTCTCTTTCTTCTCTTCTTTTGGCAAAGGGTAATTGTCTATTGTTACATCCAATTCAAACACATTCTATGTGAATTCGACATTTGATACTACGATTGATGTCGTCACACTGCATAGTAGGTTTTCAAACATTAATTTTTTGGCGCCATTGCTTGAGTTTGTTCATAGTAATGGTTGTTTTGACACTTGGTTATTCTAAGTTTTTTTGTTGCTTTAATTTTTGGGTTCTTTTTTGTAACACCCCAAATCCGTAGGACTCGGAGTGCTACTGGGCTAGGATCTCACAATGGATCCTGACCCTAGCCTGACAACAAGTTCACTGAATCTTACAACAAGACACCAATAGATTAAAACAAAACATAAAACTGATATATATATATATATATACATATCAAAAAGGTGATACAGAGTACTGCTGAGTACAAAGTCAAACAGAAATTCGTACAACATAAATAACCCATCCCACGATATCGCCCTGTGTACGGAACCCTTAGCAGATCACCCCTCTGGATCACTATGTAGCTCTCCTAACCTGCAAAGGATCTACAACACGGTATAAAACCGTTAGCTAACCATACACATATATAAGAAGATGCTAGAGCACAAACACACATCAAAATCATAACACATCATCATGCTTTCACACATTTACCCGGTTTATTATCTTTAATAAGTCCAAACACTAAATCGTATAAATAGATGTATATGAATATACGTGACACGAGGAATATATAACCCTTGCCTCTGCGTGCAATAGCTAGCTGGAGTGGTATCAACGCACTTTCCCGTATACCATATGGAGTGGTAGGTGCCCTTCCCGTATATCAGATCTAACTAGCTTACAGAGAACTTCCCAGACTCCACTACGGGATGAAAGGTAAGTTGTCACAACCACTACAATGGGCGGTCAGTATAACATAGGTCGGTAATGAACCATATCGTACGCTATAAAGCATATAACAAACACCACTCAAGCATACATCCAATATAAGGATAGTAGCTAAGTAAGTCCTATGGACTTACCTCAACCTCAGAAGTCGTATCACTACGATCAACTCTCACTCAGGTCCACTCCAAACTGGAGGACAACACGACCTATACAAGGCATATATATATATATATATATATATATATATATATATATATATATATATATATATATATATATATCAAACTCCTATCACACAAAGGGTCACACCTAGACCCAAGGGATCCATAAGGATCATGTCCAACTCGTAAAACTCAAAGCCGTAACCGGCATATCTATATTATACTCCTCATCATCCGATACCTAGCATGGTACTAAGTCCCTTATACTAAGAAAAGAAAGGAGCCACCCAACTATAGGTAGTCCCGGAACAAGACGCACCTGCGTGATCAAGGGACGCAGGGGCAGAATAGACAACCCTCAGGCGCGGCAAGGAGCAGCCGCAAGCGCGGTGACAAGGGACGCAGGCAAGGCGCGGGCGCTGCGGCACGGCTTCCGCAGGGGGGGCGGCTTCCAGGGGCGGGGGCGGCGACGGTGCAGAACGTGATCCCGCGACTTCTCTTCAGCTCTTCACGTGATCAAATAACGTCTTTTCTCAACCAAAACCACACACATACATATACATACACAAACCAACATCAATCTACATCCACATACATCTAAACCTAAGCTAAGAAGATGGAATCAAGGAAAGAAAGAAGGAGAAACAAGATCACTTACCACCCTTGTGGTCCTAGGCTGCAGGGAGAGATCACACACCTCAATAGCCGGCTTCCAAGCTCAGCAAACACACATCCATCATCAACATCAACCACAACACACAACTCTCAAGCAAAACTCAAAGGAGAACCAAGAACAAGATCAAAGAGAAAGAGGGAAGCAAGGAGGACGTGAAGGAAGCTGGAAATGGAATGAAATGGAACCCTTGCTCAGCAAGGTAAAACGAAGAAGTAAGGGTGAAAGGTAAAGCACGGTCAAAGGAGTCAACAAAACCGGCTGCAACCGCCGGAAACCGCAGGGGCGGTTCCCTGGGTCGCGGGAGCGGAAACCCGCAGGGGCGGCAGTCATGCCCGCGGGTGCGGAAAGGCCAATCTCGGCTAAGGAAAAAACTCGGTCCGAAAGATTAAGGCTCTTACAACTCACCCCCCTAAAAAGAAGTTTCGTCCCGAAACTTGCAAAGTCCTGAAACCACTCGGACTCAAAAGCCGAGGTAAAACTCTCTATAACCTCAAACATAAGCATGAAGGAACTCATCAATTCCAGCAGCAAACTATACTATCCAGGGCATAGAGGAAAACCATCTCTAGCCAAACCATAAACACATCACAAGGCATAGAGGAATCACATCTCTAGCCATATCATAACCATAACAGAATGGCATGGAGGAAGAACATCTCCAACAACACTATGTCCATCAAAATAGCATGGAGGAATAACATCTTCAGCTGAATCCTAAACGTATCACAATAGCATGGAGGAAAGAGGCATCTCCAGCTATAAACAAGAATCATACTAGCACAACAAGATCTAATAAGATCATAATCACATCAAAGCTAGTATGAAAATAAACACAACATAGCATATAAGCATATAAGCACATAACACTCACCAAGATAGTACTAAGATCTACTCGGTGATCCTACTGGTGCATCTAACTCAGCATAGAACTCGGGATAGTTCCTCTGGATACTATCCTCGGTCTCCCATGTAGCCTCATCAGGTCCTCGTCTCGACCACTGTATCCTCAACATAGGGATGTCCTTCGAACACAGGCGTCTCATACCTCGTTCTAGGACTGCAATAGGGTGCTCAACAAAGGTGTGGTCCGGCTCAACCACTAAATCATCATAACTCACGATGTGTCCCGGATCTGGTATGTACTCCCTCAGCTGAGACACATGAAATACAAGGTGAACACCCTCTAATCTCGGAGGCAAGTTTAATTTGTAAGCTGCGCTCCCAACCCGATCCAGAATCTCGAACGGTCCGACATATCGGGGCTCAACTTCCCCTTAATGCCAAAACGCCTAACACCTCGTGTCGGGGACACTCTCAGCCACACATGGGCTCCAACTCTAAACTCTAGAGGTCTACGCCTCCTATCAGCATACGACTTCTGGCGGCTCTGGGCAGTCAGCATCCGCTCTCGAATCAGTGCTACTCGAGTCATATCATCCTGAATCTGTTCAGGTGTCAAACCACTAACACTGCTCTGCTCATCCCAACATAACGGGGTACGACATCTCTATCCATACAGTGCCTCATATGGGGCCATCCCAATAGATGCATGCCAGCTGTTGTTGTAGGAGAACTCAACAAGTGGGAGATGATCCGTCCACACTTGTCCCCAATCCAACACACAAGCTCGTAACATATCCTCCAGGGTCTGAATGGTCCTCTATGACTGACCATCTGTCTGAGGATGAAACGCAGTCGTGAAGTGCAAACTCGTCCCCAGGGCAGTCTGAATCTGCTGTGTCTGAGACGATCGTCCTCGATACACCATGGAGTCTCACTATCTGCCTAGTGTATTCCTCAGCTAATCTGCTCACCGGCCATGTCTCCCTAATAGGAATGAAACGTGCCGTCTTCGTCAATATGTCCACAATGACCCAAATGGCATCAAAACTCCGGCTCAGCCTCAGTCCAGTCACAAAATCCATGGTGACGTCCTCCCACTTCCTTTGTGGAACAAGAAGTGGATGGAGCTCACCTCCAGGTCTGCAATGCTCTATCTTGACCTGCTGGCAGGTCGCGCACTGTGCCACAAATCTGGCCACATCGGGCTTCAGCCCTCCCCACCAACATAGACGTCTCAAGTCCTGATACATCTTACTCGTACCTCGATGTACAAAGTAAGGTGTACAATGAGCCTCCTGTAAAATCCTCTGTCTCAGCTCTGTATCAGCAGGTACACAGACGCGACCGCGGCGTCTCAAAACTCCATCTGCTCCTAGCAGGAACTGTGGTGCCTCATCCCGAGACATCCTATCTCGTATTCTCAGCAATGTCGGGCAGGTCTCCTGCTTCTGTTGGATCTCACCCAACAGATTAGAAAGAACCTCTAATGTACGCAGCTGGGCATCCTCATCAGGAAACTGGATGTCCAACTCTAACCAGATCAAGTCTCTTTGTAGTTGATGCTGAATTGTCAGCCTCGCAATCGCCTGCTCTCGAGGCGTCTTCCTGCTCAGGGCATCGGCGACAACTTTCGCCTTCCCTGGATGGTACAGAATCTCTAAATCAAAGTCCTTGATCAGCTCGAGCCACCTACGCTGGCGGTTATTCAATTCCCGCTGCGTGAAAATATACTTCAGACTCTTATGGTTTGTGAAGATCTGACATGTAGTACCATACATGTAATGTCTCCAGATCTTCACTGCATGAACTACCGCTGCCAACTCCAGATCATGAGTCGGGTAGTTCTCCTCATACGTCTTCAGTTGTCGACACGCATATGCAATCACCCTGCCTCTCTGCATCAACACACATCTCAAGCCTAGCTTGGATGCATCACTGTATACCACAAAATCCTCAGTACCCTCTGGCTGTGCCAAAATAGGAGCAGAAGTCAGACGTCTTTTCAGCTCCTCAAAACTCTACATACACTGATCAGACCACACAAATCTGGTAGTCTTCCTCAGCAAACTCGTCAGTGGACGGGTGACAAGCGTATTTCCTAAGGTCGTTATTATAAACTTATCAAGTTAAATCCGAACTTAATACTAACCAATGTATAGTGATTAAGTAAGGGTCGAACCCAAGGGAGTTTTATTGAGTTTTTATTATATTGAATATTGATTTGGTAACAAATGGGGGGGATTTGGATTGAAATAAAACAAGACAAAGACAATTATAAAGTTGGTGAAAAGTTGATTTAAAGAACTACACTAGGTTGGATCTTAGCATACACACTACTTGGTTGATTCTTTTTTATAAGTAATTCACCGATGTTCTCATCTTGATCGTAGATATGTGTTAAGCCAACCGGCATTAACACAACTTAACTAGTTTATTAACCCGTAAACCTACAAGATTAAACCACAAGTTAGCATTCTAATAAAGATAAAGAGATATAAAGAAAAATAAAACAACCCGTTAAATCTTTCTTTATAGTTATTTTCCTTTCCCTTAGATAATCGCAACTAGTTTTTACCTATGGGTTTGCTACTAGATTAAGGACCCGAACCCAGAATCAATTAATCCTAGCATTTTGCATGCATTAGTACACTTAAGGTGATCAATCTAAGTGGATAAAAACATGCAAACATAAGTTAAAGATCAAGGAAAATAACACAAAGGATAATGAACTTAAACTTATATTAGAAGAACTTACAACCAAATAGTAATGTAGCTTCAATCAACCCAATGTAGCCAAGGGAGCTTAGAAACTCATTACAAAAGACACTAGGAAATATAGAGGTTTTTGTGTGGAAAATGAGATGAAAATAGCTATAGCCAAAGGCTCTATTTATACTACAAAATGCATTAAAAAGGAGTAAAGAGGCTGTGCAAACAGCCACCATTAAGAATGGATTAAAGAGGCTGTGCAAACAGCCACAATTAATGCCTTAAAGTTGTCGAAAACAGCCGAGTAAAGTCCTCTGACGCTAACCCGCACCCGCGGCCAAGGGCGCCGTAGGGGCGGTTTAGGCAAAAACGCTCCATCTTCTTCTTGGCCGCAGAGGCGGCTAGACATTCCCGCGGGGGCGGGTTCTTCAATGCTCTTTGAAACGTCTGACTCTTTAACTTCGGGCGTTTCTAGTGAAGATCCGCAGGCGCGGCACAGAGTCACCGCGGGGGCGGTGACACTGGGTCTTCGGCTTCACAGGGCTGCTGGCAAGGCCGCAGGCAAGGGCGCCGTCTTCGCTTCTTCAGGATGGGTCACCGCAGGGGCGACTAGAGGCGGCCGCGGGGACGGTGACAGGCTCTTCTTGGCCGCGGGCGAAGGCGCTGGCCGCGACGCTCGTCATGGGACTCCAGGGTTGTCACCGCAGGGGCGGCCAGAGGCGGCCGCGGGTGCGGTGACATGCTTCGTTCGGCGCAGGTGAGGCCGCTGGCTGCGGCGCTCGGCAAGGGTGTCACCGCAGGCGCGGTGACACTTCTCCGCGGGGGCGGTGAGGCACCAGAAACTTGTCTTCTTCTCTTTGCTTCAACTCCTAAGTGTTGCTAATACCTTCTTTTGCTTCATTTTGACTCTTTTATCTGGATCAAGGCGTTAGTAACATAATATGACTCGAAAACATAAAAACGACTCTAAAAACTACCTAAATTGATAGGATTCCATCACCTATCAACGGGCAATCACAGAGAATCCCTCCACAAAGCGTCTGTAATAACCGGCTAGGCCAAGGAAGCTACGTACTTCCTTGACGTTCGTCGGTGTAGTCCATGCTGCTACTGCCTCAATCTTCGCCGAATCAACCTTGATCCCCTCAGCTGATACTACATGACCCAGGAATGCTACCTCTGGCATCCAGAACTCACACTTAGAGAATTTAGCATAAAGTTCTCTATCCCGCAAAACCTGCAATACAGTCCTCAGATGTCCTGCATGCTCCTCTCCACTGCGAGAGTATACCAGAATATCATCAATAAAAACCACCACAAACTGATCCAGGAAGTCGATGAAAATATTGTTCATCAACTCCAAAAAGATGGTTGGGGCATTCGTAAGCCCAAATGGCATCACTACAAACTCGTAGTGGCCATATCTTGTCCGGAATGTTGTCTTGTGCATATCCTGCTCTCTCACCCTCAGCTGGTGATATCTTGAGCGCAGGTCAATCTTGGAGAATACAGTCGCTCCCTGAAGTTGATCTAACAAATCATCAATGCGAGGCAGTGGATACTTGTTCTTAATGGTCACCTTGTTCAGCTCTCTGTAAACTATACATAACCTCAGTGATCCGTCCTTCTTCCTTATGAAGAGGACAGGTGCTCCCCATGGGGACACACTAGGGCGAATGAAGCCATTCTCAGCCAGCTCCTCAAGTTGCTTCTTCAGCTCCAACATCTCGACAGGCGTCATCCTGTATGGGGCCTTCGAGATCGGTCTCGTACCAGGCTCTAACTCAATCCCAAAATCCACACTCCTCTGAGGCGGCAAACTGGAAGGCTCGGCAAAAACATTTGTGAACTCACAAACAACTGGGATGTCCTCTACAACTGGACTCTCCCCCTCCTTCATGGCATAACACCAGAAGACATCACAACCCTGTGCAATCAGTCTCGCTGCCCGTATAGCACTAATAACCATGCCAGATTTTCCAAGGTCCCAATCTCGGAAAACCTCTATCTGACCTAACTCGGTAGAGAGGGTAATAGTCCTCCTACCTACATCTAAAACTACAGAGTGTCTATCCATCCAATCCATATCTAGAATGACTTCTTCATGCACTAATGGCATGACAAAGAAGTCCACAAGCAAAACACGGGTCCCTACAGTAATGGGACAGTCACGAATCTCACGGGTACCTCTGACCCTACCACCATCGGGTAACCCTATAATAAAGGGCATCCCCTCAATTGTATCTAAACTCAGACGCTCTACACAAGCATCAGAAATAAAAGAATGCGTAGCACCAGTATCAAATAAAACTCTAACAGGTAAACCATGAATCAGAATGGTACCTGTAGCAGTAGGTGCAGCTGGCTCCTTTGCACTCCTCAACTCAAAAACTCGGCCCTGTGGGCCTCTGGTATCAGTGGTGTCCCCACCACGACCTCTGCCTCTACTCGGCCCAAGAGCAGATCCCTGAGTCGTAGGGCGATCTGGGACTCTCTGCTGTCCCTGTGTCTGCTACTGCTGAGGTGGCCTCTGCCCACCTCCCGCTACACTGGCAGGGGAAGAACCCTGCTGAGATGAAGCTCTGCCCTGGCGGTAGTAAATAGCTCTGTGACCTTGCCTACCACAGGTGTAGCAAGTCACTAGTGGCCTCGTGCACTCGGGCCTCATATGTCCTTGATCACCACAGTTAAAACACTGACGTCCCTTATCTGCAACCGGTGTAGATGAGGGCTTACTTTGGCGTCTCTGACCATGCCAACCGCTAGCAGCACCACCAGTACCACTGGTCTGCCCTGTACGCTGTCTCTTCTCAGACCCTCCGGTCTGAGAAGCTTTCCTCTGACTCGCCCGCTCTCGCTCATAGTCGGTGGCTCTATCCGGGTAGTCCATCAAGGACTCACAATGAAATCCCGCCATATAGGCCCGGGTAGTATCCCTCAGTCGTCGGGAAAAGAGATAAACGTGTTGATCTGCAGAAGGTGCAACTGGTCCTAGTAATACCAGCTCCTTCTGAAACCTCCTGATGGCCTCAGAGACTGGTACATCCTCAAACCCAGCCTCAACAAAATCTCGCAGTTTCTCCCTCCTCAGTGAGGCAGGGCAGAAACGCTCTCTAATCATCGTCCCCATATGCTCATAACTAGCAACCTGACCCCGTACTGATCTCTACCAGTGATGTGCCAAGTCCCGGAATAAAGTCTGAACCAGCTCGATCTGTCTGTCAGATGGACATCGAATAGACTCCAAAGCTGAGTCTACATGCCCTATCCAGAGCTCAACCTCTAACCCCACCTTCCCAGTGAAAGGGGGTACACCCATCTGATGAAAAGGCTTCAACCAAGTGTCTAGTTTAGGCCCTCTATGCTCCTCTGGTGCTCTGTCAATCTCAGCAGCAGGTACCGGTACAGCTAGCACTTGAGTAACGGTGTGGGACCTCTCAGATGGTCCCTCCTGTGCCTGTAAATCTGGGGCACGTCTACCGGCTCTGGCAGCCTCCTCTACTCGTCTGATATAAGCTCGGAACTCTGATCCCCCATGGAGACACGATCAGACTCACTAGACTAGGCTCTCTGTGCCCCCTATCTCTCACCTGCACCGTTCCCAGTGTCAGGAACGACGCTATCAGCAACCTGCTCATGTATCTCTCCCGCTGCATGTGAACCGTCAGCAGGAGTCCTACCCCGTCCTCTACCTAGAGGGGGTCTACCTCTACCTCGTCTAGCTGCAGGTAAGGCTCTAGTCTGAACCATCTGCAGAAGACGTAAATCTAACTTAGAAGGCTATATATATTCCATATGTATAGATATATATCAAATCAATCACAACAGAATATCTATATATATCTATACTGTCGAGATCTTCAGAGGGGCGATGGCTCACGTACACGATATCCCAAAATATTTGTACTCATTTCAAAACCGAAACCTTTTGAAAAGTCAGACCCCTTTCGGGTTCTGTTTATTTATCTATTCGAACTTTATTGCAGATTACTAGTGCCATTGTTGTCAACCTGGGCTCTGATACCAACTTTGTAACACCCCAAATCCGTAGGACTCGGAGTGCTACTGGGCTAGGATCTCACAATGGATCCTAACCCTAGCCTGACAACAACTTCACTGAATCTTACAACAAGGCACCAATAGATTAAAACAAACATAAAAACTGATATATATATATATATATATATATATATACATGTCAAAAGGATGATACAGAGTACTGTTGAGTACAAAGTCAAACTAAAATCCGTACAATAATGATAAACCCAAAATCCCACGAATACGCCCAGTGTACGGAACCCTCAGCAGATCACCCCTCTGGATCACTCTGCAGCTCTCCTAACCTGCAAAGGATCTACAACACGGTATAAAACCGTTAGCTAACCATACACATATATAAGAAGATGCTAGAGCACAAACACACATCAAAATCATAACACATCATCATGCTTTCACACATTTACCCGGTTTATTATCTTTAATAAGTCCAAACACTCAATCGTATAAATAGATGTATATGAATATACGTGACACGAGGAATGTATATAACCCTTGCCTCTGCGTGCAATAGCTAGCTGGAGTGGTATCAACGCACTTTCCCGTATACCATATGGAGTGGTAGGTGCCCTTCCCGTATACCAGATCTAACTAGCTTATAAAGAACTTCCCAGACTCCACTACGGGATGAAAGGTAAGTTGTCACAACCATTACAATGGGCGGTCAGTATAACATAGGTCGGTAATGAACCATATCGCATGCTATAATGCATATAACAAACACCCCTCAAGCATACATCCAATATAAGGATAGTAGCTAAGTAAGTCCTATGGACTTACCTCAACCTCAGAAGTCGTATCACTACGATCAGCTCTCACTCAAGTCCACTCCAAACTTGAGGACAACACGGCTTATACAAGGCATACATACATATATATATATATATATATATATATATATATATATATATATATATATATATATATATATATATCAAACTCCTATCACACAAAGGGTCACACCTAGACCCAAGGGATCCATAAGGATCATGTCCAACTCGTAAACCTCAAAGCCGTAACCGGCATATCTATATCATACTCCTCATCATCCGATACCTAGCATGGTACTAAGTCCCTCATACTAAGAAAAGAAAGGAGCTACCCAACTATAGGTAGTCCCGGAACAAGACGCACCTGCGTGATCAAGGGACGTAGGGGCGGAATAGACACCGGAAGGCGCGGCAGGGAGCAGCCGCAGGCGCGGTGACAAGGGACGCAGGCAAGGCGCGGGCGATGCGGCACGGCTTCCGCAGGGGCGGCGGCTTCTAGGCGACGGTGCTGAACGTGATCCCGTGACTTCTCTTCAGCTCTTCACGTGATCAAATCACGTCTTTTCTCAACCAAAACCACACACATACATATACATACACAAACCAACATCAATCTACATCCACATACATCTAAACCTAAGCTAAGAAGATGGAATCAAGGAAAGAAAGAAGGAGAAACAAGATCACTTACCACCCTTGTGGTCCTAGGCTGCAGGGAGAGATCACACACCTCAGTAGCTGGCTTCCAAGCTCAACATACACACATCCATCATCAACATCAACCACAACACACAACTCTCAAGCAAAACTCAAAGGAGAACCAAGAACAAGATGAAAGAGAAAGAGGGAAGCAAGGAGGACGTGAAGGAAGCTAGAAATGGAATGAAATGGAACCCTTGCTCAGCAAGGTAAAACGAAGAAGTAAGGGTGAAAGGTAAAGCACGGTCAAAGGAGTCAACAAAACTGGATGCAGCCGCCGGAAACCGCAGGGGCGGTTCCCTGGGCCGCGGGAGCGGAAACCCGCAGGGGCGGCAATCATGCCCGCGGGTGCGGAAAGGCCAATCTCGGCCAAAGCCAATCTCGGCTAAGGACAAAACTCGGTCTGAAAGATTTAGGCTCTTACATTTTTGTCTTTTCCTTGCATGATTAGGTTGATACATGCAAAGACTACACGATTTTAGTAATCTCGTTGTAAAAGTTAGGATTTTCGAATCCTAATTAATTATATTTAAATTGAATTAAACTTAATCATTGACCTTAATTAAGTTATAACTTGGGAACGGTGAGAAATTGACGACTACAAAATCCACTATTGTGTTTCTGGCTTACAGTTTGCTTTGTGAGAAATTTTTTTACGTTTTATCTTTTACCCTTTGATATTATTTGGGGCATTTGAAAACTCAAAATAATAAAATTGTAATTGAAAGATATGGTCCGAGTTACATCTTTATTAGCAATAGATGAATTAGAACTAATATGATTCAAATGTGTAGAATCAAGGATGTTAGGTGATGAAACTTTCTTTGGAAGAATAAGTGTGCAAGAAAGCTTGTAAAGTCCTCCATCCAAGTATCCTGTGGCTATGACCGAGTTATTGAAAAGGTCCTGAAACAGGCAGATAGTAGACTTAAATCGAGTTTCAATAGTGGAATTATGAAAAGTTCTTGAGATAGACAACAAATTGTGTTTAAATCCAGGCATAAAAAACACATTCTCTAATATCAACTTAGTGGACAACATAATTGTTCCACTATGCGTCACTTCTTTTATGGAGCCATCAGGGAGCCCTATGAATATAGGCTGAGAAAGAACTGTCATGTCAGAAAATAAATCTTGACAGTAGGATATGTGATTTGTAGCTCCTGAGTCAATGATCCATATAGAAGAATTGTTGTTGGTAGTAGAAGGTAATGCAGTCAAATTACCTACCAAATTGATAGAACTTGTGGGAGAAGTACCATTTCCATGGCTATGCATCATCTTCATAACCTCCTGAAACACTGAATTGACTAGAGTAGAATCAACTGAGGTACCAGAATTGTTGATAGATGAATCTAGAGGACAATTGCCAATAGGAAAATCTTGAATATTGGCTGCAAAACGTCATGATCCCTTAGATCCAACTATATTGTCAATAGCCTTGCCTTTTGTTCTTTTGTACCAGTCTGGTATCCCAGTCAATTTGAAACATGACTGCTTGAGTGTCCTTTCTCCTTGCAGTACGTGCATTGTCTGTCTAGCTTTTCCTTTCGAAAATCTCTTCTGCTTCCTCCTGCTTGTCGAAAGGGAACTAAACGATCAACAACAAGCACATCATGAGTAATAATTGGAGTGGTGATCTCATTCTGTTTCTCCACTTGAAGCACCGTGTGATATACTCTACTAATATTTGCCAAAGATTCGAGAGCCAATATGTTGCTTCGAATATGATCAAACTGGTCTTGAAGTCCCATCAAGAATTGTATAATTTTTGTTTTGGCTTCCCTTTCAGAAAGCTTCATAAGGATCTCACATTTACAATTGATAATCCCTTTGCACGTACAGACAGGTAGTGCATCAATAGACTGCAGTTCATCCCACATTTTTTTCATCTTGCTGAAATAGACACAAATACTATGATTTTCTTGCTTCAGATTGCTCAAATCTTTGTGTATTTGATACACTAGTGGAGCATTAGATACTTCATATCTTTCAACGAGCTCATTCCAAAGTTCTTTAGCAGATTCAACGAAAGCAAAATTCTCAGCGATTTCACTTTTCATTGAATGAATTAACCAACAGCGGATCATGTAATCGGCCCTTGTCCACCTAGCTATCTTGTCATCATCAGATTCAGGCTTATCATATGATCCATCTATGAAGACTATATGAACATTTTGTAAATTAAAGGGCTAGTTTGTAAATAAAACAAATAGCCTTAATAGCAGCTGAAAGTGAATACAGGGAAATGTCCTACACTGCTAGTGAAATTGTATGGTTGGAAGGGTTAATGACTGATTTGCGCATTTCCATCCCTCTTCCTATCCCTATGCATTGCGATAATAAGGCAGCTCAGCACCTTACAGCTAATCTTGTATTCCATGAACGAACCAAACAACTTCGTATGGACTGTCACCATGTCCGTGATGAGGTTCAAAAAGGGTTCATTTCCACTATTCATGTCCGTTCTTCCTTCAACTTGCAGATAAGTTTACTAAAGCCCTTGGAGAGCAGCAGCATGCCTTTCTCATGCGCAAGCTTGGTCTGGTTTACCCCAATCCAGCTTGAGGATATGAAGACTATATGAACATTTTGTAAATAAAAGGGCTAGTTTGTAAATAAAACAAATAGCCTTAATACTAGCTGAAAGTTTGTTAGGCTTTAATACATACAAAATCCTCTTTACAGAGAACAATACGTGCTGTAACTTTTTTCTCCCTCTTCATAATTCAATGGAGTTCTATCTCCTTCTTTCTTCCATTCATGTTTCTCTGTATTAATAACATGTGCATGTACATGGTTTTTATGGTATGAACCTTTAAATAGCAAGTTGAATTTTTTTTTCATAATTTGTCCATGCTTCTTGTTGCAAGGTTTTATAAGTGATGTTGTTGTCAGACTAACTAATGGAACCCATTGTGTGGTCCCTAGCCAAGTGGCGATTTAGGTTATTAAAAATCCGGGTAGTTACACTAGTCCTGGTAGACAACTATCTTGAGTGTACAATTTTGAAGGAGTAAGCTAACCGACGAACTTTTAAAAGGCAAGGGATGGAGAACGGTTTGATTGGTGATGAGGGTGTGAATGGTGGTTTACTACCAAACGGTCATCATGATCTTTCTATTGTTCCTCCAGCCCCATATTAGGCGGCGACGATTACCAAACTTCTAACAATTGTATGTTGACGTTGTGTAGGTAGCTCGCTAACTTCATATTTTGTATGTTATGGAGCTAAATCTTACTTGCAAGTGCAACAATGTCAGTTAGAATGTATCGAGTGTCGAATTTATAGGGATTACGTCTGAATTGGATGTGAAAAATCGATGAATGTTAAAGTATAAATCTAGGGTCTTTCAAATATTTACAAGACCCGTTTTAATAAAGTGGATCAAGATCGAACGTTAGAAATGCGATGTCTCGACTTGACCAATTAATTAAGAAACCAATAAAATAAATAAATAAAAAGTTTAAAGATATAACATAACACAAAAGTTAAGAAACCAGAAATCAGAAATAGTGAAGGGAGGTCGCACGATCTCGGGATTTGACCGAGTCAAAACGTACTTAAAAAATTGAATGATAGTAAAAGAATGACGAGAGAGCGAATAGGACAAAAAAAAAGTTTTAGTAACTATGACGTTATCGGGTGACACGAGGACAGCAATCCATCTTGGCTTTTTATGATGTTTTAATAAATAGAATAAAATACAAAATTAAATGGAGGCTCAAAGTTTATTTCTAGACGTTATATAACTGGATTATAATATGAGTTTGAAAAATATTACAAAATTCGTTTTACTGATCATATTTGAACAAATATGCATTTAATTCCACAGAATATTATCGTTAAAAATATTAGTTTTATCAATATATAACGTACATACTTTCTATTTTAAAAAACTAAACAATTTTTAACTAACAATTTAAACTCACCAATTTTTATTTTTATTTTTATTTTTATGCTGGAACACCACAACCCTTCCCCATAATAACATTAGAGAAATATAATTTTATTATATATGGATTATCTTCTAGTCACCCAAAGATTTACGTACTTAATACTAAATTAAAAGTGTATAAACTCTTGTGTTATCGTCTTGTTAAATCACATTGAATTTTACCAAATGTCATAACCTTATTAAAATTTTACAATATTGTCCACGTGTCAAAATCAAAATAAGTCATGCCGTATTTGTCACATGATTTTTTTTTTATATTTAAGTTAACTATTTTCATTTTTTTAATATTTTATTTCTTAATTAAAAAAATATATAATTTGATAAGTAAAAAAAATTATGATATAAATAAAAATAAATTTTTATATTTAACAAATTTACATTATTTGTGTGTTAGAAAATTACATTATACAATTTTTTTTTAAAATCAAGATATTTTTAACCAAGATATATGATTGTCAATTATTTTTACATTTCAAACAATCAGATGTTTTGAATATAAATTTATAACGTAAAATAATTATCATCTATTTATATATATTAATAATCAATTTATTTTATTTACTTTAAATGTATTTCATGAAAAATTGGCAAACTTCATTATCCATTAATGAAAATATAAAAAATAATTATTATGTCCTATAAAAATATTATATTATGATTGATATATCTTATTTAGAAATATTCAATTTATTTTATAATTTGATTTATTAAGTATCATCTATTTCTTTTAAAAAAGTTTTATAATTTTAACATTTATTTTAAAATTAATTTAATAACAATTGTTTTGCTTATAAAATAAGAAAACAAATTTGTCAAATATTTTAATAGACTATCTCTCGTATATTAAGTAGAAATAATTCTTTTATTTTTAAAAGATAAATCATAATAATTTATATTTTAATACATGCGATATATTATTATGATTAAAATGTATAACTATTCTTATAATAAAGTCAAGTATTTTTATTATAAATAATTATATGGTTGTTAGTTTATTTATTACACTAATTTATTTTAACTTATAAATAAATTTTATATTATCCGAACAAGACACGAATACTATCCTAATCACTTATACTTTTATGGACTCAAATAATATCCGCATCAATAAATAACAAGCATTTTCTTCTCCTATACTCACACCTTCTTCTTCATTCACATACAAGTATACAATCTTTCAAAACCCTAGCAATGAAAATGTGGGTTTCTAACAAAGCATCTCTTCTCTTTGTGATTTCACTTGCCCTAGTCTCATGTTCTAGTGCCCAAAACTCGCCCCAAGACTACGTAGACGCGCACAACGCAGCTCGAGATAAAGTGGGTGTCGGTCCGTTGACATGGGACAACAACCTAGCCAACTACGCTCAAAACTATGCGAACACGAGGCGAGACTGCAGCCTCACGCACTCGGATGGGCCCTACGGGGAGAACATTGCAGCGGGCGACGACAGCTTCACCGGCGTACAGGCGGTTAATCTGTGGCTTACAGAAACGCAGTACTATGACCATGATTCAAATTCTTGCTCAGCGCCGCCTGATCAATCTTGTGGTCATTATACTCAAGTTGTGTGGAGGAGCTCTACTAAACTGGGCTGTGGTCGTGTTCCTTGTAACAGTGGAGGTTTCTTCTATATATGTAGCTACAATCCTCCGGGTAACATTATTGGACAAAGCCCTTACTAATTAGGTTTTATTTTATATACAATATAATGTACTAAATAATGGCTATGTTATCATCCATAGCTTCTATATATGCATCATCTATTGTGTAACTTATATGTGGGTTTGTTGTATGAGCAAAATATATACACTTTGAGGTTATATTTGTAATGTCTAAGCTTCATGGGTTTGCTATCTTGACTAAACTTGGCTGAGTATATGAACAAATTTTAAAGTTTGCTTATTAACTAGACTCGGTTTGAATTCCGTTTGATTTGAAACGACCTGAATATATATGACCATATACATCAAAGCTCGACTCTTTTGAATGAGATAACAATCTTAAATATGACTAGATGAGTCGATTTTGTAATGTTATAGTATTGAGTTAAGCCATTCAAACTTAGTCGGAAAAGTTCAGTTAAGGCTCGTACACTTGATTAAACAAATCAAGTACCGTTTATACTGGATTTAAAATTACACTTCTTTTTAAGCTCTAGTCATTTTTAAACGAGCTTGAAAATAAACATATTAAAAATAGACCCAAATAACTACTATAATTCTCTACTTTTTGAGATTTGGGAATTACTGTTGGTCAATATACACAAATTTGGCCAATTTGGACCCCAAAGAATATTGTGTAGAAAGTTAACATCAAGGCATATGAAGGAAAAAAATTGCATTTGAAAATTTCAAAGTACTTGTAGAGAAGGGTGAATCGTATTTGTCGGTAGCTAATTAGGAATTGTCCCCCTTCATTTTATTATATTAAGCTCGACTCGAAAATTTAGTACAAATCGAATTTTCTAACTAAGGACTAAGTAATCCCTTATCGGATAAGTCTCGGGAATCACCTAACTCATATAGTAATCTGACACATTCAATCCAATAGAGGTTTTCACCCCTATTACCTATGGTTAATCTACTTTTATATCCAAGAGGAATATCACAGGATAAGTCTCAATTTCAACTCAGGTTGTTAGCTTAGAAGGTTCTAACCTAGATTCTATCCAAACCAACCATTAAGATTTCAAGCAATTATATACCAAATCTAACATACAACCTAATCCATCATAGTTCAAGCCATAAACAAATCTCTATCCACCTTAGAATCACAAAGGTTCTAGCAAATAATCATCATATCAAAATCAACAATTAAATCTAAAAAAGACAAATAATTCATGAAATGCAAAGGAAAAAAGGGAAAAAGAAACGAACTCAGCTTTAATGACTGCAAATCTAGCAAATGAAATAAATCTCGATCACAAAGTGTATCTGAACGAAACTGAATGATAAAGTCTGAATCTTTAATCTAAATCTATGAAAAACTACGAAGAACAATGATGAAGATGACGGCAGGGTAGGAGACGGCTCCCTGCTTCCTTCGAACTCTAGGGTAAAATCTAACTCTCCGGTTCGCCTCCCAATCGGGCACTCCTGGAATGTATTCATGCCTTCCTTTTAGACCCAAACTTCTACCAAAAAGGTGTGGGCCGAAAAGGAAAAAAATCCCAAAATAAAATATTACGCTCAGGGAAGAAATCTCGGGTGGATCTCGGGTGAATCTCGGGTTGATCGGGCCCGAGATTTTGGACATGCCTTCAATTTCTTCAGCATTTGGAAAATCTCGGTCTAAATGGCAGAAATCTCGGCCGAGACTAGGACCGAGATTTCTCTCAGTTATGCAAATCTCGTCCAATCTTCATAATCTCGGTCGAGATTTATGTCCAAGATGCTCCAAAGTCGTCCTTCATGCCTTTAACTTGATTTCTTCGTCCTTTCCGTGCACGTATGCTCGCTCCAATGCATCCACTCCGAGACTTGATCATCAAATGCGTCGTTTTGGCTCCGAAATGCGCCAAATCACCTACAAAGCCACAAATAGCGCGTGTAGACATCTATTTTTGCAAAGTAGAACAAAACAAGTATAAATGGCACAAACTAAGGTGAAAACATGCTAAAATATGCACCAAATCTACCTAAATGCATGAATAAACTAGGTTGATAAATCATGTTATCAGTGTCCACAGTTGTTCCCAAGACTTCCTACTTGTATACTCTCTTCGAAGAAGGCGAACTTTGTGCTCACGGCTTCCGTTGTACTAAATCATCCTACTTTCCCTCGAAGATTTATTTGTTGTCGGATTTTCTTGATGTATTTTTATGTGTGTATTTTTCTTTTGATGTTGTTCTTCATGACGGTTAGTCCGTCTGCCGATCTTTTTCGGCTTTTCGACCCACTAGACGACGTATTGTACAGTATTTCGAACCGCTTTCCTTTATTTAAAAAAAAGAAGAAGCAAAATTCAGTCTTAAAACCATCAATGTGGAAAATAACACCATCACCACATATGTCCGGTCTTTATCTGTTGGTCCCTCCTTAATCAAGCCCATTTGATAAATGGGCTATCCAATAAATTGCATACAAGTCCAATGGGCTAAGACCCAAAATAGGAGGAGTCCATTATGAAGAAAGATCTAGAGAAGAAGAGAAAGGATGAGAATGATCTAGAGAAGATTAGTCTATAACTAATCTAGAATATTCCTCCAAAATATTTTCTAGGAATTTGTGTAATTCTAGAATTATCTCCTTCCCCTATAAATAGGTGGAGAAGTTGTACATTTGCATCATCACACACACAAAAATTGAGAGCTCAAGAAAGCTAAACACAAGTTGTGAGAGTGCCCACAAAATCTTGTAAAATTCCTTCTCCACGTAAATAAAATAAAAGTGAGTTTGTATTAGTTAAGTTATTGACTTAATTAGTCCCATATTTTTCATCCTACCAACATGAAAGTGGGAGATTTTTTTCAACATTATCCATATGTAGTGACTACTTTTCTAGTTTACTTTTAAAAGTCACTTGACTCTAAGTCGTTAATTGATAAGTTAGGCACTTTATCTTCATTTTCTACATACTTTTAACATAGTTATTTAGGCACCTCAATCCTCAACTTATAATCGCCCGTATAAATAAATTCTAAATTACTTTATTTTTCTATCATTTACCGGTATTGTGTGTAGTTTTTAGGATTTGTAAGCAATATTTATGATAAAAGTAGATGGATGAATTCTTAGACGTAAAATCACAAAGAAGATGAAATAAAATGAATATAACTATGTTTTTGGTATTCAAAGGAATAAATAATTATCAATATAATACATTTTATAGATTTATATATTTGCAAAACAAAGTCCCGGAAATGAAATAGTATAGGTCCGTAAATTTGACAACATTTGGTTATGATTCAGACTGTATGTACGTTATTATAGCGTGATATTTTAGTAGAATATGTTATATGTGCACGGTGCCCCTTGACTCTATCTATAAGTACTTTTTATCATTAGTTTATTTTTAGAAGTCATTTTAAGAGCAAAATTTATTTCATTTATAGAGAAATCTTGGGGAAGATGAAATTGTTAGCATATCTCTCTTATACTTTTATTTCTTCGTATAACGTCCATGGTCATAGCCCTTCTACCCCAAGATAGAAGAGGGAATAAACCTAACCTATGAGTAAGAAAACACATGTTGGTTCTCACCTAGTGTCTTTATAAAAATGTAAAACGATGAAAAGAACTAACATAATGAGTAGAAAAGTAGGGATGAAACCCAAATACACTCGTCACAAACATAATGACAATCGATCTTTAAATGTTTAGTTTATTCATAAAATATTGGATTAGATGCAGGATGTTGAGTTGTTTTATTGTCACAATGCTCAATGCATGAGAATCAAGAGGGTTGAAGTAACTCCTCCAGCCATACTAATTCATTAGTAGTAACACTCATGGCCCAATACTCACTCACTCTCAACAGATAGAGGATTTAAAAATTGTCTTTTGTCTTCTTTGTCTTCCTAGAGATCAAGGAAGATCCAAAAAAAACTAGTAAGAGATTGATATGATCCTTGAACAGAATCACTATAAGCTTACAAATTAAAGTAGATCTATTCATATCCGGACTTGGACCGGACTTTATGAATATTTTGACCCGATTATGCTGACCGAACCTACAATGATAGCCGTACCCGGCTGGGCCTCTAGGTACGCGTTTTATTTTGTTATTTAGAATTTTTTGAAATAATTAAAAAATGTTTTCAATATAAATTTTATTTAAAATAATTTTATTTAAGAATACGCCGTACTTCCATCACAAGGCTAATCACCGACGACTCAATAATCGTATTGATGGCCTTTATGATCAGCAGGAGGTTTGGCATGACTCTGATGAGGGTATTGAACGCGAGATAGTTCTTTTTTATTCTCAGCTTTTCCGCTCTGAAGGGTTGGCTCGATATGATGAGGCCTTGGAACATATACCGATAACTATTACGTCCGAAATCAATCGGAGTTTAGATCGACTGCCGACAGGAGAGGAAATTCGAATTGCGCTGTTCCAAATGTATCCAACAAAATTACTGATTTACTCAGTGTATATGAACGAGCATCCGGCCAGAAAGTTAATATGTCTAAATCTGAGATTTGCTTTAGTCATAACGTGTCTCCGACTGTACGTGCTTCAATTTTTGAGTTTCTTCAAGTACGGGAAGTTGATCGGCATTCAAAATATTTAGGGTTGCCTACTATTATCGGATGCTCTAAGAAGGTTATTTTTTCTGTTATTCGAGATAGGGTGTGGAAGAAGTTGAATGGCTATAAGAAGCGTCTACTTTCACAAGCAGGAAGGGAAGTACTTATCAAATCAGTGTTGTAGGCTATCCCGTTGTATGTAATGAGTGTTTTCTCTATTCCTAATGGGATGAGATTAACTCACTGCTGGCCAAATTCTGGTGGGGCTCCACCGGGGATACACGTAAAATTCACTAGAAGGCTTGGTCCAATTTATGTAGGCCAAAGTCACAGGGTGGAATGGGGTTCCGGAACTTGCGAGTATTTAATTCAGCTACGTTAGCAAAGCAGGGTTGGCGCATTTTAACGAGGCTGGATACGTTAGTTGCTCGGATTTTGAACGCCATGTATTACCGACGAACTGATTTCACTTCTGCTACAAGGGGGTACCTTCCAAGTTATTGTTGGGCTAGCATTTGGGAAGCAAAGTCCTTGTTATTGGAAGGACTAGCGTGGAGGGTGGGTATTGGTACTCAGGTAAAAGTTTGGCAAGATTCATGGCTATATTATGATAACTCATACCATAAGCCAACTCCACTACCAAATATTATCCTAGATGATGACCTTTGTGTTTCTGAGTTGATTGACCATGATACCAATAATTGGAATATGACTATACTACAGTCATTATTTATTGCGCAAGAGGCCAGCCAGGTCTTACATTTACCTCTCCCGATTCATCCTAGCACTGATGTGCGTTGTTGGCGGTATACTAAGGATGGGAATTTGTCGGTGCGTACAGGCTACTGGTTAGGGGTCTTAGGTCACCATCATGTTAGGCAGTTCAGTCCTTTATCCGGAAGTGTGTGGGATCATGTATGGTGTATGAATGTCCCTCCGAAGTTACGAGTTTTTTCTTGGAAGGTGTTAATACAATCCTTGGGTGTGTGTGACGCTCTTTCTAAACGACATGTTCTACATACCGCTCTATGTCCCCGTTGTGGCCAGGCTGACGAGTCCTTGTGGCACATGATTTACACTTGCTCTAGCTCGCGAGTTTTATGGTATGGTTCTTCTCTGATTTCTATTTTGGATAATATTACTACAGAGACTTTGGTGGATGTGGTGCAACTGGTGTTTGATGATTTTGGAAAGGCAGGCTTTGAGGAGTTCTTCCTTTGTGCTTGGGTTGCGTGGACTACTCGTAATGACGAAATTTTTCAAACAACCCCACGCCCTACATTTGCTATCCAGACGGGCTTGCAGATGTATGTAGCGGACTACAAATTGTTTCAACCTGTTGTAACCCGTGTTGCTCCGGTTATCAACTCATTACGTTCGACATGGTTTCCTCCCCCCATGGGTCATTTAAAGGTAAATACTGATGCGGCTTTTCTGGGTATAAATGATGTCTGTGTAGGGGTAGTTGTGAGGGATTCATATGGGTTCCTTGTTGCAGCTGCTGTCAAACGCCTACCTTTCCATACTACAGTCGCCTGGGCCGAGTATTATGCTTTGTTGTTTGGTATGGAGCTTTTGCAGCGTCTACAGTGTCCTACTGTTATCGTGGAGACAGATGCGTTAAATTGTGCCTTGCGGTTACAACAATTAGTAGAGGGGCAAGTTACTCGTACTTATGAGGCCACTCTTATATCTAATTTATGTTCTCTTTCATCTACTTTTAATTCATGCAGTTTTATTCATGTTAAACGTTCGTGTAATACGGTAGCCCACTACATGGCCCGTCTTTTACCCTTGCATCTGGATGAATGCTTGTATCTTTCTTCATTCCCCGCTAGTATCACTGAACTAGTAGAGATGGATCTTTAATATATTGGCAGTAGTTTCTGTAAAAAAAAAAAAAAAAAAAAACTAACAAGAAATCATTTTATAGAACCAATTTGTATTCATAAGCAATCAACATTCTTGTACATTACAGTAATAGATAACCCAATTATAAGAAACTATTTTTCCGATTATGTAAATTTATTCTTATAACCAAATAGAATAAATTAAAATATCATTATAAAGTCAAATATATTATTATATGTCTAATCATTTTTTTAACCTAATAATTTATAAACATGTGATTACTAAATAAAATTTATCAACTCGTATTTCATCCAATTCTCTCAATCATTTCAATCCATTTCCGACTACGATTACAATTCAACAAAATCATACTCATTCAATTTCAATTTCACCGTACTTCACCCTACTCATTCAATTTCAATCTGCGGCTGCGGTGTGCGACTCCGATTCCATGCAAACTTGCATTGCGAATTTCTTTAAAGTTCTGTAAATCAAATGTCTTGTATATAACTTATACATTTATGTTAAACTTAACCTTAAGTAGGAAAAACATTAACTACTAAATACACGATGTCAAATTTACTAGAGTTTACACAAAATCTTGGTAATGTCAAAATTGGGTTTTCAATATAATTTTCAGATTTTTTCCAAATTTTATTTATTTATCTTTTTTAATATATTTTACCTGACGCACAATCTCAATATACATTATATATCATTTATAATGTTACTAAATCCGACATCGCACATTTAACGATCATAAAAAAAAATTATTTAATAAATACGAGTTCATCGTGTGGCATGAGACTGAAATCCATCTTCATTTTGATGACGTTTTAATAAATAAAATACAAAATTAAACGGAGACTCAAAATGACTTTATCAAATAATTAATAGTTTTTTTTTTCTAGATGTTTAATTGGACCATAATGTGAGTTTGAAAAATCCTACCAAAAAAAATATGACTTTGATAATGTAATTCGTTTTACTGATAATATTTTAACACGTATGTATTTCTCATTTAACAAAATATTATCGTTAAAAATATTCATTTTATAAATATAGAAAGTACATGCTTTCTATTTAAGAAAAAAAAAAAGTATACAATTTAAACTCACCAATTTTTATTTATTTATTTTTTCCGGAGCATCACAAGCCTTCCCTATAATCACATAAGTGGAATATAATTTTATTCCATGTGGAATATCTTTTAGTCACATCCAAGTTTTGTACGTTAGTAACAATTACTTAGACTATTATGAACTCAAATAATATCCCCATCTATAAATACATGCATTTTCTTCTCCTATACTCACACCTTCATCTTAACACACATACAATAATACAATCTTTCAAAATCCTAGCAAAGAAAATGTGGGTCTCTAACAAAACATATCTTCTCTTTGTGATTTCACTTGCCCTAGCCTTATGTTCAAGTGCCCAAAACTCACCTCAAGACTACGTAAACGCGCACAACGCAGCTCGAGCTCAAGTGGGTGTCGGTCCCATGACATGGGACAACAACCTAGCCAACTACGCTCAAAACTATGCGAACACGAGGCGAGACTGCAGCCTCACGCACTCGGGTGGGCCCTACGGGGAGAACATCGCAGCCGGGGGAGACGGCAGCTTCACCGGCGTACAGGCGGTTAATCTGTGGCTTAATGAAAAGCAATACTACAACCATGGTTCAAATTCTTGCTCAGCGCCGCCTGGTCAATCTTGTGGTCATTATACTCAAGTTGTGTGGAGGAGCTCTACTAGTTTGGGGTGTGGTCGTGTTCCTTGTAACACTGGAGGTTTCTTCTATATATGTAGCTACAGTCCTCGGGGCAACATTATAGGACAAAGCCCTTACTAATAAGGGTTGTATTTTATTTACAAAATAGTGTACTAAATAATGGCTATGTTATCATTCATAGCTTCTATATATGCATCATCTATTGTGTAACTTATATGTGGGTTTGTTCATTGTTGTATGAGCGAAAAATATATACTTTGAGGTCATATTTGTAATGTCTTTCAAACTAACTAAAGTGATTGATATGTGTTACTCCGTTTTGAGCTCCGCTTGGAATTTTTTTTTTAAATCTTGGTTTAACAAAACGAGTCGATGTATAACTAGATTCGGTTTGAGTTCGGTTCGATTCCGAACGACCTGAACATGACCATATACATCAAAGCTCGACTCTTTTAAATGAGATAACAATTTTAAATATGACTAGATGAGTCGATTTTGTAATGTTATAGTACATATTGAGCTAAGCCATTCAAAATTAAGTCGAGAAAGCTCGGTTAGAACTCGTTCACTTGATTAAACAAATAAAATACAGATTATATCCCTAATTATATCCCTAATTTAAAATTAATCGACTCGAATAACTACTATAGTTCTCAAATATGAGATTTGGGAATTACTGTTGGTCAATATACACACATGGCCAATTTTAACCCTAAAGAATATTGTGTACAAATTAAAGTTAACATCAAGCATATGAAGATAAAACTGTTTTTGAAATTTCAATGTACTTGTAGAGAAGGGTGACCGTAGCTAATTAGGAATTGGCCCTTCGTTTTATTATTGACTAACTATTTCAAGTTTTGTTATTTACACGAGATATTATTTTAATTTATATTACATTATTGAATGAATAAAATAATATGATATCATATTTAATGAATCAATTTAAATTTAATGAAGTAATATAGCATGAAGAGAATATGAAAAATAAAATAAAAACTTAAGTATAGAGAACGCAAATTCAGGGAAAAAAAAGCATTCAATAAAGTTATAATGTGACATTGAACTTTTTTATTTAATACTATTTATTACTTATGGTATAAGATATTTTAAATTAATGAGCTAACTTTTTTATATTACTATTAGGGTTTTGACTCCGGTAAAATTAAGATTGAATCTTATATCATTCATCTAAAATTAAGGTCTACAATTAATTTATTATTTAATGTTATTATATAGTAAATAAGGTTTTTATCAAAAAGGAAATAAATGTCTTCTGTTTTGAAAACGTAAGATATGAAATTTGAAATAAAAGTTAAATAAAAAAAATAACCATGCTAACTATAACTATAAAATAGTTATGAAATTAAACAACAGTAAATGGCATAGAAAAGTTAATTAAAAAATGTGATCAAAATTTGTAACACAAACATTACAAAATTTTGTGATTGAAAAAGCGAACGGATACGATTTGAGTTAAAAAAAAACAAGTGAATGCTCAAACTAATGTTATAAATTTTATTATCTTATGTGTTATATATTAAGTCTCATAATATTTGTTGGTGTTGTGTTTTTTTACTTTGTTTATACAAATATATATTTGATTATCTTTTGAAAGTTATTATTAAATAATTATCATTAATTATTTTTTTCAATCAAAATCTTATTTACTAATAAAGTCTTTATACAATGAGAACTATTTATAAAAATGTTGGTTGTTAATGATAAATTGGTAATAAATAAGATTAATTTATTATGAGAATAATCCTTTTATTTCTAAAAAAGTCTTTAACTTCATGGGAGTCAAACCCTTATTATTATTATGTAGACTAAGTATGTTCTGCCTAACGGGATGTTCGATAGAGTTTTTTTTTATAATCAAGGACAACCGACACTTGTTCCCGAACTATCACCCATTTATAGATGAGAACTTCACCGATGCATCTCTAATAAGTTGTCCCTTTGTATTCATTCCACTAGCTTTGCATACTTTACTCCTCTTCTCATAACTTGCAAACAAGTCCGACCTCTCGATCTCTCCGTGTTTTGATCTAACAAATATTAGAATTTCTCATTCCTTACCGTAAGAGAGGTTATCATACGATTCTTTCTCTATATATATAAGTAGTATACATACAGAGAAAGAATCCTATATGGAAAACAAAGTAGTATAAGAAAAAACTATGAACAATGAAAAAAAAAAATCCTAGATGATATATATATTTATAAAGTGGAAGTTTCTAGTAATAAAATCATATGAACAATGAAAAAGACAAGGTAAAATTTTCTTATCTAATGACAGATATATAAAAAACCAGACATATGTAAAAGGAAAAACCTATGAATAATAAGACTCCTAGGTGAAAATTTTATAACTAACTAACTATATATATAACTTAACGTTTGTAGAAATAAAACATAGGAACAATGAACAAATCATAGGTGAAATGTTGTGTTCGTTGGTTTTACACTCCTATAAATCCTTATCAAAAGAGATAGAAACTCACAGGATAACAAAACTAGGAAGGGATAGTTTTAAATTTATAACCTATAATAAATCTCTTAAATACCAACGAACCCACAGTGTATGGATCGTACGAAGTAGGACAAATATTTCAGGGTCAAACACAAGGACTGGGAGGATTAATTTGCAACAATGATTTAATATAGTATAGATCTAGAATAATAAAAGGGGTGGAAAAGATAAGGGAAAGAGAAATCAAATGTTTTTGAAAAGGCTTTGGTTTGCTCTCAATTGAATATCACCTTCAATCAAGAACAATTTTCTAAAACAAAGGGAAAGAAAAGATAATCAAATTAAAGGCAAGAAAATGGATTCCAAGGGTTCAAGATCATTGTTTATATACATAGACTCAACATAATCTCACAAAGCATATATGATTGAAAAGCATACATGGATGAATGTTTCTCAACTAATGTTCTATTAGCGTTACGTCTTAAGAACATGTAAATTCGCAGCCTAATACCTATTGCTTTCAAGGTAAAGAGGGAGAAATCATAAACAAACTTTATTTCTTAATTAAGGATCAAATAACCCTTTACAGTTACGTCTCATGAATTAAATGTCTTAAAGAAGGAATAATGACACATTCAACCCAATAAAGGTTGCACCTTTATTACCTAGGAACAATTCTCTTATGTATCTAAGAAAGAATATCTCAGTTACGACTCAATTCCAACTTAGTTTGCTAGTTTAGAAGATTTTTAAACCTTTCTAAATCCAAACCATTAAATAGGATTTAAAGCGATTCAAACAATTATAGGGAACAATCCATCATTGTCCAAGGTATAAATTAAAGATCTCTAATTACCTTGGAACCACAACAATCTATCCAATAACAATCATATCAAAATCTACAACTAAATAACAAAAGGGAAAGAGGAAACTACTCAACTTGAATGAATGAAAACATGCAATTGCTAAATCTCGAATCAACAATGTCTTCCCAACAAATCCGAATGCGAAAGTGCGAAACTTTAATCTAAACTAATCTAAACTATGAACAACAAAGATTGAAGAAGACGGCAGGGTAGGAGACGGCTCCCCCCTCTAGGGTAACTTCTGGACGACTCCCAGCCAAATCGAACACCCCTTGGAATGAATCCAAGGCTTCCTTTTATACACAAAACCTAGCTAAAAGACATTGGGCCAAAAAGGAAAAAGTCCGCAAACAAAATAACAACGCTCAGGGAAAATCTCGGGCTGGATCTCGGCCGAGATCGGTCGTGGTCGCGGCCGAGATTTCGTCTTCGATTTTCAGCGTTATATGGATCTCGGTCAAATCACCCAAGATGCACAACCGTAGCTTGGATCACGGGCCGAGATGCTTCTATCTCGCCCGATATAACTCCTTGGTCGTTCCTTCATGTCTTTAGCTTGATTCCTTGTCCTTTCCCATGCACGTATGCTCGCTCCAATGCATCCACTTCGAGGCTTGATCCTCAAATACCTCATTTTAGCTCCAAAATGTGTCAAATCACCTACAAAGCCACAAATAGTGTGTGTAGACATCTATTCTTGCAAAGTAGAACTAAACAAGCATAAATGACACAAATTAAGGCTAAAACATGAATGCGAAAAGGGAAAATCCACCTAAATACATTACTAAAACAGGTCGATAAATCATGTTATCATGTTGTAAATAACGATTAATATTTACGAAACCGAACATTTGTAAAATGAAAAAACCCAGTGAACAATGTAAAAAATTATAGAATAAAATGATACAACTAGGCGATAAATATTTATAAAACTAAACATTTGTAGGGAAAAAAAGCCCTTATGAACAATGTAAAAACTATGTGAAAATAATGTAAAAAGTAATAGATAATTACCGAGCTTATGTAGAAAGAAAATCTACCGACAATGGAAAACCCGGGTTACTAGATGAACAATACGGATTTACCTATTATTCATAATTCTTTTTATAAAGAAAAAAGATAATCGATAATCAATAAATATTATCTACTTCATTGTTTATAAAATATTTCTTAGATGAAAAAAGAAATAGGATCTAAAAACAGTACAAGAAAACTACACAATTGAACACCTTAGTATTGACTAGAGAGCAAGATAAGGTTTCAATTTAGTCTTTGTTAGAGATGATCAGCAAATTCTGACCCAAACAAATGAACAATAAAAAGTTTTTAAAAAAAAGAAAAAAAAGAAAAGAAAAGGTGATGATGAAATGAAGGACAAAGTTGAGGTGGCGAGGGGAACGACTAGTCAATATATTTGTACAATTCTGTGGAAAATGAAGAAAAAGCCAAAGTTATCATCTTCTGTACAAATTAATTTGACGTAGGGCTCTTATAGTCTCATGTATACGAGTTCAAGTCCGTGAAATGCTTTGGTTTGGGATAGGAGGTGGACGTCGCTGAATATTAATTAGGGTAACTCCTGCGTGTGTTTTTTTTTTTTTTCCTTTTGAAATTTAATGGCCAACTTATAATAAATTATTAATAGTTATTTTATTTGATTTAAAACAACATATTGTCTTTCAATTATTATAAATATTAATTATTATAAATATTACATCTGTATTCTTGGTCAATTAAATATTATGTTGAAAAGTAATTCTACTAAAACTATTATACATAATCGATAGATACACAACACAACAACCTATTTACTAATATATAAAAAAATTGGTAGGAATTTACTCATATATAAGTGACTCCACTAAAACTATTATACATATATAATCGATAAATACACAACGATCGATTTACTAGTATATAAATGACGCGCAACACATAATTTTTAATTTTTTAGTTGGATGTATATTTTCACTTCGCGTCAGTTATCCATTTAATTTTGACGCCATATGTTGAACATTTCTACTACCTCTAGTACAAAAACAACGGTTTATTCCGGTTTCTATTACATCGGATCCCAGTTATAGGAACGGTATTAAGTAGATCGCAATAAACACCTTGAAAACCGCTTATTTGAAAACCGAAATACGAGAGAAGTCGCATGCCGGTTATTTGTAAACACTATGACCATGTTTTTTTTAAGAAAAAAGATAAAAGTCGCATACCACTGTTTAAAACTCTAGTATGCACATATAACTTTTTATAAAACTAAATGAATCAAATATCCGAAATCATTTACAAGGAAACTTCAACTCTTTGTCATCTTTTTGTTAATGCTTTTTCAAAGTTATTGACCCCCAAGTCGTCCACCCCTTTAGCATTCAACTTAAAATCTCAGTGCATATAAATTCTAAATCACTTTATTCTCCTATTATGTACCGGTAACGTGAATAGATTTTAGGATTTGTAAGCAATATTTATGATAAAAGTAGAATTATTAGGATTTTTTTATAAGTGAGATAGAGGAGTCTATTGACCCACATGAATGTTATTGAAAAGATAGATTGCTAATAAGTAATTAACTTTTGGGTTGCAATGCCGCGAGCATTATTGTTTAACAGAACAACTACCCCCAAGGGAGGCTCCTTAAGGCAATGAAAACAAAGAGGATAAGAAAATGCATATGAAGCTACATAATCCGCCGTAGCGTTAGCCTCACGAAGATATTCCAATTCCTACGCAGGCAGCCTTGACAAGTTAACTGATGTGCCCGATGTAAGGACATGTTGACAAGGTGAACCGCAAGCTCTAAGCCAATTTCCACTTGTAATCTCCGGATACCCAGATTCCAAGCGAAGTACAGTCCCCTACTAAGACCCCAAAGCTCCACCATTGACACCGAGCAATGACTGATATGAAACACAAAACCACCGCACCACTGGCCATTGTTGTCACGAAGTAGAGATCTTGCCGCAACTCTAGATTTTGGAAAGACGACAAACCCATCGGTGTTCAGCTTATGCCATCCCAGATTCGAAGACGACCAAGCGCTTAACCTTACGTGGACCATTAGCCTTCCTTCCCCTATTCTCTAATTTTGAGTAAATAGCCACCATATGAGATGTAATGAATATAGGTATATTCCTTGATGGTTGATCATTTTGAAAGACAATGGCATTCCTCCACGTTCAAACCCACCAAAGTGTTACCGCAAACCAACAACTCCAGGGCAGGTTGGTATTGAACGTTTTGGTATTAGATAGATTCATTGTCACCCATGCGATACTCTTGAATCATGAGTGTGAAGAAGTCGGCAGGCATCCATTCAGGTGGGATTAGTCCTCCCCACATAACGAAAGTCGTTGGGCAGTCTCTACACAAATGCATGAGGGTTTCAGTATGATTCAGGCAAATGGGGGCATGCATCATGATGACCAATGTGTCTCCTTAATCTTTCTATGTTGGTTAACAACCTGCCTTGAGTAACGATCCATAGAAAATTATGTACACATTCAGGTGCCTTAATCTTCTAGATATTACTATATATCGTAGAATCAGCCGCCAATGTCTTGGGAAAAGAGAGACTTATAGGTTTATCCGGTAGTGTAAAATCCATTCGGATAGAGACTCCAAGATATACAGTCTTGCATGAGCGAATCCAACGACAGTGCATGACTGACAACTTGAAGTAACGCCTCCATAGGGAGCAAAGAGCTGATATATTAAGAACCATTTCCAACCGAAGCCCGGCTCCCAAATCTCACAAACTTTTCCCGACCATGAGACGCCCACCGGTAGAACATTTACAACATTCAATAATGGGCCATTATGGCACCAGTTGTCCAGACAAAATCTCGTAGTATCACCGTTAGCAATGAACCATCTTTTTCCCTTCATGAGTACGTTATCTTTGACCCAAAGAATACCTTTTAGGACATTCGAACCCCACTTCAAACTTGAGCAATCGAAGAAATCCTTGATACTCATGATCCCATACTTGGACGATATTAACTAATCCTAGGGCTTCTCGTTCTAGTGTAACAGTCACCATACAAGCATGCTCAAAGAGACCACATTTGCATTGCTTTCTTTCCGAATGCCCAACCCTCCTGTTTCAGTCGGTTTACAGACATCTTCCTAGGATAAAAGATGAATTTTCGTTTAGTATCGGAGCCAAACCAAAGGATATGTGGCATAGTTTGTCCAGATCCGAACACACCGATCTAGGAAGCATTAGTACCTGCATGGTGGAATGGAAATGAGAGCAGACTTTATCAATGTTAATTGTCCAACAAACAACAAGAGCTTCCCTTTCCAAGTTGCTAGTTTGCTTCTCATATTCTCCAAAAGGCAATCAAAAGTTGACACCTTTACCCTAGACTTCAAGATAAGCAGACCGAGGTACAAGCCAAACTCGGAGGAGATGTCAAGCCTAACAACCTATTGTAAAGATCTACGGAAAGAGCTGGTAACATTAGGAGATACATAAAGTTCTCCATTCACCAACACCAACATCCACACGGGCCTGAATAGCGTGACCTAGTTATTCCAAGCATACAACGAAGATGTAAGCGGAAATGGGATCCCTTGCCTAACACCATGGGTCGGAACAAAGTCATCCGTAGTTTCCCCATTCCAAATAACTTTCATTAACGTTAAACGAACACAAGTATGGATCCACTGCCCCCAAATAATCGGTAGACCAAGATATAATAATGTATCATCCCCGAAGTCCCATGTAAAGCCTATCATAGGCTTTTTCCAAATCGATCTTGAAGGCCATCCATTGTGTCCCCGAGTTCTTTCTACTCATAAAATGGATCATTTCTTGGACAAGTATCATGTTATCCTCAATCATCCTCCCTGGAATGAAACTGCTTTGTAACAGGCTGACAAAATGGCTCATAATAGGCTGCAATCTATGCACTGTAACCTTAGTAATGGTTTTGTAAATTACATTACACAGACCAATCGGTTGAAACTTGGACATGTGGTCTAGCATATGACATTTGAGAATCAGAGCAATGAGAGTATCATTAATCCCTCCAGGCATGACGTGAGAAAAAATAATTATTTAACACACCGGACGACTACAAGACCAATAGTGTCCCAACATTGTTGGTAGAAAGCTGCGTGAAAGCCTCACTTCCGGGAGCTTTCAAGGCGCCCATATTTCTGACCGTTGACTTAATCTCGTCATCCATATCCGGCCGACATAGCGCCTCCAACGTAGAATGGGGAAGTTGCGGAAAATTAGTCAGAAATGTACCTTGTGGGTGAGGCATGTCCGGTTCTCTACGGAAGAGAGTTGCTTATATAAGGCTAGGGCATTTTGATGAAGCATGTTCTGATCCGAGATCCAAACGTCCGCCTCATTTTGAATGCAACTAACCTAGTTGTATCTTCGGCGGATCAAAGTACTTGTGTGGAAGAACTTAGTATTTTGATCCCCCTTCGACGCCTTCGTGATGAATTTGTCCCTCGTTTTCTGGCACCATAGTAGTTCCTCCTGATCGAGAACTTTCTCAAACTCTTTATATAGTTTGGCATGCATCTCTAGTAGACCTTGACTCATACATGCCTTAATTACTTCTTGTACCTCTGTCAACCTGTCAATCAGAAAACTCTTCTTATGTTTAATCTTACCAAAGCAAATCCTGATTCCAACTCAAAATCTTAGTCTTCAGTGTTGTAGCTAGCGTCGAAGACAAACCACACTCAGTAGCCTCGAGCCAAGCCTCTTTAACAACATTGTGGTACTCCGAATAAAGGAGCCAATCAGCTTCGAAGCGAAAAGGGGTGGAGACCCCAATTGAACTTCCAATGTGATTTTAGTGACAGAGGTAGTGGATTTTGATTAGAAGACAATGGGAAAGTCTCGCTTCATTATTCATGAATATACGGTCTAGCCGCTTCGATTGTATGTATCTCATGTCATTCCCACGATTCCAAGTGAGCTTATGGCCGCTGAACCCCATATCAATTTAAGTTGAGCATTTTTTTTTTACCCAGCATTGAATACCATGATGTTGTTGGATAACGTATGATCCTTCCTCCACATTCCTCTTTGCTCATGATGCAATCAAAGTCTCCACCCATTACAACAGGCCCAACATAGCCCTGTATTATGATGAGTAGTTTCTCCTAGCATTCCCACCAAAGATCCACTATTGGGGGATTATAAACTACAAATAAGTTAATCAAAGAGTTGTAGGTCTCAGTAAGGACACGAATGGAGTTGATTTCTCTTTGTTGCACTGATACTCTATGATTCACACTATTCCATAAAATCCATAATGCCTCTTTCAAAACCTTTTGCTTCCACTCTAGAATAATATGAGAACATCAGACGAGCACATACCTTGTCCGATGTGTCTCCAGAAATCTTTGTTTCCACAAGTACCAAAAAAATCTATGTTGTGACGATTGACCATGTAGTTTTGTGATTTGCGTGATCGTCGATTATCCGCACCCCTACATTTCCTTGCACCCATTGGGAACCATCTGGGAGGACGGGACCCGGTGGAAGAATTGTCTCATACTGTGATCTCTATAACATACTAGTGTCTTCTTTATTTGGTGGGATCGTACCTTGATCTAGTTTGGGAACAATTACTTCGAAATCCATATCAGTGTTGGTGGGAGGTACTTCGGAAGTCGGTAGCTGAGGAGCACTGAATGAGGGCATTGAAATTATGGTAGTTTGGATTTGGGGGGACCTAGTGGACATAATCAGCGAATGATTAGTTTGGCCCAAACTTTGAGGTGGGCCCACAATTTTTTCCCTCTTGGGTTGTTTAGGGTTTCCTGTTGTTGTCTCACTCGGACTAGGAATTTCATTTCTGATTGCCAATGATGACGATAAAGATTGGGGTGTAACTGACGACTTAATGGGAGCATGAATGGCATCGCTTATAGTTATAGTCTGCGATGATGTCTTCGTCTTAGACGCAATTTGAGTCTTGTCAGAGGACAAGGCTTGAAATTTGTTTCCCAATGAAGCAACATTGGATTTGGTGGCCTTGGCGACACCTCCCTGACTGTTATTCTTGGGTTTCCTTGTTACCGACATCCAAGGTCCCAAGTAAGTCTCCCGTGAGTCTTTCACAGAATCATCTCTAGTAATCTAGACCTCCATAACAACTTGTTCTTCCATAGAATCATCAACTTTTCCTTGCCTTTAGCTTGGGCATGCTCTGAGGATGAGTTACTACTCTAGAGGCCCCGTTCCAAAGTGTGACCGTACAACCCGCACTTGTGACAGATTAAGTTCAACCCTTCGTATTCAACTTGGAATCTAGTGTCACGGACCATGATAGTGCCAATGAGTGGTTTGTCGAGTTTTATCTCAACGCACATGCGTGCAAACGTTCCCTTGTAACAAATAGTGTGTTCAGGTCTACCTTTAGGGGATTACCTAGCACCGATGCAAGACCGTAAAGCATTGCCTCGTCATATAGTTACCTGGGTAATTCTAATAACCTTGCCCATGCAAAAATTGTACGTAGATTCTCGGTGTAAGCGGAAAAATGTGATGTAGTGGCCAAAGATTTCCCACGGGCCCTCCGTCAACACCGGTAAGAAGTCCTCCTCCTTGTCAAACCTAACCGTATAATAACCATTCGGGTGGTCGAGTATAATCATCATAACCGTTGGGCGCCATACATGGTAAACTCTTATCTCCAGCAGATGATAGGCAACATTCCTTCCTAGAACCTTGATTATCACTGCTCGTTTCCACTTCTCTAACAGCGCCAACCACATCTTGGTCAATTTCCGCAATTGTAAGCTCTCTAGTCCCTTCTAGGTATGAGATCCTCATTCTTCTTGCTTCAATTAGTGCATCGCAACACAGTGGTGCCGCAGTAGGTTTCAAGTTCTCCACTGTCTCTGGATAGGAGTGTTGGCTTTCCAATGGCTTATTTGGGGTATTGGGGTGGTGTCGGCTGAGTTGCTAGAGGAGGGGGAGAGGCGGGGGCTGGGGGATGAGTCATAGGAGTGTTTATAGTTAGTTATAATTTCGATCATAAACTCCGTCGCACCAAGTAGAATTTTCTTATGATATACCTATGTTTTTTTTATTCAAAAGAATAATTAATTATTAATATAATACATTATCTAAAACAAATTGTTAAGGACACGTCATCCAATTTACAAACTATGAGGCACAATTTTGAGCAGTTATGCTCAATCTAACAAATAAAAAGTAGATTAGGAACGGTCGTGTGCGCTAAAGTTGTAAAAGATCATCTTAAATACACAACGATTGCGACCAAATCTATTTTTCAATAAAATTTCCACTTACTTGAAGTTCAATACTTCAGTGTCCTCTCAACGCGTTGAAATTGAACCTTTTAACGTTGGTGTTGTGAACGCAATCATCGCAATGTGTTGCGGTGTACATCTTGTAAACATGACGACTTGCCTTCAATAAAATCCTTCAGTAATTTATATTTTGAATAAACAAATAAGGGTTCGTTTGATTTAGCAAAACAATATGCCGGCAAAAGAAATTTTCTCGCAAATGTTCACAAGTTCATTACAAAGATGAATAACGAAATGGAGATTCTAACATATGTGTACCATTTTATTGTTATTTTGTATTACTTTTTATGAAATATTTTTAATTATATAGATTGTTATCACTTCTGAAATATTAATTGTATATTCTATCACACAAATATAGTGAACTCTCTTGTCTTTGAAGACTTTATTTCAAAGTTCCGTGAACAACTTACAAAAAAAAATGAAAAGAAAATTCCCTCTAGAGGGGAGAACCTTTCTTATAAAATATAACTTAAATGTAAAACCTAACTAAAACCTAACTTTATGATGCAAAGTTTCTTGTTTCCGTCCTCCATCCACAAAGAGTAGAACCAAATTAACTGAAATTTCTTTTAGAGCAAAGGAACTAACCATAATATTCTCATCAATTGGGATAAAATATGCAGACCAAAAGATATGAGGGGGATGAGAATCAAGAAAGCAAAAGACATGAACAAAGCTCTACAAGTGAAATTTATAAAAATAATGTTAGAAGTTGATTATATTTGGGTAGAAAATCATCGAAGAGAAGTGCCTCAAATGAAGATGAATAAAGAAATATATGTTACATGCACCTATAATGGTATGTCATTAAAAAACCAGAAAGAAACGGAATTTTTCCTAAAAGTTGGGGAAAAGGAACCCGGGACGGTTGAAGAGCCAGAAGAGGCCACATCATTTGACGGAAATGGAAGACTTTTCCGCATATTAGAGAGGGCCAATGTTCATAAAGAGAAGTGCATGAATTCTCAAAAAAATTGGTTATGCAATAAAGAGTGTAATAAAGCAAATTCAATGTTCATGATATTGAGTCAACAATACAACAAACAACGCTACCTACACGCGAACTCGCTTTCGAGGTCAAGCAGATATGCAGTGCGGATTAAGGTTCTTAAGTTAAACGACTATTGCATGAAGATTCGATCACAAATAAAATGAAATAGTTGATTCATTCAATCAGGACCGCAAAATAATATTCACAATATTGAATCATGCCCTTCCTTGAATGAAAAGAAGCTAACTAGTAATTAATGTGCGCTCTTGTGGTACTCGAATCCACTACATAGGCTATTTCCTTGTTCTATCGAGATGAAATAGCGTGAAGGTCTTGAGTCTTAAAAGATTATTAACATCCACGAGGAGCCCCCTAAGTCACATTAATAGCAAACTGAAGAGGCTACAAAAACGTCTTTATAAATGGATGAGTGGAAGGTCACTCTGCTGACCGAATAAAAGGCCCCTCAAGAGAGGAACCTCTCCACATATATCTCTTTTGGAATGAGCCTTAACTTAGTTGGTCTTGACACAAAAAATGTTGTTGATAGAGTGCATGCCGAGCCATAAAAAAGCAGGTCGTAGAAAGAGCTCAAATAGCTTAGTTTCGAGCCTTGCCTTGTTAGCAAGAAAAGGAGTTGTTATTGATTGAACCAGGAATAAGATAACCTTGAGCAAACCTTAGTAGGCTTTTCTACAGTAAAATGACTAAAAAATGGATTATTGATAGCTTAACTTAAACAATTGATTGCCATTTTTTGTTCTTTCCCGAGTCATGTGACTTACACTAAGCCTCTCTACATCCCTTACTTAGGCAGATGAATCTCCTTCTATTTTTTTGAGAGAATTGTAGTAAGGGTTGAAGATCGAGTTCATGCCTTTTGGATTGTGTAAGGATTTTCCTATCGGTTAGCTAGAGAAGGGGCTATTGACTTCCTCCCTTCATTCTTCTATTCAAGTGGGAGGAAAAAGACGTTCACACTTTATGGTCTGAGTTCAACGAATCTCAAATCATCCATTTTGAGCTTCATTGCAAGAAAAGAATATATGAGAAAGTAAAACTTCTTGTGAGCCGAATAAGTCTCATAGACATCTCTTTAGCATCCTAGCCCAAAGACTCCCATCATAAGGAAAAAGCGCAATCACAACCGGTAAATCTCGTGCTTAAAGGGTTTTAGGGTACTTGCTTTATTTTATGTCTTTCCTTCTTCACTTCCTCTCTCAAGAAAGTTGTCCAATCGGTCTAACCAATCCTCTGGTTGAAGAGTAATAGGACGATAAAGAGGTGTGGCCTTCGTGTTGGCAGAGGCCATTCAAGATATTTTGAGGCAGAGCAATAGCACTAGAACTTTGGTGGCTATAATTTCGACCTTTGGCAAGGCTAAAAGTCATCATTTAAACGGCAAACTCTATTCCTTTTTTCTATATCTCCGCTCTCGTTTATGTACTCCTTTTTCTATTTGGGATATTTCATTTGGTCTCAGGAAGCCACTCAGATAAATGAACCACCTATGATGCCTATTGATCACATTGAACTCGTCTTGCTCGTACTATAATAAAATGATGCATCTTTAGAGAAGGAGTAAAAAGTATCTTCCAAAGCAGCAAGAACTTACTCATTTATGGATCGCTATTCAATGAATGGACGGATGGATACTCTGATAGAGAAGAACGATCGTTTATCTAATTCATTATGGCTAGTCACACATTTGTAAAGAAAGGCTGGGGTGAGACCATAGATTGTTCATTAGATGGAGCAATAGAATCAGTTTGCTCTTTGCTCAGGCATCCCCAATCAATCTTCTTTTTCTATCTTTCAATAGCAATGTAGAGAGGTCCTGCTTCAACAAGAGTTTGGGGCACCTAGCTATGTCGTTGTTGGTTCTCGAGAAGTTACAGGACATCCTATAATAAGGGAATCTGACTTGCTGCCAAAACAAAAGAACGGACTTTGGGTGTGCTTTTGTCCGAGTTCGCCGAGGGTGATAAACAACCCGTTCTTTCTCTTTTATTTTTATAAAAAAGGAAGTTTCAGGTCCAATTCGTATCTAAGAGGGATTACCATATATAAAATAAAATTTATCCGCCAATTCTTTCTAGTAGAGCCTCTCGGTCTGTCATTATCCCTCTAGAAGTAGAAAGAATTAGAATATTGATTCCACCTAAAACTCGAGGAAGTCGTTGATAGTTAGAATAGATTCGTAGATTGGGGCTACTAACTTTTTATTAAATTTAAAATTTTTGTATATGTCCCTTTTCTATTTCTTCTATGTTTTAGAGTTAAAACCAAAAATAATAATTTGGATAAAACACTGACCGTGCTGCCCCAAATCTAACTAGGAAGACGGGTATATAGAAGATAGCTATACATGTTTATTAAATATAACTCAGGCGAGGTTTAAACGAGGAAAGGCTTATGGTGGATACCTAGGCACCCAAAGACGAGGAAGGGCGTAGTAATCGACGTAATGCTCGGGGAGTTGAAAATAAGCATATATTTGGAGATTCTCGAATAGGTCAACCTTTTGAATGGGGCAAGCTCCTCTATTCTGGTTCATGGTTTCTCTTGGCTATATTCATCCAGGGGAGAGATCGAGATTCGAGAAATAGTGAATGGTCTTATCAATACACAAATGTATAACTCTCAGGGAATTTCATTTGCGCTTATATTCAGGTTCCGAAGGATGAACCGTTCCAAAAAGATTTCATTCTTGAACAACACGAGATAAAGAACACCACTTCTTTGCAATGGAAAAAATTGATTAGCTTTCAACCAAAATTCCATAAAGTTCTAAGATGGAGTTTCGGTGATGGAGAGACCATCAAACTATGGAAGGACAAGTGAATTTATGACCAACCTCTCGCAAACTTTGCCAAAAACTGGACATTATAAGCAATGATGATACTTTCAGCAGACTAATCACAAATGGAGATTGAAACCAACGAAAAAATAATAGCACTACGAGTGGGATCATTACCCAAAAAACCATTGTTGAAATTCTCTCTTATCCCGTACCGAAAAGTAACATTAGAGACCGCCTATAATGGGCTCTATGCAAAAAGGACGTTTTCAACTAAATCTTCTATGCAACTACTTCACCAACAAAAAAAAGACAAAACTCATATGACTTTGCATGGATTTGGAAACTAAATGTTGCGCATAAGATTAAACTTCATGTGAAAAATATCAATATATGGCCTATCAACAAAAGAAAATTTAGAAAAACAAAGAGTGTTGGGACCTATGCAATGTATTTTATGCCAACATCCTTACGAGAGTGTCAATCACCTATTTACATTAAACACCATTGAAAAATATGAAAATCCAGGATCTATTAATGGAAATGTCCTTTCATAATAAAAGTTTGTAGAAAATTCTAACGTTTCATGACAAACTAGACAGAGCAATGACAAAAATATTGTCAAATGGTGGAATGCATGTTACATGAGAAACCAATGCACCTTCAATATCCACCAACCAAAGGATATCAAGCTAATAATTAGTAAACAAATGCATAACTGGAACACAATTCTCACCAAAAAAAAAAACCGTAGAAATAGCACCAAGACAACAAAGAAAAAGAAGAAATATGTATTGGAACAAACCAGAAATCAGATCCATTAAAATTAATTTCGATGGATAAAAAACAACAATAATCAAAGTGCATTTGACTACATATTACGAGATCAGAATGGAACAAACATTGCTTGTGACTACGGTAAATATGAAATCTCCTTAGTCTTGCACGCTGAAGCTCACACACTATGATATGGACTATTAAAAGCCCAATACACGAATTTATCAAAAATTAAAGTTGAGGACGAAAACCTCACAATTATTAACTCAATCACTCAGGTTTGAAAATAGACATCATTATTTCTGAAATATCTATTATACTCTCGCATTTTACACGGATCAAAATTAACATGTTCAAAGAATTCAATGAAGTAGTGGAGAAACTCGCCGCACTGGAAAAGGGTCCTAATTTGCTTACTTTCATTAAAAAAAATGATTTTCCTAAAAAGAAACAGTTAAAAGAAATTCAGGAAACAGAGTTTATTTTGCAAGGTTTAGGGCTGCTCTCTGTCTCTCTCCGCAATGGGCTGCTGAGGAGACAGTAGCTCGCAGTCGCAGTTGATTTCCGATAAGGTTCCTACCTTCTCCCCCACCCCACCAGGTTTCTACCTCTCTCCCCTTCCTTTGTAGGTTTTCTTGCTATAGTGTCTCTTTTCACCTTCTTGCTCTTCATTTGCTGTACGTGTTTTTTGAAAACCCTTCTGTATTCCAATTTATTTGAGCTACTATCTTTTGTAACGCCTCTTGTTTGACGTCATGGAATGTAATTGTTGAATTGGAAAGATTGAGAGCCAGTCCTGCTATATCATGAGTGTTCTTCATATATGCGAGTCATTAGCGCAGATACCACAGTTAAAAAAGGGGTTGCTTTTTTAAACTTGCAAGGGAGGGACTCACAGTGTTTTGCTTGGATTTATTTGACCCATTCCTCTATTTGGTCTGTAATGGAATTCAATCACAGTTCATTGCGATGCTACAGTTCTATTTATATGTGATGTTATTCCCAGGTTCTTGTTCACATACAGGGAACAATGGATTGGTCGCTAGGTTGAGCTAATCTAACCGGTTATATACCTGATTTTTTTTGTTCTGCAGGACATTGTGTGGAATTCTTCTTTGTTTGGCATTTAGATGGCCATTTTACCTTGCCGAAGCACAACCTGGGCAGCTCAATGGGGTCTTCATCCACATTTGACACCTAGATGTGGCGGGGACAATAGAGTTCTCATGTCTTTGAGTTGGTAAGTTCTTGTTATATCTCCTCTTGACACGCAGCCTTAGCTTTTTCTAATTGATTTGTTTGGTCAAGAAATGATTATTATATTTGGTTGTTCTTCTTGGCTGTTAGATCTTCCCTTGACACGCAGCCTCAATGGGGTTTCATCCTCAGCTTTCCAGTCTTCTCTTGGCACTATTATCCTGAAAGTGCTTGTTAAATCTTCTCTAAATTCACTCATGAGATATCTACTTGGTTGTTCTTCTTGTTGTAATATTTGTCACGATGAATGTAAACTCTATTCCTGTAGATAATCGAAGTTTCTGAATGAATATCTCATGTAGTGTTTTTTTAAAAAAAATACTGAAACATCCAAAAATATGTTTTGGGTTTTTGCAGTGGTTCAACCAAGATAAGATCGCTGCATTCTCTCAGCTCATCTATCTTTCCACAAGCTTCGTTGCATGCTCTGTTTCACACTAGATCATCTCAAAGTGCATTCCATAGTAGGGGATCTCGCCTCATTGTCAGAGCTGATGCTGTAAGTATCCTATGATTACTTTGGCATTGTAAACTGATATTTAAATGAGAAGTGAATTATTCCAACTATTGTTTGGTTGTCTCTAAAACTCTCATCGAAGATCTTTTTTATTCAATTTTCAGGAATCAAAGAATGTTTATTTGGAATTGTACTTTTCATTATGTGTGCGTAGAATGACCCCCAGTGCTCCATGATTCAATAATTACTTCATTTAGGCATGACCGCATGAGGAAATAAATATATATGGTCAGATGTGGTGCCTAGAGAAAATTCTGAGATTGTTGTTGTCTTCTTGAAAAATCATTTTGAGTCAGTTGTAACTTACAACTTAGAATTTGTAGCTTCTCATAAACATTAAAAGTATGTGACTGAAGGCTTGATTAATATCTAATTCCATGGAGCTGTCAAACATCATAAATCCTGAGGCATCTAGAATACAGCATACTCTTGATTTATGTTGATTTTTATTTGCTATCATCTTTAAGGTTGCTTAATCTTTTGAAATGATTCAGATGAACTTACATTTTGTTAGTTTCTATGTGGCTGTTGGAAGTCACCATTATTAGAACTTTGGAAGTGTCTTTATCTTCTTATACTTGTATCAACTCACTTTGTGTTCACCTCTTGAACCAAATAACCAATAAATATGTTATGACCCAGTTAAACACAATTGTGGTGACTTGTACCTATAGCTGATATTTTCTTGTCATAAGAGAACAATTCCAGTTATATCTTACAGACCATTATGCCTTGAGAGTTGAGATTACAACTTTTATCATGAGCAGTTCTTTTGCCGTTTTAGATCTCGTGTTATCAGTCTCTGCATTTCCAAGATATTGATCATATATTCCGTGTGCAGGACTATTATTCTGTTCTTGGAGTTTCAAAAAATGCCAGTAAATCAGAAATAAAGAGTGGTGAGCAGTAATCACTTAAATTTGTCAATTTCTTAATGTTTATGATTTGCATTTTTTTCACCAAATTAGAAAAAAAAACACACATGTGATATTCTGTCATGATAACGATAACATTGAAGAACTGAGCTGATACAGATTTGAAATAGCTTGCGCAGAAAGAATGCCTTATTGTAGACCAACAATTACAATCATTTTACTTTAGCTTCTTTACTCCCACGGTGTTCATATGGTCCTGTGTTTTCACTTTTCTAGCTTACGAGTTTAGATGTTGCTTACTTGGAATTTAGATTTCATGGCTACAGTTATCAGCAGCTCTATGTTGAAGCTCAATTTTAGAGTTTCCGTTACTATAAACCAGATTTCTTCAGGCGTATAAACTTCAATAATTTGTTTTCTTCATGTGCATCTCATGACTCTCAGTGAAAAGGGTTCTTAAAGCATCTTTTATCTTTTAAGTTTGTAGTGATGACCTTTTAAGCTAGCTTATGCCTTTTTTTTTTGTCATTTGTCCCCTTTATTGGTGTTAGCAGAATGAAAATTTAAAAGATGTGGTTATGTATGTTTTTGGTGTGCTGTAATTAAAGTTAGGCATCCACTATTACAAGACAAATGGGACTCGTCTGGCTCCTACCTGTGATTCACTTCATATGTTTGAAAAATAAGGCTCTAGAGTCGGATTCTATGACTCGGTGTATTTCCTACTTTGCATTTCTAGATCACAATTCACAACTCATAAACCCTTGTAGGACAACTTAAATGATGTGAGCCACTTTCTACATTGAAAAATAATGCTCTAGGTTCAGAAATTTACGACTCTGTTATGGGATCTTATACCTCATCAGACAAACAACATTGGAGAACAATTATTATAAGTTATCTGAGAACAGAGTTTTGTAAATTCAGACACATTTTTATCAATATGGCTACCCTACACCTTTTTACTTCATGACATACACCATTGGAGAACAGTTATTGTAAATTATGTAAGCTCATGCTTTTGTAAATTCAGACACATTTTTATCAATATGGATACCCTACACATTTTATCAATATGAAGAGTTCTAATATGTTACTCTATAACCATAATGACCTTTCCATTTTACTTATTAGCTTACCGGAAACTTGCAAGGACCTACCATCCAGATGTTAACAAGTAAGTCCGCCCCTCAATAAAATCTCTATAAGTGGATGTATTCAATATTAGGTGAACCACTATAATATATATATATATATATATATATATATATATATATATATATATATATATATATGTGTGTGTGTGTGTGTGTGTGTGTGTGTGTGTGTCATTTCTTTTCAGTTTGTTTAATAATTGTTTTTTTCCCCCTCATATTCCACAATGTTTGGCTGGTGATAAGAATGGAACTATGTTTGGCTGGGAGAATTCCTTTGAATCTCTTGGGTTTTCCCTATGTAGTAATTAGTAAAGTTTTGGAGTTTCCTTTATGTAAGGGACTAGTTACTTAGTGTTTCTCCATTTTTGATGTTGCAGGGAGGCTGGTGGTGAGCAGAAATTTAAGGACATCAGTAATGCTTATGAGGTAGAACATTTGATGAATTTTGATTTTTTTGTCATCCTTATACATAATGATGAAATGAATTGCAGGTACTATCAGATGACGAAAAACGTTCTATCTATGACATGTATGGAGAGGCTGGGCTAAAAGGAGTCGGAGCTGGCATGGGGGTAAGTCTCTGTTCGAGTCCATACTAACTAGGTTGTGAAAGGTGCTCAAGTATTTTATCTCAACAGGACTTCAGCAATTCATTTGACCTGTTCGAGTCTTTATTCGGCGGGATGGGGGGCATGGGTGGAAGAAGTGATAGGAATAGACCCACAGACGGCGAAGATCAGGTCTACAACCTAGTCCTGGACTTCAAAGAAGCCATATTTGGTGTGGACAAAGAGATTGAGATAAGTAGGCTCGAGTCATGTGGGACCTGTGAAGGGACAGGAGCTAAACCCGGGACCCGCCCAACCAAGTGCAGCACATGTGGCGGTCAAGGGCAGGTTGTCTCGTCAGCAAGAACCCCTCTCGGCGTGTTCCAACAAGTGACCACATGCTCGTCTTGTGGAGGAACCGGAGAGATTTCGACTCCTTGCAATAAATGCAAAGGTGATGGGCGGTTGAGGAAGTCAAAGAGGATCAGTATCAAGGTCCCGGCTGGGGTTGACTCCGGTAGCAAGTTGCGTGTCCGGTCAGAGGGTAACGCTGGACGTAAAGGTGGGTCCCCTGGGGATCTCTTTGTTGTTATAGATGTTGTTCCGGACCCTGTTCTAAAACGCGACGACACCGACATTCTCTACACATCAAAGATCTCCTACATAGATGCAATCTTGGGTACTATAATGAAGGTCCCCACAGTGGACGGAATAGTGGATCTTAAGATACCGTCCGGGACCCAACCGGGGACCACCCTCGTGATGGCGAAGAAGGGCGTTCCCTTGCTCAACAAGCCTAAGTCGAGAGGTGATCAGCTCGTTCGGGTTCAGGTTGAGATCCCGAAGAAGCTCAGTGAGGAGGAGAGAAAGCTTGTTGAGGAACTTGCGGGGCTCAACAAAGCCAAGGCACACTCTTGATTCTTTATTAGCTCATTTATTTATTATTTAGTTGCAAAACTAGGTTTATATCTACAATTTGTTCTTAGTACATATTTATATTTGATTACAACACGTCAATACTGATGTATATGAATTATTTACAAAGGTATGATATCGACCAAATACGTCTTCAGTCCTCAATGGATACAAAATTATAGGCCCATCATTTATGGATTAGTTACCGACATAAAAGAAAAGTAATTAACTACGATTAAATGCTCCATGACTTCCGAGATCTTTCCCATAATTTTTTTTTATGAAAGGGAGCCTAAACTCCACAACAAAACAAATTAAATCCGAATTTGACGTAGGAAACTAGTCCCACGATAATCGTCCGAGACAAGCAAACGAGAAGAAATAGGAGGCAAATCTAATAAATGACAACCTAACGAAAGTGAGAGAGCAAAATTAACAAGCGAGTCCGCAACCCTATTGCCCTCCCGATAGATATGACTGAACCGAACAGTCCAATCTCGTGTAATGAAGCCTTTGCACATGATGACCATGCTAGAAAGCGGGAGTTTCGGATCCACCCCTGCTCAATAAGCTGATATACGACTCTGGAATCCGACTCAATTTCACTTTGCGGTATCCCTTCTCCCAAGCAACACGAAGGCCATGGGCAATATCCCAAAACTCATCCACCGGAGCAGTAGCTATCCCCAAGTTAGTTGTAAAGCCCACCAACAAGACCCCATTGCTATCTCGCATACACCCTCCTGCTCCTGCCAAACCCGGGTTCCCTTTACTTGAGCCGTCCGTGTTCAGCTTAACCCAATCCCACTCCGGAGGAAACCACCGGACATTGATCACTTGCGAACCAAGTGAGTTTAGAAGATTCGATGTGACCGACGACGCCTCATCAATCTCCCTATATTTAGCCCATATGAAGCCTAACTTGTCTTTAACGCCACCTTCCCCTCTAAAAGCCCTATTATTTCTCCAAAGCCACCCCCACCACAATGTGATCATGAATAAAACACTCTAGCGTATCATCGGGTCATCTCCCCTCTCAATGCTCATGTTTTAGAATAATCATTCATCCCATGAAAGAGAGAAGAAATCAACATGAAATAATGGCGGAACAAGCTTACACCATAAACTCCTTATCTCATCACAGTCCCGGAAAATATGCAACTTCGACTCACATACCCCCGGACACGCCTCACAAGTATCATTATCCGCCATATGTCTCCGAACCCGTTCCTGATTTGTAAGGAGTCGCCCCCAACAAACCTTACACATGAATACCCTTATCCTCTCTGGTACCCGACCTTTCCACACCAAATTAAAAAGGCTACATCTAATACTAGGTGAAGACCTATCCTTCCGAATAAAGTCCAAAGCCGAGGAGACCGAGAAACTCCCCGAATTAGCCCTGCACCAACGAACTAAATCAGGCCCCAAGTTTGGGCTAATAGGTGGGACAACCATCAACCGTAGAAACGTCATATTTGAAATACGAGGGGAAAGATACAACCAATTCCAACCCGTTTCATGATCATAAAGGTCCTTGATACGGATAAACATGTCCACTTCAGAGAGAGGAAGTATTGAAGACTGAGCTAAAGCCACATCCCCAAGCCATTTGTCTTGCCAAAATTTTATCGAACACCCATCACCAACATTCCATGCCACATTCGGGATAACAACGTTATTATAGCCGAAAGCAATAGCCCTCCAAAAATACAGGAGCTTCCTCGTCTACAACTAATATAGTCCGGCCAAGAACGCCCAACCAAACGGTACTTATGCCGTAATATCCCAGCTCATAGTGAGGAACTATTCGCAAAGAGCCTCCACCCAAGCTTACTTAACAATGCAAGGTTCGCATCATCCGCTCTTCGAAGACCAAGCCCTCCAAGCTCCTTAGGCATACAAATATGATCCCACTTCACTAAATGCATCCGTCTTCCGTCAGTATCACCTCCCCATAAAAAGTCCCTACTTATACGGTCGAGCTTATTGCATATACTAGTAGGAAGGACTAACACCTGCATGACATGGGAAGGAATAGCCGAAAGGACAGCCTTCACAAGCGTCAGTCTCCCAGCCATACTCAAGGATCTTCTTTTCCAGCCGGCCAACCGAGATGTAACTTTCTCCAGAAACGGTTTAAAGAGTTCCCTGGACGGGGCTTCGTGCACAATTGGTATACCAGTACATACCAAGATTTCGAGTACTAGGTATACCACTTAAACTGCTTAGCTGCTCCTCGAGACTCCCCCTTAAATTATGGGAAACAAAGAGCTTGCATTTCAGAATGCTAACCTTTTGACCCGAGGCTGTAGAAAAATCATCAAGGACAGATCGAATAACTCCAAGTTGGTTGACCGAGACTTCCGCAAAAAGGAGAATATCATCGATAAAGAAGAGATGAGACAAAGCAGGTCCTCCCCTTGAGAGTTTATAATGTTAACGTGAGCTTGAATCTTCTAAAATAAATGAGATACTGGATTATAGTAAAGGGTTAATTTGAACACGATCTTTAATCTTAATCGAAAAAACAAGGGTCATTGCACTTGTTTTGTGTTTTTTTTTTCTCGTTCAACCAAAAGTTTTGGAACGTGAGCTTAGATCTTTAAAAATAAATTTAAGACTCGATTATTGTAAAGGGTTGAGATAGAACACTAATGAAGTAATGAATTGACAATTAATTATATAGTAAAAAAGGAAAAGAGAAATAAGGAGTAAGAAAAAACAAGAGGTTTTGTAGACTGTAGGTAGCCAAACAATCAACTTTATGTGAGTAATCTCTATTGAGAGATAATTTCAAAGTCAGGGATCACCACAAACATGCAAATGATGAATCTTAAGATATTATTTCATCATATCAATCGTCAAGTTAATCATGTTATCTAAACGCATTCCTTCGTAACTCTCGCATCATGCCAACAAATATTCGGGACAAGCCTTAACTTCTTCATTTTACTAGGTTCGTGCCGTCAAAAAATATCTGGAACATCATACTTGTCTTAACTTCTTCATCTTACTAGGTCCGTCCTGCCAAAAAGTATCCGGTACAAGGTACAGGCCATAACTTCTTCATTCCCCTAGACCTGTACAACCAAAAAATATCCGGTACAGTATACGAGCCTTAACTTCTCCAACCCACTAGGCCCGTCCCTCCAAAAAAATATCTGGGACATGATACACGCCTTAACTTCTTCATCTTACAGGATCCGTCCCGCCAAAAAATATACGGGACAGGATACGTGCCTTAACTTCTTCATCTCACCAGGCTTGTACCGCCAAAAAATATCCGGTACAGGGTACGGGACTTAACTTCTTAACTTCTCTATCCCACTGGTTCCGTTCATCCAAAAAACATCTGGTACAAGATACGGGCCTTAACTTCTTCAACCCACTAGGCCCGTCCCGCCAAAAAATATCCGGGACATGATAACTACCTTAACTTCTTCATCTTACTAGGTCCGTCCCGCCAAAAAATATACGGAACATGATAACTGCCTTAACTTCTTCATTTCACTAGGTTCGTGCCGTCAAAAAATATCTAGGACATGATACTTGTCTTAACTTCTTCATCTTACTAGGTTCGTCCCGCCAAAAAGTATCCGGTACAAGGTACAGGCCATAACTTCTTCATCCCCCTAGACCTGTACAACCAAAAAATATCCGGTATAGTATACGAGCCTTAACTTCTCCAACCCACTAGGCCCGTTCATCCAAAAAACATCTGGTACAAGATACGGGCCTTAACTTCTTCAACCCACTAGGCCCGTCCCGCCAAAAAATATCCGGGACATGATAACTACCTTAACTTCTTCATCTTACTAGGTCCGTCCCGCCAAAAAATATACGGAACATGATACGTGCCTTAACTTCTTCATCTCACTAGGTCCGTCCCGCCAAAAAAATATCCGGTACATGATACATGTCTTAACTTCTTCATCCCACTAGGCCCGCTCAACCAAAAAATATCCAGTACAGGATACAAGCCTAAACTTATTCAACCCACTAGGCCCATCCCTCCAAAAAATATCCGGGACATGATACCTGCCTTAACTTCTTCATCTTACAGGGTCCATCCCGCCAAAAAATATAAGGGACATGATACATGCCTTAACTTCTTCATCTCACAAGGTCCGTCCCGCCAAAATATATCCGGTACAAGGTATACGGGACTTAACTTCTTCATCCCACTAGGCCCGTTCAGCCAAAAAATATCCGGTACAGGATACGGGCCTTAACTTCTTCAACCCACTAGGCCCGTCACGCCAAAAAATATCCGGAACATGCTACCTGCCTTAACTTCCTCATCTTACTAGGTCTGTCCCGCCAAAAAATATACGGGACAAATACGTGCCTTAACTTCTTCATCTCACTAGGTCCGTCCCGCCAAAATATATCTGGTACAAGGTACGAGACTTAACTTCTTCACCCCACTAGGCCCGTTCAGCCAAAATAAATCCGGTACAGGATACGGGTCTTATCTTCTTCAACTCACTAGGCCTGTTCAGCCAAAAAATATCCGGTACAGGATACGGGCCTTAACTTCATCCCACTAGGCCCTTCCCATATATAATAATATTTTTAATTAAATTACGCGGACACAAATTGACAAATAGTCAAATTACCCGAATACATTTGTGAATTGTTACATTTGGTGCTTGTTGGGTATTGACGTATTGCTAGTTGCCCTACTCTTCATCCAGAGAAACACGACTTGTCCCAAAGTCACAAACTCCAATTCATTTTTATTCCAAATCTTTAGTCTTGCAACGCAGTGATGAAGATTGAAACGTGAGCCTCAAATCTCGCAAATACTTACAAGACTTGATTGTAGCAATGGGTCACGATCGAACTCAGGAAATATGATGTTTTGATTTGATAGATTAATAATGAATTACTTAAACAAATAAACTAAACTAATTACAAAAACGCATAACGAAAACAAAGGTTTAAGTTGAGTGGTCCATTGTCGCAAGTCGATCGACCTCAAACACCATACCAAAACAAATACGAAAATTAAAAAAAACAGAAGCAATTAGGAAGAGGAACATAGGGTGATCGATCGACTGATATAGCAAACTCGTAATAACAATAGTAGTTGTTTCCAAACCAAGAAGAAGGGAAAGTTTGTGTGCTTCTTGAATCTTGATTCAATATAAATGCTTCAAAGGTAAGACAAAAGGAAAGAGAAGGGTATGAACGATTAATGAAGAGTTCTAGGACCAAGATCACCATAACATATATATATATATATATATATATATATATATATATATATATATATATATATATATATATATATATATATATATATATATATATATATATATATATATTTCAGTCCCCCGGCACGTTTGAGGTTCCGTAGCGCGTCATGAGCACCGGGCTAAGGGGCGGTTGAGCAACTCAAGCGCTGACTCGGGGGCGAACACCCCTTTTCTTTATGCCCGTCGCCTGTGTTGAACGGGCCCGGCTTGCTCTTGCTCTGTTTGAGTGAACAACTCGACGAGTACTTCCAGACCTGGCCCTGCCGGAGGGACACTCGAGAGAAGGAAGCTTGAAGTTTAAGGCAAAGAAAGAAAAAGAAGGAGGAAAAATGAGGGTCAGCTTGGCTTGCTCATGCGGGGCTTTGGAAAGAAAGAACCTAAAACAAGTGAATATATATATATATATATATATATATATATATATATATATATATATATATATATATATATATATATATATATCAACTGATAAAGCCAAGACAATATAAATCATGTTAGGTGAGGGACAATTTCTCTTGATTGTCACGTGGACAACGCCACTTATTTGTCACACATCGAACGAAATCTTTTAGACATGAGTAACTCAGCTATCGTATTTTACCATGAACACATGAAAAATGAAAGGTTCTACACTCGGCTCCGGTTTCTATCTCTATTGTTAATCCGCCACAAGCTCAACCTCATTATAAAGGGTCTCCCCCGGTCACACAGGTTGGCCTTCCTTGGTATCTCTACTCCGTTGCGTAAGACAAAAAAATTTATCTCTCCCTCAGATGACCAATGTGAGTAGTTCTAGGGTACATCTTGAGTCAACAACGGTAAAAAAAAAATAAAAAAAGTAATCTAATCACACCCCTTAATATCAAATATACATCAAGAGAAAAATAAAATGCTTCGTACCTTCGTACCCCCAAAAGTGTATTCATACTATTTTTATTAAAAATGATAAGAAAATATATTCGGATAAAAACTTCCATATACACCAAAAGTTATATATATATATAGTTATTGATATTTGTTAGAAGAATATTTTATTTGATCAATTATAATTTTAATACTTGCTACATATATTTATGATAGTATTAGTTATCATCAACTATAAATATAAAATCGAAATATGCTACATGTTAAATTGTACTAGATTAAAAAAATGAAGATAATTTGTTTTTTCAAGTTGTAATAAGAATTTTTTTTGATTTAATATAATGGTATTTTTATGAAATTGTTAATTTCTTTTCTGAAATAAATATAAAAATATATTATAAGATTTTTATTGGTTTAATATAATGGTATTTTTCTGAAGTTGTTAATTTTTTTTTGAAATAAATATAAAAATATTCTAAATATTTCTCTTAACAATGATTAGATTATATAATCGGACAAAGTTTCCATATATTAATAAAGATATGTTACCAGTTAGATTTCGATTCTTCGAATATAGTGATCCAAAACTTTCATAAATATAAACGATTACCCGAAAATTGCTTGCAATCCAAGTCGTTCAGATACAAACTACAAAGATCACAATTAGAATTTTGAAATTGAAATTAGTTTGTGCGCAAGCTCGAGAATGTAAATGATTGTTCAAAAGTAACAGGCGACAGTAAACAACAATGAAGCAGGGGAGAAATGTGAGAGTGAGTTTAGTGCATTCACAATGGATTTAGATTTAGTACCGTGAACATATTTGGATACTCTATACGATCCCTCGGATATCCAATCTTTTTAAAATATAAAAATAATATCTACATCCAATCGAATATGTATGGATAATAATTATAATCGGATTGGATATTGAATCTGAATATTTATCCGTCATTTTAAATGTTTATAGGTAATTTAATAAGCCAATACATTTACGCTTTAATACTTCCAAGTCTTATGTCTTGTCCTTTTTCTTCTTGTTGTGGGAATCCACTCTATTATACCTGCAATTACCGAAACATGCCGATTCACTGATCAAGGTGGTCCGAAACTTTTTTTAAAAAAAATAATTTTCAATTATATGGCAGAAAACTCTCACCGTGATCAGATTGACCAACTCAATTTATTGTGCTTTCGTCTAAGAATCTAAGGGCCCTTTGGTTTGAACTGCGGAAACGGAAACGGAATGGAAACGTATCTAGTCTATACGTATATTCATGTTCATGAAGTTTTTGGGAATCATTCCTTGTGATTTGAAGTAATTGTAGTAGAACTTGTTTAGTTTTAATACCCTATAGGGTAACAAATTGGAAGGAAGCAAGTGCATTTTGCATGAAACCACGTGGAATTATTCCATGAACATGGTATCAATGTAGATTGGATTCATTTTCATTCCGTTTCCGTTTCCGGAGTTACAACCAAATGGAAGGTAAGTCTCTGCAAGCCCATAGTTGTATTTATCACGGAATTATGTTTAAACTTCATTGAAGTCGAACCCGTCACTTCTACTATGTAATGTTATCTGATTACAATTCATACTGATGTCATATTTTCTAAATCTAATCCAAAATCCATATAATACTTGGTAACAAGTTGAACTTTTTTATTTTAAAACTTTTTAGTTAAATACATAATAATCATAAAAAAAAATCTAGACTTGTAATCATAAAAATATAATAAATATAAATCTAAGGGGAAAAAAACCCTGCAATATGAAAAAGAACGCGCCCGACTATATGTCCCACGCGCCCTTCTTTCCCTCTGTGAAAGAACGAACCCTAGCCCCCAAATCCTCATGAAATAATGAATATCCAGCAACAATAGTCCCCTCTGAGAGCTATTGTGTGTGCAAGAATAAGCCAGGTCCTCGATTTGCCCGTTGGAAACATGAAATTGCAAATATTTGGTGGATCTTTTTCGTGTGGTGGAATAGGGGGGCTAGGGCTCGGGTTCGTCTTGCGGCGACTAGAGTTTGGTTGATCTAGAGTGGTTGAATTTCAGATCTCGTTCCAGATTCTCGGAAGTTGTTACTTGCTTCATCTGTCCTGTTTTCTTCAAGGATAGACCCGATGGTTGGTAGCAATCGTAGGGTGTATCTCCTTGTCCCATCATCGGCTTTGCCGGTGCCGGCTTATGTCGGCGTGAATCGATGGTTTATGACCATCTACAATATTTCTTCAATCATATGCCTACAAAGCTATCTCTATAACCCAGGTACGTCTCTAATTTCCCCTAAAACTTGTACACTGTTCATCAAAAGCTACTCTCTGAGGGGTAGTCTGAATTTCTATTTGATTTTGTATTTTAATGTGCTTGTCTACTCTCTTTCCGTCTATTTATATATGAACTGGAAAATCGTTGAGGCTCTAATCACCAACTGCAATCTTCTCTCCTTTATTGATACTCTGAATAATCTTTTTTGTGTCCCTTGGTGTGGTCCGAGGATGACTTCTTCATCTCGGTCCTTCAAAAAAGTTATATGCTCGAGTCCAAAAGACAATGTGGAAACTGGAAAACAGAATGGTGTTGATGGTGCAGAGGAGGGTGGTACTTGTAAAAGCTCTTACCCGGCTGTACCTAGCTCTTTCAACAAGAACAACCTTGATATATCAAGCTATCTTAGCATGCTTGCTAAGGTAAGAACTGACTTCCAAAAGTTAAAGGATTCTTGCTTGATGGGTCATATTTTTTGTGATCCTATTGATTTTCCTAAGATTAGAAATAAACTTATTGCTGACTGGAAAAATGTGAAATGGGAGGTTAGCATGATCCCTAAAGGCAATTATTGGTTTGAAATTAATTTTTCAAATCCTCTTGATAAGAAAATGGTGTGGGATATGAGGCTTTTTCATGTCCTTGGTCAGCTCTTGATCTTGAAACCATGGAAACCAAATTTTAACACATTGACAGATATTGTCACTGAACTAGACCTTTGGGTCCGAATCCCTCTACTTCCTACAGAGTTTGCAAACAAAGAGGCTATAAGAACAATCATTGAGGAGAATATGGTTGGTACATTTATCAAGCTGGACCCATTTGCGGCAAGATTGGAAGTTACCATAGAATATGTATCAACATTGATGTTGATGAGAAAAAGATTATCAATGATTCTGTGCCCATTCCTGATGAAAATAATATCCTCCAAGAATTCCCAATATGGTTCGAAGACTTTTCTAAGGGTTGTGGCCATTGTGGTGATGAAAATCACTTCTTTGACCAGTGTCCTTTGAGGGCTAATCTGTCCAGGAAAGTGAATATTAACTTCAAAAGAAACTTGAGAGAGAGAGAAAAGGCAAGGGAAAGATGAAGGAACAAGATGGTGATGGTAACTGGAAATTTAAGGGAAAAAGAAAAAGGGAATTGGTGATCCTCCTCTTGCTACGGGGGGGTTTAGGCCTTATCTGTTTGGAATAGGAGGTATCACTATTAATTTCAAGTCAGGGCATTCTCCTAATAGCTCTGTTAACAGCTTCAAGAACTCCAAGGAGGCTTCCATTGACAAGGTGGTGGAATCTGTTGATTCTTTGCAGCCCAGGGTGCCCCCTATTGAGGTGTTACCTCATGTGGCTGTTGGTATCCTGGACATGGCACAGGATCAGTCCAAGGACCCTAATGATGAGACTAACAATGAAGTTTTGAAACCTGTTGAATCTTCTCCTGCTCTTCCTTTGCTTGAGAGTGATGAACTGCTAGAAAATGAAAACCCTCCAGGTGGCTCGGATGTTCTCTTGATTCCAAATGATAGAGACACCCCTGAGTTCATTGATGAGGATGTTTTAATGATGACTTGGCAGTGGAGGACGAGGAGGAGGACTTCTTCTCTGAACACTCCTTCCAGTCATTCAATATTGTTAACATGCTATTGAACAATATGGAAGTTAAAACCTATGAGCTGACCAATTCTGACTCAAGCAAAAGGAAAGCTATGGAGCTAGATGATCATGTAACATCCTCTGTCCTGAAGGGTGCCAAGAAAATGAAGAACTAATTGGTTAAAATAATGTACAACTTTTTGATGTTTTGGTTAAGGTATAATATCTTGAACCTCTCAATTATGAAATCTGGAAAAATAACTTACTATTGGATCATATATGGTAATTTTAATAATGTGTTGTGCGTGTGTTTTCAGGTGATCTTTGAAAATGGAAAATTTTGGCTTTGCTTTGTGTTGTCTGATCTATGCTTAAGCTACAATCTAGTGTGTACTTTTGGGTTGATGATGAAGTACAAATGGATTACATCTCCAACAAGTATCTCGGCTTCTATGATAACTAAGTGTAAAATGAACTCATGTAGTAGGAATTATGGTAATATAATTTGGAAGAAAGACTATAATTATAAGTGTAACTTTGATTGCAGTATGTCTATCTATGATGATTTATTGGTGCCTAGAACTCTCCTGACGTGGTTGTATTTTGAACAGAACTTGATCTACGGTAGTGTATTTAAATTTTATATTATGTGTATCAGGAAATGTAAGAGCCTTAATTTATATCTTCAGTTGTATCGAGAGACAGTATGGAATGTTTGTGTGACCGAGAGTTTAGATTGGCTGGGTATTTGGTGTGTGTGCTTCTTGGCCTTTGATCCAGCCATTACTTGAGGGGTTCTTTCGTGGACCTGCTTAGGTGCTGAACTCTCAATTATCAAATTAAAAAATCATAAGAACTGTGGTTATTGGTATCGAAATAACGGAAGTTTTGGCTATGCTGTTTATTTTCGAACTTCGTGGTCTAGTAATAATCGTGTATCGTCAAATTCAAATTATGGAAAAGTTATAAAAAATTCAGAATATAATCTAAGCTAGGATCTAGTGAATTTGAATCTGTCTTTCCCTTTCTTATTTCATTTGTGCGGGGATGATAGTTCTTGGCCTAATCCGATAATGAATTTAATTAAACTCTACCACCTCTACTTATCCTTGGAGGTAAGTAAGAAATTTAAAAACAAAAATCAAATACAAAGTATCGTTTGTTTGCGGTACTCTTTATAATAGAAGTGACAAATGCTCGTATTTTGTCAGTTCTTGGAACGGGCTACGTTAAAATAAGTTATGAATGAAGATTGCTTATTGAATCTGTAGAGGTATGCGGAAAAATAATTTTTGGACGGATCTAAATGTCACGGTTCAAAATGAATTTATTGATATGATTATGCTTGCAGAAATCAAAACGGAAATAGAACCTATTGAATGGAATTGGAAAAATGCGGGTTTTGACTCGTGCTTGTTCATTCCTTCGAAAGGAAAGGCAGGTGGTCTTTGTCTGTTGTGGAAAAATTATAAATTAATAAAGGAGATGATCAAGATTACCCACTCTGATGACCGATTTGTCAGTATTGAACATACCAATTTAGAAACTACCTTTGTCTGTAATATAATGTTAATTTATGCCCCTCCTTTGGAGAGATTTAAAATTGAGTTTTGGAATAAAGTATGTAACTATATTAAAGAATGTAATTACCCGTCCATAATCATGGGGGATTTTAACGACCTCATTTGTCCTTCGGATAAGCTTGGAGGGGCGTTTCCTTCTAATAATCGTTTTCAGAGAATGAACAGCATAATATAAGAATGTAATCTGATGGAGATTGCATCTAGAGGGAATGATTTTACATGGAGGAAAAGAAAAGATGGGGATAATAATACCTTTGAAAAATTAGATCGGACACTCGCACACTTCGAAATCCTTAATAAGTATAATCAAATCCATGTTTGGAACCATGACTTTTCTTCGTCTGATCACTGTATGATCTCTATTAATCTAGAATTATCTAGGCAAAAATACAAAAATAAACCTTTTAGATTTGAATCAATGTGGAATGATAGGGAAGATTGTAAAATTTTAATTAAACAAGCTTGGCGTATTCATATTCCGGATACTAATATGTTTAAACTAGCTAAGAAATTAAACTTAGTTAAGAATAAACTCAAAATTTGGAGCAAAGAAAAATTTGGGAACATTAATAAGCAAGTAAAAAATGTCGATAGCGCGATCGAGAAAATCCAAAATATGAACTATAGGGTCTATAATCAAAATAGAAATGATAAACTAGTAAGGTTAAATAAGAAAAGAGAATGCTTAGTAGAGTACCAACAGAAATATTGGAGGCAGAGAGCTAAAGCTAAATCTGTTGAAGATGGGGATAAAAATACAAAATATTTTCATCGAAAAGCTACGGGAAGAAGAAACCGGAATATGATTAACAATATTCAAAAAGTTGATGGCCAATGGATAAACACTGAAGATGATATCAACCAAGAATTTACTAATGAATATAAAAAACGTTTCAAAGCAACTGAAATTAACCAAAGCCTTTGTGATCAGCTTCTGGGTGTGATTACTAAAGAAGTGTCAGATTGTGATAATGATATGCTTACCAAACCTTTCTCTAATAGTGACATTAAAAATGCGGCGTTTAGCATTGGCTGTGATAAATCCCCTGGTCCCGACATGTTTGCCAGTTTTTTTCAGTGCCATTGGGATGTTGTGGGCCCGACAGTCTGTAAAGCGGTTAAAAGTTTCTTCCACTCTGGAAAACTTTTAAAATAGGTGAATCATACATTTATAACCCTAATCCCAAAAAAGGATAACCCTACTAAAACAAATGACTTCAGACCAATAAGTATGTGCTCAACATCTTATAAGACCATAGCAAAAATCTAGCATCGAGACTTAAAGTTGTCTTGCCTAAGATTATCCACCCTCTTCAAAGTGCTTTTGTCCAAAAACGAGCCATTCAAGATAACATCCTTATTGCCCATGAAGTTTTTCATGGTTTCAGAACCAAAAAAGGTAAATTGGGTTATATGGCTATTAAGTTTGATATGGAAAAAGCTTATGACAGAGTGGAGTGGGCCTTTATCCATGCTGTCCTTGAAAAAATTGGTTTCAATAATAAATTCATTAATTGGAATATGAAGTGTATCTCCTCTGTGTCTTACTCATTGTTGATAAATGACAGACCTACGAATCTTATTCTACCCAGTAGGGGTATTCGACAAGGAGATCCTATATCTCCTATGATTTTCAATATTGGTGTTGAAGTGTTGGCAAGGAACATTCAATATGAATGTAATCGAAACAAAAAGTCTATTGGCTTCCCAATCTCGAAACAAGGTACCCATATCCCATTTTTAGCTTTTGGTGATGATATTATTATCTTCACCAAAGCCTCAACTGAAGCGAGCTAAAAAATCCTAGAAATTCTAGATAGATACTGTAGTATCTCTGGCCAAAAAATTAATCTGGAAAAATCTGCCTTCCAAACCTCAAAAAATGTCGATAACTCAACTAAAAGACAAATCCAGGCTAGTCTGCATCCCTGATTCTTCTTGTTTAGAGAAGTACCTTGGATGCCCGATTATTAATGGTAAAGTAAACAAAAGTGTTTTTGAAGACGTTATTACTAAATCAAAACAACAACTAACAAAATGGAAGGCTTCGTCCCTTTCTCAAGTTGGAAGAACTACCCTTATCAAATCGAATCTAAATGCGAAACCAAATTTCATTATGCAAAGCTTCATGCTCCCAATAAGTATTCATAATGAATTAGATAAAATCAATAGAGATTTCTTCTGGAACAAAGGCCCGAATTACCATCCCCTGATTAGTTGGGACAAAATTTGTAGGCCGAAAAAGTTTGGGGGAACAGGGATTAGGAAAGCTGTGGAAATGAATAAAGCTCTCCAGATGAAGCTACTATGGAAAATAGTGAATGAACCGAGTAATATTTGGGTGAGAATTATAAACGAGAAATATCTTAAAGGATCTGTTCCATGGAATTATACTCCTAGAGGTAACATGTCTTGGTAATGGAAGAGACTCATGAAACTTAGGATGGAATTTGAATCAGGATTCAGATGGAATGTTGGTGATGGTAGTACTGTTAAATTCTGGAAAGACTGCTAGATCAGTAATGAACCTCTAACCAAGGCCTGCAAAAACTTTGGAGGAATTAATGATGAAGTGGTCGTTAAACACTTCATCAAAGAAAATAAATGGGATGTTGACAGGATTGAAGCGGAAATTGGAAGTTCTCTTCCACTCGATATCATTAAGGCAATTAAAAACTACCAACTCCCTAAAACTTTTATACAGGATCGTTTGTACTGGGCCTCGGCAGATGATGGGAATTTCTCTACCAAATCTGCTTTTAGTGCCCTGTATACAAAAAAAAGAATCGAACCTAGTTTGAATGAATGGATATGGAAGATGGATATGGTGTCGAAAGCTAAGAACTTTTTTTATGGAAATTATGGATGAATGGGTTACCAACTAAAGAAAATTTAGAAAAACAAAAAGTCCCGGTTCCTATGAAATGTTGCCTATGTAACCACCCATATGAATCTGCGGATCATGTGTTCTTTAAATGTCAGTTTACTCGGAACTTTTTATTAAATGAGAAAGCAAAGTTGGCGGTTGATTCAACTAACCTTGGAAAAATCAGATTATCTGAAAAGATCCTTTGGATAAAAGAGACCCTGTCGGATTCGGATTTCAGATATCTTGTCCTTCTCTGGTGGAATGTTTGGTATGCCAGGAACCAGAAAATCTATTGTAATAAAGAACCTCAGAATTTAGAACTAAAAGTGGAAAATCATATTATAGAATGGGAACAGAATAAGAAAAAACCAAAAAACTATAAGAGTACAACAAATAAAGTACCAAGAAAAACAAAGAATATATGTTGGGGGGAACTAGAATATGAAGCCATCAAGCTTAATTTTGATGGTTCTAAAAAAGAGTCCGGAAATTCCGCTTATGGATTCATTCTTAGAGATCATAATGCTTTGACAGTTTCTCTTGGCTATGGGAGATGTGGGAACATATCAGCCTAGCATGCTGAAGCATGTGCGCTAAGAGAAGGCCTTGTCAGAACCTATGACCTTGGGATCAGAAATCTTGAGATCGAAGGGGACTACCTCGTTGTTATTAATTCTATTAAACAAAGATGGAAACCTCCTTGGGAGCTGGATCTCATTTTATCTAATATTTCGTCTATTCTGTTGGGCCTCTGTTAGGTCAAGATCCGGTGTAACACCCCAAATCCGTAATCGATACAAACGATACCGTACTCAACCTCATTCTAAACTCATACTCGTACCTAACATGCTACTAACGCTCATACTAGGAAAGGAAAGGATCTACCTAACTCTAGGTATAACCGGAACAAGACGCACCTGCGTGAAGGAGAGACGCAGGGGCGGAACACAGGCGATCGCAGGCGCGGCGGCACTCAGCCGCGGGGGCGGTGACACGGGCCGCTGGCAACGCTGGCACGGCGCGGGCGTTGTGACACAGGTGCCGCGGGGGCGGTGATTTCTGGCCGCGGGGCGGCGACAACGCATGAAGTTATCCCGCGGCTTCTCTTCGGCTCTTCTCGTGATCAATCATGTCTTCACTCAACCAAAGTTACAAACAGGTATATACATACATAAACCCACATCAGTACACACCTATACATGCATCTAAACCTAAGCTAAGGATATGAAATCAAGGGAAAGGAAGAAGAGAATAAGGGAAGGAGCTTACCACAGCTATGGCCTAGCAAGGGAAGAACAGAACCAAGGTCTCACAGGCTAGCTTCAATCTCAGCATACAACATCCACAAGAATCACAACCACAAGGCAAAACAAACCTCTTCTCATCAAGGAGAAGCAAGAACAAGATCAAGGAGGGAGAAGGAGAAGCAAGGAACGTGAGGGAAGTTGGAGGGGAAAGTGAAGAACAAACCCTTGATCAGCCAAGGAAAAGAGTAAGTAAGGTAGAGAGTAAAGCACAAGTCAAAGGTCAACGAAGACGGCTGCAGCCGCCGGAAACCGCAGGGGCGGCAGCCAGGGCCGCAGAAGCGGATACCCGCAGGGGCGGCACCCCATCCGCGGGTGCGGCTAAGCCACAACTCGGTCAAAACTAGTCTCGGCTAAAGATCAAACTCGGTCCAAGAACTAAGGCTCTTACACCTCACCCCCCTTAAAACAAGTTTCGTCCCAAAACTTGTCCAACTCCGAAAGCACTCAGACTCAAAACCGGGATACACTCTCTCCATTGAAGGTATCATATCTCGTACATAAGGTATCAACCCATGTGACACTATACCTCAAAAGATCACACTACTATCCGGGGCATAGAGGGACATCTCTAGCCAAACCATCATCGGGGCATGGAGAAGACATCTCCACCAAGTTATGTCCATCAAAATAGCATGGAGGTAGGAACCATCTCCATCTATCCCTAACAGTCGTATCACAATAGCATGGAGGTAAGAACCATCTCCAGCTATACCTAACAGTCGTACTAGCACAACAGGATCTAGTAAGATCATAAACACATCATAGCTAGCACAAAAATAAACATAGCATAGCATATAAGCAGATAAGCACATAAGCACGTAATCATATCGCTCCTCAGGCTAATCCTAAGACCTACTCCTGGATCCTATAGGTATATCTATCCCCGCCTATAACTCTGGATAGTTCCTCTGGATACTATCCTCAGTCTCCCATGTAGTCTTATCAGATCCTCATCTCGACCTCTGTATCCTCAACATAGAAATGTCCTTTGAACGAAGGTGTCTCATACCTCGTTCTAGGAATGCAATTGAATGCTCAACAAAGGTGTGGTCCGGCTCAACCACCAAATCACCATAACACACAATATGTTTCAGATCTGGTACGTACTCCCTCAGCTAAGACACCTGAAATACAGGGTGAACACCCTCTAATCTCGGAGGCAAAGCTAATCTGTAAGCTGCATTCTCAACCCAATCCAAAATCTCGAATGATCCCACATGTCAGGGGCTCAAATTCCCTTTACTGTCAAAACGTCTAACACCTCGTGTCGGAGACACTCTCAGCCACACATGGGCTCTAACTCTGAACTCTAGAGGTCTACGCCTCCTATCAACATAAGACTTCTGACGGCTCTGCGTAGTCAGCATCCGCTCTCTAATCAGTGCTACTCGAGCCATATCATCCCGAATCTAATCAGGTATCAAATCACTAGCCGTACTATACTAGGCTCATCCCAGCATAACGGTGTACGACATCTCTACCCACAGAGTGCCTCATAGGGCCATCCCAATAGATGTATGCCAACACACAAACTCGCAACATACCCTCCAGCGTCTGAATGGTCCTCTTTGACTACCCATCTGTCTGAGGATGGAACGCTGTAGTAAAGTGCAAACTCGTTCCCAAAGTAGTCTGAATCTGCTACCAAAACCTCGAGGTAAATCGTCCATCTCGGTCTGAGACGATCGTCCTCGGTACACCATGGAGTCTCACTATATGCCTAGTGTACTCCTCAGTCAATCTGCTCACCGGCCACGTCTCCCTAATAGGAATGAAACGTGCCGTCTTCGTCAATCTGTCCACAATGACCCAAATGACATCAAAACTCCATCTCAGTCTCAGCTCGGTCACAAAATCTATGGTGACGTCCTCCCACTTCTTCTGTGGAACAAGAAGGGGATGGAGCTCACCTCCAGGTCTGCAATGCTCTATCTTGACCTGCTGGCAGGTCGCACACTGTGCCACAAATCGGCTACATCGGCTTTAGCCCTTTCTACCAATATAAACGTCTCAAGTCCTGATACATCTTACTCATACCTGGATGTACAGAGTAAGGTGTACAGTAAGCCTCCTGTGAAATCCTCTATCTCAGCTCTGTATCAACAGGAACACAGACGCGACCGCTGCGTTTCAAAATTCCATCTGCTCCTAGCAGGAACTGTGGTGCCTCATCCCGAGACATCCTATCTCATACCCTCATCAAGGTCTGGCAGGTCTCCTGCTTCTGTTGGATCTCACTCAACAGATCAGGTAGTACCTCTAAAGTACTCAGCCGGGCATCCTCCTCCAGAAACTGAATGTCCAACTCTAACTAAACCAAATCCTTCAATACCTTCTGGTTGTGCCCAAACAGGAGCAGAAATCAAACGTCTCTTCAGCTCTTCAAAACTCTATACACACTGATCAAACCATACAAATCTGGTAGTCTTCCTCAGCAACTCGTCAGTGGACGGGTAATCACAGAGAATCCCTCCACGAAGCGTCTGTAATAACCGGCTAAGCCAAGGAAGCTACGTACTTCCTTGACGTTCGTCGGTGTAGTCCAAGATGCTACTGCCTCGATCTTTTCCGGATCAACCCTGATCCCCTCAGTTGAAACCACATGACCCAGGAATGCTACCTCTGGCATCCAGAACTCACACTTAGAGAACTCAACATAAAGTTCTCTATCCCGCAAAGCCTGCAACCAAATCCTCAGTTGTCCTGTGCACATCCTGATCTCTCACCCTCAGCTGGTGATATCCTGAGCGCCGGTCCATCTTGGAAAATACTTTCATTCCCTGAAGTTGATCCAACAAGTCATCCATACACGGCAATGGATACTTATTCTTAATGGTCACCTTGTTCAGCTCTCTGTAATCACTACACAGTCTCAACGATCCGTCCTTCTTCCGTACGAAGAGCACAGGTGCTCCCCATGGAGATATACTAGGGTGACTAAAAACTCTTCTCGGCCAACTCCTCAAGTTGCTTCTTCAGCTCCAACATCTCAATAGACGCCATCCGATATGGGCCTTCGAGATCTACCTCATACCAGGCTCTAACTTGATACCAAAGTCCACACTCCTCTGAGGCGGCAAACCGGACGACTCAGCGAACACATCTGCAACTCACAGACCACTGGATATCCTCTAATGCTGAACTCTCCCCCTCCTTCATGGCATAACACCAAAAGACCTCACATCTATGTGCAAACAATCTAGCTGCTCATATCGCACTAATAACCATGCCAGATTTTCCAAGGTTCCAACCTCGGAAAACCTCTATCTGTCCTAACTCGGTAGAGAGGTAACAGTCCTCCTACCTACATCTAAGACTACAGAAAGTTTGTCCATCCAATCCATACCTAATATGACTTCTTCATGCTCTAATGGCATGACAGAGAAGTCAACTAGTAAAATACGGGTCCCTACAGAAATGGGACAGTCACGAATCTCATGGGTACCTCTGACCCTACTACCATCGGGTAACCCTATACTAAAGGGTATCCCCTCAATCATATCTAAACTCAAACACTCAATACAAGCATCAGATATAAAAGAAGATATAGCTCCAGAATCAAACAACTCTAACAGGTAAACCATGGATCAGAATGGTACTTGTAACAGGTGGTGCAGCTGGCTCCTCTGCACTCCTCAGCTCAAAAACTCGGCCTTGTGGCCCTCTGGTGTCAGTGGTGCTCCCACCACGACCTCTGCCTCTACCTAACCCAGGAGCAGATCCTTGAGTGGTAGGACGATCTGGGACTCTCTATTGTCCCTGTATCTGCTGCTGCTGCTGAGGTGGCCTCTACCCACCTCCCGCTATACTGGCAGGAGTAGAACCCTGCTGAGACGAAGCTCCACCCTGTCTACAGAAAACAGCTCTGTGACCTCGTCCACCACAAGTGAAGCAAGTCACTATCTGCCTCGTACACTCTGGTCTGATATGTCCATACTCAGCACAGTTGAAACACTGTCGTACCCTATCTGTAGCCGGTGCAGATGAGGGCTGACTCTGGCGGCTCTGGCCTCGTCTTGAGCCAGCAGCTCCACCAATACCACTGGTCTGCCCAGTACGCTGTCTCTTCTCAGACCCTCCGGTCTGAGAAGCTCTCCTTTGACTAGCCCACTCTCGCTCATAATCGGCGGCTCTATCCTGGTAGTCCATCAAGGACTCACAATGAAATCCTGCCATATAGGCCCGGGTGGCACCCCTCAATCGTCGGGAAAACAGATATACATGTTGATCCACAGAAGGTGCAGTTGGTCCCAGCAATGCCAGCTCCTCCTGGAATCTCCGGATAGCCTCTGAGACTGGTACATCCTCAAACCCAGCCTCCACAAAATCACGCAGTTTCTCCCTCCTCAGTGAGGCAGGGCAGAAACGCTCTCTGATCATAGTCCGCATCTAAACATAACTGTCAACCTGTGCTCGTACAGACCTCCACCAGTGTTGTGCTAAGTCTCTGAACAGAGTCTGCACTAACTCTATCTGCATGTTTGTTGGACACCTAATGGACTCCAAAGCTGAGTCCACATGTCCAATCCACAGCTCAACCTCAAGCCCAACTTCCCAGAGAAAGGGGGTACACCCATCTGGTGAAATGCCTTCAACCAAGTGTTTGGTCTAGGCCCTCTATGCTCCTCTGTGACTCGAGCAACCTCATCTACATGTGCCGGTGCAGCTGGCACCTGTGTAACCCCATGGGATCTCTCAGATGATCCCTCATGTACTGGCAGATCTGGAATAGGTCTACCTGCTCTGACAACCTCCTCTACTCGCCGGATATAGTCACGAAACTCTGGTCCTCCCATGGAGACATAATCCGAGGCATCTGACCGGACTCGCTGTGGACCCCGTCCCCCAGCTACGTCGTTCCCAGTCTCAGGAACGACACTCTCGGCAACGTCCTCATGAACCTCTTCCGCTGCGCGTGGATCAACAGCGGAATTCCTACCCCGTCCTCTACCTAGAGGGGGTCTACCTCTACCTCGTCCTGCTGCAGGTAAGGCTCTAGTCTGAACCATCTGCAGAGGACGTAAACCTAACTCAAAAAGGCTATATATATGCCGTATGTATATATCAAATCAATCACAACAGAATATCTATATATATACTGTCGAGATCTTCAGAGGGGCAATGACTCACGTACACGATATCCCAAAACATTTTGTACTCATTTCAAAACTAAAACCTTTTGAAAACTCAGACCCCTTTCGGGTTCTTTTTATTTATCTATTCGAATTTTATTGCAGATTACTAGTGCCATTGTTGTCAACCTGGGCTCTGATACCAACTTTGTAACACCCCAAATCCGTAACCGATACAAACGATACCGTACTCAACCTCATTCTAAACTCATACTTGTACCTAGCATGCTACTAACGCTCATACTAGGAAAGGAAAGGATCTACCTAACTCTAGGTATAACCAGAACAAGACGCACCTGCGTGAAGGAGAGACGCAGGGGCGGAACACAGGCGACCGCAGGCGCGCGGCACTCAGCCGCGGGGGCGGTGACACGGGCCGCTGGCAACGCTGGCACGCCGTTGGCACGGCGCAGGCGCTGTGACACAGGTGCCGCGGGGGCGGTGATTTCTGGCCGCGGGGCGGCGGCAACGCAGGAAGTTATCCCGCGGTTTCTCTTCGGCTCTTCTCGTGATCAATCACGTCTTCACTCAACCAAAGTTACATACAGGTATATACATACATAAACCCACATCAGTACACACCTATACATGCATCTAAACCTAAGCTAAGGATATGGAATCAAGGGAAAGGAAGAAGAGAACAAGGGAAGGAGCTTACCACAGCTGTGACCTAGCAAGGGAAGAACAGAACCAAGGTCTCACGGGCTAGCTTCAAGCTCAGCATACAACATCCACAAGAATCACAACCACAAGGCACAACAAACCTCTTCTCATCAAGGAGAAGCAAAAACAAGATCAAGGAGGGAGAAGGAGAAGCAAGGAACGTGAGGGAAGCTGGAGGGGAAAGTGAAGAACAAACCCTTGATCAGCCAAGGGAAAGAGTAAGTAAGGTAGAGAGTAAAGCACGGGTCAAAGGTCAACGAAGAAGGCTGCAGCCGCCGGAAACCGCAGGGGCGGTAGCCAGGGCCGCAGGAGCGGAAACCCGCAGGGGCGGCACCCCCATCCGCGGGTGCGGCTAAGCCACAACTCGGTCAAAACTAGTCTCGGCTAAAGATCAAACTCGGTCCAAGAACTAAGTCTCTTACATCCGGCACGTGTTTAGGGAAGTGAATGGAGTCGCCGATATGCTTGCTGTGTTGGGTCATGATTGCCTGCGTCCGTCTTGCTCGTCTATTCCTGTTGTAGACGATCTCATCCGTAAGGATGCTCTAGGGAAAAGAGTCTCTAGGAGATAATTTCCCCTAATTGCTTATCTTATAGTATCAAATATATATATATATATAAATTAAGATTTAAATATAATCTTAGTCGGGCTTTTTTTTTTTGACACAATCTTAGTTAGGCTATTTATGATGATGAGTCTAGAACCAAAAACCCTAGTAATGACGACTGCAATGTTCATACCGGTGGATGTCCCTCTTGTCTTTCCTGCCAATGAAGACTCTTCTTTGTATATGTGCCGTCAGCAAATTCTTCCTCTCCTTAATCAACTCCTACTCCGATCTGGTAGCCTTAAATTTGTAAACAATTTAGGAGGAGAAAAAAGAAAAACAAAGTAGCTTAAACACCTTCTCTTTATTGTGTATTGTGTATGAAAAACTTGATGCTTATCTCTTTTTCACAACCCATATATATATATAGTGTTTTTACAAAGCATAACACCATAAATAATTTTATTTTTTTTAAACCTCACAAAAAAAAATTCTAACTTTAAAACTATGAATTAAAGTAAGAAAAAACTCTTCAAAATAAATTACTTTTAATAATATTGTAAAAACGGATGAATTTAGACTTGTAACGTTAAATCTCAATTCAACACTCCTCCTTGAGATTTCTCTTGCACAAACCAAGCTTCATCCTCAACTCTGCAAATCTGGTTTGAACAAAATCCTTCGTCGGGATATACGCAAGTTGATCACGAGAAGAGCAGTGTTGCAAGTTGATGTCTCCAAAACTTTCAACATCTCTAATTGCATGAAACTTTACTCTAATGTGTTTGGTTCTGCCATGTTGGATTGGGTTCTTGGCAATAGCAATATCTGATTTGTTGTCAACCCAAATAACAGTTGCATCGGTTTGTACTTGACCCAGATCATGTAGAATCTTCCACAACCATACAACTTGATTAGCAGCTTCAACTACTGCAATATACTCTGTTTCGGCAGAGGATTGCGCCACCACTTCTTGCTTCTTTGAATGCCAAGAAAAAATACCACTACCAAACGAAAACACATATTCGGACGTTCTCTTCGAATCATCATGACTACCAACCCAATCACTATCGGTGTAACCCACCAAACAAGAACTATCTTCTTTCGAATACGAGAGGTCATAATCAACAGTACCTCTGACATATCTAAGAATCCTCTTTGCCGCACCAAGATGAGTCTTACTAGGAGATTGTATATACTTTGATAGAAGACTTGTGGCAAACATTAGATCCGGTTTTGTGGCACACAAGTATAAAAGACTCCCGATAATACTTCTATAAGAAGAACTATCAACCTTAGACTCACCATCATCATTTGAGAATTTTTCATTTACCACAAGAGGAGTAGCAACTGGATTAGCTCGATCGAGGTGAAACTTTTTCAACATATCTGGCGCATACTTCTTTTGAGACATGAAAATGCCTTCGGTAAATTAGTGGATTCAACGCCAAGGAAGTAACTTGCTTCACCAAGATCCGACATTTCAAATTCATTTTCCACGCTCTTCTTGAAATTATGGACTGCACTTGTCTCTTCTCCTAGAGTAAGCATATCATCAACATATAAGGAGATAGTAATTAGTACCTCTGGTCCAACCTTCTTCACGTACAAAGTTGCCTCATTCTTACTCCTCTTAAAGCCTTGTTGAAGCAAATAAGCATCAATTTTGCTATACGCCTATACCAAGCTCTTGGAGCTTGTTTTAGGCCATACAAAACTTTTTTCAACTTATACACCTTATCTTCACTTCCTTGAACTTCAAATCCCTCCGGTTGTTGAACATATATATCTTCATGAAGTAAGCCGTTTAGAAAAGCCGACTTTACATCAAGATGATAAATCTTCCACCCAAAATTAGTTGTTAGCGCGCGCCACTAACAATCTGATTGTGTTATGTCGAGCAACAGGAGCAAACATCTCCGTATAGCCAACACCTTTCCGTTGTGAGTAACCCTTCACAACGAGTCTTGTCTTTAGCTTGTTTATAGAACCATCAGGATTGAACTTGGTCTTATAAACCCATTTGACTCCTATCACCTTCTGATTATTTGGACAATCAACAAGCTTATAGGTTGATTTTTTTCAATCATCTTAATCTCCTCCTACATGGCACTTCTCTAACCTTTGTCACTCGTTGCATCAACGAAACAACTAGGTTTAGATGCAAAACTGCATCTCATATAAATATCTTCTAATGTTCTTGTACCTCGGACATAAACATCATCGTCATTATCATCATCGTCACTCTCACCTGTATTAGAATTAGTAACAATAATGTCATTGTTTATAAACTGATTAATAATCTCAGTCCCATCCTTCTCCCAATTCCACTCAACTCCTTCATCAAGCTTGATGTCTCTTCTCACTATCACTTTTTCAATTTTTAAATTGTAAATGTGATAGCCTTTGGTGATTTGGCTATATCCGAGGAAGATCCCAACATCGGCCTTCTTGTCAAGCTTGTCTCGATGCACATTTGTTATATGAGTGTAACACAAACACCCAAAGTACTTGTTGGTAATAAATGGAGTTCTCCCTTTCAAAGTACTTGTTGGTAATAAATTCAACAAGTACACTGATGTGTTCACCGCCTCAGCCCAAATTAAACTTCTTGGGTAGGTTCTTCTCATGTAACAAGAATCTTGACATTTCCATCACAATTTTGTCCTTTCTTTCACTTGTCCCATTTTGTTGAGGTGTATATGGCACCGTAAACTGGTGTTGGATTCTAGCATTTTCGCAAAACATCTTGAAAATTGTTGAGGTGTACTCTCCACCATTGTCAGATCTTAACTTCTTTATCTGACAACCTGTTTGCTTCTCCACCAAAGTCTTAAATTTTTGAAAGCAACTCAAAACTTCAAACTTCTTTTGTAGAAAGTATACCCAACACATCCTAGAGAAATCGTCAATGAACAACAAAAAATATTTGTTACCATTAAGAGACTCAACACTCATAGGTCCACAAACATCCAAGTGTATGAGCTTCAATTTCTCGTTTGCCCTTCATGTGCTATCCGCAAAAGGCAATCTGGTTTGCTTTCCGAACTGACAAGTATCACATACTCCGTGCGTTTCATGCGCCATGTCAAACATCTTTGGTAGATCCTCCACAAGTACTTGATCGGCCATTTGCTTCATTGTTGAGAAGTTGGAATGACTTAAACGCTTGTGCCAAATGTTGGAAGTATCCATCGTGGTTGCATAAGCATGCAAACCACTATGCTTCCACTCAACCGGAAAACTCTTTTCCTTCATCTTCACCTCAAACACTTGAGCTCTACTTGAATCATAAATAATACAAGACATATCTTTGAACTGAATCTTATAATCCTTCTCCAGCATTTGCTCAACACTAAGCAAATTCTGGTCCAGTTTAGGCCCAAACAACACATCATGTATGTGTTTAACACCCGATGATGTGTTGACCACGATGACTCCTTTTCCCTTCACTTCTAGGTAGTCTCCATTCCCGACCTTCACCCTAGAATGATATGTTTCATCTAGTGTTGCAAAGATGTCTGCATGTGTCATGTGGCTTGTATAATCACTGTCAACAAGCCATGACCTGTTCTTGTTTATTGCACACGTTGTAACAAACAACTTCTCTCCATCCGATCTTCAATTTCAGCAACTCGAGCTTGCTGATTATTGTTGCTTTTGCAATTTCGCTCCACATGACCGACTTCATTGCATTTTCAGCATCTTATTGTTGGTTTTGACCAACAATCCTTTTTCACGTGCCCTTGTTTCTTACACCGAAAACAAGTCACATCCTTCAGGTCTCTCTTTCCACTACTTTCTTCACCTTCATTTTTCTCCGTCGTCTTCTTTTATCCCCATTTCTTTTTACTTCCTTGTTGAAAATTCGCCTTTTCCTTTGCAAAGAGAGCAACCTTCGTACTTTCTTCACGTCTTTGGGTCATTCGTTGCTCAACCGCTTGCAAAAAGTTTGCAAGTTCGGTTATGGTCATCTTTGAGATATCACGAGTATTTTCCAAGGAAGAAATTTTTGCCTCAAATTTCTCCGGTAAGGTCACCATCACTTTCTCTACTACCCTTTTTTCAGGAAATTCTTCGCCTAACAATCGAATCTGATTGACCGCTTTCATCGTCCTGTCAATATATTCTTTGGCAGATTCAGATTCCTTTATCCTCAATAATTCAAACTCTTTTTGGAGATTGAATAGTTGCATTTGCTTGGTCCTCTCTTTTCCTTCAAATTTCTCCTTTAGCTTGTCCCAAATCTCCCTCACCGTTTCACAAGCCATTATTCTTGTGAAAATAGACTCACTTAGAGAAGAGTGCAAGACACTCATAACTCTAAATTTTCAAGACACTTGATTTTTATGCCCTCATTCTCACGGCCCAAACATGATAGTTTACTCCGGAAAATGACGGAGCAGAACTGACATTTGTGTGGTTGTTAAAATCCATACGCTCACAGATCCGGAAAGATCAATAGAACTCTGATACCATGTAAACCATTTAGGAGAAAAGAAAAGAAAAACAAAGTAGCTAAAACACTTTCTCTTCATTGTGTATTGTGTATGAGAGACTTGATGCTTATCTCTTTTTCACAACTCATATATATAGTGTTTTTACAAAGCATCACACCATAAATAATTTAATTTTTTTAAACCTCGCAAAAAAAAAAAAACTTCTAAACTTAAAACTATGAATTAAAGTAAAAAAAAAAAGAAACTCTTCAAAATAAATTACTTTTAATACTTGTAAAAACGGATGAATTTATACTTGTAACGTTAAATCTCAATTCAACAATATCTCCGGCACTTCTCCAACAACCTTCAAGAGACCACACGATCGACCTTCTCCGTCATAGCAACCAACTTTTTTGAACAATCCACGAAAGAAACGGAGACGGAACAAAAACGCCGTCGTTTTGATGCACATGTCTGTTATCGCCGACTCCCAAAGTTTTAACATCTCTAGACGGAATTATCCTACTCAAATCCACAAGCAACAGAACCTGAGTCGTAATGTTATGATTTGTAATCCTTCTCTTAGGAAACCTCGAAATCTATCTCTCCCTTGCTCACGATCGACCCATATTTGATCCTTGTTCTAACGACTACAAGGTTCTGTCCATGCTCAAACGCGGTCGGCTTTGGATTTCCTCAGTGAAGTTATGGACTCAATGTGAAAACATCGGGTGGATTTGTGAATGTTGTGGCAAGTGCAACGACCGGTGATGGTCTACACCGTTACCCGTCGTTGGCGGCATTTAGTCATTAGTTACCGTCTCGCTTTCTTTGATCGACTATAGAACTTTGAAGTTTCATTTCGCTCCTATGCCTTACAAGATCGAAGAGAATGGTTGGGCTTATTGAAAAAATTTTGGTCTTGGTCATGCTTAATGATGGTGATGGCTCTTGTACTGCTGTGGCCAGAAATGTTTACGACCTCTAGAAAATTGACATATGGACCATAGACCTTGATACGGTGGAAGTCAAGCTTCGAGGATCTACTCTAAGCTTCGAGGTATAGTTTTGGTATTCCTAGAAGCCTTCTTGTTATATACATTAAGAGCCGTCTTTTGCTCAATTAACACTTTGCTTCTTCTTCTTTTTGATGTTTGTGTGCATCTTCAGTTAATTGCACTCCTATGTTAAGGCTTATTCTCTTTGTTCAAAACCTTATACGGAAAGTCTTATGATGTAAACTTGAGCATCAAGATCATCAAACCTTAACGACATAAATATTCAAAGTTACTATTCGCGCGGACTAAAATTACTAATATGACTACGGAAGCGGATTCCGCATCCGGCAGGGAAAAAAATTTCCAAAAAAAAATAAAATTATCGGGTGCATGCGGACTCCCGCATGCACCCGAGACCAAGTATGTTTCCTCTAAAGTTACTAACAGATAAGAGAAGAAACACTATCCACATTTTTTTTAATTGGGACGGAAGCGCATTCCGCATCCGCGTTGTCCCGTTAGCGATTTTTGTCCGCTCGGTTAACATCACTCTAATATTTAATACTCTAAATATTTGAAACATGAACCTCTTACAATCATGGTTTATTAAAGAAGCATTGTGTAATTGATACATAATTGGTTCATCAAATCAACTACTGAAAGTGATAGTCCCCACTAACTTGAAGATTAATCTATGATCACTCATTTGAAAAAATAAATCATGTTTGTTGAAAAATGGCCCAAATTTATTTAAATTTAGGGTTTGTAATTTTTTTTTGTCCCCTAACTTCACTCCTCCATTGTCCCAAAATTATTTTTTTATCCAAGACGGGATTAAAATAACCCCAAATTTATTCAGATTTAGGATCCGTGAACACGTGGTTAACACTTTGCTTAATATATATAGATATTTTTGTAAATAAAGCATTAAGAATTTTATTGTTTATTTTAGGTTATATTTTTTAGGTTGCCACATCAATAGAATATCCGAGCTAGGACTGAGATGACCTCAATCCCGTTCATCTCATCCCGTGTCCACCCCTATGTAGGATTATAATTTTTATTAATAAATTTCATGTGACCAAGCTCATTCTCTTTTTTATATCATTTAATGTAATCTAATCACACCCCAAAATATCAAATATGCATCAACCGTAAAAATTAAAAAAAAATCTTTGTACCCAAAAATGTATTCTTAATATTTTTTTTATAACAATGATAAGAAAATATATTAGGATAAAAACTTCCATATATACCAAAAGTTATATATATATATATATATATATATATATATATATATATATATATATATATATATATATATATAGAAAAAAACATATTTTATCTCTAGTTATTAATATTTATCAGTAGAAAATTTTATATGATTAGTTATAATATTAATATTTTGCTACCTATATTATGCAATATTATATTAAAATAGAAATATGCCACATTTTTTATTATATTGGATTAAAAAAAAAAGATAATTTTGTTTTTCAAGTGTAATAAGAATGTTTTTGGTTTAATACTTTTTTTTTTTTTTGAAGTTGTTAATTTCTTTTTTTGAAATAAATATGAAAATATATATCTTAATAATGATTGGATGAACAAAGTTTCCATATCTTAAGGAAGATATTTTATCCGTTAGATTTTGAATACCAGAATTTCCATAAATATAAAGTATTATACGGAAGTGCTTGCAATCCAAGTTTATTAGATACAAACTACAAACCTGAGCGCAATATGTTCCGATCAAAAGTATTATACGGAAGTGCTTGCAATCCAAGTGAAATAGATACAAATTACAAACCTGAGCGCAATATGATCCGATCAAGGATTTGGGGGCAAACAGATACAAATTACAAAACTTCGATGAATGTTCGAAAGCAGGCTACAGTCAACAGCCAATTGGTAGAGAAGAAAGTGAAGAGGTATTTTGTGTGTGGAGTTGAAGTCGAATTAGCAGCGGAGTAGGTTCCGATTAAGGGTTTGGGATCGGGCTCTTTCGGACTTGTGTTCTCTTGTCGGAACGAGAAAACAGGGGAGAAAGTTGCGGTGAAGAGGATCAATGAAGCAATGCGCGACAGATTCACTGCGGTTAGTACTCCGAGGGAGATACAAATTCTTCGTCAAATCCATCACCATAACGTCATCTCCCTCGAAGACGTGATGATTGCTTCATCACCGGCCGGAAAGTTCAATTTTCAGCAAGTTTATCTGGTTCATCAACTCATGGACTTTGATCTCGCTCATGTCATCGACTCGTTAAAGCTTTCTGCTATCCAGTGCAGACATATCCTCTACCAGATTCTCTGTGGGGTTCAATATCTGCATTCTGCAAAGATAATTTCGGGCATGCTCGGACCATACCCGAGACGAGACAGGTCATGAACTGTCATATTGGAACCACATGGTACAAAGCACCGGAGCTCCTATTCAGGACCAACGTGTTTGGAGAGGAGATTGATATGTGGTCCGTTGGATGCACATTTGCTGAGATGCTCGGGGGGCGTCCCCTCTTTCAGGGAGAAGACGTAATCACAACATTATGGGGTCTCTGCCGGATCTTAGCTTTGTCAAATGTACCGTAACAAGGAAGGTTATCGAAGACTTACATTATTCACCCGGAGTTGCTTTTCCCAGTCTATATCTCAAGGCTGGACCTTTGGCCATCGAATTGCTGTTGAGGATGATGGCTGTGGATCCTAGGAAGAGGATTTCGGCTAGGGAAGCTCTCAGACACCCATACTTCTCTGAAGTTATGCAATGTCCGTCATTGGAGTTGCCGAGTTTTTGGAATGTGAGACTGAATGTGGACGAAAATCCTGAAGCAGTGAACGAAGAGATGGTAAGACAATTCATTTGGAACGAGATGTTATTTTACCGTGCTCAGGAACTGAGGTTTTATTAGACCTTTGGATTTTGATGTATCATCATCATTAGGAAATTTATCAAATTGATAAATAGATACTATACAACTACTCCTACTATATTGATAATCAAATAGCTACTTTTTTCTGATATATCTTCGGTACAACTTCTATATACTTTGTGCCATGTTTCATATTCACAGATTAAACTCACAACTCCAATTCAATGAATATCTTTTCCACACTCTTCATATTCAATGAATATCCTATATACTTAGCAATCTTTTTGAACAGAGATATAGCCTAGTAAACAATATCCATTAACCAAATGTATCTAGTAAACAATATCAAGTCTCGTGGACCTGGATTTAACATCAATGGACATATATGATGGTCGGAGGTTAACCAATAGGTCAATAAAGTTTATCTAAACTCATCAACAGCATGCGCTAAAGTTTCAGACCTGGATTTAACATCAATGGACATATATGATGTTTGAACCAAATAATGCAGATAACACATAATTGAATTGTACCTGCTTGAGAAAACGAGGTCATTCATATGAAAACGAGGCAAGCAAAGCTTATCTAAACTCATCAACAGCATGTGCTAAAGTTTCAGACCTAGATACAACATCAACAGACATATCTGATGTTTGAACCAAAAAATGCAGATGACACATAATAGAATTCTACCTGCTTGAGAAAACGAGGTCAGTCCACTCAGTCACATCTGATATTCGAAGAAATTGCCATGGAAGTGGTAGATCTGAAAGCTCAACCCTCTAGATTCCTCATCTGAGACTGATTAAGTGGCGGATCTGAAGCTTAATCGAAGTGATTAAGACCACAAATCCGACTTTAGAGGATGTATTTAGAAAGAAGGAGGTGTTTTTTTGTTGAAACGACACCCATTTATTCAAAGCTGAAGAAGAAAATTTGAGATGGTTTGAGCAAGAAGCTCGAAAATGTGGAGAGTATTTGATTTTGCTTTTTTTAGTTTTTTATATGTCAGTTGAGATATTTACAATTACAAGCATATGATGACGCTAGCGTCAACACGTGGGTCAGTGGGTGGACCATATAACAGCTTTTGGGTTTACCCATTTCCTAATGTAAATGAAAAGAAGCCCAGCTGGAGATGGAAGCGATGAATCGGAAAAAGGCGAAGGCGGTGGTGGTCGGCGGCAGCATAGCAGGGTTATCGGCTGCCCACGCGCTTATCTCAGCAGGATGGAGCGTGGTGGTATTAGAGAAGTCCGCCGCCCCTACAACTACAAGCAGCCCCACCGGCGCCGGTCTTGGCCTCGACTCTCTATCGTGTTCCCTCCTCAGCTCTTGGCTCCGCCGCCCTTTATCCTCCTCCACCCTACCTCTGTCAATCGAACAGAACCACGTGAGGTACGAAGAGGAGGCTGATGGTCGGAGGTTAACTAGAGACGAGAGCTTCAATTTCAGAGCAGCTCACTGGTCTGATCTTCACTCCCTCCTTTACAATGCTCTCCCCACTGATATCTTCTTGTGGGGCCACCTCTTCCTCGGCTTTGAAACCCTTGTTCATGGTCAACACAACCTCGTCTCCGTCACAGCTAGAACTTTGACCTCCGGCGACCTCGTTCATATCTTCGGCGATTTGTTAGTTGCTGCTGATGGCTGTTTTTCTACTATCCGCTATCACTTTCTTCCTCAATTTAAACCCAGGTTTACAATCCTTGATCGTTTTATAAATTTATGCATTTGATAATCCTGGAAATTAATTTAAGAATCACCCGTAGATTAGATACGCAGGGTACTGTGCTTGGAGAGGGGTTTTCGATTTCTCTGGCAAAGAAAACTCAGAAACAATTCATGGTATTCGGAAAGTCTACCCAGAACTCGGGAAATCCCTCTATTTTGAAATTGCTCGGCAGACGCATCTTGTGATCTATGAGCTGATGAACAAGAGGATTAATTGGATTTGGTATGTCAATCAACCTGAGCCGCAGCTCAAAGTGAGTGCGCATCACAATTGGTTGATGTGGTGTATATATATATATATATATATATATATATATGAATGAGCTTGTAACTAATTGTAGATGAATCATGGCAGGGTAACTCGGTGACGAAGAAAGTAAGCCAAGAGATGACTGAAGCAATGCATAAAGAAGCAATGAGGGTATGGAACTTTGATCTGGCAAGGCTCATAAGCGAAACAAAGGATCCGTTTCTGAATGTGATCTATGATTCAGACCCGTTAGAGCGGATTTATTGGGGAAATGTGGTGTTGGTAGGAGATGCGGCTCACCCGACAACTCCTCATTGCTTAAGAAGCACAAACATGTCTATACTAGATGCTGCTGTGCTAGCCAAGTCTCTTGATAAGTGGGGAGTGGAGATGCTCGAGTCGGCTCTAGGTGAGTACCAATCCATCAGGCTACCTGTAGTGTCGAGCCAAACACTGCATTCTCGGAAAGTTGGCCGGATCAAGCAAGGGTTATCCGTGGATGGGTTTTCTGACCCATTTGATGTTAAAGAGCTGAGTGAGGAGTGTCGTGAGCTTCTTGAGCAGAAGAACATCCCATTCTTTGCTTATGTTCCTCCTCTATTGCAAGAGCCTTTACTGTCACATGAATAAAAGTAGTTAAAAGAGATGATTGAACCAGAAATGGTATCATTGTTCAGTTCTATCTTAGTCCTTGATGGCATGCTTTGTTTTTCTTAACTGGTTATTTTCTTGGCACTGTGTTTGTGTTCAATCTAACCAACAGGCAAACTGCTAGTTGATCATTGAGCACAAGTTTTATTTCGCAGTTGTGGATCAAATGAACATAAAAAAAGGTTGTTTTTTTTAATAAGATAAATATATATAGGGCTGTTGCTCACTTACGGGCTCAACGTAACCAAACCTACAAAAATATCAGAGAGGCGCCCAAACAACTCCACTTCCTCTCAGCTTCTAAGATCTAACTATGTCTCCCGCAAAATCACTCCTCCGTGACCATACTTCCAACCTAGTAAACCAAGTGATCGCTATTATGATAAAAGACCGTCCATTCGACGCAACTCGTGCAACCACCTCCATCAATCCATGGACGTCCGACACTGTTTGCGAAGTTCTTCGTTCTATACCCAGATTCTTCTTCCTACCAACCCGCTCAATCGGCCGCCAACATGACACCCTCCGCCACCGTGCACCTATTCGTCAACGCAATCTCTACATTGAATCCCAAAAGCACTTGGATGGGTCTCTCGTCTTGGGCCCTGCAGCTCACAGAAACCCAGCTAGGGTTGAATTTGGATTAGCCAAGTGCACCCAGTTTTTCTACTGGGTTGAATCCGAATTCGGATTTTCCCATAATGAAATGACCGTTAAGGAGATGGCTGTTGTGATTGCGAAATCGAACAAATTGAGTGATCTGTGGGAGTTTCTGAAGGAAATGAGCAGGAGAAATGGTAGAAATGAGATTGTCACGACGGTGTCCATCACCTGTTTGATAAAAGTCCTAGGTGAGCAGGGGTTGGTTAATGAGGCATTGCATGCTTTTTATAGGATGAAGCAGTTTCATTGTAAACCTGATGTGTATGCTTATAATACTGTGATTCTTGCTCTTTGTAGAGTTGGGTTCTTTAGAAAAGCCAAATTTTTGCTGGAACAGATGGAGTTGCCTGGGTTTATGTGTCCTCCGGATAAATTTACTTATACCATTTTGATTAGTTCTTATTGTAAGTACAGTATGCAGACTGGGTCCAGAAAGGCAATTAGGAGGAGGTTGTGGGAGGCAAATCACTTGTTTAGGATCATGCTTTTTAAGGGTTTTGATCCTGATGTTGTGACTTATAACTGCTTGATTGATGGGTGTTGTAAGACCTACAGGATTGAGAGAGCTCTGGAGCTTTTTGAGGATATGAATAAGAGGGGATGCTTACCAAATCGAGTTACTTATAATTCGATTATTAGATACTACAGTGCAGTGAACGATTTGGACAAGGCCATTGAAATGCTGAGAAAGATGAGAGAGAATAACCACGGATTACCCACTTGCAGCTCATATACACCAATTATACACGCCTTGTGTGAGGCAGGTAGAGTGGTTGAAGCAAGGGAATTTCTTGTTGAGTTGATCAATGGAGGCTCAACACCTAGAGAATATACTTACAAGTTGGTCTGCGATGCACTAAACTCCATGGGGGAGGCTGATTTGCTCGATAAGGATATGCGCAAAGGAATTGAAGATGGTATTGTAAGTAGATATAGGCATGTAATGAAGTTCAAACCGTTCATGAACCGTAAAGGGTCCTTTGTAATGATCTAGTTGTTGTAACTTCTGTAAGATTCAATACCTTTTACTCAAAGGAGATACAGGACGGCAAACCAAATAATGTGATGCCGTCGTCTTCAGAAAAAATGAAACATATTGAGGTAACCCCCCATCTGTCATTTTACCCTATCATACTTCTTACTAGCTTGATTTCTTTATTCTTTATACAAGAACTCTTCTGTTTTTATACAAGGGTGAAGGACTGTGATACTTCACTTGTGAAACTGATGCCCTATCACACTTGGATGCAGGCATAATGAAGTGCTGGAAAAACAATTCTGGGTAGCCATTTGAAGGTATTCTGAACCTCATGTATAATCTATAATTTTATAGGTCCTGTATTTACAGGTGTCTGTGTAATCTAAAGCTTAGCTTCACACACGTCCAACAGTCTTGCTAGTCTAATCTTTGTGTTTTGTATAAATTGCACAAAAGCACCTGTTTATTAGGGGCATAAATTTGTACGAATATCAAGTGCTGACTTATTTTTCTGCTCGGCTAGTTTAAAATATAATTTTAATATCAAGTAGATACGGAAACTTACCATAAAAGTAGAAGACAAATAAAATTGGGACAAATGGTTTAAATTGATCCCTGTGTCTATAGCTCTGAAGTTTTCTGTCATTTCTTGTGGGGTTGTGACTTAGATGTCACTGAATAGACTGCTGCTTGAGCTGTCCTGTGAATCATTCCGTTCCCGTTATGCCAGCATTCTCACAAATTGTTAATTGTTGTGTGTTTAGTTCTTATTATCTTGTTTAATTGGTTCCTGCAGGATAGAATCAAGAGGGATCCTTAAAAACTACAGTATATATTTACTCTTGATATAATAAGACATCGTATGCATCAGCCAGATCTATTTATCTTTTCTGGTGACTGCAAGTGGGCGGAAAAAATCACAGATTTTTTAAATAAATGTATACAAACACAAAATTTATCACAATTTGAATTACATAAGAGACAAGGTTTACTTTGAGAAATCTAAAGTCTGGACTAGTTGGTAGTGGACCCCACTGTAGACTATAAAACAAAGCCCCAGGGATAAGTAGGTGTGATCAAATTGATATCTGATTGTTATATAATGGTAAAAAAACAGTTTTCTTATGTTTGTTATATGTTCTGCGGAGTTAGTGTTCCTAAACACCAATTTCTTATATTGGTTCTATACTGAAGAGCAGCTACAAAAAGCAGTTTTCTTTTAATACGTAACTAAGAAAATTAATGAAACAACTGACATAGTGTGGAGACTCTAGCCACATATTGAAGTTATGACTTCAGCCATGAAAAGGCTAATTGCTTCCTGAATAACTCTTTGTAGGGTCCGGCTTTCCTGTTTTCCACTGCGTTTCTTGATCCTGTAAATTATAAATACTTCAAACTCGACGAGTTCTTAGTGTGTGAGTTTTATCAATGGCGTATACGTTGGCTCTTAATTTTGATAGAAATTTGACAGTAGAAATTGACTTACAAGCTGGAACAAACCACATATATAATGTAAACATTATTTGTTTTAAATTTTTATTAACTATTTTTGTAAACAACTTATTGAGTCAATTCAAGTGGAACGATGAGGCATGTCTTTATATGCGAAGAAGAAAAGCTACATGAAAAATGATGAAAGAGACTATTGAACTAATTTCCCATGTTATAGCATTCGTTGACGTCTCAGCAACAGTTAGATAAGTTAATTAAACTCCGTCTATTCATTTGTTCTTGCAGCCTTCTGTGGTGATTTAACTGGATTAGTCTTTCCGGCGTTAACTGTGTCCCTCGCTGCAAATCTCGGTGTCATCACAAATTCACAACATTATCCTTTGGCAAAGAAAAAAGAATGTGATACATCATTCTTGGATTTTCAAGGTAAACACTCAGCGGAACTGTGCGAAACCAAGTACCATACTTTTGCGAACTTACTGTCAATGTTTGTTAGCAGAGTTTGCTGACGAACAATATTGGACCAACTCCAGGGGTCTTCTGACCATTTTAAAGGGCCTGTTTGGATGTATGTAATGGGCAGGGGATTAGCCACTATAATCAACCCATTGTTGACCCATAATTGGTCAGTTAAGACCAATAGACACCCAATTGTTCGCCAAACATCCCATCTTGTAAACCAAGTGCTTGCCATTATGATCATTGGATCCCAAAAGCACCCCATCTTGATTCTTGCAGCTCATAGAGACCCAGCTAAGGCTGAATTGGGGTTAGCCAAGTTCACCCAATTCTTCTTCTGGGTTGAATCTGAATTGGGGTTTTTCCACAATGAAATGACTCTTGAGGAGATAGATGGCAGGTGTGATAGCGAAATCGAACAAGTTGAGTGATTTCTGGGAGTTTCTGAAAGAAATGAGCAGGAGAAATGGTGGAAATGAGATTGTCACGACGATATTCATCACTGTTTATTAAAGTCCTATGTGAACAAAGATTGGTTGACGAGGCATTGGCGCATTGCATGCTTTTTATAGGATGATGAAGCAGTTTCATTGTAAGCCTGATGTGTATGCTTGCAATACTGTGATTCTTCCTCTCTTTAGAGTTGGCGCATTGCATGCTTTTTATTGGAACAGATGGAGTTGCCCGGGTTATGTGTCCTCCTGATAAATTTACTTATACCATTTTGATTAGTTCTTATTGCAAGTACAGTATGCAGACTGGGTCCAGAAAGGAAATTAGGGCTTTAGGAGGAGGTGGAGGCTAATCACTTGTTTAGGATGGTGCTTTTTAAGGGTTTTGATCCTGATGTTGTGACTTGTAACTGCTTGATTGACTGGTGTTGTAAGACCTACAGGATTGAGAGAGCTTTGGCCTTTGGAGCCTTTTGAGGACATGAATAATAAGGGATACTTACCAAATCAGGTTACCTGTAATTCGTTTATTGGATAATATAGTGCAGTTAATGAGGTGGACAAAGCCATTGAAATGCATGTCAATCATACATGCCTTGTGTGAAGCAGGTAGGGTGATTGAATCAAGGGACTTTCCCGTTGAGTTGATCAATGGAGGTTCAACCCGCTCATAAACTAACTAATTGGAAACTTAGATTTAGAGTTGAACCAGGATGTGTAGTTGTATCGAGAAAAAAGAGATGTGAAGCATGCTGAGGTAACCCCCTATCTGCCATTAATTGTACCATATCATGCTTGATTTTTTCTCTCTTTATACAGTCAAATCTTCTCTTTTCATACAAGGGCTGTTATACTAAATTTGTGAAACTGAAATTCTCCTTTACTCTTGGATGCAGGCTCATGAAGTGGTGGAAGGACAATTCTGAGCAGCCGTGTAAAGGAATTTTGAACCCTATACGTACAACTTGTATTTTATGATGGTTCCTGTATTAACGGGTATCCAGTGTAATAATCTAAAGCTTAGCTTCACTCAATTATATATGAAAAAAGCAATTGTACTATTGCATAAGCATGTCGACATTTTTGTCAACTGACTCTTCAAGCTAATTGTTTGATTGCATTACGTTTGTCTTGTTGTTGCGTCATTAGATCACTTATATATGAAATTTGTGAACAAGAAGCCTTTCCCTTGTTCATTTTTTTATATACCTATGGCATTCTATGATTTTGTCTTCGTGTGGTTTTATATGTGTACTTATCAAGAAAGTAAAATATACATTCAATGTCAAATAGATGTGAAATATGAGAAAATTACCCTATGTTGGGTTTTCAAAATATCTCAAGTTAACATGGTAGCCGATCTCTTATCTCAATAAAGAAAAAAGGAAATTTCGATTGGTGCTATGTGGGATTTTACCCATGACTTTTTAAGGTCAGTTTATGTCCCTAAATCTTTATGTATTTTTGAATTTTGCCCATCCGTTAATAATCTCGTTAACTATCATGGCATTGCTACATTCATAATTTCTCCACAGATCATTACTATCAAAATCACAACTCTTGTTGATGATCTTAGTGTTTCATCAGAAATCACACCATGGCTCCATGCATAGTTTATCATGCCTCTGTTGTCATCTAGATTCTAGATATGATGTTTTTGGGTTACCCAACTGAAAATGTGATACTTAGTCAGAAAACTTTCTCAGAAAACGCATATCCTTATATTCTTCAAACCTATTGAGGAGAATTGGATTGCCGTTCGAGAGGAGAAGAGAGGAGAGAGCGATGTTATGTTACATATCTTCTTTCTTCCTTTGTTTTTTTTATCGGGATTTAAACGGATTGGGCAACATTCGAAAAGACATAAAAATTGAAGGACATCAACCGAAGTTTGAAAAAGTTACGTACAAAATCCGATTTATAAAAAAAAAAAACAGATATATATAACGTAAGTCGTTGAATTAATTTTATTGAGCAGTTTTCACCTAATAGGCTGCTGCCTGAGCTGTACAGTGACACAATACAGCAGCATTCACTGACATATGATTATTGTTGTGTGTTAAGTTCTTATAACCTTATTTAATTGATCCCTGCAGGATAGGGTCAAGACTGATGGTTAACCACTATTATTTCTCTTTCGAATATTCTTCATAAAATAATAAAAATAGGATAAGACATCGTATGTATCAGCCACATATGTTTATCCTTTCTCATGACTGCAAGTGGATAGATCTTTTTTTTAAGAAGTAGATATATCGCAATTTATATTGTATAAAATACAAGATTTACTGTTTGGGGAATAAATCTAAAATCAGTAAACCCAACTGAAACACCTGCTCAGCTCTTTGCTGGAAGTTGCAGCATCAGTGATAAAACTTATAAGAACACAAGTAGAAACTCATCATTCTTATTCAGGTTGGGAAAAAATTGAAGCCTACATCATCTTTCTAAGATGATCAAAAGCATCAACAACTTCACGCAGTTTTAATTTCGTTTTCATCTATCGAATCTGAGATATGTGAGTTTATTAGTATGCAGTTTATCATCGATGTACGATTCCTGAATTAGGGACCTAAATATATAGATGAAGTTTTGGTTGCTAATAACCAGATAGGCAACAGCCTAGATATTAGGTGAAAATTGCGGATTTTTTTTCTCAGAAGTCAGAATAATAACAAAAAGAAAGATATTTTCGATCGTAGGCACAGATTAAAAGTATTTCCAAGAATCAAAAAAGGCTTTCAGGGGTCAGAACGGACCGTAGATTAAAACGAATGGTTATATGAATAACCCGAGAGGGTTTTTTTCAAGCTGCGAGTTCGGAGGTTTAAAAGTATAAAACTTAAGTTTAAAAATATGTAAGCAATTACTCAAAACTCGCTGCAGAGTTTAAAAATTGCAAATAACCCGCAGTTTCAAATTGCGAGTTGCATGTTTTAAAAAAAACCCTTCAGTTTTAAACTGCGGGTTATTCATGTAAACCCGTTTTGACCCGTCTTTCTATTCTCGGAAATACTTTACATCCATGCCTACGATTAATAATATCTTTCCTTTTGTTATTATTCTAAACAAAAATCCAAAAATAGCAGAGACAGACTTATGAGATATGGTATATACTGAATTCATGTTGGATTCTTATTTTGTGAACAATCCAACAGATTTAGGTTTTGTTTAGGTGACAGCAAGGCAACAAGAGCAAAGTACCACGCAGAAATGTTCAACCAAGGCCGAACTTATTGAGTTTACTAATTAATATTATCAATATAAAAGATATAGTATTATTAATTAATTAAACATATATTTCAAGAACAAGAAAACAATTCTTCAAAGTAGTCTATACTTGTCTTAGTGTACTTGTCCTTTGTCTTGTGAGTTTTTGCATGACAGCAAAAACTATTTCCCTTTAATACTTTAAAGGGAAATAGCAAAGGCATGGCATGCATGCAACCATTATAGGGTTTGCTTAGACGAGTAATCGCGTGTATATAAGAAGATGAATATCTGCTCATTTATGAAATTATATAAGAAGTGCAGGTGGGAAAATAGAGAACTATGGCTAATTTGCAGAGTGAGAGCTTAGAATCAAGAACTCATGGAACTGGGAGCAACAGAATAGCTTCAGTTGATGTTGAAGGTATCTTAGGATCTTCTTTAGGTTATAACAGCGACGACGGAGAATCTGAAGTTGTAGTTGATCAGAAGGTATAAATCTAAAATCTGCATTTTCATATGGTTTGCATGAATGTATAATAAGATTCAATAATTTTTATTTTTTGTAATATTTGAATTACAAGAAACCTGGATGGAGAAAGTTCCTTGCTTTTGTAGGGCCTGGCTTCCTTGTTTCCATTGCATATCTTGACCCTGGAAATTGTAAGCTTCACTCTATTGAAGATTTGAAACACTTAAATAAGCAAACATGCAAAGATCCCATAAAGATCTTCAAATTAAATGTCAGTTTTTTTACTGTTAAATATATTTTGACTCTATATGCTAATGTGGTTGGGACAGTGGAAACTGACTTACAAGCTGGAGCCAATCACAGATATGAGGTAAACATTATTTTAAAGGCGAGCCGGAATTTGGCATATTCATGTTCAACTTATTTAAAATCGAGTCGAGCTTGATTCGAGATTTTTTTAAAAAAAGTAGAAGATGTGTTCATACTCAACATGTTAGATAAATAATCGAGTTTGATTCGAGCTCGAGTAACCCGGTTCATATAACAACCCTATTAAAGATTGACTCGTCTAGTCATCTTTAGGTTGAAATTTGAGCCAAAAGTTTTGATACGCTTATATCGAATACTTTTAAATTTGAACTGAGTCTAAGTTCTAATCAAGCTTCAAAATATGTTCATTCTCAGCTTGTTTAGAGTCAAGTGATCAATGAGTTCTTGATTCAGTCTCGAGTTACTAGGGTCATATATTAATGCATGTTTATATCTCTGCAACACTGATTGAAGTTGATCAAATTCCATCGAATCACTTGTTTTTTTCAGCTTTTGTGGGTGATCCTAATTGGATTAGTCTTCGCTTTGGTAATTCAGTCTCTAGCTGCAAATCTTGGTGTCATCACAGGTATTCAATCCTTCAACAAAGCAAAAACAATTGTCAATATAATCGATGTGGGATACAACCTTATTACTTTTCGTTTCTTCGATTTACAAGGTAAACACTTGGCAGAACTTTGCAAGAGCGAGTACCCTATTTTTGTGAACTACTGTCTATGGCTGCTAGCAGAGATTGCTGTTATAGCTGCTGATATCCCTGAAGGCATGTTTTACTTGTTCTCAAAAAGAAGTTCTTGTTAACACAATTTAAATCTCATAATTTTACCAATATATATTGTTTGCAGTGATAGGGACAGCCTTTGCACTAAATATACTATTCAAAGTCCCTCTTTGGGCTGGTGTTCTTCTCACAGGATTGAGCACTTTGCTCCTCCTTGGATTGCAAAAATATGGGGTAACTTATTTTTGTTACTTGCTTCCCAAGTCAATAGAAATTTGAGTATATATAGGATTCGAGTTTAGGGTTTCAAGTAAGATTCGAGTTTTATATAGTTTTTTTTCCAACTTTTTGCAAAGAAGGATTTGTTTGTATAGGATTATGTGATGTTAATATATGTATACAGATAAGGAAACTGGAGCTGCTGATAGCAATATGTGTTGCAGTAATGGCTGGTTGTTTCTTTGGGGAAATAAGCTTTGTAGAGCCTCCTGCAAAGGATGTTGTTGAAGGGATGTTCATTCCAAAGCTTAGTGGTGAAGGAGCTACACCTGATGCTATTGCTCTTTTGGGTGCTCTTATCATGCCGTACGTATGTTTTTTTTTTACTATTTTTATGTTAAGCCTAACAACTAAACAAATTATTGGACATAGACATTATATTATTCCAACTTTATAAATTATTAGCTTGTGAACGGATTTTAGTTTTTAATATGAGAAAGTGATATCTATATAGTGTTTAATCTATATTGTGAATTTTTAGGGCACGAGAACTTGAAAGGTTAGAACTAAAATTTAAATTTCAGTTTAGACCACTAAAATCACACTTTAAAAGTTTAAAACATAAATAAAATAAAAAAATTAATAAAAAAAATATAGACATCGGTAACCTTATTCACATAAAAATCAACTCAAAAAAGTTATTTGTACATTTTCTAAATTTTGGACTTGTTATGTTTATACGCAATAATCTGTATTATTTTATAGTAGGCCAAATTAAAATTTTACATTTTATTATAAGGTAAACAAAGTAGATATCTAGATTTTAGCTGTATATTTTGGGTATTAAATTTGATTATTGAATGTTAGGTATTAGATTACCGGTATATGTTATGGGTAAGTATAATAATGTGTATTATGTTTTGGATATTGAAATTCAAGTATTAAAATTTAGACAAAATTTTGAATATTATACTTATAATTTAACCCAAGAAAATGGTGTTTGGTTGAACAGGCACAACCTCTTTCTTCACTCTGCTCTAGTTCTCTCCAGGAAAATACCAAAGACCGTCAATGGGGTCAACGTAAGTAATGTGCAAATTATACTCAACGTACTATATCTCTACTATTTTATGTTGATTTTCCTTCGTTGCTGTTCTATATATGTATTTGACAGGAAGCGTGTAGATTCTTTCTCATAGAGAGCGGATTTGCTTTGATAGTGGCGTTCTTGATCAACGTTTCCATAGTTTCCGTGTCTGCTACAGTTTGCTTCAGCTCGAACCTCTCACAAGCTGATAGAGATAAATGTGGTGATCTTAACCTCAATACCGCATCTTTCCTCCTCAAGGTGAAACCCGTTGAACTTATATATATACATTTTTATAAAGCAAACATAAGCTTAATTAAATGTGATGCAGAATGTGTTAGGAAAATCAAGCACAACAGTGTATGCCATAGCATTACTAGCCTCAGGGCAGAGCTCCACCATTACAGGCACTTATGCTGGACAATTTATCATGCAGGTACTCCGCAAAATGTTTACGTACGTATCATCAGTTTTATTTATGAATTGCAAATGCAAAAAGGTAAAAAGAAAATAAAATGTGTTTGTAGGGTTTTCTGGAGTTGAAGATGCGGAAATGGTTAAGGAACTTAATGACAAGGTCAATTGCCATAACACCTAGCTTAATCGTCTCAATTATCGGTGGATCTGCAGGCGCAGGGAAGCTCATTATCATTGCATCGGTTACCTCTTTTGCTTTCCCCCCATTCTAAAGTATCTCATTTTTATGATTGATTCACTCATGTTATACGACAATCGGATAATGAAGGAAGGTCTTTTAACCATCACCCGACTCGGTCCAGCGGAAATTAATAACATTTGATTTTGATATCACAAAATTATGAAATTTCATTATTGTTCATGTTACAATAACGCACTCTTACTTCATAATCTATATGACTTTGTAATTTTTGTACAGATGATACTTTCATTCGAACTACCATTTGCTATGATCCCTCTCCTCAAGTTCAGCAGCAGTTCCACAAAGCTCAGACCCCATAAAAACTCTTTATTTGTATGTCTACAGTAACCATTTTAGATTAAACATACAATTGATTCTCCATCCTGATCAAAGCGTACTTGCTCGAACAGATCATCGTCATTTCATGGATCCTAGGATTCGGAATCATTGGAATCAACATCTACTACTTGAGTACAGGTTTTGTTGGGTGGTTGATTCACAGCAGCGTACCTAAAGTCGGGAAGGTCCTTATCGGACTTCTCGTGTTTCCTGTTATGGTCATCTACATCCTTGCCGTCGTCTACCTTACTTTTCGCAAGGAGAGAGTTGTAAATTGCGCTAAATCATCAAATACAACAGTGAATATAGAGGGCGGAATCGCTAACCAAGACATGACCGAGTTGGATCACTAGGCCATGATTCTATGTGTTTGATATTATGCTGTATGATTCTCAAACTAAGTAGTATTGTGCTGTATAATTACTTTGTGCTACCAATTATATAAGCTAAGTTTCCAAGTTCAGTAAGACTGTAAAGTGTAACGACAGATGAATAAACCTACATTCTAAGGATCTAATCTTATCCAAAAAATATGAGCATTTGCAAAGAAAATAGCTTGTTCAATGACACTAGTCTTGAAATTGTAAGCTTTCTTGGGTCTTTTAGGGCCCGTTTGGTATTGATGTCAGGATATTATAGTTATATACCCACACCACTGTCCACAGAGGTTTCAATCATATTCATATGTAATATCTGTATCTTAATATCACCTACATCGAAACCCATATCTCATACCGATAGAGAAATACTTATATATATGATATTTTTTTATATTGACACCTTGCAACACGGCGCAATCCACAATGTAGGCTAAAGACTTGGCTACAAACAAGTAGAAGTCTGAAATTCCTTGCAAGGAAATAAGAAGCCTCTTTTACTTCTAAGTTTGTGCTATGTCTGCTCCCATTTCATTCAATGCTTTAATTTTCTGTACAATCAGAAAACGGCAACAGCTATCACTAACTAAGGACGCTAATCTCTTAATGTTCGAAACACACAATCACTCAAATAATATTCAGTTGTAGATCCGAAAGAAAACAGAAGAATAGACACTAACCTTGTATAACTTCTCACATACATGACTATATGCCGATCAACACTTCTATACTCACCTTCCTTAATTTTCTTCTCATTTTCTGAACAGTGGTTCAACCAAGGCTGGAGCTCGTCCTAGGTATGGACCTAAACATGGGGTGAAGGAAAGAAGGCTGCCCACTTCCTTGTGCATTGAACATGACATTTGGAGAGTGCGAAGAAGAGGAAGGCTGGATTGCAGAGTGGGTTAGGCTTGGTCCAAAAGGAAATGCGGGACGTTGCATAAAAGGGATATTTGGATGGTTCATTTGGTTGCCAGAAGAAGAAATGCTTTGTTGCATAAAAGGGATATTTGGATGGTTCATTTGGTTGCCAGAAGAAGAAATGCTTTGCTGCATAAAAGGGATATTTGGATGGTTCATTTGGTTGACAGGAGAAGAAATGCTTTGCTGCATAAAAGGGATATTTGGATGGTTCATTTGGTTGACAGAAGAAGAAATGTTTTGTTGTTGCGTAAAAGGGATATTTGGATGATTCATTTGGTTGCCAGAAGAAGAAATGATTTGTTGTTGCGAGGATGGTGAAGCTGACAACAGTTGCATAAAAGGGATATTTGGATGGTTCATCTGGTTGCCAGAAGAAGAAATGCCTTGTTGTTGCAAAGATGGTGAAGCTGACATCAGTTGCATTGGCATGTTGCTGGTTAGGTTGGTGCTCATTGTGGAGGGGCCTCCTGTAGGTGCAGATCGAGATGCCATGTAAATGGCCCGTTCTGCGGCAAACTTCTGTCTTGTCATATCATATTGTTCACATTGTTGAAACAAAAGGGCATCAACATCAGCAAACTGCTTAAGCTTCAGCTCTAATCTCATCAACTGCACCAATGTACATGGACGTATTTGAAGTAAGAGGCAATAAAAACTTTATGAAAATTTTAATGAATGTTCAATGTTTTAATCAAGAATATACATAATTTTTATTTTCAATGCTAAACATCAATATTCAGATTAATGTTTCTGACTCTTGCATCCTTGTAGTCATATGCAAGAAGTGAACAAAGGTGTGCTTAAATTCATAAACACATAAAAACAAATCTAAGCACCTGAATGTTTATAATATGAGCAACCTGCCTCTGAATCTCTTTTTCTTCCTCGCCTGCCAAGAGTTTTGCTTTGATAGCAGATGCAACAAGACCAGCTTTGGCAGCAGATTTCACTTTCTCAGCAGATAAAGGAGATACCTCTGCGTTATTTGAATTCCAAGAAGCTTGAGCGCTGATATTCTCATCTAAATCAATGAAATACATAAACCATATATTTTCCATTTTATGAAATAAGTAATGGTAAAGCAAACAGAAAAATAAAGAAGATGTGTTGAGGTGTACAAGTTCCTCACCTGCATGTCGACCAGAATTTCTTATTTCACTATGAGATTCATCCTCTCGGAGTGTGCTGCAAAGCAAATAAAGAAAGTTTTCAACATGGCATTTATCCTCAAAAGCTACATTTACGCCCATGCTCGGGAAGAAAAATGTAAACAAACACACAGGATATGAGTAAGAAATAATAGACCAGCCAATCAGGTTGTGCGGATTGAGTTCGGGTTGAGCCACTTTAGGGTTCAAGTCCCTTACAGGTTTGGTTATTAATTTATAAGCTGAGACCATGTCAAACTCACTGACCAAGGGTCCAGTCAACGGGACAAGCCCACCTTATAAAAATGTATCCACTAACTAAATAGGCTTACCTATTACTGCTATCATCTTCTGTCAATGCAGCCAAAGCTGCATGTGCACAAGCTGCAGCAACTCTTGGTGCTACTGATGAACCCAAGAAAGCTACCTATAAAATGTATCCACCGATCAAATAAATTCCTTGAAAAATGTTCAACTTTAAATTAACTATGCTCTAAATTTAAATAAATAGAAAGCATAAAAACACGTACCAGTGCTATAACGGGGTTTTCAGAGTTTATAAACGGAAGCCTATTGAAGGAATCATAATCCTGGATGACACTGCCTGGAAGACAAAAAGTATGTGTAAACTAGTCACTACAAGTCCACTAGAGGGATTATAGAATCCCTAATTTATTTATAATCACCTGCTGAGTTCCCATATGAATTTAAATCTGGTCCTCCATTCCCGTCCTTACTTGGCAAACTGGAGGCCGTAGGTGAGAGTGGAACTTCCAAGTTTGACAGCAAACCACCTTCCACAGGCAATCGAAGAAAGTGAAGAATGCATTGCGCATTGGACTTGCTACCAACATGCTTTGCTATTTCATGCCATTTGTCCTTATAAATTTCCACAGCTTCAAGGAGCAACACTGTCTCACGATCAGTCCAGCTGTCTGCACCAAGAACTCCATGGTCTTCTGTAGAATCAACTCTTAAGAAATCCATGCTTGAATGTCCAATAACAAATCTACCTTCATTATAACAGTCTAAACAGAGCATCACATCACCCTGTTGAGAAATCCAAGCAGGTCAGAGAAAACAGAAAGTTATTCACAGAATTTGTAAGGACAATCATGTATCTAGCTATGAATTTAGCACAATTAGGACGCATAAAAAACAGTGGTCGGGTATCTCTTAACTTCTTTAGACAATTCAAACAGTGAGATAATGCAGAAGCACATGAATAAGTTACCTCTTTCACTGATTGATAGTAGACCCATAAGAGAGGTTGCAAGCAATAATTGCATTCGTGTTCTGACAATTTTTCTTGAATTCTATTTTCCAAGTTAGAAATAACATCACCATTTGATGACATCGATGAGTATACATCACCAGCCTTGAGCCTACATTTAGGCTTATCAAACTTTATTAAGCTGTCAATGGACTTCAAAGCAGCTAATGGCACGTGAATCTCACCATGTATGTCCTCCCTCACATATGTGTCAATATTCCAGGACTCGTGCTCTGGCACAGAAACACAGTAATTGATTATGCCCCAGTCTTCAAGAAAACGAAATATTCGATCCATATCTTCATCAGCAATGCTGTCATCCACTCTGCGACAATCATTGATAGATAACCTCCTTTCTGGATGTTCCATGTATTTTGCGACAACCGAATTCCGGAAGCCTATGTACTTCTCTGTCGTATGATCTGCTGAGTTGCCAGAGAAAAAATGTGGAACCAGTTGCCTCTCAAAACTATGCACTCTGGTTGGACAAAACCAGTCTGCAAAAGAATAAAAGCAACAAGTCACTAGAAGTTTTTTATAAAAAAAACATCACAACAAGCACCTCTATTCAAGAACCCACTGAAAAGAAAAACGCATTAATCCTCATTGTTTCCCCTTTACTTAATTTTTATCTTTTAGCAGAGCAAAGTTACAAGAACACAGTGGAAGCTGATAAACCTGATGTTATGGAATAAGAGCTATTCAATATACAACTCATTCCACATTAAGAACAAGGGGATGCTAGCAAGGGCCTAATAGGAACTGAAAAATGTCCTATTGGGAACAAGGGGACCAAGAACCAGTCTGAGAGCAGTCAAATTTGTAATATTCATGTATCCTGACATCAAAGCCATTTCTCAGACATCTGAATAAAGATATATATCACTTATAGTCCACATAGCATTCATTCATCAAAACGTCCTCAATTTCTCCATTTCCACACATCGTACTATACGAGAAAGCCATAACCATAAGTTGAAAGCATGTTAAGCCGCCTCAATTATACAATTTCAATGAAGGATTAAAACTATCTCAAGATAAAATTACTAATGCGCAACCCATAAAAACTCAATTCCAAAACCAAATGACTTGAGAAATGATTCAAGAGAAGAAAAACCTGCATGTATCGGAACAACATGAACTCTCCCATTTGAAAACCTCTTTGCGACACCTGCTCCCTCCACTATCCGAGGTGGAGTATCCACATACAACCCCAAGCTCTCCTGATCACCGGCCATAGCTAAAGCAGCATTCTCCGCTGGCACAAGTGACAACACTTGGAGTTGTCCGTGCGACACATTCTCCAAATTCCAGCCGCTAACCTTCTTCCCCGTATCACCATCATCAGCCACAACAGCCATCACGAACGGAGGAAGCCGATCCACCTTTCTCCTCACCACTTCTGTGTAGCGCAAGGAGGGTTTGGAGTCGTTGGACCTCGAAATCTGACCGGCAAGCTTCGCATTGTCATTCGAACTAGCTCGTAGTTGTTCTTTCCCGTTGTCCTCCGGCGGACGTTGTCGCTTCGAATTGGCGGATATCGAACTCCTTGGCCTCCTCCATTTGCCAAAATTATCTGACAACACATGATAAAATACACAAAGTAGGTTAAATCAAGCAAGGATTCCTGCAACAAGGCAAGGAATAGAGAAATTGAGTGAGAAATTAGAAACAAAAAAGTGCGATGTGTGAAGAGTATTTTTACCTGGAGGAGTGAGCATTTGTGCAGGAAAGTGCGGGGGGAATGTGGACGAGACAGAAGGAATGTGGGGTCTGAGGTTCGTGCAGTGGGATCTCTGCAACAGCGACAGAGACAATGAGAGAGAAAGGAAGAAGAAGATTTGCAGAAAAAGGGATTTTAGATTTTGGGGGTTTTGATTTCTTTGGGGTTTCGAGAGGGCTTCATTTAGAGATTTTATTTATTTAATCCATTCTTTAATATATTTTTTTTAGCATTCTATTACAAACGGTTACGAATTTACAAATCACAAGTTCCAAGGACACTGATTTACGTATTTGGGGATTTGCGAAGGCACGGATTGATATAATTTCATTGCCGGACTGTTAAATACACGACCTGACGTCGCCATCGGTTTTAATAAGGCGTAATTTTGATGCATATTAGTGATACGTATATTTATATGGGATTGATTAAGGTTAAATAAATAAGGATTAAAATAATATAAATTTTTTAATCACGTGTTAATAATACAAGGAAATATATAAGGGTGGATACAGAAAATTCTAACCGATTACGACTTTATATATTAGATTTGAATTTTTTATAAATTTTAGATTTTTCTAAAATAAATATAAAAATATGATGTGGACTTTTGAGTTTTGACACCTTTTTTATTGGTTTTTTTACGCGATAATGCGTGTCAATTATGCATTAATAAAATCTGATGTTTTTTATTAAGGATAAGAATTCTTTGAAAATTCTAAATTATTAAAAGCTGGAGACGAAATTAAAAATTAATTGATTAATCAAAATAAATATTGGATTGAACAAACTTTTTTATAAGTTCATTGGACATTTGGAACGAATAAACTCATTATAACCAAAGTAAGTATAAAATTATCAAAAAAAAAAACATAATTTTATGTAAAAATAAATCATAACTTTATTTGTATACATCCTTTTATTTTATAATAATAATAATAATAATAATAATAATAATAATAATAATAATAGTTTTTAACTTTTTTATAACATTATTTTAACAGGTTCTATATTTAAACATTTAAGTGTAACATTTAAAATCACTTGAAAAATATATTTTTTCATAGTTATTTATTTGTAATTACTCTTATACAAATTGAAAAACAAAGTCCAACAATATTAAACATAACCATAGAAAAATAGATTAAAAAAATCATGAACCAAAATTTTCAATATGAAAAAAAAAAAAGCCCAATAATATACGGCAGCCCATTAATACTAAACATATGCCCAACAATATTGAAGATGAGCCTAAGAAAACTATTTCGCGTGAGTTTACTCCTGTTCTTCCCTTGCTCGTATCATTGAATTATATTAATTTACATGTTGAAGTTCTTCCTCGCAACATAAAACTATTCCTAGCTCGCAATATGAATCTAGAAACGAAAGATGTTTCGATTGTTTTAAGATTTTTCTCATCTTGTGGAGAATGTGGTCGATTTCCGGTTTCGGTTCACATAATTGTTTCGAGTTTGTTCTTTAATTAGCTTCGACCCGAATCACAAAGGAGCTCTTTATCTCAGTCTCTATTCTTTTTGGAAGTTAAGTCTCATGTTTAGTTTTTTCTTTTTATTTTGTCATGGTAGAGCACCCAACAAATATTAAATGAGATTCCGGTTTGCAATTATGGATAATGAATTATTGAAGGTTCGGATCCATGGAAGAATCGAATGGATGTCGGATAAAATCAAGATATAAAAACTGAAAACCTTACAATGGATGAGGATTGAACCACAAACAAAGCTCTTGGTAAAATCATACCAAGAATCAAACAAAAATGGTGAGTATGGATGAATCGAATGAGTCAAAAGGTTAATTTGGGAAAAAATATCTTCCATCGGCTCATTCATTGTCGGAGATAATCAGTTCTCACATTGAAAGAATGGGATTTCCGAGTCTAGTACATAAGGTCAATGAGTTACTCCTCCTTTTGTCAATTGGTTTTAGGATGGAACTCATATGGTTTATGGTTGGGCTTGGGCCTAACGTGCATGTGCGTTCGTATGCACACGACCCCCGCTCTACCCGGTCCTTCTGTATCGGACTTTGACATGGTATTAGAGTGGTTAGCCTCAATTCGCGATCTTAACCTGTGGCAAGCAAGTGTCAACTCGGTCTGTACCCTAGTTGTACTTGCGGGGCGTGTTGGAGATAATCAGTTTCCACATTGAAAGATTGGGACTTCCGATATAAGGTCGGTGGGTTAATCCTCCTATTGTCAATTGATTTTAGATTGAACCTCGTGCATGTGTGCTCGTATGTACACGACCCTCGCTCTACTCGACACCACAATTTGGGAAACTTCATCTCAATTAGCTTCCATAAACTCTATCATCTCCTATGTATTGCCTCCCAAACAAAAAATAAACCATTAGTCTGGACATTTTTCGGAAAAAAATTAGGTTGCAGAGTCATTGAAAGTTTATATAAAATTTCTCCTTCAACCCCGTAAACTACTTAATATAAAACTACCTGGTTGAAGGAAAATGATAAATATCATCCTCATAAACAACTTTAACCAATAGGCTACTAAGTGTCGAACAAACCCTTAGTTTGCAAAAACATATATAAAAGTTGCAGCATATTACAAATTAAAGTCGTAGCATGCCTTTTACCATAATAATAAAATACGATATAATTTTTCTTTTAAATCTCACTGAATCTTCAAATTGAATAGTTAATAAGCATTTGAGGGTTCAAAATACATCAAATATACTTTTAACATCAAATATACTTTTAACGTTAAGTGCAATTTTTTATAAAAACGATCAAATTTACAACTTAACGTGAAAGCGATATTGAATTTTAGGGTTGAATTTTAGATGTTAGTCATGTTGGTCTCAAATGTGTATTTTGTTATCTCACGTTGGTGATTAGTGTGGTTAACGTCAATTTACGGTAAATTTAAGTTGTGATTTTCGTTTTTAGTACACTATAGCTTTTTCGTGACGTAAAACAAAAGTGAAAAGTGCACTTAGTGTCGTTAGGATGCTCAGAGTAATTATGAAAAAACTTACTCAAATGCTCTTTTTCTATAAATTTTATTCTAATTTTATGTAAGGGTGTGTTTGGTGATAATGATTTATGGGGATTATAAACTTATGAGAAAGAAAATTATAGTATTTTTAAAATTCCCACTAATATTTTTATCTTTAAGTCTATAGCGCCAAACGAACCCTTTTGATATGAACTTCAGTGCCGTCACAGCGTTCTGAAGTTGAAAAAACCGGATGTTGTCGCAATGCGCTACACTATTTCCTTTATAAGTTTTTTTTAATCCTGGTCATTTAAATTTAAAAGTATTCCTTTACATTAAGCCCCCGTTTGGTTGTAACTCCGGAAACGGTAACGGAATGGAAACGAATCTAGTTCATATATGTACCTTGTTCATGGAATCATTCCGGTTGGTTTTATGTAAAATGCACTTGCATCCCCTTACTTTGTTACCCTATAGGGTATTAAAACTAATCAAATTCTACTACAATTAGTTCAAACCACAAGGAATGATTCCCAACAACTTCATGTACAAAGATGTACGTATGGACTAGATTCGTTTTCATTCCGTTTCCGTTTTCGGAGTTTAAACCAAACGGGCCCTAAGTATTTGTTCTTCTTGATTATCACTAAAAATGATTTTTTTTTTTAGTGATGTCAAAAAAACACATGTTATAATTTTTTTTATTCGTTTTACCTGCAAAAAGTCGTTGTCAATTAATTTTATAAGCTATTTTACTATAATTTTATCACATCAGAACACTTTAGTCGATTATCATACAATTTGTATTTTATATTATTTTAGCTCATATTTTATTAACTAACATTTGATTGTTTTTCGTAATTTCTAAACGCGCTTTAATCACCTAATTTGAGAGCAAGGGAACCTAATACCAATTGTCCATCTTTTAAAAAAACTCATATATTTTGTAATCACCTTCCTAATTCAGCCCTCGTAGTGAAATTGCGTTCAATCAATTTCACAATCTACTATATAATACTAAAGTAGAAGTGGTTAAACCCACTTGTCGTTCTTACATCGCGCCACCTCATATTACGCCAAATGTCGGACGTAAATTGCGCCACGTTAGATTTTTCTACATATCGTCTTTAGGTTGCGACACCTATTTTTACATGATTTTTTAATTTTAGTTTTCTCTAAATTAAGATATCAAATGAAGCCATCATCTTTTAATTAAGGAAATTATATAATTATATTATATGATTTTAATTGTCTAATGACTTTTTATAGTTATATGGAATTTTTAGATTCTTACTCATGCTTTTTAGTTGATAACTACCATATTTTTTGTTTTGCATTTTTCTATTACTTTTAGTCTTAATTAACTACAATTTATCAATTTTCTATTTTTCGGAGCCAATATTATACATTATTATATTGGCCTATTTTAAGATTTATTTGCTTGATGAGAATATATCAAATATATATTAAAGGTGCTAAACTATTATTATATTATATAGTAAGTGTTAGCACACAAATAAATAATTTTTACCAAAATTTTATATGTTATTTTTTTTATTGTGATATATTATTTATTACAATAATAATTATTATTTAATTTATATTTCTACCAAGTTTGTATAAGGTACGGGTACTAAGCTAGTTAAGATCTAAACTTAAAGCATGAATATAAGACTTTTTTTAATGTAAAACTGGGTAATTTTTATAAATAAAATATATGAACCGAAAGTTTCCAACGGAACCTCAGTACCTCACCCTAATAACCTAAAATCCGAGAGACATCAAACTGAACCTCCAAACGAGTTTTACGATTCAATTTATCCACTCAACAATTTAAGAAATTCAAAACATCTCAATCGATTCGGACATCGGATCTCCAATTCAGACATCTTACTCAGGAGGCGGATTTGGAAATGGAATTGAATCGTAGAAGGTTAATGATCTGATAAAGAATGGTAATGTCTCAAAATCTTCTCTTATCTTTATTTTTGCTACTAATCAAAGAGAATTACTAAAAACTTTAATGCAAAACCTATCCCGCTTTTGCCACAATAGTTTTTGAATTATAGGAGTGAAAATCTTTGATAGCATATCTTTGATGATCTTCAAAATGTTCTCTATAATTTGCATTAAGAATCCTTGACTCTCTTTTATCTGGAGGACATTGAAGTTCAACATTAGGCTTCTTGTTCTTTTGCTTGTATTCTTCACACTTTTTGCTGTGTCCGCTGCTGCTATTGTTTGATGGAGGCAACTTTAAGTTAGAAACACGTTTACGGGCTGCCCTGAGTGAAATTCTATCTATGGAGATCTTTCGTGGATCCCCGGCTTCTTCCTCCATTAGTACCAGTAGGTTATCTGTCGATTTAATGAAGGATCGAGGTATATGGTACCTAAGATGAACAATAGAAGAAGTAATGACAAATTGTAGTCCAATGATTAAGAAGATTGAAGTGTGTGTGTGATTACTTACCATAGTTGGGAAGAATGGCCTGTAGTTGTAAGAAATGTAACCCAATAGCGTCCAATACTTTGGCCGTTAACCCACGCTTCGCCTTTTCCCATAGACTCGAGATTTAGAGCGAGTGGATCATCACCTTGAGGCGCATCAAATTTAGTCTGTCCAAAAGTATGTGAACTTAGGGAATAATACTGTGGTCACTAAATGTAATAATCATGACAGATTGAGTTTTACCTTGTACCAAGTAAGAGGTTGATTACTTGAGCTAAAATCTACCCACTGAACATCTGGCGTTTCTTGACCTGAGAATGCTTTATAATCTTCTCCATCCAATCCAACCTTCATTTGGATTCAATGAATAATTCCAGTCAGAATAGAATTAATGAACAGAGTATTTGAGTTTTGAGTTCTATAAGGGCATAACCTGATATCCCCATGCCGAGTTAGTCAAGTCTTGGAATCCTTGATTCGTCCAAACTTTAACACTTCGCAGTCCAAGAATCCGGTTCTCAAGGTGTGCTCCTGAGTCCTGTAAACCGTAGACATAAGTGATAACATTTCGTAGAGGTAAAACATTACTCATGTTAAGGAAACATGGAAGATCTTAGGGTGTTACATACCGGTAATCCTACCGTCACACCTAGTAAGGAGATACTGTTGGTTCCACTATTTAGTGAAATTGTACTTCTAAGAGTGAACATTGAGTTTTGACGGCTTCCATGTTCGGATCCTATACAATCAATTTTAAAACTGATGTAAATCTTGGTAGTGATATTATTGATTTCTATCATGTGTGTGGCTTAGGTTGCTTACCAACAAGTACTCCATTCACAAATGCACGCAAGCCGTGTCCCAAAGAGGTAACTTGAAGCGTAGCTTGGTTGTCAGGGGTATCGGCCTGAAAGCTGCAGATACACAACAATTAAGAAATATTTTAAGGCATGTTTCCAAAAAATTGTTTGGAATGTTTTTTATGCATAGTCTGCTTACCTGAGAGTGTACCAAAGGTAGTCCGTTGTGTCCATTGCAGTGCTGATTTGATCTAGTAGCGTATTTGAACGCGTTGTTGTCTGATCATAGTTTGGAATGTTGTCCCTGAATTCCTTCCAATTCCCATCTGTTTTAAAATTGATGCTTTTTGTTGTAAATCTTTTCATGCTTGCTGCATTAACCTGTTTTTGATGAAGCAAAATGATTATAATCTCAATATGTCTATGTAAATTGAGGAAGCTAATTAATAAGTTCAAAATTTGATGCTGTTTGCCTTTGCTGTGTTGAATGCTACTGTTTTGCAGTCTGGTAGGATACTTATCGAGTTTGCAGGCAACGCGTAACGCGAGTTTTGAAAGAGTACCGTAGCCACTGCAGTGGAATTGTTCATAAGAAAAGCTGCACAATTCCCAGATTCATTCTGAAAAACATATGCCTGTACAGGTATGCAAATTCACATCATGTTTAGTATTTCTCATGTGAATTTTTATACAAAAAATAAAAAAATTATGATCATTGTTTTCACCTCATTTGAAGGACCCAGGATGTAATTTCTCTGTACACCGGATAGTAATGTTTCTGAACAAGACTTGATAACATCATGCAAATCCTTGAGATGCCCCCACTTTGGTTGCCTTAACAAACCTGTGTAGTTCAATTCTTTCAGCAAAGATTGTGTATAGCAGAGTACGCTTAGAGCATGTTTGGCAGAGTACGCTTTATCTTTAATGTCACAGGAAGTGATTTACCATTTGACATGCCAAACACGCCCTTAAGCCAAAAGTAGAAAATGGTAGTGTTTGTGTAATTAAATTGTGTAGATCATACCGTATTCATCAATTGGAGCTTGATCATAGTAGCTTGTAACCATATATGAAGCTCCTGTTCTTCCAAAGTTAGTTCCTCCATGATACTGGAAGTCATTCCCATTTCGAAAAACAAGGTCAGTAAACTGAAATGGCTAAGAGCTGAATGATTTCAACTAGATCATGAAGAGTTTAATTAGATTAGGGAATACCATATAGTAGTTGACAAAGCTACCATTTTTTGCTATGAATAATGCTACATGGAATGCGAGAGCTTGAGGTGATCTTATGTATGGTTGTTCTCCGAACGCCTGCAAGCTTCATGAATGAAAACATAGGCTATAATTAATCACGTACTAATATTTAAGACTTATGTTCTTATGTATTTTTTTTTAAGGTAGACTTACAATGATGTCCAATTCTCTGTCCACATTGAAGGCTTATTCGGCGAGTTGGGTCCTTTGAATGTTTCTCCACATCTCATTCCATTACATGTATTAATCTAAAACATTTCAAGTACTATTCCATTAGTATATGATTATTGATCAACTAAGGTCGTGTTTGGTTGAACGAAACTCACTACAGGGTCCGGGGCATCATCTTGCTTGCACATAACCCAGGGGACACCGGTTTGAAGACCGACAGCCATGGCTGCTGCCCAGCGAACATAAGAAGGTCCTTTACTCCCGAATGCTCCTTCAATGTTTCCATACTCGTTCTCGATCTAACATCAATATTCACACACTAATCAACATAAAATTTCAAAAACGAAATTGTAACATTTTAGTTTTCATTGCTAGTCTATGATGTATACCTGAGAGATTATGATTGGTCCTCCTTGTGGTTCATACAGATTCTCTGCTTTCATCATGTTCACTATCATACTAGTGAAGTTTTGCATGTATGCCTGTCATGATAATGAACAAACAGTTATAATTCTACATATATATTATAGAGTTGTTCAAACGGTCCGTACCCTAAACCCATGGACCGGACCGGACCGTATTGATTTTTTTTTAAAATAAAATATTTTTTTGTATGGAATAAACCGAACGGACTGTATGCGTTTACTGTTCAAAAATATTTAAAAATTACGGTCCAGGACCGGACCGCACCTAATATCATGGACATGATCGGACTGGTATTTTACAATTACGGTCCAGGGCCGGACCGGACCGTAATTTCCAGTCCGGTCTGGTTTTCCGGTTCGGTCCAAATATGTGCAGCCCTACGTAAACCGAAATGACTCGACCGAGTTCATTAGTAATTCGTAACCATTGCTCGTTTCGAGTAGTTATACCTTAAACGGTTCATTATCGGAGCGAAAAACTATGTTAGGGACATCACGCAACCAAACCGGAAAGCCTCTGCAAGGTCAAATGATTTAGTACGAGAACAAGATTTGACAAATGAATATAATGCAGAACTTGTTGTGTTCGTACCCGTATGTCCATTCAGCCTCAATGAAAGGACCAATTCTGAGGTTCACGTACAAGCCTTGAGCTTGGATTTCCTTGATGAATCTTACTAGATCGCGTTTTCCGCTGAAATCGAACTGTCATATGATCATAAAACGTGAGCTTTAGATCATTGAATCATTTCAGCTTATTTGATGAGATGATCACTAGGATAAAAAACTACCTGGCCATATTGGGGTTCATGGAGGTTCCAAAACACGTAAGTTTGTATGACGTCGAGTCCGCCTGCTTTCACCTTTGCGATCAAAGATGGCCACATCTACACACATGACACATGCAACTTGACCCGTCAATCATTTAGGTCTAGTCGGGTTCGGATTGGTCATCATGTTGGCTCGAATCAAGTTCAAAACGTGCCGGATATCGGTAGACCATGCAATTTGGTTGGTCGGGTTAGGTTCATATCGGATCATTATTGAACCGTTTTGGGTTATATGTTCATTATGTTGACTCGAGCCGTGTAAAGTAGAGGACGGGTGAATCGGGTGAACCAAATTTGAGTTTGAATTCTAGTCAATGTGGTTCGATCATATTGGATCCATAATCATTAATTAATCACTTTAGGTGAAGCTCAAGCTATAGTACGTAGTACTAATTACGTACTAAAGCATGTTTGAACTTGATATTGTAATTAAACCCTTAATTACTATCAAATAATTGTGAATGAAGAAAAGGGAAGCTTAATTTGTAAATGTAATTTGGATTTAAAGAAAGAAAATGAATTATATATTCTTAAACAAAGGCATTTCTCAATTTCTCACCTACCCAAGTAACAAACACAACAACTACGTACTACCATGAACAAACATTTCAACTAAAGGCTCAATAAAAATGCAGGTAAATGTCATGAACAAGATTGATTTAATGTTTACGAAATACCTCAGGGGTGCTTCGAGGATAATGAATAGAGCCCGAGAAGAGAATCTTCCTTTCGCCATTGATGATCAATGACCTTCCATCGTAAGTAACATCACCTTCAACCTCACAAAAGATGATCACGGCGAGGAGAAGAAGAAGAAGAGAATGAAGAAACGAAGCCATTGTTATGAATTCTTGAATTGCATATACAAAAAAGCTACTTAATAGTTGAAATAGTAATTAGTGTAAGCAATAATCAAGCAGAATTCACATTCTTTAGGCATGCAAGTTGTAATGCCAGCTACTTCGTCATTTATAAATACTATATGACGTAGAATTAGTAAAATTTAGAGGTTGAGTATCATGGATGTATTGCCTTGAATAATCTGAAAAAAATCGTCAAGCAGACATACACCCATGAATAAAATGAGATCATAAATCGGTTTGGATGGATAATATGATATTGATCAACATCAAATAATAACAATTAAAATGATGGGTCGAATGATGTCAAAAATTTTGGTGGGTCGATAATGTTTGGTATAAGTATCCAACCAACCAACCAACATATATACAAGTTCATTCAAAGTTACATCTTAAAATATACTTCACTTCCTATTTTTAAAGATTAGGGTCTGTTTTGTTTGGTATTAGATTATGATTTTTGGGATTTTTTTTTTAGATTCTTGAAAATGGAGATTGTTGGAATTGTAGGGGATTCTTGTAGATGAAGATTATTAAGGATCGATGAATTTTGTTGCTTTTGGGTGTTTGATATAAATTTATTGATATAGATTGTAAGGGTATGAAAGGCATGAAAAGTAAACAATCCCCTACAATCTTCTAGAATCTTCATTTTTCAAGATTGTTTTTTGAGAATTTTATTGCAAAAAGAATCTAAATAAAGAATACAATCTCATATCTCCATTTCATACCAAACAGCATAAAAAACGTATCTCCTAGAATCCCGTTGAAAACAATCTAAAGAAATCCCCTACAATCCGATATCAAACCTACCAAATTTATACCTCGTTATTAGTAGAGAGAATTGGATAAATTACCCTCATACTTCACTCATATGATTAAAACTGTATAGCATATTAAGATATACCGATGTATTTAGAAGTTAATTGATTATGAAGCTATGTTGGATAGCAAATTACCCTCCTTCATTTTAAAATTTAGACTTCATTTTTATCCTAATCGATTATAAGAGAATATTTTTAAAATATCGTAGTTATAATACTAAAATATATTCAGGAGTCAATTGATTAGGAGATCAATTTACATAATCATCATACATATAAACATCATATGATAATTCTTATTGTTTTTACTAAAATCAATATAATATATAATTTTAAATTTTAGGATTTACAAATTTATCATATATACGATTAATTATTTTAATATTTCTTGTAAATTGAGATGCGTTTCTTTTAACTTTATTGTTCTCGTACAAGATAGAATAATTAATAAATTAATGTTGTTGTGGCGAATCGATCTCTCAGTTAGTAGTCTTTTCCTTCTTAATACCAATTGGACAAGTTGGATCTCGTGATTTTTTTTCAAATTATTGAAATTTATAAATATATGTTGATTATGATACTCAAAATATCTCTTGTACGCGGTTTAACGTCAATAATTTTCTTATACATGATTTTTATAACGTATATAAGTAACTCGAAAATATTATTAGAATATTTTTTTTACACGAGTGATTTGATTATTTCTTGTACCTAAAATCCATATACAAGAATTAAATACAAAATCTTGAAATTGATTAAGAAAAACTAATATATTGAGTAAGGACAAATTAGACCATAAATTTATAAATATGATATATACTCATCTATTTATCGTTAGGAGTAAGGGGATATCACTTAATCATTGTTTTGAACTTATGTTACATAGCAATTTATCTCATGCAACGGTCTGGAATGACTGACCAAAGACCCGTACGCTAACCGTCTATAAACTGAAATATTACGGTCTTCCATATTGATCCGGTTTCAATTTTAGTTTTTAAAAATTATCGCGTGATTTAAGAAAAAGACTAAAAAGTGGTCCATTAAATTGGATCGAAATGTTACGGTCTAGGATGAGATTATAATATTACAATCTAAGATCGAGCCAAAAACAAGTATACCAGATCTTTTAAGATCGAGCCAAAAACAAGTATACACGAGAATGCATCTATGTTCTGCATATAGTTGTTATGTTCATATTATGTTCGAGCCTTCACGTAACGGTAAAATTTTATCTAAATAATGCTTAATTATGTGTAAATGATGTAAAATAAATATTTGTTTATACATATGTGATATTGCTTACGGGATGAGATAATCAAAAGAGGAGAGCAAGTTGGTGGGAAGAAGAAAAAAAAGTGTGAACTTAATTAGAGTCGATTTTTGCACGCCAAGACTTAGTAAGTTTGTTTGGATTTTGATGTCATAAAGTATGAGGAAAAAAAGAACGACCAAATTGTTGTAAATCTGTTATGTGGGAATGGAGGTGACGTAAATTTGATTTTAAGTTAGTTTGTGAGCATATACGTCCATAGATGGGAGTCTGGAATGATTAGCATAATAGTTGTTGAATGGTCGGGTTGGATTGTTTCGGGTCGAGTTATATCGTATTTTGATCTTTTTAAATTGGGTTGAAGTTGGACTAATGATAACCGGCAGGGATATGCAATCGGATTGGTCCGATCCGGGAGCTGGGATATTCGACACTTTAATCGGGTTAGATATCCGATCCGAGTAATTATCACTAAGTATATCCGATTCGGTTTTTCCTCACAAACCCCCGGTCTGTATCAGATCCGGTGATTCGAAAAACCATCCCAAATCAAATTAGATCCGGGAGCTGGGACTCTTCAAATCCTAGAACGAAATCGGCCCATTTGTATAAGGAAATCGGTCCATTTGTGTTACAAACTTGTTCCTGAAATCTTCGATTGAAAGAGTGAAATAAGAAATTGATCATCCAAAATCCGTTGTGGGTGGCCCGTTCGGCTGGCCATGTGAGACCATTTGGTTGAACCATATATGAATGATCTAGAACAAATCGTTTATCGATAAATAGTAAAGAGCTTGGATAAGTGAGTGGAAGTCGACCGACGAGTTGGAAGAAATTGGTCGAAGTCCGACATAACATAGCTAGAAAGGGAGTGGTTTTGACCTCGGTTACTTGTTGGTAATATGATGTTTCCACTGTATGTCGTTGTGTTAATCTTCTTTAGTACTTTTTCACGGTAAAAACTTCTAACTATGACGACCTTACAGTAATACTAGCAAGTAACAATATATGCGTTCCAACAATCGGTATCGGATCCTAATTGCTCTAGCTTGTTTTATATGTAGATTTTTACATTGGTGAATGACTCGGGAAAGATTGAGCTTGTAAGTGGACGTTCCAAACCACCTTTGCTAAAGCCCGACTAGTTTGATTGATAGAAGATGCAAACGGATTACTACGTCAAGTCAACGTACTATCAATTTTGACAAATCATTGAACTTGGCGATGAAGAGGTAAGCATACCTCTTCTTCAGGCCCGTTAAAATGGACTTACGTAAACAAAGATCCGGACCAGCTAATGGGCCAATGTGATCAGGCCCTTTAAAACCCGGCCCAATAAGACTTCACTGATATTGCAGAAAGGAGCGATGGATTGTCACCCAAGCCAGACCAAGCTCCATTTCCTTCTTCTTCAGCAAGCACAAGCTTCTTCCCTTCATTAACACAAGCATCTCTCTCTCGCTCTTCAGTCATGTCGGTAAGTGGCTTGATTGGTGTCCCCCCAAACCCTAATGCCTCTATTTCACCTTCAATTTCTCTTTAGACTGATCTCTGTGTTGTGTACATTAGCCCTAATTCTGCTTTGTGTGAGATCGTATCATTTGATTTTCAGATGTTTTTTTTTTAATTTTCATTATGTATCTATTACAAATGTTTTGGGCTGATTGGTGCAGATCTTCGAGTACAATGGAAGTGCCCTAGTGGCTATGGTGGGAAAGAACTGCTTCGCCATCGGAAGTGATCGGAGGCTAGGGGTTCAACTTCAGACAGTTGCGACGGATTTTCAGCGTATTTTTCAGATTCATGATCGTCTCTTTATTGGTCTATCCGGCTTGGGTACCGATGCCCAGACTTTGTATGATATGAATCCCTTCTGTTTTCTTTATCTATGTGATATGTGATTTATTTATTTTCTGATTCTGAATGTTTCTTTTGGCCCTCGATCTGAAGATATCAGCGACTTGTTTTTCGCCACAAATTGTACCAGCTGAGAGAGGAGAGAGATATGAAGCCTGAAACTTTTGCTAGCCTTGTTTCTGCCATTCTATACGAGAAAAGGTTAGTTATCTGTTTTGAGCCTAATCCCTTCAGTATTATTGTTTCTGTCCCTCTTTGATTTACTGGCGCGAGGAATGAGCTGAATTCGTCTCTAAAATTATGACTTATGTGTAGAAATCGTGGCTTTGGTTGAAGGTCTGTTGAATGTAGATTCGTATTGCCATGAAGTATTTAATAGCTCGTGTTCCTTATAACTTATCTATGATTGGGTTTTAAAATTTTGGTATTGTGATATGTGCTGGCCTTAACTTATCTATGCTTGGGTTTTAAATTTTGGGCATTGTGATATGTGCTGGCCTCTTCAAGCATTGCTTGTGCAAGTTTACTGGCATGCTTCCGTCTGTTGCTAGTTCATACTTGCTTATCTTACCTATACAAGAATTGTAATGCGTAGTGTTATCATATGTGCTATATAGAACGATCTTTGGAATTTGTTAAATAACTTCTTTCAGTATTATTCTGCCTCATTTTTTGTTTTATCATGTGTCTGTAGAATGACTTTTGGAATTTGTTTATATTAATTTTTTCAGCAATAGTCTGCATCAGGTGAAGAATGGGCTGAATTCAACTTTGAAATAGTGACATTTCTCTAGATATTAGTGGATGAGGTTTAAGTTCTGTTGAGGTTAGAGTCATATTCCCATGAATGATGAAGTAATTAATAGCTCATGCTCCTTAGTTCATGTATATTTGGACTTCAAAACTAGGACACTGTGATTTGTGATGATATGAAGCAATTGGTGTTTTTTTTACCCTTATGAACTCATTTATTATGTAAATTTACTACTCATGCCTGTGATTGTTAGTTGTTACTAGTTCATACTTGCATTTGCCTGACCTGTGCAAGAATTATAGATGAGAAGTGGTATACTGTGTTAATGTAGGTTTGGTCCTTACTTTACCCAACCTGTGATTGCTGGCCTGGGTGATGGAGACAAGCCGTTCATCTGCACTATGGATTCAATTGGAGCCAAGTATGTACATATGTGATAGTATTTTTTATTTCACTTATTTGCACCTCATTTGGTTTCTTTTTATTAATCATCTATAAGCAACTTCGGAAATTGTGTGATTGACTGTCAAGATAGTAAATAGAGTTAGAATCCTCCAATATGTATATGCCATTCTTGTCATATGTATCTGTGAGCCAAATTCTAGTCATACACATCTGTATGTAGATGATAGGGTGGGTTGAACAAATGAACAGATTGTAGATTGCTGCTAACATGTACCCTCTTCTCAAGTCTTAAGCTATATGCTTCCCTTTTTACCCACTGAATTATTTATATGATTGACATTGGATTTGTTTGAATGTCGTTCTGCCTTTTGTCATCACTGATTCCTCTGCTTTAAAAGTTTATAATGGAAATTCTAGAAAGTGCTTATCGTAATTACTCTTATAATCCTAGCTTTTAGCCTATTTAAGAATTATTCCTTTCCTGTTATTGGAATAGTTTTGCCAGTTAAATTGGCTTATCCTTTCCACTAATGCAGGGAGCTTGCTAAGGATTTTGTTGTTGCTGGAACTGCATCCGAGTCTCTATATGGTGCATGTGAAGCAATGTTCAAGCCTGACATGGTTTGTCTTGATAATCTTTTTTGGTGTTTTGGGCATTCTGAATTTTCTATATATTGTTGTCTTTCTCTCCTATGTGTGAAGGGACATTAAAGTAGTATCCTAGGTCATGTTGCAAAAGTAGTGCCTTTTAAAATGTTATGATCTTCTGTTCTACCATTTAGGAAATGCTGAATACTTTTTTTGCATAATCCCTTTACATATTAGCTGTTTACGTGTTGAATGCTTTTTGCATCTTTGGATATAATTGGAATTGTTATATAAGATCTATCAGTTGAAGATAGTCGAACGCAAACGCCTATGTGCACAGGCATGAAGTAAAACCAATCTTCAGCTATCTTCCCAGTTCCTGTCTCTTCAGATCTATTCACCTAGACTAATGCAGGATTTAATGTTTTCTTGGAGTTCTTCGACATCAAATTTCAATCCTTAAATGATTCTTGCTCCTGATTCTTCTCTATCTTTATCTTTTAATCCCTCTGAACAAGAGCACCAATTGTTAGTGCATTAATTGGGAAACACACATAAACTAAGTTTAATATTCCCTAATCATAACCTAACAACCTCCAATACCATAACATGGTTCCCTTTCTTTCGAACCCTGATTCCCTTTTCTTACCCTTAGTTACCAGAAATATTCCTAAAGACACATCCTGGTCTAACACATGAAGTCTACCTAAGTATGGGTGAAAAGTTCCTCACTCGATAGAGTGAGTGCCATTGCCCAGTAGCGAAACGTGTGGATCACATTCTAGTAGGTACTTATTATATCCAGATTTGGTCACTTGTAACATTGTATTATGTTAATCATGCAAACTGTGTTTTCTCAGGCAATTGTTTTTGTGTGCACTTTGCACCTGAAGCGATGTGAAATCTAGTGCCTCATAATTGAACTACTTTCTTCTCCCCTTACATTTATTTACAACTTTGCTGCCATAATTTTGGTGGACAATTTTGCTTGAACTTGTTCGTGTTGAAAACCTCTCATGTGAAAATTAAGAACTTGATGCATTCCTTACCTTCTTGATGCATTCCTTACCTTCTTTTAGAAGCATTTTTTTGATGCATTCCTGTACTAGGTCTTAAAAACTTGCCATAATTTTTCTTTTAACAAACCTCTCATGTGAAAATTAAAATACAAAAATGCTTCTAAAAGAGGAATAAGAGTGCCATTGCCCACAAGAATATTCTAGTAGGTACTTCATGTACTAGGTCTTAAAATACAAGAAGGGAGGTGTAATTTGTAAACCATAATTTAATACTTGATGCATTCCTTACCTTCTTTCTAACTCTTATTCCTCTTTTAGAAGCATTTTTTTGTATTTTAATATTCTTGTGGGTCAACTAGGACTAATCTGCGGCCATTGGTGCCAATAGAAGAAAATAAGACGTAATTTGGTATATTGCAGGAAGCTGAAGCTTTGTTCGAGACCGTCTCTCAGGCACTTCTAGCATCAGTAGATCGCGACTGCTTGAGTGGTTGGGGAGGACATGTCTATCTTGTGTAAGTTACCATTTCACATGATTCATTCACGGCCCTGCAACTTTCTTGCTAATTTTTCTGTTAACAAAAAAGAATTGGAAAGTATTTTTGACTTTATAATTTACTCTGCCTATATTTCAGCACACCAACTGAGGTGAAGGAGAGGATCTTGAAAGGAAGGATGGATTAAGGTTCTAGTACTAGCACAATTTTTCTTGTGCTCTAATCATCTATGTTCGACTAATACAGTCGTCTTGTTTGTTTCTCGATAAATTGAACTTTATATCAGTAGGGTTCTTGTAATGTATTGCAGTTTCTTGATAAGATTTCATTCGAGACTCTAAATCTGTTTGCGCTGAATTTGCTTCAACTGTTCATTTTCTGTTGATGAACTAAGTGCCGTTTGGTTGGTCATTCGAAATGAAAACAGAGAGGGAAAAGTGGTCCGACCAACGTCACCCAATAATTTTGACATTTCTAAAGTTATCCAGATTTGACGTGACAGTTACTACTCAGCCGTTGCTCTCCCTCAACATTTGTTTGCCCTTCTCTCTCCTCTCTTTCTCTATTCTGCGACTCGCACAACAATCGTTAACCGTAATTCGTTATCATCCTACTTCACTCGTAATACACCTATTACGTTTGATTCAGTGGCGCCGATAAGAACAGAGTAACAGTACAGAAAAGCCACCGGCGGTGGTCAATCCGGTTATCAAAGGAAATCCTCTTTCCGATCTCTCCTCCCTTTCTACCACTCGAAGGTGAACACAATTTCTCTTCTGTTAGGTTCTTGTACAATTTCATGTAGAAATCATTAACCTAACAAATCTTTTCGATACGCGATATATGGTTGAACACAAAAGATGGGCAACATATTCGAATCGTTTGCTTCTGGTCTGGGTAAAGCCATTGGTTCCATCTTCCATGCACCGGTCGATTTTCTCGCCGGAAAATCTTGCAGGTAACCGATTACATCAAAATCATGTATGTTTACGATATGATTGATGAATCTCTCGAATCGAATATTTCAGCACTAAATGTGGTCAGACTTGGGACTTAACTTGTTACATTGAGAATTTCTGCATCGCAAATCTCCTCAAATTGGCCCTCATTCTTGTCGTCGTTTACATGGGTAAGTTTTTTTTACACTTTAGACAATTGTATAAAACGTGAAAAACTCCTTTAACAAGTCAATATAAATATGCAGTTTTCTTATTCATCTATCTTACATACAAACTGAGGGTCTTCCACTGCATATGCTGTTGCATATTCAAAACAATATGGATGTGCTGCAGCACGTGCGTCTACGCATGCGGAAGCTGCTGCTATTGTATATGCCACGAGCTCTCAAGCGTCAAGAGACGACCGAGACGTACACATTTGAGAAATGCCGAAAATTTCAAGAACAATGAAGATTATCAAGGAAGTTCAAACTCGATTCGCTTTCACAATGACTCGTCTTTACGTGGTCGGAATCGAATGAGGAGGCATCATAGGAAAGGACAATCAATAAGGAAGTCATTAAAGCCGAGGAGCCATAGTGTTCGAGTTGGGATTCGAAGGGAGCATCAACATGATTATAGAATCAACCATGGCTCGAAAAAACGCCACGGATCGATCGGTAATGATGTTCATCATGGTGTTAAGGTTACAAGATCGACAAGGTTTGCAAATAAATCTACATCTTTTAGGAGGCAAAAGTAGTTGCTGATGTAATACTAGTTTGATTCTAAAAAAATGGATTGTTTAAGTAGGGTTCAACATTTGAGATATATGAGATACGAAACGACATAGTCATTCGTTTAATCGAACTATATGTGATAACATTGGAAGAATATTGTCATTCATAACAAGATGGATTTATTTATTTTTTAAAAAAGATTAACTTTTGACACGTTAAAATATAAAGTGAATAAATTATAAGTACTTTTACATTGGTGTATCATAACAAAATATAAATTAGAAGCTAATTTATGTACATACAAAAGTGAGATGTGAAATGAGAGAGAGGGCGATGAAAAATAAAATCTTAAAAACGAAACAAAAGGTAAAGGAGCCCCACACAGTGATATGACCTCCCAAATTTCACCATCCAACTTAACAGACTCCATAACCAGAAGATTCTCCATCTCCACCACTAGATATCTCACCAATCTACTCTATATATATATATAATATGTTATCATCACATTAAGCCACCTGGGATTTTGCCACATGTCATCACTATATTAAGCCACCTAGGATTTTGCCACATGTCACCACCATATTAAACCACATCGGATTTTGCATATATCTTATTTATATTTAGTCAACTGTTTTCATTTTTATTTTATTTAGTTTCTTAGTTAAGAGAATGACATGAGATATGATATATTAAAAAAATATTATGACATAAACAAAAATAAATTTCTATATTTGACAAATATTATACTATTTGTGTGTTAGAAGAATAAATTATATAGATTTTTTTTAATTCAATTATTTTTAAACAAATATATATAATTGGTCATTTACTTTTTATATTTCAAATAATTGGATGTTTTGAATATAGATAAAGTAATTTGATATCTAGAATTTTTATTTTTTTAATAATCAATTTGCTTTATTTTATTAAAATATATTTTATTATAAAATTGACAAAGCTAATTATTACATAAAATCGAAATGCTGAACGAATCTATTATAACCAATAAAGATATTATATTATTATTCATATATCTTATTTTGGACAATTTTATAATAGATTAATCCTATATAATTATCTTTTAGAAAGTTTTTAAATTTTAACAATAATTTTTTTAATTAGTTTAATAATAAGTTTTTGTTTAAAATATAAGAAAATAGGTTAGTCGAATATTCTAATATATATATATATATATATATATATATATATATATATATATATATATATATATATATATATATATATATATATATATATAAGTAAAAAAAAATTATTATTAAAGAAATATATGTGATATATTATTGTATATATACGAATATTCTTATATTATGTTTTGTGTCATCCCGTGTATATATACGAATATTCTTATATTATGTTTTGGGCTTTTTTTACAGCCCAATTTATTGTTTTTATTGTTGTTTAATTTGGGCTTACAAAAAAAACCCAATTTATTGTTGTTTAATTTGGGCTTACAAAAAAAAGACCAATTTATTGTTGCTTAATTTGGGTTTTACAAACCAACCTTTAAATTTTACCAACTTTGGTGTGTTTTGCACACTACACCAATTTCTCAATCTAATAACCAAATTTAATAAAAAAATTTGCATATATTTCTTTGATTCTTCTGGTGGATTCAATGTGCTTTTCCTCGACCCCTTCTTCGAAGTTCTTCATTTGCATTTGTCAAGTGATACGTGTCTTGCAATTGAGACGTTTTATTAGTTTTGTGCATGTCTTTGTTGGCAGTTTGAGTTGTCTGTCATTGAGGAGTTATGAATTTGTCATCGACTCTTGCTTTACTTCAATTCAAAATATGAGTTTTTCTTCATTTTTTTCTTGAATATTTCTTTTTCCAGATCTACTTGATGTACTTTAGTGTATTTATTTTAATTTTATTTTATTCTGCGTTTTCATGATGGTTTATCCGTCTGTCTATTATTTTAACCTTTTAATCTATTAAACGGTATGTCGTCTAGTACATCGAATTGTTATCCTTTATTTAGAAAAAGTAAGATGTGAAATATTTATAATAAATATTATAACCAATAATAATGTTATCTCTATCCCCATCGTTCAAAATCTTTGTAAAGCAATATAAAATTGGAAACTATAATTGTTAGATTATTTTAAAACTATGATTCCTGAAATTATTGAGGACGAAAAAACATTATTAAATAATTTGTATATTTTATCTCTTTCAATTATTTCAATAATCTCAAAATCATAAACAACTAAGGACATGTTCACTTGCATATTGAGTTTTTTCGGGTTTATAAATTAAATGGGTTTATAGTTTATTTTCGGGTTTATTTCTCCACAAGTTTATATAGATAAATCATCTAAAGTTGTATACTTGAAGTTCATTTTTGGGTTTATTTTACTCCAAAAGACACCTGATGTCCCTAAAAAATCAAAAGAATAAATAACGTTGAATACTCAGAAATGAATAAAGAATATCTGATAAAAAAATAGAAGGCCAAAATATGATTTAAACACAAATTAACCAATCCAAGTAAAACATAACCTTGGTATAAGAACTTTATTTTTGAGTAGTAACTAATTCTCGAGTAAACACCAACAAAAAATTATAGTTTATTTCGTGTAGCAAGATTATTTGCAAATTATAGTTTTAAATTTAAAAACTATCTATATCTTATCTTATCTATCTATATACTAAAGTAGCCCATGAACTTACACGTGTCATAGTCTGGTGAACCCACGTCATTAAATTACATGTGGCACAATTTGGTGAATCCACGTCATTAATTTTACACGTGTCAATTTTTTTGTTTATTCAGGTCCCACCATATTAAAAGAAATTATTTTAAATATTTAATTTACATATTATTTTAAATATATTACTAACTATTTTTTTTGTTGGCCCACCTTATCAACTTTTCACCAAATCTTTTCATAACAAAACAAATAAATAAACCACTAAATATGACAATTAACTAAATTTCTAAATATTAAGTCTTCTAATTTTTTTTAATCTATGTCTAACTTTTCTCCAAATCTTTTTCCATGACCAAATTAACAGATATAACTTTTCAACAATTTTTTTTTTTATTAATCTACGCCAATTTTTTTTGTTAATCTACATCTACCTTCATTTACAAAACAATACAAATTTTTATTTAAACCATACAAATTTTTATTTACATAAAAGTATTAAAAAAAATATGAAAGAAAATCTCCGGAAAAAAAAATTGATTTTTTATAAAAACTAAAATATTTACTTAATTTATAACTTTTAACATATAATTTTTTTTAAAAAAATATCTACATTAAACTAATAATCCTAACTTTTTTAATGACATAAAAAAAGATAGTTGTTAAATTATCACTGGAGTTAAAATTTTTAACTTGAAAAATAAGTTATATTATTCTTTTTATAAATATGTTGATAGTATGTATCACTTTCAATAATTTTCAAAGTTAGTATTATTTTGAGTTTAATTGATAGTTTTTATTATTTTGAGTATTTTTTTTTTTATAAAATCTTTTTACTTATATTTTTTATTTTAATAACTTGACATATGTTATTAGTCTTATTAACTGTTTGGTAATCACTATTTAAAATTAACTATTTGATATTGTAAATTTTAACTTAGACATACTACTTATATTATATAAACCTCTTTCATTTACATTTTAATATTATTATTTAATATTGTTAATTAATTTCATGATTTGTTATATCCTTCTGTTTTTGTTAGTATATGTTTTACACATTACTTCTTATCTATCTTATATACTAGAACAACCCGTGAACTGATACTTGACGCAGTTTCGTGCGGTCACTTCGTAAATGTTACAGCTTCGTCTATTCGGTAATCCACATCACATACTCTAACATATAATTTAATAAACTCTAATTCTTTTTTGGGATTGATACTAACTTTGACATTCGATTATCTCAGAGAATATTGTCCGAATTCCTCTTTTCGGATTGTTATTTTAGAATTTGGATTCTTGCTTGATTTCCAATCATAATGTGCAAATACAGCCTTACAACAAGTATCACATAACAATTAAGACAATTCTCAACATAATGAATTACCAAACTTTTTTTTTATGACACACAACCGTGCAGGGCACGGGTATTAAAACTAGTATATATTAAAGCAGAGGCCTCTATTGCCACGTGTCGCCTCCAGGATTTTTCTCAGCCCAAAGAAAATTTTACAGGCCTCTGCTGCCACGTGTCGCCTCCAGATTTAACGTCAGTCTAAACATTTTTTTTATATACGTAATTTAAATAAAGAATTTATAATAGGATTTTGATTTTTAAACTAATTTTAATTCCAGCAAAATATCTCTTAATTAAACAAATTTAAACAATTTAAAAAATTATTTCAAATCAGTTTCTAAAAAGATGGTACAAAAAAATCTCCTCAACAAGTTAAAGTAAAGTTTTAAAATAAAAAAAGTTATAAAAAGATCAAATTTGAATAAGAAATACGTGAACTAACATCAAATTTCAACAAAAAAGTTTTTGAATACAAGGTTATATCATTATTATATCGAATTATTTTGTTGTAATTATTTATAACTAAAATTTTGAATTCCAAATTATTTTGTAAAAAATGATAACTACAGTTCTTCTTGGAAAATTCTGAATTTATGAATAATAGGTAAAGGTCAAATTTTAAATCATAATATTGATATCTTTTTCATAAATAATTTGTTAAAATACGTGAACTAATTCCAAGTATTAAAAAAACCCTATAATTAACATTCATAACAAATCTATGAATTATAGATAACATCGAATTTTTTTACAGAGGATATATATTTTCTTTTAGAATTTTTAGTTTTAACTTTGAATCAAAAAATTTAAAATAATAACAATACAATTTCAACCAAAACTAAAAATGGTTAAGAAAAATAATTTATTTTGTTTTTACTAAAGTGATTTTTAAATGACCCATTTTAATACCCGCACCTTAATATTAATATAAAATATCATTTTTTATAATATTCCGTATTTTTGTAAGGATTTAAAATGTGTCAAACTAATGTTATGCATATTAAAAGAGAGATTTATTATCACATCTTTTAAAACTCAACACGCACAAGGTGCGGGTAATACACTAGTATATATTAAAGCGGACGCACTTTTTGCCACGTGTTGCCGTCAGGGTTTTTCGTCCGCTAAAAAGTTTTTAATTTATAATTTTTCTTAAATTAATTGTGATCCTTTTTTTTTTAGTCTTTTTAAATTATTTGGCTTGATCTTTATCCAAATTTTAGGTGAATATTAGGTATCGCTCATTCTAGGTGAATGTTAGGTTTACTATTTTGTTGAGCCTTTTAGTCAGAGGCTAGAGCCTTCATAGTTACAAAGCAACTTGTAAGTCATCTTTCATAGCTATGCTTTGTTCATTGTTCATTATTGATTAAATTGTTTTTGTGTAACGTGCGGTGTTTAGTATCAAGGTCTCTCATCTACAATGCTAATGTTGGAGCCATTAGGTGAACATCTACTCTACATTTATACATATATCATATACTCCTAATTATATCTAATTCTCTTAATTAAATATACTCTATGTTTATACATTGTCCGTGTTAAAAGCGAAGAGCTGATATCAATTTAATTGAAGATGATGTTAAATGTCTCGAAGAAGATGAAGTAGGACTAAGATGATTTTAAATAGTAGAATATATATATATATATATATATCAGTTTCATGTTTTGTTTTAATCTATTGGTGCCTTGTTGTAAGATCTGTGAAATTGTTGTCAGGCTAGGGTCAAGATCCATTGTGAGATCCTAGCCCAGTAGCACTCCGAGTCCTACGGATTTGGGGTGTTACAGTTTGGTTGTTTAATTGTTTGATAAAGTTCCTACTTTTGCGTCGAAGGATGAAAGATTTGGTGCGCATATTTCTGTTTACCTTGTCCATTGTTACGCTCTTGCATACACATTTGATCCCTGATTGAAATTTTCTGTGAGTCCTTACACCAGTGTCACTGCTTGCCACCTTCCTAGCAACCAACTCTCTACTAGATTAGTGCCAAGGCAGTGCCAATAGGGAAGGATTGATGAATTTGTTGGTCATGGTTCACAATAGTTATGTGGTTTAATCTTGTACTGGAGCTTTTTGTTTGTTTTTTCATATAATCTATGCCATGTTTCTTGTTCAGTTGTTCCTATCATCTTGTAGACTTAAAAAATACAAGTGGAATATTCGGAAAGAAAAATAGTGGCAAAAATAAATTGAATTTGGAGAGTGATGATCATATAATATAGCTTAGTGAAAAACTGTAGCAAGAACGATTTAGTAAGAACTAGGAGTATGATAATCCTATTTAGGCTATTATTTTCACTTTGAGAGATCTTTATCCTCATTGTTAAATTAGATGGAATCTGAAATAGACTTGCAAGTGTCAAGAAGTGATCAAGGATTGGAAGGAATGTCATTTTGGATAGCATTTCGAAAATTACAGTTGCTGTCACGGACTTATTGTTTTAGAAAACAGCTGTTATAAACTGTCCTTAATATCTTGATGTAGCTATGAGGCCACCATTCTAGAAGCCTATTCTGGAAGATCATTTTATAGAGAGTAGAACAAAGGGGTATGAGTTTGTATTGGTTAGATGTTAGGAGGTTGTCTTTTTCCGGGATCAAAACTATAAAAGTGTGATAATATTCCTTTACACAAATAATATTTATTTTCTTAATTTCCCCCTACTTTTACATGATTTGGGCTTAGCTGTGGTTATAACTGATTGGGCCGTGATAATCGTTTGGCCCGTTTATGTTTTGAGATGACTATAAATAAATCACAAGGGCAAACACTTGATCAAGTGTGTTTATATTTACGCGAACCGTGTTTTGCACATGGACAATTTATGTCGCGTTATCAAGAGCAAAAAAAGAAAGAACTTATGACAACACTATGCATAATTCGGTTAAAAATGTAGTGTCATTTGAGATACTAGAAAAATCTAATATAAGGCAAATACAAACACGGAGAACGACAAATTTGGAAAGACATTTGGTGACGTGATAAAAACACGATTTTATTTTTTTTACAATTTAAGGTAATTACATTACTAGGTACTACATTCTCTTACTTCGATATCATTTCCCTCCTTAATTCGTGTTTAACTTATATACATGGTTCTTATTTACATGTAAACTTCCATATTTAATAAGTCTATTTTGTATCACATATGACAGGAAAGAAGAACTATCGTTAATAGAAGACTACTAAGGTATAACATAGGCTATGTTACCATCATAATTTCACCGGTGAAAAATTTAATTCGGTCACACATGGTTCTAAATTGTACATCAAAGTGTTCATCCCTATAAATTATCAACATAGAGATATGATGTAACAATTCTACTTATTTCAGTTTCATTTAATACAACTCAGATCTGTTGTACTCTTCCGTCTTCCTCCTTGTACCGCCAATTTGAACAAGTTTTTGATTATTTACTTGATGTACTTCGCATAATTCTCCGATTAAAATACGGCAACTGTACTCAATAGTACCGTTTCCCTCGCGCGCGCGTAGCACGCGCGTAGCACGCGCGCAACAACTAGTATATATATATATATATATATATAAGACTTCTCAATATTGTTCTTAAAAATGAAAAAGGAAAAAAAATCTAAAAATGATTATTAATTCTAGAAATTTATTTTAGTTGCAGACAGTTCACATGAATAGTTATAGTTTAACACAATTAAACACATTTTATAAAGTTTTATTCTATAAAATTGATTGTAGAGTAATTAATCAGAATATTTAGATTAAAAGTTCTCATCGTGTATAATGTTCCATTTTTTATTTCATCTAATTTTTACATTTTATGAAAAATAATCGACATGTATAAACTATATATTTCATCACTACATGTTTAATTTACATCTACATTTTATTATATTATATAATTTAATGTTTATTATATCACATAATAATAAACTTATCTAAAATTCCATGCAAGGCCGAATTTGTTAAATGATTTTTAAATATATTATAATCTGCCTCAATTAATATGAATTGAAGGTGAACTTATATATAAGATATAAAGTCCAACGTAAATTATAATCTGCCCCAATTAATATGAATCAATGGTGAACTTAATATGAATTGAAGGTGAACTTATGTGATTGAAATTGGAATGAAATAGATAGTGTACCTAAGATTTGTGTATGTAGTAAACGGATATCTCTCAAAGTCAAATGAGATACAGGGTATCACGAAACAAAGGATTTATAATTTATTTGACGAAATTCTTAAAAAAAATAGAATTTATAATTTATTCTATTTAGTGTTTTCTCTATAACGGTAAGTAAGACTAAAGTTTTAATCTTATAGTTATATTTTAAAGTTGTAACTTTTTATATAAAAAAATTATAATTATAAATAGATTAAAAAAAAGCTCGCAAAAAAAGATAAACAAAATAGATTACATGTACTTTGAAATTTTTGCAAAGGAAAGTAAATTAATTGCCAAAACAATATTTATTATATAACTCAAAATAATGTCGTGATCGTTATTTTTTATCTAATAAGTTAAATCTTAGTATAATAATAAATGTAATTTTATTCTCCGTTCTCCGCTTCACATCTTTTAAAATATTTATAATCATGCATAAATATTGACAATTTATTAAAACTCAATCCCGCACAAGGTGCGGGTAATACACTAGTACTTATATTAAAGCAAAAGCGCATTCACATCACGTGTCACTCTCTTATAAACTTTGTGTCACATGTCATTTTCTCGTGCATTTGTATTTTATAATTATTTTTATCAAAAAATAATTAATTTTCTTAACTTTAATTTATATAATAATTATATAATTTTTTATTCTAACTTTAATATATAAATATACAATTCTAATATTAATTAGGAAATAATTACTGAATTAACAAATATATAATTTATAATATAAATGTTACATCTTCTTTGTTTTCAAACATAATATTTAAAATTATCAAGATAATCTTTTTTTTATTTACAAATTTTAAAAAAATTATTTACCTAATAAAATTTAAAATTATACCCGTTTCAAAAACTACACTGGTTGTAATATAATTCTCAAAAATTAACATTTAAATAAAATTTACAGTAATCAAAATAATGAAGTGTAGAGTAAAACGTGGAGATGATCCCAGAATCCGTGACGTGACAACCCATAGCTCTGCTCTTCTGAATCTGGCGTACGCTGCAGACAACGAGACGGCGATGTATCGAGAGGAGCGAGGATGACATCATGCATCCTCCAGGATGATGTCTCGTGTCACGCTACGCTGCCAAACATGGATCTACGTGGCGCAGTTTTATTTGACTGTATAGTACCGTTAACCTGCCGAAGATTACGAGCGAGACAAACGGTCCACAACCGCACTACCCACATTACACATGGAAGTCATGTTGCCTCTCTTTTGCCACGTCCTCTTTTTTTCCGACGTCTAATTTTTACTCATTGAAAATTATAAAAAATTGAGTTTAAATACTGTTCAAGGTTTATCCTTTTCTTCAGCAGATATATTTAAATAGAATATCTTATGGCATGAATATATAATTAATTACCTGTTTGTGTTAGAGACAGAGTCATTGGTTGGACGGAAATATCTTTTGAGAAATTTAAATATGCGATCGAAATTTAAATTTTTTATCGAATTTAAATCGGAGGTTTGCATCGGAGGTTTATTTGATATGATAGTAGAATGTGGTTGAAATCACGACTCGAGATGAAATAAGGAATTGAAATTAATAAGTATTGATACTTATTGTTTCGTAGATGTTTGAAACTTGAAATTAAGACTTTTTGAAATATGTTATTGATTTTACGTGAATTATGAAACATATGATATTTGATATATGTATGTTTATAATGTGAATATAAGTTATTTTTAATCAACATTTAAGAAAATTAAAAGTCAATTAATGACTTAAAACACAAAAATGAGCCAAACATCACCTTAAATAAACAAGTATATAATTCCTTGTATAGAATTTATTGTCTAATTGAACTAGTTATATGATTTTTGAATACTTTACAGTGATAAACTATCTTGACCAAAATATTTGTATCATCGTCATTTATTTAATTAATAGTCTTTTGTTAAATCATTTTTTCTGCAAAATAATCGAAATATAATTTAAATTAATTGATATATAAAGATTTCTATATAAAATAGTGTTTTTTATTTTGTAAAGTTAAATAAGTGATTATAATATATGTATAATGAAATATATACAAATGTAATTTTAAATTCGGCTGGATAATATATTGGAATAGATAACATTAACCTTTAAAATTAAGGGTTGATAGACGTACTGGTGATTTTCTTTATTCATCACCACAATTATGCATTTCGTGTGCGTAGGTGAATGTGTTTCCAATACATATAGGGTGCGTAAAAAAATTAAAAAAATAAATAAATAAATTAATGAACTCCAACTACACAGTATATGCGTAGTTAGAAGCTCATTCAACTACGCATGCGAAGTACGTAGTTGTGGTGACTACTATAATTTTTCTTCGGTACGTTTAAAAATTCCGTTAATTTATGAAGTCCAAATTTCATTTCAATTTCTTGGTACGATTAAAAAAAAGCTCTTGATACTCTCTTCTTGTATTTTTATTTTTATTTTCATTTTTTATTTGTGTATTTTTTTTCAACGGGCAGTTAACATGCCGAATTAAACAATAATGTACTTTATAAAAAGAAAATATGTACGGATTCAAAGGACAAAATGGAGAAAGGGGTGTTGGTGTGTCGCATCCCATGGGTTCTTTCCTTGCTGCTTCCTTTCTTTAACCTATTGAATATAAAAAAATATTACACCGTGAATAAATAAATAAAATTGTGCATATTCTTAATAAAGTTTGTGCATTTCTTTTAGTTTTATCGATCAAAAAAGTTAGGTTAAAATTGATGTTTTCCTTCCCACCATTGCCACCCAATTACTTTTAACCAGCCCTTCATAAAAAATGATGAATTCGTCTATTTTGTTCCAAAAAAAACCTCAAAGATAAACTTTTATCCATTTTATTCATTAAATATATTTTTCACTTAGTATTTCGAATATTATTTTCAAAATCATTTTTTATCAAATTAAAATTTTAACATTATTTACATCGAGCTAAAAGATAGGCGGACAATAATTTGCGCATTCAACCCTTTTCGGGATGGCAAAACCGATATCTAAAAACCACGTTTGAAGATCTTGAGACACAACATTACTATGCAAGACCCGTTACACCCTCTTGATAATCTTGACAACATCAAGCACAAGAAAACCGAACGTGTCAAAAGTGAATGGAAAAAATACATGTTGGTTTTCAATGCAAGCTCTTTCATGCTTAGCCATCTTCGCAAATTAAATGTTGCGTTAAGGGCCGACTTACTCACAACAAAAGACCCAGCACCCAAACAAATCAGAAAAAAGACCCCGTTAAATTAATACAAGCATGTTTATCATCGATCCATCCGAGCACTAATACAGGTATGTTTGCCATTGACCCGTGAAATCACATCATCTTTCAATTTAAAAAAAAAGAAAAATCAGCTTATATTATATGTTCTATTAAATTTAACCATATATAACCTTTTATAACTTTTTTTTTTCATAGATGACTAGACTGTTCTCTAATGATTAATTTATTGATTTTAATTGTTCATTTATATAAGATTGTAAAGTAGTATATTACATCGTTTGAAACTCAGCTACTTTATCCCCTATTTTTATTTCTAGTTTATGTGAAATATATACACGAATCGTTTCCGGATTAGAACCATAACTTCCCTTTTTCTAAATCTATCTCACATCAATAACTCGACCTCTACTATCTATAAATAGTTTTAGACAAGTTTCCATTGAAATGGATAAATTGAAGACAACCATCTTGTTCGTGTTTACACTAGTGCGCTTCTACTCACACTCGTTTAGTCTAACGATTGCTCGTTTAGTCTAACGATTCCTCACACTGATGCTCCGATCCTGCCTTTTTAGTTTAAAAAGTGCTTGAGCACGCGCTCCTATCAACACATATATATTTTGGTAAATGATAAATTCGTATACCACCCGGTTCGATCGGCTTAGCTACTCTACTTCCGGATCGGGTTGAAAGTCGTGGTCCATTGTTGGAGGATACCCTCCCAATATCAATTTTTCATACATGCCGCCAGGAGGATTCGAACTCAATCTCCAAACTAAACACTTAAGGAGCCTAACACCACATCCCACTAGATCAATATATATATATATATATAGGTTTGGAGTGAGAAAAATTTATACATGGATTGAAAAATATTAAAAGTCTAACCTACTAATGACACGAATCATGTGGAGTGAGTTATATACTTTGATTCATCTCCTCGTTAAACGTCGATGCAGAACGCCCATCATCTCAGTAACAACCACGTATTTTAAAACAACAAAATTATATACATACGACACATAAATCGACAATAAAATTAAGTGTTCATTTGGTTGGAGTGGCGTAAAAGAAATATAATGAAATCGGTTAAGGTGAAGGAATGAAAATGAAAATGAAAATAATTACGTTACTTTCATAAGTAAAAAACCTCTAAATAAACATAGTTTTTTTTATTGATTTGAAATCATTCCGTTATTGAAAATAATTTCCACCCATACCAAACGAGCATTAAGCTGATACACAAGAAATTTAAGTAGTTGAGCATAAGATCGTAAAACTCAAACCAGAAGCTCGATCTTCATGCCAAATCTTTCCATATTAGCAACATAATATTTCTGAAGATAGACCGTAAAATATAAAATAATAAAAAATAAAAGGGTGTGGGCCCACAAATCATACCCAACGTGTCCAGGACCTGGACACGCATGTGATCAATCATAGTTACAGTAGACAGATGGACACAAGTTACACACCACATGACGTCATAGAACTCAGTTGTCTACACGTGTCAAATTCATATCCAATCACGCCCACTTACCAACGACCTAACTGTGCATTAAAATCCTATGCAAATGTGGCTTATTCGGTGTAACGTTACAAAATATAATATTGTACTATATAATTTCATAATGTATTCTTTTTCCTTTTCTCCTATTAGTTTATTATATAAAAATGATTTGTAGGGGAATATTATTGAAATATGGATGACACTGATTTTATTGAAATGATTTGTAGGGGAATATTATTATATATTTTTGGACCGTAATGGTGGTCTCGTCTAAACATACAACAGTAAAGCAATAAACAAATAATGATTATATATATATATAGTGTTACACCAATGTGTGAGATATATGTAGTATATGAGTTTTAGGATTATTTTTATTTATTATTTTATTTTAGAATATATTCTTGTTAGTATTGTGGGTTCACTTGACGTACATTTGTACCAATATAAAAATTAATCTGGTATAATATTAAGGTCGATGTCAAGCTTAGTCCTGTGTTAGTTAAATACTTTCAATAAAATTAAGTGTTATCTATCGTCTTTACACACAAACCCATTTAACCATGTCCAACTTAAGACTCGAGTTGAAATGTGTGTGTATATTATCTCGCATTAATATACGAGATATCAGTTAATATATAAGACACGTATTTACACCCTTACGGTCCTTATATACCAATTAATTGATTTTAGATAAAACCGGTAGATGTTGTATATTTGACTCACCGACGTACAACCCGCACATCATGTCCGTCATATAGAAAAATAATAACTTATACATAACACATGTATTAATTTCGTGATTTTTTAAAATTGTTTTTATTATAAAAAACTAACGTGGCTTCTACTTACTCGTAATTAATAGTAATTATGACAACTTAGTTGTTTTATTATGATTATAATCAATATTTCAACATAATTTATTTACTTTGTATCAATAAATATAAAATACAAATTTAACTTTTATAAAATTTCCGTACATTTGAGGCCAAATTCTATCGTTTTGTCCCAAGTACCCAAGGTGTAATCACTTGATAAAGGGATAAGCATTATATATACAGGAATAACTTTGACGAATGGAAGTATATAAGATTGTCGGAGATAATCAGTTTTCACGTCGAAAGTAGGGGCATTTTGAGCCTATTATATAAAGTCGGAGGACTACTCCTCCTATTGGCAATTGGTTTTGGGCCTAACACGCATGTGCGTTCTTATGCACACGCCCCGTTCTACCCGGTTCGTATGTATCGGACTTTGACATGGTATCAGAGCCGGTTAGACTCTATTCGGCTCACGATCCTAACCTGTGGGCAAATTCAACTCGGTTTATATCCTCTAGTTGCACTTACGGGGCATGTTGGAGTTAATAAGTCCCCACATCAAAAGTGGGCATTCCGAACCTATGATATAAGGTGGATGAAATACTCCTTCTATTGCCAATTGATTTTAAGATGAAACCTCATCGATTTTATGTACCGGGCTTGAGCCTAATGCGCATATACGCTCGTATGCACACGACCCCGCTCTACACGATCCGTCTGTATCTGACTTTGACAATGATACTCCGTATAAGTCGACAATATCCAACAAAGTTATGTCATAATTTTTTTAAAAAATTAAATGAATACTTTTTTTCGCGATGATTTTTATGACATAATACTCATGTAAATTACATTTTTTTTTACAAGAGAACATATTCATTCTAACCAATTTATATTTGAATAATTTTTTTTTTAACAATAAAGTTGTTAACTAGCATCTACATTATTACAAAACTAGTAGGATAAAATCATAAAAATAAAATTATTGAACTAGTTTGATAAAAACATTTTGATTGAAAATACATAGTTTTCTCTTGCTATATACTGCTTACATCTAAACACCCCTGTCAAAATATACCTTAAAAATATCAATTTTGGGGTCATAAATGCAATTGGCTTGAAATTTTATACACATAAACTTTGAACATATCGACAAGATTGAAGTATGTGTCTGTCAGTACGTATTTTCTGAACGTACGTCCATGTGTCGATCGAACCTTATCATATTAGGCACTGAAAGATATTAACCCCTTTTTCTACCTTACTAGTCTTTGAATAATTCTGTCAAAGTTACAGTATTATAAGCTTGACTTATTACTTTTAATCTACAAGAAATTGAAGTCACAACACTTAACTTATAACATGTCATTCCACGTGCTAAATTACTCATATTAGATCACCATTAGAAATATCTGAAGTTACTCCATTTAGTATTTATTGTTATAATTTTTTTTAATGACAAACCACCTCAGAATTAGGGATGACAATAGTTGGTGATGTGCAAAGGTACGACATTTATAACCCGATCCGTCACCTAAAATATTCACTCGTCTCAAAGCTTTTTACCCTTACCGTATCCACTCGGTGAATAAGGCTTATTTCGGTTGAAATTTAATCCGTTTTCTTAAAATATCATACAATTAAAAATTTAAACAATTTTTAATTGCACATGCTAAAGTTAAATATACAATTTAATCCGGTTTAACTCCATGCATATAATGATCCAAAAGTGAAAAATCAAAATTATTAAAGCAATCACTATTATACAAAGTTACATTCAACTCTCATCGAAATTTCAAAACTGACACATTCTATTTGACCAGTCTTCTTTAGTTTTTTTTTTTATGCACCAAAAATATATATACCCTTAAAATTCAAGAAACATAGAAAAATTGGCAGTGCCAACCAGGTCATATAGGCAATTAAATTAACAAAATTTAATTTTATGAACTCTATAGTTCATGAAATTTTAATGTAAACTTATATCATTTAAGTGTTAAAAAATAAAAATTATTCGTGTTTGAAATATATTTTAGCTAAAAAATATATATAATAAAATGGGTGATGAGTGCGGGTGATGAGTTTGGGTGATGTGGGCGGTGGTGGATTGAGTGATGGATACTGAGATGCTCATCTGTATCCGACCCGTCCAATCATCCATTACACCCGTTACATGAGTTTCACCTCATGTTAACGGGTTTGCACCCACTTTTTCCTGACATATTTGAATACATATCATATACGGATATGGTTGTTATCCGTACTCAGAATGCTCTTGCTTTATGAGATAATATAGTCACGTAGTTTTAAAGTGATTTTTCTAACTTATATTGTGCATTATAATTTTTCTTATAGAATTTTAAATTATAAGTTTGAAAGATATTTTTAACATAAAAGTTTTAACTCATAGTATTAATATATAAATTAAAGAAGGTGACCGTATTGAAAAGGTTAAAAGTAGTTCGGACCGGCTCGATCAGCCCGGTTTAGCGGGAGTCATGAAGTAGGAGAGTACAAATTTGTTGACGCAAGCAATGACTATATACACTTCTCCAGACTTGCCATGTTGGGCCACCGACAGATCCCACTTGGCTGTCTGCCACGTGTCTGGCTGCTGCTCACTCCATTTTATCATTTTCCACTTTTTTGTTCTTTTTCTTAGAAGAAAAGGAGATTAAAAAGGATAATTACCTAAAAATCACCATTAAAGCTACGGTGGTCGAGTTGGATGACCTATTTGGACCCGTCTAGAAAACTCTGTTCGACTTCGTTCATGTTTTTTAAATAGTTAAATATAAACATATTTTCAAATTCGATTATAATTTAGGCTCAATTCGATTCGTAAAAGAACGTGAGACGGCTATTAACTAGTCAAACTACTTGGGCTCAATTCGACTCGTATACTACCTAAACGAGCCTACTATAAATACAATTTGTTAAAATTTAGGCAGGGCTAGAAATTGAAAGCAACTCAATGTTAAAATCTAGGGGTGCTAAATACTTGAAAAAACTAATTTACTTGTACATATGTATAATTCATAATATATCGGGTGCTTTAGTGCAATTTATCATAAGATAAAGTCGATAGACAAGGCCCAGGCCCAAGCCCAAGTGTGCTCAGATGTCTCACATGGGTTCTAGAAGTTCCACCGTCCCTTTGCGACACGTGTCCCATTAACCTCTGTATATAATACTACTCTCACCCAAAGTTTCCATCTTTCAATTTCAAGCTCTACTTCTAAAAATCTCTACACAGTTGTTTAATGCTCCCAGCGGAAAAGCGGAAGCAGACCGAGAAGTGTAAGAGGAAGAATCTTCGATTGACTACCCAAATGGCTGGAAACGTCGCCGGTGATCTTCACCTCCCTCCCGGATTTCGATTCCATCCGACCGACGACGAGCTCGTTAACCACTACCTCTGCCGGAAATGTGCTGGAAGTCCAATCTCCGTTCCCATCGTCGCCGAGATCGATCTCTACAGATACAATCCCTGGGAACTTCCTGGTAATTAATTGATTCCTTTAATCACTTAATTGATTATTGATAAAATCAAATTTGCATCTAATTTGTTAATTGAATTGAAAATTTTGGGAACAGGATTAGCGTTGTATGGAGAAAAAGAGTGGTACTTCTTTTCACCGAGGGATAGGAAGTATCCGAACGGGTCAAGGCCGAATCGGGCGGCCGGGTCGGGTTATTGGAAGGCAACTGGTGCGGATAAACCGATCGGATATCCGAAACCGCTTGCGATAAAAAAAGCGCTGGTTTTCTACGCCGGAAAAGCTCCCAAGGGGGAGAAGACCAACTGGATTATGCATGAGTATCGTTTGGCTGACGTCGACCGATCCGCTCGCAAGAAGGGAAATGGACTTCGGGTAATCAATTAATTTCCTTAATTTTTAACTTCATCTAGGGTAGTAATTTTGTGAGAAGTTGCGTTTTTAACATATATTAAAATAATTTCAAGTAATTATCTTGGTGACATACGTATCATACGAGATTTCATAGCAGTCCAAAAACATCATTTTCATTTGTTTCTTTACATAAGTGAAAGACGTGCAAACATTAAAATATTCAGATAATAACAACAGATAAGACGACATCACATGAAGGGCGAGAAAAAGGTTGTTCACATAGTATATACTACTTTATTAGCCACGAAAAAATATTCGTTCTTATCATCCTAACACCATGAAAATGACCAATCATTGTTAGAAATTAAAATATAAAAATGGTTTAGCGAACTGATAATCTCTTAATGGCTCTGATTTATTTCCAGCTGGACGATTGGGTACTTTGTCGAATATACAACAAAAAGGGGACCATAGAGAAAGTAGCCGGAGCCACCGCGAGTAAGCCGTCGATGTCCGACATAACGGCGGAGGATACGAAGCCAAATATAGTGGGTATGATTACGCCGCCACCGCCTCCATCAGCACCGCAGCAGATTGTGTTCAATGATTACGTGCACTTTGACACGTCAGAGTCGGTCCCACGTCTTCACACTGACTCTAGCTGCTCGGAGCACGTGGTTTCGCCGGAGTTCACGTGCGAGAGGGAGGTTCAGAGTGAGCCGAAATGGAAGGATCTAGAAACCGCCATGGATTTCAATTATGGGTACGTGGGGAACACTGCCATGGATCAGCTGTATCCTATGCAGGATATGATCATGTATAATCAGTACCTTCCGAAGACGTTCTAGATTTTGGGCCGTAATGGACTGGGCTGTTTCGGCCCAAAACTAGTCTGGTTAGATTGACGGCACTCGCACGCTGACATGAGACCTTTTTGCGTCTGTGAATGCTTCGTGCTGGGTGGAGTGGGCCTTTTTGGGCTGCTCGTGTAGTTGTGCTGGACTCGTGGCCCATTTTGGGTCTTTTGTGTTTCGTGTCAATTGTTCTTTCGTTTTTGTTGTTGTTGTTGTGGGTAGATCGTGTATGTATTAAGTGTGGAGATGCATGGATATGTACATGATGAAACGGGTCATGATTCATCTAGTTTGGATGATTCTTACCGTGAACCTAGATGAATAAAAACGTGCAGTTCTAGTCACTTTATGAAAACGTGAATTTTGTTTTGGTGTGGGGCAACTTAAAGCATTACCTCTCAAACGTGCAATTGGATTTTTTAAATAAAAATGTGCGATTCGATTTGACGCAAATGTGTATGAATTGCGAACGGGAAGTCAACATAGAACACTCATTCCCACATTGCGTAAAAAATTTTGTTTTACAATTCGTCTTGAAAGTGCGGCTGAATCTTAAATACTCGTTTTTACCCTTTGTTTCATTCCCACACTGTGTATAACATTAGTTTACACTTTGGCTCCTAAAGTGAAAGTGCGGTTGGATCTTAAAGACTTAAACACTCTTTTTACGTTAGGTTTGAAGATGACTATTTTTCGAATAGGGAGATTATACATCCGATACATGTTAAACTAATGAAAGGTCCAAATACGATATTGTGAGATATATATTAAGGGTCAGAAAAATCCCATCATTTGTAATCACATAAGACTCAAATAATTGATGGTTACCAAATCAATATTGGTCCGTTAAATCATCTAATTGATGTTTTATCTTGTTAGATTCTCCTTCACTTTAACTTTGGGGGCATGGCAATGGTTCACAATGCCTATGGCCAAGGACACGGTGGTAATTGACGTGGATCATGTATTTATGTTTTCTCAAGGACGGTTTATTTACATTTTACACGGGCGATCATGAAAAAAAAAATCATAATGTTGTTGGTTGCTCTTTTATTTATATATACATATGAAAACATAATAAACCAACGTAAATTGCTAATAAACTATTCATCAACGGTTGCTCAACTCTCCTTCAATAGCATCTACAACAATGAACTACTTTGATTCATTGTGTTATAATTTTATTTAATATGTATATTTTTTTATTTTTCAAAAAAAAAGTACCCACCCGCTTGGCCCAAAACCACTTGGGTGGGTTCGGACAAGGCAGCAAGCCGGATTCCGGACTCGGACCGAGTCCGCCCCGACAAAACGGGTAACTTTTTTCAATGCACAGGTCTACTTACACTACACCTCTGCCATGTAAAGTATCTCCAATGCTGTTGCTTTGCATAAATGATAAATGAGTGCGGAATAACATAAGTTATACATAGCACACATAAATTGGGCGAGGTACGCACGAGTATATATAAATCAGCCGGTGTAACATTTTGGGGCGTCACGTAAATTATGATCCAGATAAAAAATCCTTAAAACTGGAAAAGAATGAGCCAAATTCAGGCGCCAGAAAGGGATATGTGTGCGAAGAGAGAGAAACGATGTTCCCACAATCTACCGTTGGAGATCAAACGAGAAAGACCGCTTTTCTCCCCCTCTCAAAGCCCGCCATTGATAGACCTCTCAGTTCTCGCATTCTTCCCCAAAAATCCAATACCAAAACCAATTCGAATACCAATACCTAAACCTATGTTCACTACTTCTCCAATTTTCCATCCATACCGTCGTAAAATTCAGGTTCTCTCCCTTTCCGATCATTGTTTCCTTTTATTTAATCATCATCAGATATCATTTCCCCTACGCTCTCGGATTTTGTTCTTCATTTAACGATCATATGCAATTTCATCTTTCTATGGCCGTTGTAGCTATGCTGATTTGTTTTGTTTTTTTGTTACATTGTACTTAATGATCTTGTATCTCTTCGATTATGGCTTATTTTCGTCGTTTAGTTCCTTTGTATTCTTCTCGTTCTTGTCAAATATGTGCTTGTCCTTTCAATTAGAAACGCAGAAAATTTAAGCTCCGGTGAGTTAGTGTTGGATGATTTGATGAATTGTTTTTGGTTTTTTGATGCAAATGAGATAGGTTTGTGCAAATTTTTTTGTGTCCGAGGAGGGATAGATTGTACGTTCTTTGAAATTTTTATACTTGGTGATTGGCCTCGCTTTTTCCTTCTTTGATTGTTTGGTATTAAATATTTTTGTCATGGAGCTACATAACAAGGATGTAACCGGGAATTACAAACTTGCAGTAGTTATTGGAGAGATGTCTTAGCCACTTACTAACAGGATTTAGCAAATCTGTGTGTTGTTTGTTTCGATCAGGATGTTATCTGTGTTTGTCAAGCAAGTTTTTCTTTGATAAATTACTTTTTTTTGACATGCTAGAGTTGTTTGATTATGTCTGTCAGGTGTTCAAGGAGCATCTAGTGTCCATTGGAGCAAATGCTAGAAGCCCGTTCCCTTGATCGAGGAGAGCTCAAACCGCCATCTTTTCGGTCAAGGTTTGTTCTGCTCCTTGTAATTGATCTTCTCTTACTTGCCACACTGCAGAATGAGCATCATTATAATCTGAACTTTAAAAAAATAAGATGAATGGACACACCAATAGGCTATTATACACATAAAAACAGAACCACTTATATCATTTTAGCCTCTTCACTAAGTAATTGAATTCTGTTAGAAACTCATTATTTTCTCAGGGAACTAAATGGAGCAACAGACATGGAGTCTTCAGACACAATGGCTAATGTTGCTCGACTTATTGAAAAGCTGCTTGGTAATACATCTTCGCCACATGAGGAGGAATCCATCACAGCTGGGTTGCTTAGACTTGCAAAATCCGGAAAGGATGCAAGGGTGCTTATTGGATCCCATACTCGTGCAATGCCATTATTCTTATGGATACTCAAGGGAGGTAATCCTGTGGCCAAAGTGAACGTTACTGCAACTATGAGCATTCTGAGTAAAGATGAAGATGTGAGGATGAAGGTGCTTCTAGGTGGATGTGTACCAGCACTATTATCTCTTCTGAAGTCAGATTCAGATGAGGTGAGGAAGGCTGCAGCAGAAGCAATATATGAATTCTCCTGTGGCGGATTTTCTGATAATCATATAGTAATTAAAATATTTGTGACCGAAGGTGTCGTGCCTACCTTGTTAGAACAGTTAAAGCTAAAAACTACAAAAGACAACGTGGTTGAAGGTTATGTCACTAGGGCACTAAGGAATCTTTGTAGTGAGAAGGAGGCTTATCGTAAAGAAACAATGGCTGTAGGAGGAGTGGATGTTATTATGGGACTTCTTTCCTCTGAAAATACAGCCTCTCAGTCCAATGCTGCTTCCCTTTTGGCTTGCATTATGCCTGCAATGAAGGGGCGTATTATAAAAGTACTAGATTCTGGGGCTGTTAAAATTTTGCTTCAGCTTCTATGTGATGATGATATATCTATCCGTGCAAGTGCATCAGAAGCTATAGAGGCTCTCTCTTCAAACTCGGCCGAAGCTAGAAAAAACATTGTGGATTCAGGCGGCATTCATGTTCTCATTGGTGCTGTGGTGCCCCCATCTAAGAAGTGCTTTCATGATGAGCATGTTCAGGCTGTTCGGGAACATTCAACACGTGCATTGGCTAATATTTGTGGTGGATACTCTTCTCTAATCCTGTATCTAGCAGAACTTGCCCGATCTCCTCGGGTTGCTTCTATAGTTGCCGATATAGTTGGAGCACTTGCCTACACTTTGATGGTTTTTGAACCCAAGTATGCCATGAAAGAGGAACCATTTCATGTGAAATGGGTGGAGCATATTTTAGTTATGCTATTGAAGACTCGAGAAAACAATCTGGTTCATGATCGTGCTCTCGAGGCTTTGACTAGCCTCTACGGAAACACTCATCTTTCAAGATGGCTTAACCATGCCGAAGCAAAGAAGATACTGCTAGGATTAATAAACATGGAAGCTGATGAAGTGCAAAAGCATTTGGTAGTTTCTCTGACTAGTTTGTGCTTTGCTGAAGCAGGACTGTGGGTGGCCATGAGAGGTAAAGAAGGTGTTCAGTTGCTGATATCATTCTTAGGTTTGCCTGATCCGCAGCATCAGCAGCTTTCCGCTCTGCTATTGGGAGTTATGGTGGAAGAAGTCGATTACACTAAATGGGTCGTTGCTGAAGCTGGAGGTATTCCTCCACTAGTGCAATTGTTGGTGGGATCACCCATGGCAAAGGATGCTGCAGGATCGGTGTTGTCAAGTTTGTGTTATTACAGTGCAGACATATGTGCTCGCGTTCGAAATGCTGGTGCTATACCAGCATTCCTTTGCCTCCTTAAAAATGGTGGACCAAAAGGGCAAGAAGTGTCAGCTAAAGCACTTAAAAAACTTGTCCAGAATGCAGATTTTGCCACCTTAAATCAATTAAAAGCTATGCTCTTCGGTGACTTCCCCATTTCAAAAGAACACATAATTAATGTTCTAGGCTATTTACTTACCGTGGCAACACACAAAGATATTGTGCAGAAGGGAGCTACAGCAAACACAGTACTGAAAGCTCTAGTGGAAGTTCTTCACAATTCTAGTGATGAGACCCGAGAGTTGGCTGCATCAGTTTTAGCTGATCTTTTCGATGCCAGACAAGATATTTGTAGTAGTCTTGCAACTGATGAGATTGTTCAGCCTTGCATGAGGCTTCTGGCCAGCAAGAAGCACGTTTTCAGGACAAATTCTGCTCGTGCTCTAAGTGCTTTGTCTTGGCATACCAGGCAAAGGAGTTCAGGGAAGATGTCTTTTGCTGCTGTAGGAGAAGTAAAACCTTTAATCAAACTGGCTAATAAGTCTTTCATGGCCGCTGCTGAAGCAGCTGTTGCTGCACTGGCAAATCTGCTTTCTGATTCCGAGATTGCTGCCGAAGCTGTGGCTGAAGACGTTGTATCGTGTTTGGTAAGGGTATTGCGGGAAGGTTCTTCTGAAGGCATGAGAAATGTCTGCCGTGCTCTACGGTTCCTTCTTAAGCATTGCCCGATAGTAAATGTATTTAAGGAGAAGGACCAATTTCTTACCGTTGTTGTTTTGTTGTTTCAAGCATTGAAGGCACTGGATATGGATGATTCTTCTAGAGCTCTTGAAATCTTGGGAGTCATTTTTCTCTTGTCAGGAAAAAAAGATAGCACAAGTGCTACATATCCTTTAGGGTCAACCATCGTTGAAGTTCCCGAAAGCTGGGAACCTCTTCTATGTTCTCTTGCTGAAGGACCTTCTCCCGTACAGGACAAAGTAATTGAAATTCTTTTCAAGCTCTCTGGGGACCAACCGGTGGGGATTGCTAATATGTTGATTGCAAAATCAAAAACAATTCTAGCTCTTGCAGATAAAATAATAATATCTTCAGTTTTAGAAGTTAGAGTTAAAGCTGCTGCATTACTTATATGTGTTGCTAAAGAGCAGATGCAGCAAACAATTATTTTGCTTGACACGTCAGGATATTTAAAGCCTCTCATATGCGCTTTACTAGACATGATGAAACAAAGCTCTTTAGAGAATGAAGCCCGGACTCCTAAGGCTACTGCTACGGCACCTACTGAATCCGACGATTCAGAGAATTCTACGCCAATCACTGTTCTGGTGGGTACTGTTTCCCTGTGGCTGCTATCAGTTATATCTTCGATTAATGAGAAGAATAAACACTTTATAATGGAAGCCGGAGGCATGGAGTCCCTTTCTGAGAAGCTTATGAGCTATATTTCTGATAGACAGGTACTGCATCTATTTGTTTCTCCCCAATTTTTTTGTCTTGTGATAGGTTAAGTATCATATTAAAAATCCTGCTGTTTTTGTTTGGCATCGACTAATTTATTCATCATAAGTCCCCTTTTTAATCTACCAAAGCAGGTTCATACTCAGTGTTGCATACAAGCATTCAAAAATTTTATTTATCGATATGCAAAATGTTTGCTAGAAATTGCTGATTATTTTTCATTCAATGAGAAGGCTTTTATTGCTCTCTTATAAGAAGCAGTATCTATACAAATGTATCATGCTCTCTTTAGCATCCTTTGGATACTTTTGTACATGGCAGCTGCCTTCTCTTCCTGGATTCATAGCACAACCTGAGAACGTATCAGGCTTTTTCTGAAACTTCTTTTTGTATTGATTGTTTCATCTCTGGTGTCCTTTCCTTTTGCTTATCATCAAAACATTCTTTGCTAGAATGAAAATACGTGGTTGATGACTTATTGTTCAATGTTCTTTTGACAGGCAGAAGTTGAAGATTCTGAGGATGCATGGATGAGTGCTATGCTTTTGGCCATATTATTCCAAGACCCTAATGTTGTTAAAAGTCCAGCAATAATGAGGATTATCCCTTTACTCGCACTTCTGCTGAAGTCTGATAAATTGATTGATAAATTCTTTGCAGCTCAAGCAATGGCTAGCCTTGTCTGCAACGGAAACAAGGCTGTACTCCTAACTCTTGCAAACTCGGGTGCTGTTTCTGGCTTAATAGATTTAATTGGTTGCATTGACTGTAATGCACCAAACCTTGTTGCTCTATCTCAAGAGTTTTCACTTCTGAAGGATCCCGAGCAAGTTGTTCTTATTCGTCTTTTTGAGCTTGATGATGTCAAAACTGGTCCAATTGCTCGAAAAGCTATTCCTTTATTGGTTGATCTCTTGAAGCTCATGCCAGATCGGCCTAATGCACTACCAGTTGCGGTCAATCTATTGATTCAACTTGCAGAAGATTGTGATGCAAATAAACTCCTGATTGCAGAAGCAGGGGCTTTGGACGCTTTTCCAAAACACTTATTGTTGAGCTTTCAAGAGTCAACCGAGGCGTCAATTGCAGAGATGTTGAGGTTATGATACAAACCCAAATAAACTTTGTTAGTTTTGAATTTTTAATTATAGTCTGTATTTTTCCTTTTTTTATTTTTTATTTTTTATGTTCGTTTCTCTGATTTTCTAGATTTCCACTTCCCCATATGCTTCCACTTTCTCCATGTTTCACATTACTTCGTTCAGCTGCTGAGCTTTTAGATTAATTGGTTTAACTTACATTTATTAGTACTGAGTTTGTTATTTCCACTATAAAATTAGTAGATGCATTTTATTAGGATAAACTTAAAATTTTGACATTTGAAATATAATTCTGAGGATTACTCAGTTGGCTGATTGTCAGATTCTTGCACTCAGATTTTTTTTCTTATATTTTCCATTCGTAACAGGATATTATTCAGCAATACGAAGGTTGTTCAGCATAAATCAGCACCTAATTCACTGAACCAGCTGATATCTATTTTGCGTTTGGGATCTGGACATGCTCGGCGAAGTGCAGCTATAGCTCTCAAATATCTTTTTGATGTAGATTACATCAGGGAGTCTGAATTGGCAATGCAGGCGATTCAGCCTCTCCTTGAAATGATTAATTCTAGCTCCAAGTCTGATCAGGAGGCTGCTCTTGGGGCTTTGCTTAAGTTAACAACTGGAATCTGCACAGAAGGTGCTTTATTGGATGACGTTGACGGAACTTTTTTGGAGAGTGCCTACAAGATTTTATCGTCCTCGTCGTCAATGGCGCTAAAGAAGACTGCTGCACAGCTCTGTATCAGCATGTTCAGCAATCCGAAAATCAGATCATTGCCATTGGCCACTAAGTGCATTCAGCATCTCCTAGAGCTCATGGAATCCAGCGACAGTTCAATAGTGGAAGCTGCTGTCTGTGCTTTTGAGAAGTTGTTAGATGATGAACATCAAGTGGCACATGCATTAGAATATGAAGTCATCGGTCTTCTAGTAGGTTTGATCTCTGGATCTAATTATCGAACAACCGAGGCTAGTCTAAAATGTTTATTAAAACTAGGAAAGGATCGAACTCCGCGTAAGCTTGATATGGTCAAAGCTGGTGTGATTGCCAATTGTCTTGCTCTTTTGCATGTTGCACCCAGCTCAGTTAATACTGCAATTTTAGAGCTGTTTCGCATCTTGACTAACAGTGGTGCAATTGCTAGGACTCCATCTACTACAAGAATAGTAGAACCCTTGTTCATAATTCTAAACCGTCCTGATTTGAGTATGTTGGGACAACATGCCGCACTTCAGGCACTAGTTAATGTTCTTGAGAAGCCACGGAACTTGGCAGCAATGGATCTCAATCCTACTGAAGTTCTTGAACTTTTGATACCTTTTTTGGAATCACCTTATGAAGCCATCCAACAGCTGAGTTCGGAGCTATTATCTCATCTTCTTACCCTAGATAATTTTCAGCAAGATGACACTGCTAAAAAAGCTATGGCTCCACTGGTTCAGACTAGTGGAATTCGGATTTTGACTTTACAAAAGCCAGCAGTTAAGGCATTAGAAAAGATTTCTATGATTTGGCCGAAAGAACTTGCTGAAACAGGAGGAGTTTTCCAGATTTCCCGAATTCTCATGCAGGAGGAACCTAAACCTTCTGAAGCATTATTTGAATCAGCTTCATTAATTCTCTCTAATTTATTGCATGTCAATAATTCCCTTGACATTCCATTGGCTGTTCTTGTGAAAATGTTACAGTCACCAAATGAAACATCTGTTCAAACAGCTATTGAAGCTCTACTTGCCCGAGAAAAAATTGACGCTGATAGTGTTGAGATGATGGCGGAGGCCCATATAGTAGATGGTTTATTAGGCTTACTATTATCTCACCACTGTGAAGAAGCTTCTGGAAGATTACTTGAAGCTGTATTTAATAATGCAAGTGTTAGAGAAATGGATATCTCAAAACATGCTATAGGTCCATTATCACAGTATCTGTTAGATCCGAAAACCAGATCCCGTTCTGGTAGGCTTCTGGCAGCTTTAACTCTTGGTGACCTCTCTCAACATGAAGGACTTGCTAAATCTGCTGAGTCCATATCTGCATGTCGTGCTCTTGTCCGTTTGCTTGAAGATCAGCCTTCACTACAAGCACAAATGGTTGCTATATGTGCCTTGCAGAACTTTGTCATAAACAGTCGAGCAAATAGACGGGCTGTTGCAGAAGCTGGTGGTGTTCTTGTTATTCAAAATCAGTTAAATTCTTCTGATGCAGAGGTTGCTGTTCAGGCTTCCCTCCTTACTCGGCTTCTATTCTCTGATAAAGAACTACAAGAATATGTGTCAAATGAGCTCATCAGTTCCATAACAGGTAAATTATCAGCAGCAATGATCTTATTCAGTCTCTGTATTCCATGTAATTGCTATCCATTTGCAGAATGTTTTTGCGAAATTACTGAAAAATAAGTAACTAAAAATATTTAATCCTAAAAATATCAGCAGTTAAACTAAATAATGAAAACGGCGCAATTAAAGAAAGTAACTGAAAAATAAACATAACAAAATAAATCTATTATAATTTGTAGTTAGTGTTATAATATTTGTCTTAGTGTAATTGGTGTAGACAAGTGATCTGAGAACAGTTTTCCATTTTATAACACTAAGTGTTCTCCCTCTTCTTGTCCAGCTGCATTAGAGAGAGAACTGTGGTCACAAGAATTCGTAAGCGAGGAGGTCTTAAGAGCTATACATGTTATCTTAGTCAATTTCCCTAAGTTGCATTCTTCTGAAGCAGCTACTTATTGTGTATCCCACTTGGCACGAGCGCTTAATTCTGGTACTGAAATTGCTCAAGAATGTGTTTTGGATGCTCTGTGTTTACTAAAGCAGTCTTGGCCAACAATGACTAGAACTACTGCACAATCACAAGAAACGGCCATGTCTGAAGCTATCCCGGCTCTACAAATGCTCAACAAAACCGGCCCATCAAGCTTCCATGAGAGAGCAGAGAGCTTATTAAGCCGTTTACCTGGATGTTTGATTGTTACAATTCACCAAGGAAGTAACTTTAAGCAATCAACATCATACACAAATGCTTATTTTCATCTGACAATAGGGCATCACCCAATCAAGAAGACTAAGGTTAGGTTCTCTTGTTTTGCTTCTCCATTTTTGTTCTTTCCCTTTTCTTGTTCATGCTGTAATACATTTTTCAAGGAATTACTGGAGATTATTTTCTTGGGCATTTCAAGTTTAGTCCCTATTATAACTTGGTTGTGACCATGAGACATCAAGTATTTGTTGCATGTTAAAACTAGAATCAGTGTTCTTTACAGGAACCTAGTATGTATGTCTTCAAATATTAGTGTTTTCACAATCTTTCAGGCAGTACGTTTTAGCAACAACCCAGAATGGAACGAATCATTTACATGGGTTTTCGATGTGCCGCCAAAGGATCAGACACTCCATATTGTATGTAGAGGAAAGAGCACTTTTGGGAAGGTAATCATTTACAATTCAGCTATGTCTTCCCCAGTTATTTCATTTTTGTCACAGACCTGCATATTATGCATGACATTAATAAAGGGTTAAATAGTTCAAAACCACCCATTAAATATTCCAATTTAATCGAATTTACGGAAAACTAATCTGCATACCTAAAGGGTGGTTTTGTGCAATTTACCCTGTTGATATTGATTTTGCCTTCTCCTTTGAAGGCTATGTCCTACATGAGAGGTATGAAGGTAAAACCGTAAAAGTAAGACATTTGTAATTATGATGGATGATATGCAGACAACTCTAGGAAGAGCCGATGTTCAACTTGACAAAGCGGTATATGAGGGATCGTATATTGGAGTATATAAACTGAGCAATCATAGTAGCCAAAAAGAAGGGCCCAGATCACTGGAAGTAGAGCTTAACTGGTCAAATAAGTTGAGTGATCTTCGCAGTCAAAGCCTAAGATCTCAAACCCTAAGATCTCAAACCCTAAGATCTCAAAGCCAAAGATCCACGGGGTGATGAATCATAGCCAGATGAGGTTTACTTGTATCGAATTCGAGTTTCTATAGTGCTTGAAGGCCAAATATTACTTGTCAAAAGAGACTATAATGCATACAGAGGCAAGGGATTGAAATGAACTAGGAGATTATTCTATTTAAAAAAAAAAAGCCTTAGGAGATTGTTTTGTGTCAAGAAATGAATTCTTTGTCTTTATACCGATAGTAGAGAGAACTCATTCGTGTAACTTATTAGATGTACAAAGGTAGCAAGTTTTGTTTGTAATCAAGAACTTATTGAAGATTAAAAAAAAAAAAAAAATCATATACAGGATAAAGTTCTTAATGGTATTGCTTTGTGTATAAACTCACCAAACTAGGAAAAATCAAAGAGAGCTTTGACAGTATCCAAGAAGCTTCCATTTGCAAGCAATCAGAGGTTCTCTAGTGGGTGTACTTGCTCATGTGTCGCACTTGTCAAGAACAGACTTCTTGTGGCTAAACCCTTCGAATGAAAAATGTGACAAATGTAAAATGAACACAAATGTTGAGGAGTAAAAAGAAGAATTTAGACAGCAAGCAGATGACAAAGAAGTGGCTGTTGAAATCCGAAAACCCGGAAACATGGATGTTGCTGATAAATTCATTCTTGAGCTTTCTGTTGTTTGTAAACAGATAGGCAGCGAGTGGGTTCGGCTTTGAACTAATAATCTCGAAGCCTTGAATGGTCCATATGCACAACTTGATCACCAAAAACCAAAGTCATTTAAAATTGTCTTGTCTCAAAATTTAATATTTAATCACAAAGTATAATATTAAGTTCATATATATTTATGTTTTTATTTAAAAAATAAATAAAAATAGATAATATATAATACGTTTTGTTTGTTATATTGACGTGAGTATGAAATTAAATTGTAATCCAAGTTACAAAGTAAAGAGAGAAACTTTTTGAGAAGATGATATGTCTAATCCTTACCTCACAGTATAAAAAAAATAAACAGAAAAACTTAAATAAAAAGGTTGATTTAGCTGGTGCGTCGCACTCGCTTGTCTTTAGGATAGTTATTCAAGCTAGAAGTAAGCCTTTTGATATGCTGTACTGATTTGCATCGGTAGGAGAAGCATTGAATATCACAGAAAGAAGAATTTACTTCAATTAGTCAGCATCACAAAATTTACTTCAATCTGATAGATGGAAAGATTTTGACAATCGAAAGGATGAAAATCAAATGAAGTGACCTCACCTCCTAAAGAACGCTTTCAAATTCAGGCTTTCCGACGTCCGATCGAAGAGCTTCAGCGTTCTTCCGTCATTCATTCGTAGCTTCTCGTTCTCCCGCCGGTGAAGATCTCCGATCATGACCGATGCGGCCTCATGATCAAACAACTCTATGGAGATTTAACACGAAAGGAAAAGACACGACAGAGAAATCCCTGAAAACTTTGTTCCCTGCGCCGGAGAATGAGAAGTTGCAGGGCGGGAAGAGGGAGAGACGTGTTATTTTTAGAATAATGTATGTTTGGAGATTTTATATAAATTTATCAGATAATTAAATAAAATATAGATTATTAGATATATTTGCTATTATTATTTTTTTATTTATAAATATTCTTATAATTTTGTTTTTAGTTGGTACTCTTACTTTAATAGTTGTATTATTAAATGATCATTTCATAACTAGATTTTTAACGGTTAAATTATTATTTAACAAAGTTATTATTCGGACAAACATATTTTTTACATTTGTGTCAACAATTCAGACTCCGCAATAGAGTATGTAGTTGTTTTTGTTTAAACTGTTTTACATTCTTTAAAACATAGTAGCTCGTTATAATATAGAGCACGCAATTGGTTAAAATGTAGAGTACGTAGACAGTTAAAAATTTTTTTTTTACGTTCGTTAAATGTAGAGTATCTATTTAAAATATATTAGCGTTCCTTCAATTACTTTCTACGTATTATTAAATGAATTGTTTATTAATATATAAGATATTTTATTTTCTAAGATAACAATATATTTTAAAACTGAAAAATATTATATGAACCTTCCTAATATGCACGCTTAATATGAATCTTCCATCATAAATGTTTATTATATAATCTAAAGGTTGATATAATAAAATTCACGATGAAAGGTGCGTAGTAATAATAGTAATAATAGTAATAATAATAATAATAATAATAAGAAGAAGAAGAAGAAAATTGTAATTGAATTTCATATATCAAAGGACTCAAAAAAATTTCAATTTGACTCCTCACGAGGATTTCATGTGGGAACAATGATATGATTCCATGGATAATGGTGAGTTTTAACCCGTTGACGTCCCTAATTTCAATTTGGTATGGTCAACGCTAAGAATCATACGAATAGACTTGTGAAATATGTACGGAAAATGTAAAAATGTGTCCGCCCGTTGACGTCCAAGTGCATGTCATGTATAACTAGTTTAGTTTCTCGTGTAAAGGTACTTTCGATATATTGTAATTTAAATAAATTAACGGAAGATATATTAAAATTAATTTTTTTTAATGTTATTGATATATTAATTAAATTATAGATAAATAATAAAAATAGCTAATTAAAAAATATTATATATCATAATTTTTAATAATAATATAATATAAAAATAAGTTAATATCGATAACTATTTTACGAATGTAAAGTGAAATAAATAACTTTTAAAGGAAAATAAAATTTAATTTTAAAATTGGAGTATAAATGCTAAATAAATAGAAGTTATAAAAGTTTCAATTTAAAAAATGATCTTAGGTATTTTCTAATACGATCTAAAGAACAAAGAAATGTAACGATTTTTTGTAATATTTTATACATTTGTTAATTGGTGAGTACTTACTAAATAATATAAATATTATATATTTCTATGTTAATGTTAGAGTGTGAAATAATCTAATGATCTTGTAAATAATGTGAAAATATTTTTTAAATAATATTTGATAATTATATCTTAAAATAAGTAGAAGATTGTGGTAAAATTATAAATGAAAACAATATAGATATATTGCATATATTAATGATTTGTATGTATTAATTGATTTGTAAAATTATAAAATGAGTTGCATGAAAAAAAATGACATGTGGCATGAAGTTAATAAGAAAATGACACCTAGGAAAATTTGTTTTGGCTTGAATAGTAGTATATAGATATTTATATGTTAAAGTTAGAATGTGAAATTGTACAATCATCTTATTAATAAAAATAGAAAAAAATTGATAAGATATTTTTAAAATATATAGAAGACTGTGGTAAGATTGAAAAGTAAGATATTAATTAATTATTATATAATTTTAAGAAATATAGTGTAATATAGATATTTAAAAAGTAAGTATAGTAAGTAGTTATCTATTATCTATTATAGGATATTTTTTTTAAATATTATGTATTGTAAAATAGTTATTGTATTATTCTAATATGTTATATGGTAACAAAAAAATATTTATAATTTAACAAAAATTCAAAATTCTAAAAAAATGACATGTAACAAAAAATCTTTAAGGAAGCACCACATGAAAGAAAATGTTTTGGCTATAATAGTAGTTATAGATATGTACAGAAATTTTTAAAATGAGCATGCTGTAAATATAATTTGTAATAGCATACTACAAATTATATATTCTGTTAAGAATTAATAAAAATAAAAGAAATTTTAAAGGCTAAGTATTTTTTATAAAACAAACAAAATAAATAAATATTTACTTATATGTTGTTTACTTTATAAAAATTTTTAAAAAAACGATTACACAATTAATCGGGTTATAATATATGGAAATATTATTTTTACAAAAATTTAAAGAATTTTAACTCTTTTTTTTTTCTTTTTCTTGTTTTACTTTAAATGGTAAGGAGGAGTATTTTAAAAGTTTAGAAATATATGCCATATTTTTTTTCCCGGAAGCAAATGACGTTTTTATTATACACAACTATTTACATCGAACTAGAGGGGAGACGGACAACAAGTTACGCCCCAACACTTTCTAAATTGCAAAATCGATCCTCCTAAAACAACATTTTAAAAATTTGTAAATATCAAGTATACACGCGAAAGTACAAATTATTATAAAGAGGCAAATTAAAAATCATTATTAATGTAATTAATAACCGCATGTATAAGGGGAGGGCCTAGATAAATTTTGAAATAAATAAAAAGACACTATTGAGCTAATTTCTTCCGAAAGATTGTTTAACAAAGGGAACTAGTTATTTGTAATTGCATAATCAATATTATAAAGTCTATGCTACACCCTTAAACGAGGATATCCAATTAGAAAGTTTTAATGATCCGTCCGAAGAATCCGTAAAAATTAACATTCGTTTTTACATCCGATTGAGAGATTTTTCCGAATTATCACATAAGATATGTGATCATCTATGTTTGTGATGCTCGACTGTCTACCATAAGAATTATTTTAATTTTAGAAAAAGAAGAAAATACTTATTCACTATGTTATTTTTTGATTAAACTTTTCAGAATCATTTAAAATAATCTAAGTATTAAATTTTAGTGTCGGATTATCTATTTATATATTAATAATTTTTCAACTCATCTAATACGGAATTGTTATTTACCTAACAACTTACGTCATTTCCATCCCGATCCAAATTTGCCTCTCATTTACACTAGGACTACAACTTCCGGATGCATGCGTCCCTCAGTTCGTACTAAAAATTTGTTACGACCTCATGTTTCGTGAAATTCGAACATTGCTCTAACACTCATAATTATAATTGTTGAATTTAGTTTCAAACACACCACATATACGCACCCCAAACTCAATACAAATGCGCACCAAACTCGATGAGAATACACCCCATATGCCTGAACTCACCAAAATCCGAAAACCTAACTTCAAACTCGATGAGAATGCACCCCATATGCAACTCACCAAAATCCGAAAACCTAACTTTTAGAATCCGACGCAATCAGTCATCCAATCCAACTCAACTAAAAGGTGTAGGATATTCGACCATATGCCAAAACTCGCTAAAATTCAAAAAACTAGCATCCAAACATCAGCAATCAATCATACAATCCAACTCAACTAAAATGTGTAGGATATTCAACAGGATACAAATCAAAATATTCCTGAAAATCCAGGTTTCCTTGGTAGCAAATTAATACAATGATTGCGTTTTTCCCATGTTCGAATTTGCTGATCATTTAAGAAAATGAAAACGCTGCAGTGGCCCAACAATAAAATTACAAACATTAAAAAATTAGTGAAAATATGAAACTGAAATATAATACAAATAGATATGAGTTATTTTTTGAGTAGGACTTCGGAAACATATATCTATGGCAACTTACTAACTTTAGGATCAATATTCAACAGTAAAAAGACTGAATAAAACTATATTTATAGCCATTTCAGTTTTTTTGGGTATTGATTATCAAAAGAAACTCTATTAAATTGTGCTGATTGGGAATTGGGCAATGAATTAAATCCATTGACACAACTTTGGTGTACCAGGCTACCAGCTAGAAAAAACACAAAAAGTGGTTCGGTAGAAATCAAACACAAAACAGAGGGTTACATAACAAGCGGTTCAGTACAAATCAAACACAAAGTGTTTGAACTAGAATATAAGCCACGTCCATAGCAAACAAGAAGTTAAGATGGGTACATCTAGTACTTGATGATTGTGCACTACCTTCAAATTACAAGGTTAATAACTAAAGGATCAAGGAAAGATACACATATGCAAGTCACATAACATACTCAGATATTGTGCCCCTATCTTGACACATACCTAATTTTGATACAAAGATGCCCCTAAATTTCTTCAGACTCCTATTTATCTTCTCAGCAGAAAAACTCAACCCAAACCAAAATCCAACAATAATAAAGAAACATAAAAAGGAATGGAGTCCAAGTAGGACATAAGCTTTAAACCCCAAATTGTTTCTACTATAAATTCAAAAGCAGAAGATCTAATCTGAATTTACTGCTAATGAGCAACCGAAAGTCATCAGATAAAATTAGCAGGAGTAACTCAGAATCACCTATCATCAACACCCAAGTTCAAAGTTCAAACCAACTACATGTGCCTAAATTTTTCATCAAACTGTTCCTGCTACCAACTCAAATTCTTACTGAAGCTACGAATAAAGTGGCAAAATTTAATCAGATATTCATAGCAAAAGTAGTTCAAAATCATCTGTCATCAACAGGCAAATTCAAACAATATCACAAGCTATAATTTCCACGATAAGACATAATGAGAAAAGATCCAACATCCATTACATATCATTAATAAACCAAAATCTCAAGATTGAAAATTCATCATTAGAAGTACCAAAACCCTAAACAAAATGGAGTAGGCAAACTTGCAATTGAAGCATGAGATTCGCCAAACAAACTGATCAACGAAGTCTCCTGGCTTCTCTCTCAGACTCGAGAAGGGTAAGAATGTCACCCTCTCTAACAGGTCCCTTGACGTTCCTCATAATGAATCGGTTCTGGTCGTCCAAGAACTTAACCCTAACTTGCGTCACCTGACCACGAGAACCTGTACGACCCATAACCTTCACCACTAGTGCGTGCTTAATTTGAGAATCCATGGCTGGAAAAAAGATCAAAATCAGAATGAGGTGACGAACTACGTCAGAATTATATACCGCAGATTTCAAAACTATCGAGATTGATGAGATGAATCGTTGAGATTATACAATCGAGGAAGAGAAATACCTTAGGTGATTGACGAAAACCCTAGCAGCGGCGAGCAAAGAAGAGAGCAATCAATCAGAGGATGCGAAGTTTAGGGTTAGATGGCATATATATAGCACCATGGCCCAATAGGCCGCGTGTTGACATCACAGCCAGAACTGGACCGGGCTCGGATACAACCCGGGTTTTTTTTCTCTAAAAAAACATCAAATAAATAAATATATATATATATATATATATATATATATATATATATTAATGACTAACTAATCTCTTTCGTCAACTAAAATTTAACTATTTTTGTCATATAAGTCAATTTAAAATAATATATGACTAATTGATATTTTTTAATACTAAATAGTAAATACATTTGAATGTTAATTAAATTTTTTTTATCATATATTCCTTTTCGAATATGATTGATTTGGTATATTTCTTTCAAAAACTTAATTTTAAATTACAACATAATACCTTTATAATATACCAAATTGAAATGGCTTTTTAATTATAATTTTTAGAAAAACTATAAGGATAAAAAATGTATCTTACGATCATTTTAAAATAAAATATTCGTGCAAAGTATGAGAATTATACTATTAAACATTTATCACCATAAATGATTTTTGTTATAAAAAAAACAATTTATTTTACAAGGAAAGGAAAGGATAATAAGATATTCAAAATATAACTAAAATGAGCTACCATATTACTAAAAGAAATAAAGTACATCATCACAAAACAAAACAACAAAACAATATAAGTAGAGAATATAGGTAGAGGTATGAGAATATAGGTCGAACTCAACCCCTTTAAAAACATTGACATAAATAGGAGAATAGTTTTTGAAATAATAACATTAAATAATACCTTTTGAAAACTATTTTTATTGAAATAATAACATTGACATAGTCATTGAACCCATAAGTGCCGGATGAAGTTCAAATAATAACATTAAAGCATGTCGAGTCATGGAGGGGTTGTGTTATATATTTTCTAAGGTCATCGATTAAGAAAATTATGAAAATAGCTTTTGAAAACTATTTTTAGATTATAATATTTATTGTATGTTATGTCTTGCACATCTTGTGACCTAGAGTGTAAAAACTAAAATAAGTGTTGTTCTATATATTTTTGTTTGTGATAACCTATATTATTGCTTAGATGTCAACCAAAACTTTGAGTCCGCAGAAATCAAAACCCTTTTCTTGAAGTCAGTATGCAATAGTGTATTGCTTGAACATATGTCGTGAGTATCATATTAAACTTGGTCATGATCAACACTTTGCATGGACAAAGATTGCTCAAGAAATGCAGGAAAAGAGTGGACAACCATGTGATGTCTCTTGTATGAAGAACAAATTCGTTAATATGAAAAAACATTGGAGTAGTTGAAAATTCTTAACGCAAGGTGAGATTGGTTTACAGAAGGATAATCTCCTCTTTTGGCCGATCCGGGATCTGGCAACATGTCGAATTATTGTTGATTCATCATGGTGGTAAAGAAAGCTTAAGGTGACCTCTTATTTAATTTTGTATATCAATATTTAATTTACATATGAAAAATGTCATTTACTAAATACAATTCTTATAGGAGGATCCCAACCAATTTCATACATTTTATAATATGGGAATTCCTACCAATATTAGTGAGCTATGAGACAAAATATTTATTGTTGCAACCCAAAAAAATTGTGTTGTTCTTGGAATTGATGTAGACGTGCTTAGTGAAAGTGGAGAAGACCAAAATGATGAACTTGATGATATTGTTATTTAGGGGTTGAAGGGATGTACTCAGATCTCATAACCCTCAACCTTGAGGTTGAGGATGAGAATTTTCTTAATGATGTGTACATGAAAGTCACACAAACCCAAGGATCCTCATCAACTCGTGACAATCCTCCACAATTAAAGTCGAAGGTCACTTAAGGAACGTGAATCTCCCCAAAGCCAATAAAATGCAAGAGAAAGATGTCCAATGGAATTGCCCTTTATAATCAAGGTCTTGTTATAATTGAAAAAACTAGGGAGAAGTGTTGGCCTTGATAGAGGGTGAAGTTTTTAGTTTGTCCCATGTGCAACAAAGAAAACATACACTATAGATGTAGTATGGAGGTCTTGGAGAGGATGATTACCGAGGGTTCACTTGATGATGAAGAATTGTTATGGTGCGTCACAATCGATTCTCTAATGTCATAGGAAACAAGAAACTATTTCATAACTATACTGCGGGATTTAGGAAGACTAACACGGCTGAAGTGACGGTTTGAAAAATGGGAGAAATGTTGCAGTTGTGTAGTTATGGTTGTAGTCGGTTTTCTTGCTTAGATTTTGCTTTCTCGAGACGGTTTTATTGTTGATTCCTAGATGTGGCTCTAGTCGGTTTCATTGCTTAGGTTTTGCTTTCTCAAGTCGGTGTTGTAATGATAGTTTTGAAAAAGGGTGAAAATTGATATTGAACCTTTTTAATTCCATGAAATATGTTTATATGTGGACAAAGCTTCGTGTTTAAATTCATAAGTTTTTGTATAGTTCACATTTTTTTTTGCGGGTTGGGAAGGAAATACATACGATGCTCAGATTTTCAACCATGCATCAAGTACAAGAGCACTTAACTTTTCCCATCTTCCACCGGGTAATATATAAGGATAACACAAGGGCAAGTGATATACCTTTACATTGGTGCAACTAAAAATAATCGATTGAATAATGTTTTTATGGGAACAAGTCAATATTATTTGGTGGAAAAGGGTTACATGAACAATCAAGGGTATTTGGTGGCTTACTCAAAGATCAAGTACTATCTGGTGCAGTTTAGAACCATGGCACCAAAAAATGCGAAGGAGAGGTTCAATAGCATACACTTCTCGGCATGTAGCCATATAGAAAGAGCATTCGGGGTGTGTAAGGGCCGATGGAGAAACCTGAAACAAGTGTCAAGTTACAGGAAACATAATTCACAAAAGATGCCGTCAATCCATTCATATTCACATTAATAACAAGGCCTGATCTACCTCAAAACTTTATAATCACCATGAATAGATAACATTTTTAAGGCAAATAAAAAAAACTAAAGCAATGGAGAAACCTCTCCTTCGCATTTTTTTCGATTATCTTCCATATTTCAACACTCAAGTCAAATAGAAAAATGAATCATCCCGAGTATAGAAATAAAGGAAGTGTTGATGGTTCATAAACAACCTTCAGGAGGATAAACCAAACAAAGAAATGAAAGGGGGAATGAAAGAGGTGTAATCGCAAACATAGATTTGTGTACTGATGAGAGTATCAATTTACAACCCTTGTCGCAAACCTGAAGATAAGTAAGCCAAACAGTGAGACGAAAGAGTGAAGGAGCATTCAAACAAATGTAAGAAAAAGCAAGGGTAGAAAAGTGAAAACCTTATTTTTAACACATTAAGAATTTAAGCTTGCAAGTGTCGGATGTTTTTTTTTTTATAATAATCTTCAGATGGGTTCTAACCGAACGCTTGAAAGAGATGAGGTTAAGGGGGGAAAAATTAATCTTTATCTCCTAATTTTCTAAAAATCAAATAAACCCATTATGTATCTCTATAATGTTGAAATTTTTCAAAAAAATTCAACCCCAATCAACCCCTAAATATATAGGCTACTAATCGGACCTTAATCATGTTTTTGGGATGGAATTTTGAAAATGTTAATAAACCATTAGTTTTATCCATGACCAAATTGTTTATATCCAAGAACGGGAATCATACTTAAACATGTGAGTGAAACTTTCAAAGTTTTCTCACAAAAAAATACAATACTTCGATAACTCACATTACATGCTTATAATTCACGTGTTCAACCTTCTATCAAATCCTAGCTAAAATATTATCAGTAGGCTAAAACAAGTATTTTTAAAACTAATTCACCTTCTATCAGAGGATTTTTTTTTTTTTGGTAAATGGTAAATTCATAAAACACCCGGTTCGATCGGCTTAGCCGCTCTACGTCCTGATCGGGTAGAAAGTCGTGGCCCATTGTTGGAGATTCCCTCCCAGTATCAATTTTTCCATACATGCTGCCACGATGATTCAAACTCGACTATGAGAGGATTTTTGTGTCCAACAAATCCATTCATGACAACTAATTGATTACACACGATATTTTTCATGATTTTGCTCCAAAAGGGAATATATGATTATATGACAATCACACTAGATAAAAAAAAGTATATGATCGAATAGATAAACCATTTATATCCATTGTATCATTTCTATCTACGTTAAAGACAATCTTATGGAACAATTATTTCCCCCAAAAGGCCTTTGATAGGATGACCCTCTATCACATATGTTGTTAACTTAAAGAACAAAAGTTCTAGAAAGGAATATACAAAGATTAAGTAACGAAAATAAGAAAGCTATTGGTTTAGATTAGTGGGTCCGCGAATTTCTAAAAGAAGCAGAGTTTGTGGTTGCTGCAGCTTACACATGCCAGATGATATAGATGAAGAGAATACTTAAAAAATCAGTCATGAACAACTTAGAGGTCCTCTTCCTCTTCTCCATACTAGCAAGTTGAATAAACCAGGTTCCCACTTGATAAAACACAAGAATAATAATCTACTAATGAATACAGAGCTTGAAAATCAAGACACCCAAGTTTGAAACAATAAGAAAAACTTTGGAGCCTCATAAGAATTGTAACATCAGAATTGCACTTACAGCTCTAAGCTATATTCACTATCACCATCTAAAAGAGCTTAATTACAAAAGAAGCAACAAACTCAAGCTACTGAATGCAGGGGTGAGAATGTTCAATTGAAAAGATAATGCTGTAGACTTGTATATCCTAAGGAGTCTCTAGAGATCTAACCTGTTTGTCATATCAACTGTTCAAACTCTAAGGAGCAAGCAACTGAAAAGTGGACTTCTCTGCATATTGCTGCTTGTGATTATTTTGTCTATCTTCACTAGTGTATTGAGAAGCCTTCTCTTTCTCGGGCTGAGAATGAACTTCATTTAAGTTCACCTCAGGCTTCCTCTTGACTTTCTTCTTCACTAGAGTTCCATCCGGTTTCCTGAATTCAACGTACGAGTTTGTAGCTATTCCCTTTACCTTCTCCTGTTTTGACAGGTTGGAGTCCTGAGTAGTCATTGAGGAATTTGACAAAGACAGAGTGGTGTCTGGACTTGTTGTCATGTTATTTGTGGGGACACTGGATTTCTGATAAGTCGCGACATTGGCACCAAAATTACTGCCTTCCTTATGTTCTGGCTGAGCAGCAGAGCAAAAATGGGCTTGAGATCTCTGCTCGATTTTGGCTTCCACTGAATTCTTGGGTTTGATCCTTTCATGATCCTACAATAACCAGTATGTTTTAAGTAAAAGATCAATCTTTCTCAAAGTTCGATAACAGTGATTTTCTTCGTATAGAAAGGTGCAATTACAGGAACAATCAGTCCGCCAGCTTTTTCCATCTGGTTCCCTTTTCAGGTAATTACCTAAATTCTCTAATTTTCCTTGTTCTCCTCCTTTCTTACTTCCCGCTCATATCTAACAATGGCCTAGAATTTCTCTAATAGATGGTGCACAAAAAAAAATGTAGGTTTTCAAATATGAAGGGACCTTTTGCATTAACAAAGATATTTGGTCAACCTTAATTCCATCATGAAATATCCTCCGGCGCTCCTTCGCATGGCAGATTGCACGTTTGATCCCATGGTTGTCCATCGTTCCTTTGGGCCATAGTTCAGCAAGCTGAAAAATAGATGTAACTCAGTTTATGCAGAAAATATTCTTAACAAATATTGGCACACTTAATGAAAGACCCAATTGATCTATTTGACTGATAGAAATTAAAATAAACAGTGAAATTATGTTTTTGACTGTCTGAGCACATGTGGAAGCAATACTCCCATCCACGATTATAAAAACAGGAGGATGGGGAGAAAGGAATATGACTAATGCGAATTAGAAGCAGATGGTGAAGGATGGCAACAAGATATGGGGCAACCATTCACGTCATACTGCGTATATAAAGAGCCGCAAATCTCATTTAGATAATGGACAAATTTCTATTTTAAGATCAAAATCAAAGATCGAACTATAACAAGTGTGTTTAAAAATAAATTATGACACTGGAAGTTCAATGCAACAACTTTATAGGCGATTAATGAATTTAATGTTCAAGCATCGCATCACATATTCAAAAGTTCAGAATAAATGGAAACCTCAGCATATAATTTTCTGGCATGTCGAGTTACATCATCATCAAGACCCTGCAAACCATCAAACATCAGATTTATCCAACTGAAGAGCAGTTAACTCATAAAAATATAGTAAATACAGATCTTGTCTTAGTAAAAACGGCATAATCATACATCCACAAAGATGTCGTAGAGATCGCAAATCTTGTCTTCCAGCAGAGGATCCATAGAATATTTAACTTTCACTGCTCCTTTATCTCCAAGATGTGATTCTTGAAATTCATCAGCACTGCCAGTTTGTTGCTCTATTGCCTGTCAAAATGCATGTCAGGAATTCATAATTGTTACAGATTTTGTTCCGTAAACTACAAAAACTTTCGAACAAGAAGCTTAATAGCAATAACTAGAAAATTTATATAATCACAGAAGGGCAGGTTATATGTAATGGGTATTTTTACCTTACTAACCAAAGAAGAGCCATGTTCTTTGATCAACTCAACAACCTCCTTCTTTATATGTTGAAACTTGTCATCCTTCTCTTGATTTACTGATAAACTTTCACTAATCAATATCTTTAAGTTTCTCTGTATGAACCATAAAAGATAACATTAAGTATACCCATGGTTTTCAACCAAGTCATTATAAAACATTTAAGGACAGATTGATAGATCCATCAAGTATAAGAAACAATAAACGGACTTCATTGATAAACTGTAAATGTTCAGAGGAAAGATTTGCATAATGATAATTATCTAACAACCACAACTATAAATTCCTAAAGTAAATGAAGTCAATTAATAACAAGAGCACAGGGGAGGTAAAATGATGTAAAAGGAACCTAACATAATCAGGTATTCACATTACTGTGAACTTGTTCAGTTACCTTCAATGTTCTGAGATTAATTAAATGACCAAGAATGCCCATCAGACGATTTAAGAGCTCTTTTGATACTTTCCCGTGACTCACCTGCTGAAAACATGTGAAAGGGAAAGTTCTGAATACTAAGAGATCATATACATTCTAGCCACTAATCTGGCAAACTGCCACAAAAAGGAATTTTCAAAAAGAAATTAAGATTATAAGAAAGTGATTCAATACCACCGCTCTAGCAACTTTAGCAAGTTTTTGTTTTATTTCTCGAGGCAACCTCCTTTTAGTTGCCTGATACGTTGCATCAGCATCTTGAGGATCAGCAACATGTGGTCTTGCTACAATCACAGAGAAGATTGAGGTTTATACTTCCATTAACCAACTCTTTCTTTCAATTGGTGTGAAGAGAGTAATAACCAAAATATTTTCATACTCACACTCTGCAACTAACTTCTCCAACTCACGTATGGCTCTCTCAAGTATATTTCCCTTAGGCTTTAAATTGGACCCTTCCCTTCTATGACAAAGAGACGATTTCTGCAAGAGAATATTGTGTGATCAAATTATGTGTTTATCTTCAAGTTTCTTAAACAATATCCACATAACAAAAATATTAAGGAAATGTAATCAATTTACGCACTAAATGGACCTAAGTTCTGTTTTCCTTCCACAGTGCTTCTCAATATGGGAATAATAAGTCTAACTTTAGATCCATAAGAGGCTGTAGGAAACGGTATTTAGGGATCATAGCTACTTACTACATTCTGGATGGGATGCTTGCCAGCAGGAAGATTGAGGTCTATACGCTCTCGTTGACCACTCTTTTCTCTCTGATGAAATGATGTTTCTAATTCTTGAACATGTGTAGGCCCGCTTCGTTCATAATACTTCATATGAGCAGAATCAGAAAATTCACTAGTTTCTTTCAACTTGTCACAAAGAACTTTAGCAGTATCTCCATTTTTAAGAGATGTTATGCCATCCAGGGTAGGTTTTGTTTCATCCACTATTGTCTGCGTATAAGTCCGAGAGGGACTCAAAGATTTATGGAGAGAGCCATTCTGATCTGATAGTACTGTCTTGGCGGACCCCTTCCTTCCCACTTTCAAGTGCTTGTGTGGGTGACCGTCATCACTTTCTCCTGTACCTTTTACCATGTCTTTTCTCCTTCTTTTCTTCGGATGCTGTGGAGGGGGCAAGGAAGGTTCTCTAGACCAGAAAGATTAAAAAATCAATGTCAATTACTCTGGCCTTATTCTAAAATAAGATGAAGACTATGTACACAATAAATACCCATAAAAGGGGGACTAAGTTGTGGAGAAGCTCAACAATTTCCAACCAAAAATCAATTGGCAAAGAAATGCGGATCAAACTAAAAACTCAAAATGGAGATCACAGTAGCACCTAATAACATAAATGATTAGCTCAACAAGGAAATACAAAATACTATATGCGGTGACAAGAATAGTAAATTAGTCAGCAGAAAAAGAAAACCAATAACTGAAAACCCAATCAGGACATTGCACATAAATGACATAACAGAACCGCCAGGCGACAAAAAAGATTATTGAAAAGACCCAAAACCTTTTTGAGCATTATCAGGGAGAAATGGAATTTTCTAAGAGTTTATTATCAAAGATCCTAATTTTTTCTTTCCTTCCGATCATGACATACGCACCACCACAATTTGACAAACAATAAAAAAAACATAACGACTAGAGATACATTGGTGAACAAATTCGTGAGGCACATATTTTTATCAGCCTTCTTTTTCCTCCCTTTTCCCCTTTCTAAGAACTGCTATTTTGCATCCTACTACTACTACTACTACCTACAGATATCAGCCACACAATATTAGCCAATAAGGAGCATATAAATAAATTTTCAGAGACTTCCTCTTGATTTAACACAATGGACCTACTAGTAAAATAAATATTGATTCCTTTTCTGGGCTCCTTGTATGGAATTTTCAATTTGGGGCTTCCTAGCAAAAACATTAGTTGTATTTGAATGTGCAGTCCTCAAAATAATTCCATAAATTTTTTCTTGGATCCGTCTCTAATATCACATGAACCCCTACGGCGAAAATCACATAACTACGCGTAAACAATATCAAACTATCTTTCCTGGATTTTAGAGCCTCTCATACAATATAGGTCGAAAACCAAGTACAATTAGGAATACCGTTTTTCACCCAATAACCATCCAATTATTGGAGTGCTTGATAGACAGCCACGCTCATTCAAACCTTTTGCATACTTATGTTACCTTTCTCCATGAGCCATGCCAAGTAAAGATCGCAAAGAAGACGTATCATGTTCATCATTAATACAGCCTTTACCAATTTTTTTATTTGGTAGAAGTTTGCTTAATGATGCAGAGCATCTCAAAAGTATTAATTAGGTTCTACTGCGAAGTTTTCATCGCGCACAATAACTTTATGAATTAACAACGTACACTTGGGATGTCTTCAAACATCAACAAGTGATAGATGTAAGACCACCAAAAAACTAAAAATAAAGGATTAGAAGTTCATTTCTTAATGAAACATAAGGTAGATTACAAATTGCATAAGCATCATCCCTTTGAGTTGGAAAATAAAGACATGACGTGCAGCAAATAGTTAGACTTCGCAGGAATTAGACACAAGAGCATGAACTCACATGTTTTCCAACTTCCCCCTGTTAACAAAGAACCCGTCATGCTTCGTCTTCAACTTATCAACTTCAAAATACTCATCCTGAAAAGAAAACCAACTAGCTGAAAATTTGTGACAATTTACAAATACATTAGTCGTTACATTTTAACACCAAGGAAACCAAACGCTCAGATTCTACAGGAAACACCAAATGTGGAAATAATAGTAGGATAAGTCAGAAACAAGGAACCGCACCAGCTCTGCATCATCAATAAAAGAATCTTCTGTATCATACTGATCATCATCGGGAATATCTCCAAGATCTTCATCATCGCTACTATTTTTTCCCTGTAAGCAAAAGTTAGCATATCAGAGTGCAACTCCGTCACAGAAGGTCGAATGCCCAATTGATCATGTACCTACAAGAGAATAGGACTCAAATTATCAAAATTCTTACCACGTATAGGCGTTCAATCTTCTCAATAACAGAATTGAACCGACTTGGTTGTGCAGCTTCCTTCAGTTCATTTGGATCAGGCTGTCCCTGATGATGAAATTCATCAAATATAGAGGTTATTAGTGACAAACACTTGAAACAATGTGCAATTGGAACAGTGCAATGAGCATGCTCGAACTCGATTTAATTTCCATAATTCAGCGATTTAATCTCAAAGAAAGAAGCTATAAACACACAACGTGACAATGTCCATGAAACATCTACTGAAATACTACTCAGAAACTACATTATCGAGGCAATGGTAATAGAAGATGAAAATGCACAAAACCAAAACATCAGGAAAATGAAAAAGGAACAGCTGATACCACAAGTTAATTTAACAAAACGAACTAACCGGAGCGAGACGAGATTCAAGAGTTGGGTGGACACAGGGGGAAGGTTTCGGCGCCGGAGTAGAACCACTGGCCTTGGAAGCATCCTTCAAAAGCTTCTTCCATGAAACAATGGTGGTCTCCCCAGGCCTGAGCTCGACGGTGAACCTGGTACGATCTCCAATCTTCTCGAAAGATGACGCAACTCTAGATGACGACGAATCGCCGCCACAGCCCAAACTCCTCGCTTCCTCCATGGAAGTGAGGAGAAGAAAACCCTAACTGGCGAATTGAGCAACCGATGAATGAGATCGAAGCAAGAATCGATAGAATAAACCCTAGATGGAGAGAGAAAGAGATCAAACCTGTGTTGGTTGACAATGGTGGCGGGGATTCGAAACGTTTCGAAAGAGAGAGCGTTTGTATTTATTTTCTTTTTCTTTTTTCTTGTAAGTAAAAATACTAAGAAACGTTGGCCATGTTCATCCCTGGCTCCATAACCTCTCTTCCTTTCTGTTTACTCTTTCTTACCATCTCTCTTCCCAATCACATGTAGCAAACATATGCAATTTGGTAATTTTTTACATTTTCTTTTTATGGTTTTGATGCACAAATAAAATCGTAAATTGCACAAAATCGCCGTTAAAAAGTTGTTTTTGTACGAAATGACTTTTATAATTACAAATTATACTACACTGACTCATAAAACAGCCCTCTATTATTTTCTTTTGAGGTTTAACCATATTTATTTTAATGTGATATACATACTTATTGTTTTAATTAATTTATTCAAATATATGATATTAAAATGATAATTTGACATCCTTTTAGGCATAAAAAGTAGCAGTATGTGTCGATTTGAAAAGAAAGACTTAGTTTACAGATTATTTATGTAATTTCAAAATTTAGGGGGCGGTTTAGTATCAATAACCTAAGTTAAGGGTAACTTTCATAAATAAAATGTGTTTTGGTCCCCTCTGAATTGAAAATAGTTATACGAATGCAATCATAACAATGATTTTCAACCGACGATGTATAAATCATTATTTATAATTAAAGTAGACTGAAATTACATTGTAACGGAAAAAGAATATTTTATTGTTATGCAACAATGAATTTTTTAATCGGGCACATGATAATCTCTATCCAACTTTTAACTCTTATATATTATGGTGTGAAGATATATAAAAAAAAAAAATCAATCTACATACTATCTTGCCACACGTAAGATTATATTTTCTTAGATAAAATAAAACACATATTCTTCCTATGTAAATTAAAAAATTTGTAATAAAGTTTATCTCAATTAATATAATCACACCCATACGTATCTTATCCCACTTACATGTAAAGATTGTGAATTTTGTAATAAATTTTGTATCAGTTAATACAACCAAACATGCTCTCTTCCTATTTATGTATTTAAAATTAATATTTGTTTTAGCTATTCTTGCAATAAACTTTATCTCAATTAATATAAGCGAGTCACAAGACTCACAACCCTTACAAATCAATCAAATATCTATTTTAAACTAATATTTATGTTTAAAATTTAACCTACATATGAATTAGAATTTTATAATAAATTTTGTTACAAATTATGTAATCTAATTGAAATATTGTTATTTTTTGATATATTTTTTATTGTTATCTCACAAGTTTACTATTTTTAATTAAAATTTTAGGTTAAAAAGAGTTTTTCAAAATATAATTATTGATCAAATATTTATCGTTAGAAGGATAACAAACACAATTATTTTTTAAAATCTTAATAAAAAATAATTTATTGACTTAATTAACGATTTAGTAAAAAAATATTTCTAGAAAAATTATAGAACCGTCAAGCCAGCATCAACGTCGTCTAAAGGTATATAAATAGATAAAGCTTAATTAGTAGTTGATTTTTTTTACTAAAAACATTCAAGAGAAAGTTTATGTTATCTGATTTGTCAAGTAAAAATATTTATGTAGTTACTTTTAAAAATACTCATACGTAGAACGGGTCCAGTGATCTACAGTTCTACACTCTTAGTATTATAAATTTATAGTACAAGACACTGATACTTCTACTTTCAAAATATATTCAATTTTTATAACATGAAATATTTTCGTGTGTTTTTCTCCTAATCTAATCAGTTGATTAAAATTTTGTTCAAACGTAAATTTTAAGTTATCATAAACTACAACATGTTACTTCTATAATAAACCAAGGATAAAATATTTTCTTAATTATAATAGTTTAAAATATAATTAAATAATATATTTTACGTTAATTTTTTTTATAGAAAATATCGGTGCAAATCACAATAATTACACTAGTTTTCTTTAACGTCCTCCAATAAAATTATAAAACTATTTAGAGAATTTAAATAGAAGTTGGGATCAAAATAGAAATAAAATATTTCTTAAATAAAAGTTGTCTATTTATAAAAATGTATCCAATTTAAATCTAGACCATGAATTTTCTTCTGGTTGATAATTACACAAAATTAGTTGGGAGTCTCGTAATAAATTGAGTCCCACACCTTTTATGAATGGTAAAACTAACTCTTTGAAAGACGAAGTCACAACATATGGATCCGTTTTCATGACTTTTAGTTACTTGTTTAATCCTCTTGAGGAAGCCAATAGCGTCACTTTCTAATTCGCCAAAAGTGGAGAAGACAAATGTCATGAAGTTATAACCCTTAGCCAAGCAAATCTCTAAGTATTTCCTTTTCTTCCTCAAAGTGGACTAGTAGATAACATAACCGAGTAAGAACAAAATGTTAGCATTGAAGTGAAGGAGGAAGCTCCCACCACATCCACATACACAAGTGTCTCTACCTTTGTCCGAACCATACATAAGCGGGTCTCCCAGTCTTAACTCAACTCCTTCAACATTACAAATAGTAGTATGAGTTTCCTTCTAAACAACCACAACCGTTTTATAGCATGTATCATCTAAAACATCAGTATAGACCATATTGTGGCTATATTTGGTATCAATATCATGACTACAGTTGAGAGCGTGATCCCCAAAGCGTCCATTTTGTCCATCTCACAACTAGGGCAAGTCGGAAAACCATTGAACATAGGTGTTGAAAGCCGATACTAAAGGATATAACGATATTGCCGAGGAAGCATTGTTTGGAAAAGCCTAACAATTAGGACAACGATAAGGAAGTCTTGGGCCTACCACCTCTAGCATCATGAAGGACATGGAGTTGTCTTAAGGTAGGATTTATAGTGGATCGTAAGCTTTCATCGACGAATTTGAAATATCGAGCCGCCAACATGGACAAGTAGTTAAGGGGGCAATACAACAGCATTATCAAAGAAAAAACTAACAATATCTGAATGCTTGGTGATAGCGTTGACAAGCATTTGATCAACAAGCCAAGGACTCCAAGGAGGAGTATCTTGAGTATAAGGAGAGACATTGGTGAGGATGTGAGCCGGCAAGTTGGACGATTGACGGCGAGAAGCTATGAAAGCATAAAAGCTAGCAAACGTAGTAATATACACCCCTAACCCACAAAGCTTAAGCGGGAGGGTAGCCTTTCACCAATGCCAGTGTCCCAAGATTTGGGCATTTTTTTTGGCTTGTGAGTGTCTTTGTCTGTTGATGGCTTTGTCGAAGGTGGACGAGTCTCATGAGTTTTGTCAGATTTTGATAATACTATTTTTTTCAACTTTAGGGTAGTAGGTATGTTCATAAGGATTGCATGCCTCTCTAGAGTACTTTGTGTGATATTTTGGCCATGGGCCTTTAGTCGTAGGCATGTACATATACTTTGTTATCTCAGTGTAATTGGGTGATAACGGCCCCGATCATACTCTTCTTCTTTTTTTTCCCTATGACTTTAACTTTAACTAAAAATAAATAAAAATCTAGAGAACCACCTCCAGGCATGCGGTGGACATGTGCGGAGAGTGAAATAAAGCCTTGAGACCCATGTACAACCCCTCAAAAGGAGGAACTCACATTACGGATCCTCTAATGTCTCAACAACCTTCATAATTTTCACTGTCTTAGAAACATTCTTCATAACCAAATTGTTACAAAAATCATCATCAGTGCTAGCAGGACCTCGACAGTTTAACTCCACATACGAGACGACCTAGATATATCATTGGGGAAGAGACCCACCTCCAAGCTCCTTGTGTCGACCGTGGGGCCAAAATAATTCACATTTTCTAATGTTGATGAAAAACCCTAGACTAGGTCCCTCCCGCTTAATGATGTTTAAGGCTTTGGTCACCTCATAAGTGTCCTGCCATCATCCAAGTACCAAGCATTCAAATCCAGATGACAAGAATCTCTAATCAAAGTAACAATCGGATGAAGAACAAGAGCGAAAATGAGCGGTCCAAGGGGGTCACCCTTCTACACACCTTGGCAGTTACCATAAGGTAGTACTGTGCCAGTAGAGTCAGCCCAGGTGAGGATAGCAAAAATCAACCGTTCTTCATCTCTAAGACTCTAACAACAACAATGATATCTTTATAGCAAGATACCATTTGACTGAATTAAGATAATGCATATGTTCAAATTTATAAATATTTTATTTAAATAAGAAATTTAAACCCAAATTTCTTTTGGTAACGTAGAAAACAATTAATTCTTAAAGAGGTAACTATCGATATCGTAAGTTAAAAACATATTGAAAACACCTTGATAATAGTAATAAGGATATATTGTTATATTTTATTTATAAATTACCCAATTATATACTTTGGGTGCAAGAAGAATTTTTTTTAAAAGTTTCGGGTTCGGGTTCCAAGTGCGAAATTGATTATATTCAATTTACCTTTTAGCTCCAAAGTACGGAATTGATTAAATCCAATTTCGCTTTCGCATCTCAAATACGGAATTAATTAAAACCAATTTCGTTTTCGGACCCTGAATAGAGAATTAATTAAATTCAATTTCGCTTTCGGACCCTGAATAGAGAATTAATTAAAACCAATTTCGTTTTCGGACCCTGAATAGAGAATTAATTAAATTCAATTTCGCTTTCGTACCTCAAGTACGAAATTGATTGAACATTTTAATTTTACACTTCGGATACGGACTTAGAAAGATGATTATAACAAGTATATGAGTTCATTTAAGATGAACCTATTTAAATTGTGGTAAAGAAAGATAAGATATAATTTGTATATGACTAGATATTGTTATTGCTTATCGTGCTTTAATTATATCATTACCTTGTCATTACCTATTTAAAATTTGTTTTATCAACTATATAAATATAGTAAATAATTAAATAAAATATAAAAAGCCATAAATCCGTTAGATTAATTTGAATTTGAGACGATATAAGTTGCAAACCTTTCATAGTTTATATTTCAAGTTTATTTTTGAAAGTAGTTTTTTTTAAAAAGGTGATTTTAGACTAATGTTAAAAAATATTTAATGCATATTATACAACTACTAGTCTAATTAGTTTTTCGGGTTTTATCCTTGACCATCATAGTCGGAGTCGTTGAGAATCGACAAAAAATCCAATGGAACGCCCATTTAAATTTCAAAATAAAAATTTTCACCTAGAGAAAAGAACAATTACACAATTAGGTCTCAAAGTTAAACCTATAAATTAGGCATTTGAGTTCAAAATAAAACATTTTCACCGAAAAAAAAAATTACACAGTTGAGCCCAAAAATACATTCACGATCAATATGTGAAACCAAGTCTTCATTTCGTGGACCATATGCGAAATCAGGGTTCTATCTCGTAACCCAGTAAAAAAAATAGATTTATTACGCAATCCGTGTGTAATTACACATATCTTAATGGATTCGTCTAACATGTAATCGAAAATTTGGTTGCAGCCAAACAAGCCCTTGGGATTGGAAGTATTCTTCATTTTTGACAGCAGCTTTTGACCATGTGGATGTGGGAGACTGCAGTAATTTCCTGAACCCATTTCCCCTCGTTTGACCCGACCCATTTCCAAAACCATGTAAAAAAAAAAAAAGAAACGTAGCCCACATATGTGTCTATCCTTTGCTGATCGTACAAGAAAACAATAAACTTGAGTTGATATATTGATTTGATGGTTAGGATCATGTGTATATTGCTGTGTCTCCTTCAGATTTTCCTCCAAACCCTAATTGACATTTTGACATGACCCATTTTATCTCTCCTTCAGCTACACTACAAACTTCTTTTCAGATCACATCTCCTTATTAGACTATAATTCTCTAATTATCACTCTCATAACAAAATCTTCACTATCATTAAAATACTAGAAAACAATATATGTAAAGAAGAAAACCTTAAAATTTTCAGTAACTTAAAGCAAAAACAATCAAGCAATTATGTACCTAGCTTTTTCTAGAGAGAAACATGTACGTATAGGGTAGCTAGGTTAACCTAGAAATGTCTCTAGAGGAAAACTCAGACTTGTATGAATCTCATATACAGCTAGCTAGCTATGGAGGATAGAAGGGACCAACGGTTAACAAGGTGCAATAGCATTTTCTCATACAAAGCAATGTTTTTTTGGTGAAAATTCAACAAGGTAAAATTGAAAAGACAATTTCAATATAAAGAAGAAAAAAAAACCATTTAAAACCAACCTTTTTGCACTCTCTTAGAAAGTCTATTGTCTCTTAAACCCTATATAGTAAGCATCTTACTGTACTCATCTTCTTCCCCCACTTTACTTTAATTTTCACATCCACCCACTTCTTTTTATTTGTCTTCTTCTCGTTCTTCCATTACAGTTTACAACACAAAGAAAAACTAGGGTTTGTTTTTGGAGATCAGAAGAAAACTATGGGGAGAGGAAAGATTGAAATCAAGAGAATTGAGAATTCAAGCAACAGACAAGTTACTTATTCAAAGAGAAGAAATGGTATCATCAAGAAAGCTAAGGAGATTACTGTTTTGTGTGATGCAAAAGTTTCTCTGGTTATCTTTGGGAGTTCTGGAAAGATGCATGAGTATTGTAGCCCTAATACCACGTAATTTCCAGATTATACCCATCTGTTTTGCTGTAATTACTTTAGATCTATTGTTTTCTAACAGAATTTCTATATGATCAGGGTTGTTGATGTTCTGGACAAGTATCAATCTCAATCTGGTCAAAGATTGTGGGATGCAAAGCATGAAGTGAGTTTGATCTTCTTCTTCAGATTTTGATATATGTTTTCTTGTTTTCTAGGGTTTCGTCTTTGAGTACAAGGGACATGAGAATGAGAAAGGGTGTTTTGTAAGTTTCTAAAAAGATGTAAGATAAAATGAAATATATTGAATCCTTTGAACAGATCTATAAGTGGGCTTTCTTTCTTTCTTCTTCCTTCCTTTTCTTCTGTGTGGTTTTGTGTGTTTTTTGACAAAAAGGGTAAGCTAAGCTTGAGATCTGTGTTGAGTTTCACGTTTAACCTCACAGTCTTTCATAATAGATAGATCTGAGAAATACCCATCAGGCCTAACACTACAAACCATTGAAAAATTTGTCTTTTTATACATAGCTGATATGAATTCTATATATATTTTGAAACTTATTATTTTATACATATAACCATGCTTACAGAATCTCAGCAATGAAATAGATCGAGTGAAGAAAGAAAATGGTGACTTACAGATTGAGTTAAGGTAATTAAGTGAATCAAAATCTCATCTTCAATTATAATATGAAGATATATTATTTTTGATACTATAGTGTTTGACAGGCATCTAAGAGGAGAAGACATCACTTCTCTTCCATATCAAGATCTTATTCGAATGGAAGCCGCTCTTAACAATGGCCTCACCGCCATAAGCGAGAGGCAGGCAAGCCAATCTTCCTCTTCTTCGTCTTTGTTTACTTAGTTTGTAACCATTGGTACTAATAAAGATTTGTTTGGCAGATGGAGCTCATGAAAATGCATCAGAAAAATGTAAGATTAAGCATTCATATTCCACAAACATATATAAATACTTGATCCAATTCTTTGTTTACTAAACTGGTTAGCATTCTTGTTGGTGATCCTCAGGGAAGGCTATTGGAGGAGGAGAGCAGAGAACTCGCCTATGTTTTCGTAAGATCATCTACATAAAATTCCCTATAACAAGTTAATAGAATATAATGTAATTGTTGGTTTGAATGTAATTATTGATTTATGAAGCAAGAGAAGCAACAAATGGCAATGGAAGGAAGCATGAGGGGAATGGATAATAACGGATTCGCTATAGCCGATGAGAATGAGCAGCAGATGCCATTTGGGTTCAGGGTTCAGCCTATGCAGCCAAATCTTCAAGAGGAAAGGTTCATGTAACTTGGAGATTAAATAGAAGCAATCAAAACCCTAATTTCTGTTAAATCTCTGAGCATGTTGTAGCAAAAGCAAAAACCCTGATTATGGATCTAATTTTTAAGCAAGGAGTTTATGGTTTGTAATATATAGTTAATCAAGATTGTGTGGCTAGCTAAGATGTTAACTATGGTTGTGTGTGATTCAATGGCTATCTTGCTATAAGATGTCACTGGGTAATTATTAGAACACTATTTCCTTAAGTAATCAAAGCTGTATTTGTGTTGTGATTTTACAATGTTTAAATCTATCTTAAATTGTGTTTTTAGGTGGAAGTTCATCTTATATATACACACAATTTTGTATATATAAATAATAAACTAGTATAATTTTACTCCAAAGTGATTTGACATTCCAATTGTCCTAAACCTTTTTTCACTGATTTCGATTTTCCTCTTATATGAGATTGTTTGATATTAATAAAGTTATTAATATTTATTATATCCTAATATGAGATATTATATATTTGAAACAAAATATGAAAATTACAAAATTAAATAATTTTAATAAAATAAGATGTACAAAATTAAAAATGGAAATTTTGAAGAATTATTGCCAATGAATACATTTATGTATATTAATATCTGAAACTAGATTGTGCTATATTTGGATTGACAAGCAACATCTGTTGAGCTCCTCTAGCTAGAGGGGGATGATATATGTTCTTTGATGAAAGCCTTGATGAGGCATTATAAATGGCAGTAGTCAAACATGACATGATAGGTAATTTGCTCCTTCATATATAGGAAATGATTAAGGTCACTAGGTCAGTCACAATACATTCTTTACAAACTAGTTTTAAATATATAACGTTTTTAGAAGAAAACTAATAATAAGTTTTTGGTGCATATAATTTAAATAAGATTTACTTTTATTTATTTATTTATTATCGATTGTAGATAATGTACTTATGTTAAAATAAATATTTTTAAAATAATCGATCTTAATGTACGATAGGGAATAAATACATTTAAAAACTAATAATTTAAAATAAAATCATTGCAAGACTATATAAAAAATATTTTTAACGAAAATTAAAACTACATCGTCTACACCCTCTATGAACATTTGTGAATAAATATTACCATTACAACTAAGAACTTGAAGTATGGAAATAAAAACATAAAATTCGGGAATTAATATTACCTAATATAATTGAGGAATATGCAAGCTAACATTTACAAATAATTTTCGAGAATAAAAAAAAAATCTAAATATATGACTTAATGTAAGAGCGTCATGTGATAACATCCGATGTAATTTAGTACGGTGATGTCTAGTAACAAAAGTTGTTTGCACCCTCTATGAACATTTGTGAATAAATATTACCATTATAACTAAGAACTTGAAGTATAGAAATAAAAACATAACATTCAGGAATATTACCTATTATAATTAAGGAATATGCAAGCTAACATTTAAAAATAATTTTTGAGAATAAAAAGATAGTCAAATATATGACTTAATGTAAGAGCGACACATGACAACATCCGATGTAATTTAATACGGTGATGTCAAGTAACAAAAGTTGTTGTGAAACAAGTATCGAAATCCTAATGATAACATTTGGTGACCAACCCTGAACAACACGTGGAGAAATCCAATTAGGTTGATAAAAAAAAGTTTATACATATGAACTAGATAATTCGGAGACATGAATAATGATACAATATAATGAGTACCGAAACCCTAAAAATAATACCTCATGGTCAGGCATCATAACAGACCAAACATTACTTGCCCAAATAAATGACAAACAACCCAAATTATTGTTATCGTAGAGAGCGCCTCCAACCCCAAACCTCCTCGTAGGGGGCACTATGCCCCCTTGACCCCAAACTCACTTAGCGGACGAGACCCCGCTTCAGACTTGAAGTCCAGGGGGTTGACTGAATCTACGAAGCGTTACATTTATTGTACGTCAACAATGTCAAATTAAGTTATATACGACAAGCTTCGTAACCAATTCTTTGACCGTATGTTTGGTGGGTTTTTCCTGTCGGGATCAAGGACGGGGAGCGAAGAAAATACATGTATTCTCCCATTAGCGTGCAAAAAATCAACTTTTATTCATCTTATTTTAAGAGAGAATTGGATAAACTATCTTACTTCACTACTCACTGTTATAAATTAATAGATGTCCCCCTCTATAAACTAGTAAGTAAATAGCATAACAAATTATAAAAAAGACCGATTTGTTCTTATCTTCTAATTGATTGCAAGAGAATATTTCAAGAATCCCATAATTATAATGTTAAAATCTATATTGAGAAGTGTAAAATCCCATGAAATTGTCATTCAGCCATTTGAATAGAGATTTGCGATTAACTTAGGATAAGTTGTTACCCATGTCAACAAGAATTCTATTTTTTTTTAGTAGTAGAGAAAGGACAAATAACTCTTGAGTTAAATGTGCTCACGCGAGAGCAATTTCAGGATGAGTGACCTCTTGAGAAGTTTATGCGCGTGCATGGTTGGTCTTGTACGAGATTAAAAAATAATAATGTAACCGTGGAGAATCGATCTCTAGTTGGTAGTCCCTCCCACCCTACTACCAATTGAACAAGTTAGATCTCAAGATTTATTCTTCTTTTAAAAATAATAAATATATGTTTATTATGATACTCAAAATTTCTCTTTTACAAGAATTAATGTAGATAATATTTTATACACGATTCTTGTATCGTATGCAAGTAAAATGAAAATATCACAAATAATATTCGAATAATTTTCTTGCACAAGAATGAATGTGAATAAATTTCTTGTACATGATTCTTGTATCATATACAAGTAGCTTGAAAATATCGAAAAATATTACTAGAATAATTTTCTTGTACATGAGTGATCGATTCGATTATTCTTGTACATGAAACTCATATACAATAATTAATACAAAATCTTGTAACAAATAGAGAAAAATTGATTTATTAAGCAAGGATAAATTAGTCTATATATTTATAAACATCGTGGATACTCATTTATATACCTATACTAAAACAAACGACACTAATGTTGATGTGGCGACCTCATATTTTTTTTCGTAATATATTTTTTTTACTAAATTATAATTAAGCCATAAATTTTTTTTTACTAAAACTTAAAATTAAAGATTTGATTTTGGTAAGTAAAAAAAGATTTACATGAACTTTTACTTTTTACTTAAAAGTAATATATATACTTTTTCTTATCATTATTTTAAAAATTATTTTAAAAAAGATTTACATGAACTTTTACTTTTTACTTAAAAGATTTACATGAACTTTTACTCATTTACATGAACTTTTACTTTTTGCTATCCCACATTGGTGATCAAGTAAAACTGATATTTTGAAAACATGTATATATAGATAGAAATAGAAGATTTGAAGATAAACAAATAATACACATTGATATATTTGGTTTATTGATTAAACAATCATACATTCCTTGAAAGACAAACAAATCAACCCTAGACGCCATTGTTGATTCTGTGTTTACTTCTTCTCTAATGGAACAAATGAGAATTTATGATAGAGCTTCTGAATTTTAGGAATTTTATATTAAGATGAGAGTGAAGCATAAAACATATGGAACTCGCTCGTTAACAATTGAAGTGGATGAATTGAGTGTCATGTGTGATTACATGGAGAGTACACTCGCGCTATGAGAGGTCATTAGGCGACGTTTACGTCTTTCATTGAATCCTTATTCGTAGCATTTTATGTCGTGTGAAATATATTTTATTTGTGAAATAAATTATAATTACTTAAATATATTTTCTTGAGATTATATATAGAATTGAATAATTTTAATATTTTATATTGAGATGAGTATGTTTTACTTTGTAACGTGAGGGTCTCACGTGACTGACGAGATCCACCAAATGAAAATATGTCACGCCATCAGCTATGTACTCCAACAAGGTTGCACATTAAATAATTCATTGTCTATTTGGTTTAAAAACCTATTGATTTTATGTTATAAAAATATGGTCGAAGATATTGTTTTTTTCCTTATCGAGATTATGATTTTAAAAAAATATATCGAGAATCGAAAAATCGAGATACACTCATGTAAAATTTCGTTCAACTTATATGAGTTATTGTACTGAATTTTAGTTATACGATTATAATTTAGATATTGCTTTAATAAAAAAAATTGTTAGCTTAAATTGTGATTTAGAAAAAGATCTATTCCGAGAAAAATCGTGAGACCGTCACGTCAGCATTACGACGGCTACTTTAGTAAAGTACTAGTTTTTATTTGTTAAACAGATATATACAACTACATTGATATTTCCACTATTAAAAGAAGCTACATAAGTATTAAATCTGTCAACAAATTAGCCTGGAAAAATAACTTGCAATGTATTATACAAAATTATCAACAAACATACAAATTTGCAAAATAACTTGCATAGTATTAGCAATCTGGATATTCTTTTGTGTAATCGCTCATATACAGTCACAAGAATTCATGATTTTGTAATTTTTGAAAATTTTGGAACACTTACATGATGAACAGACAAACCGATTGAGAAAAATAGATCAATGAATTGACAACTTTTATGAATAATTTATGTAGGAAATTAACAGAACAAAGTGAATCGATTATTATTACTAGAGATTCCAGATATTGCCGATTTCCAACTCTTTGATCCAGGAGGAATATGAGCGAGACAAATTTGAATTGAATTACTCTTCGACTCATATGAGAATTGTTCAATCGATCATTTGTCGGATATTCGGTTGATCGATTACAACCATAACAATCGAGAACGAAAGATGAATTGAGTTGAATCGAGACATATTTGCCTCATGTGCCTTATTTGCCGTATCACTCAATGATTTTTGCTAACACTATTTTGAGGGATATAATTGGAAATGCCCTCATATACTTCCTATTTTATCTTTTTCCTATAATTTGAAGGGGCATACTTAATCCCTATATAATACAATGAGCCCACTCTGTAACGTCCGGAAATTTTAGAAATAATTATATCGCTTTATTTCTCTTTCCGTCAATTATTTTCCGGAAATGTTCGGAAAATATTTCCGACCCGCAACCCGTAAATTATTTTTACGGAAATGTCCGGGAATTTTTCCGACCGTAGCGTCCGTTACGGAATTATTTTACGGGATTCGATCCCGATCTTGATTTCTTTCTTTTCCTTCTTCCCTCTTTTTCTTTTCCACGTGAGCACGCTGGGCCCCACCTGCCACGTTGGCAGCCTGCTCAGCCTTCTTCTTTCCCCACTTCTACACGCAAGGAGCCGCCCAGCCTACTCCCTCTGCACCTAGCCCTGCAACCCGACCCCTCGTCCCAGCCTCTGCACGCCTCTCTCACTCACTCATCTCTCTCCCTCACGCAGCCATCTCCCTCACTGCACACCTCTTCTCTCTCTCACCCTCGCTTCTCTCTATCGTCGCCGAAGACACCACCACCAAGACCACCCCCAGCTACTCGTCTTCCTAATGCGAGCCTCACGCCACCAGCGGACCCGATCCCGACTTTTCTCTTTGGATCTGTGCAGCGAGCTCTCTTCCTCCTTCGAGCCGAGCCAAGCAGCACACCTCTCCGTCACGCTGCCGCCATCACCACCACCGGGAAGGAGCCTCCTCGTTGCCCTTGCCACGCCGGAGTCGCCACCGAAGAAGCCTCTGCACCTCGGCCGAGCTTCTGCACCTCGGCCGAGCCTCCTCTGCATCACGGTCGAACTGAAATCTCGCCCTCCTTCCCCGGCCGAGATACCTCCATCCCCTCAGCACTGCTTTATCCTCGCCGGAGCTAGAGGCCGCCGCCACCCCTGCAGCCGCCGGCGGGACCGACGGGCCGTCCTCCTCCCGGGCCGAAGCCTCCCCGCGCCTGCGCCTCCCTCCCCGCCGCCGCAGTGAGCTGTACAACCCTTTGGCTTATTTACAGTCGGCCCCCTTCTTTTTGGGTAAATTACACTTTGGCACCCAACTTTCTAAATTACAGTTTTGGCCCATAGTATTATCTTTTAGCATTAATGCCCTCAGTTTTGTATTAATTGCGGAATATACCCATGTGTTGGAAAATGTAGAATTTGACGGAAAAATGTGTTAGCGGTTTTTAACCGTAGATGTTAGTTACGGAATTTTTAACGTGGGCTTTCGAGAAACGAGTTTATCTTAGGACTTGATAAATATTATTGTATGACCAAATTTAGCATATGAGCTAAATTTGTGTAGTTGTGGTGCTAGGTTACAAAGCCCGGTAAAGGCCAACGAATCCCTATCGATATTCATTGATCATCTTCTATCCTTCAACGTCCCGTGAGTAACCTTTCCTCGAGCTAATAATCTTATATCGATTTAGTTATGTCGTATTAGTATCATGATAGGTTGGAACTAGAATAACTTAGAAGGAATGCCAAGTAGTGGCTTTTGGGACCTTAGGAGAATGTGATGAGCATGATAAATTCTAGGATGCGGTTCTAGAATGAGAGTCAAATGATCTTGCGTAGATCATTTGTGTAGAAGTCCTAGACTTCTTGAGTTGAGCGAGTTTTGATAGATATCTTGCTGTGAGCAGGTTGTGTGTTCTTCCCAAGGGAAGCAGGAGCGTTTTGTGAGTTAGCGTTTGGGACGAGGTAAGTCTCCGGACTTACTTAGCTCGTATTTTATGTGGCATTGCTGTGTGTTTGGTGGTGTGTGTTTATGTTATGTTTTAACAATTAAAACGGTAATTAGGACCACCGACCCTACATGTATATTTTGGCCCAAGTGTATGATAACGGGCGGTGACAATACTGCCTAGCCCTGGGGAGGTCTAGGGGATTCTCGGTGACTAGTCCGGCGGGTCAGATGGTCGGGTGCATCCGTACCATTCCTGCCGGTAAGTTGACTGTCCCGAGGCGAGACCATTGGGGTCTCGTGTCACAACAGAAGTTGAACTAGAATGGAATACGACTTAATAATAAAAGATAATAAACCAGACTTGTGTGATTTATGTTTTGTGTATGAATGTGTTTGTGCCTTCACCGCTTTTCTAATATCTAGAATATCAGCTAACGATTTTAAACCGTTTGTGTAGATGACTTGCAGGTTAGGAATGCCGCCGAGTGAGGCGGAGGAGTGGACAGTCGGGGTCTCCGTACATTATAGGACGGGGATGTTTTGAGTCGTGTTTTCATGTTATTGTTTATGGATATTGTCGTACATTTAGAGTCTGTATCAGAGTATGTTGTTTTGATGACTCGGCTGAGTTTCCAAGTTGTATCTTTACTTTTCGGTTTTCCGCATACATTAAAATGATTTGAGTTTTCCGCCTTTATCTGTGCCATGTTGAAAGATCCGGTGAAATTGTTGTCCGGCTAAGGGTCGGGACCCATTGTGAGGTCTCGCCCAGTAGCGCCCCGAGTCCCGCGGATTTGGGGTGTTACACACTCAATGCCATCTTTCCCATTCCCCATATGTTTTAATTAAAAGGATTTTATGGTTTAACTAATAATTTAATTTTAAAAAAATTGTTGGGAGAAAAATTATGAGAGTGTCACGTCAGCATTATTACGGTTTTTTTAGTACAGTATATAGATATAGAAAAATAAATTATATATAAAAAGTTATTGGGAGAAAAATTATGAGAGCGTCACGTCACGTCGACAAACCAGGATAATAATCTCATTCAACTAATGATTCTTCTTATAATACCCGATTTTCGTATTATATCAATGTTATTGAAAATAATAAAGGTATTTTTTTGTCATGAAACCAATTATATATAAAAATGCTTTGTTTGGTTGAGATACTACGAAACACTAGGTTAGTGTTTAGATGTGTTTTGGATGGGTTTTTAGGAAAACACGAGTGTTAGTGTTTAGAAAACGCTAAAGAGTGTTTGGTTGTACCAACTCCGTAAACACTAGTGTTTTGGTCTTATATTCGAAAATCTGCTAACGAGTCTTTTGCTCATACAAATTGTATGGATGTATGATGAACTACACAACCCTTCAATGTTGAGATTACAACTTGCTGGTGTTCTAATGAACTTCAATAACAAATATTACTTAGGATTTATGATCTCACAAGCTCGCGGAGAAATCGTTGCCGGATGCTTAATTATTTGAGAGTGGATCGTCTTCGAAGTTCTCAAGTGGATTTGGATGTTACAACAACTGATAAGTTGATTGGTGATTTGTCGGTTAAAGTTTGGGGGAAATGAAAATGAATGATTGTTGAGTTGTTAAGATAGAGAAGCAAATGAGATTAACCAGCTTATGGATGAGTGCTCTTGGGGTAGTCGGTTTGGCTTTGAACCTACGCGCCTATGACTTCGTTTCCCAGAAAATCCGTGCCGCAGAAGATCCTGAATTTGAGACTTTCTACACAAAAAATATTCTCTTAAACGAGGGTATTCGCGCTTGGATGGTGGCTCAAGACCAGCCTCATGAAAACCTTATATTCCCTGAGGAGGTTCTACCACGTGGAAACGCTCTTTAATGGAACTTTAGCTTTAACCAGTCGTGACCAAGAAACCACTGGTTTCGCTTGGTGGGCCGGGAATGCTCGACTTATCAATTTATAGGGTAAACTACTCGGAGCTCACGTAGCTCATGCCGGATTAATAGTATTCTGGGCCGGAGCAATGAACCTATTTGAAGTGGCTCATTTCGTACCAGAAAAGCCAATGTATGAACAAGGATTCATTTTACTTCCCCACCTCGCTACTCAAGGTTGGGAGTAGGCCCTGGTAGGGAAGTTATAGACACTTTTTCATATTTTGTATCGGGAGTACTTCACTTAATTTCCTCGGCAGTGTTGGGCTTTGGCGGGATTTATCATGCACTTATGGGCCCTGAGACTCTTGAGGAATCTTTTCCATTCTTCGGTTATGTATGGAAAGATCGAAATAAAATGACCATAATTTTAGGCATTCACTTAATCTTGTTAGGTCTAGAGGCTAGGGTCAAGTTGGTAATTTTTCTTACATCCCCCCTCTTGGAGCCCAAGTATCGTATAATCCACCCTTACCCAATTACATAACCAATTACAAACTCAAGTACGATTTGCTGGTGTTTTTTATATATCTATTGGACGATGTTAAGAGTTGCATCAAATACACATATCTATCTGGAATCTAAATTTTGAACAATTATCCAAGTCTAAATCCAACCTAACCTAGTTACAAACTCAATTACAAACTCAGAAGCAAACGAAATAAAAAGAGAGGATGAGTGAACATATTAGGTTTTGCAAGACGGAAACCTTAAATCTAACCTAACTCAATTACAAACTCGCAATCAAACATTCAATACCTTACCTTGATGCAGAACCTCTAGCGCTTGGCTTGAATCTTGAAATCTTGATATGGATTTTGAAAGCGACCATCTTTTCATTGTTGTGCTTGATCTTGAAATCTCGGAATGGATCTTTGAAGCAACCATCTTAATTTTCTCCATTTAACGAGTGTTAGTTGAGATAGAGGTCTTCGTATTCATTCTTCGTCTTCATTTCTTCGGCTCAGTTCCTTTGTCTATATATATATATATATGTGTGTGTGAAGTAATCAGCGTAAATAGGGTAAATGTATAGGGACATTAGAGTAATTTCGGCAGTCCAAATACTAGTGTTATTGTCAAAATCCTTGCCTGAATGAGGGTTTCAAAAATTGTCCCATAAACACTAATCTCTAGTGTTTTCAATTGTGTCGATCGCTCGTTAAATGGAGAAACATACCCTAACACTCAAAACAGTCATTCAAGAATCCTGCCAAACACAACCAAAATAATCTTTTTTTAATATCGGTAACGTATATAAATATATAACTCTTAAATATTTTCTTAATAAATATCAGCAAGACATGGGTATGAACTAATTTATTTAACGTTAAAGAATATCGCTAAATTATTATTACGATGTTAGTTATATACGAATTCCCACTTATATACGAGTGAGACCTTGGTCTCCTCGTCTTTCATGACCAAAAAAAAAATTGACACCCGTTCCCGGTGGCCGGAAACTTGGCATACTGTGCCAGAAAAAGAAAGGCAAAATGAGAGGAATTACGAAATTAACCCTAAGACTTTGAGAGAAAAACCCGGCCTCCATGGTTTCCAATTTTCCATCGATCAGTTCATTATCATATTCTCCATCCTATCTTTCTCCACGTTTACTCTCGATCCCCGTCTACGTCTGGTATGTATGTTTACAGATCTCTCTTGATTACTTAGCTTGTTTCTTACTGATTTCCAATTTCATGCCGATATTCGTCTTTCCTGCATCCCTGTCTACGTCTGGTATGTATGTTTACAGATCTCTTTGATTACTTAGCTTGTTTTTTACTGATTTCCAATTTCATGCCGATATTTGTCTTTCCTGCTACTGATCATTCATCGCTATCTTTTGAGGTTAATCATTCATCGCTATCTTTTGAGGTTAAGAACTTCAGTTTGACTTTCAGTTACTTAATTCGTTGCCAGTTTTCTTGAGATTTCAAATTCAATATGCCTGTAGTTTTGGGTAAGTATTGGACCCAATTTGAATTCAATACGATGAATTAGGTGAAACTTCAGTTTCTGATTTGATTAATGAATTGTCAATTTTAGGGTTGTACATCTGTCTCGATTCTCAAGCTTTGTTCATTTGTTTGTGTTTGAATCATTGAATGTGTTAAATGACGTGATATGTCAGTTTCTGGCTTGATTTGTATACTGTCAATTTCAGGATGTACCTCTTTCTTTGAATCAAAGTCTTCTTCATCAATCTATGTTTGAAATATTGAATTCTGTAAGGTAAGTAAAATATCTGTTGCTTGCTTAATTCATGTACAGTCAAGTGAGGTTTTACCTGTCTTCATTGAGTATTACTAAGGATAGTTTAGCTCACATGTGCTTAGATCTGATGCTCATTGCTTTAAAGTTTGAAAATCAACAATTGTACCTAAAATAACACATTTCAATGAGCAGCTTAATCTATCCTATGTCTGATGCATGAATGCTGGATGGTTGACTTTCTTCAGAGAGGGCTGATTATCTGGGAAATATGGAGGAAATACGAAATGAAGAGGGAATCGAAGACCCCTTGCTTGATTCAAATAGATCTGTGAAAAACAAAGTACCTGAAGTAGAGATCCATTTGTACAGACAAGGAAAGGGTCCAATAGCTGTTTTTCGTTTGGCCTTGGGTGGATGGGAACAAGATCAGTTGGAAGTTCAAGATATCCTTGACAAATATGGTCTTAAAGCCATCTATGCATTAAATCCCGATTCTAGTCGTAGTGTCTCAATCCGTTTCCATCCTAAAAATGGCCGCTCCCTGCTTTCTTACAAGGACGGGGCTATTATCCACATTGACGGGGAACCAAAGGTAATTATCTCGTTCTTGCTGTATTCATAGAATAAAATTTTCTCTATTCCAGATGATTATGTTTTCAGATATTTCTCAGTATTTTTGAACTTTTTATGAGCCATGAAAATAAACATTTTGGGATTTTGTAAGTATATCTCTGTTATGTTGTGGTTTTGAACCATAGAATCTAGTATCTTTTGAGTTGTGAGGATATCTGTCTTTGTTAAACTGAGGCTATGAACCATGAAAATCCACAAACTTATTGTATGCTTAAGAAACTCTACTATCAAAGAGAGTAAACCCATTAATCCTGGAGGCTGTGCTTGAATTTGAAATGTCATAATTTCTCAGTCTCACTTTTATCAAATTGTGTCTGGGATTTTCATTAATGGAATTTGTGGTTGAGTTTGAGATATTTAGTACACACTCTATCTTCTTTGTTTGTGGTACGCCACGCCTAGCATAATGCTTCATCTAATTTCTTTTTATGCAGGACCCAATGATGAAGCCTATTACAAAGATTTTGGTCGGCGTAGCAGTTATGGTGTCTTTGATAGTATTACTCTACTCTGAAAACCCAACATGGCTTAAGAAGTTTAACCTGAAGGGCACGAGAATTCCTCCCTGGCTCATTACGTGTGCACTCATTGTGTTCACTCGATTGAGAAAAAGAACCAAAGATCTCCCAACTAACCGTGGCTGCTGATCTCTTGTAGCAGGACTACTCGACTATCGTCGAAAGCTTATGACAGGTATGTTGTTGTACATCTTGGTTGTTTAAATAACTCGCCGTTTAAAAGCTCTTGGAATTTCAGGTTATATTTGCTTGATGGTGATGATGATACATAGTTATAATTCTTTGCGTACCATTTCAAAATATTTTTCATATTAAATTTCAGACACTATATATCGGGACCTTACCGTATTTCTTTGTACCTTATCCGACTTTAATAACTATTTTTGTTCCTAGTGATTTTTTTAAATTATTCATATATGGGTACCGTTTATTACATATTCGTAGGGTTTCACGACTCCAATTATATAATAAATAAGTGAATTTTTTATTTATTTTATGAAACCTATTTTTTGTGAAATTATGAAGTATATTGGGCCGTTGGATCAGATTCAATTAACGAATGATATAAAAATATAAGTTGAAGGTAACATAGGGAATAAACACACTGCAACTATATGACCCCTTTATTTGATAATTGCTTCATCTTTCAATTACGTTTCATATCTTCCTCTCAAACTCAATTCCTTCTTTCTACATAACGAAATCCTAAAATTGTCCACTAAATCATCCCCTAAATCAATTGTGGTGTATGGTTTTCAAATTCTTCTTTTCCGAAAATGTAAGAAATGAATCGAGATAATGAAGAAGGGTAAGTTTGTAAAACTTTTGGATGACCTTGTTTCATTGTTTTTGTTCATCTAGTTCGCATTGTTGTTGAACGATTTTGTTACTAATGCATTTTGTGTTTCACAAATTAAGATTCTAGAATTTGTATTTGAACTTTAACTATTGATAGTAAATAAATTTGTTGTTAACTGATTTTGTTTGCACCGTCGATGAGAAAAATAGTTCATGTTGTAGTTTATATTTAACTCATTCCCGTTGATGAACTATCATTCGTAAATAAGAATATAAAGGAAGTTAGTTTTTGTCATTCACGATTAATAGTTTGTATCATAGTTGTTAGACACACATATTACAAGAAAACAATAATTGCGTAATACGTTTCATTTGAAATATGTCTATTAAAAATCGACCCTTATTCGTTGCATCCTCACGATTCTAAAATGTTACCGATTATACCCTTATTATTCATTTGATATAATTAAGGTATGTTATTAAATGTTAAAATATTTTGTAAAATCTTCCATATTTAATCTAAAATTTGGGGGGTTATTAAACTGGATTGTGTGGCTACGATAAGTTCATATTCCCTACACAAGAATAGGTTCCTACTAGCTTGATCCTCTCTCTCCAATATATTTTGTCTAGAAACACAAAAAAAAGTTTGTGTGAGCATGCATTTCTTAGTCTTTGAAATGGTGAAAATCTTTTATGGAATTGAAGAAAGATGAAATTGTGAAAATCTTTTATGGAATTGAAGAAAGATTGTAACCGAAAAGAATAGCATAATAAAGTAATAACATAACTAATACCATAAAATAATAACCGTATCATAATATTTCAACCAAAATCTCATACATATTTCAACTAAATACAAAATATCATCCCAAAATAAATTAAAGATAAACGTTATAAATGTCGTTGTTGCAAGACCCAGACCTAAGAAGGATCAAGTGTTGGTTGGTGTTCCACTGCCTCATCAACAAGTCGTTGTAACTCATCCTCTATCGCCTTCGCCGTCCGTATACCATGAGCCCGTAACATATCCGGGATCCTACCAACAAGGACATGCAAACGCTCGATCTTGACTAAAACAAGTAGTTAGAAAACCATAATAGATGAACATAATGATAACATGTACAAATGAGATATCTTGCCCGAGTGTCGGAAACATGGACAAGAGGCGGCCGATCCATGGGAGGTACTTGTGCAACTGAACCCAAAAAGAGGTACGGGTGACCCCAGTAAGAGAACCATGCTATGCATTCATCATCTACAACCCATGGGACGGGGGAAACTATGTGCCGACCAATGAGAAGTGCGTGACCTTCTAATGTCTCCTGGACTACCTATCATGCGAACGATGATACCAAATCTTGTAACCTCTACCCATAATAGCGAACGATCCTCCTTGTTCACCAAGATAAAATCGTCGGGGATCCTCTATATACGCTTAAATTGTTGCATCACTTTGTCCGCATATAGGGCTTCTCGACGTCACTTATACGAAAGGTGTCTCTGTATCTAGAGATAGCAAACTCTCCGTCAAAGGGTCATCGTGTGGAAAAAAAAAATGCCGTCCTATAGCCTCATCTCCTCTATTTAGCGACGTAGAGACGTCAACCTCTAAAGCGTCAAGGCGGGGTCTTCGGTATCGAGATCCTCAAACTCCAACATGTAGATCCCTTCTCCTCAATATAAGTGGCGGCTGGAACGCAAAGAGAGGGGAAATGTGCATATACCCACGCTTGTTTCCATTTGAAAAACAAAATTGATCTTACGTTGTATCAACCATAACTTTATATTATTTTATTTGAACAAATAATTTTCTTAATAGGACTACCATTTTACCACATGTCATTTTAATATTATGGAATATTATTTTATTTTTCACTTAATTCGGATAAGATTATTAATACATAAACTAATCTTTATTTATACTGTAGAATTAGTATTAATATTTTCTACCAAATTGATTAATTATATAGGATTAACGTATTTTTGTCAAATTATTAACAGATTAATTAACTTATTTATATGCCTATTCTATATTTAATAAACATATGAGACAAGAGCTTATCAACTGATTATTATGAAATAATATATAGATAAGCAAATGACATCTTAAATAAACATGCAATCCAAATTAAATATTAAAAAAAATTATATAATATCATATAATTTTTACAAATCCCGTGCAAGCCACGTGTATTAAGCTAGTGGCAAACTACATGTTGTGTTTTTGATGTGTGTATTAGTCTTAAATACATTTTTTGATGGTGCAACATAAATCCTAAACTGTAAAATTAAAATGATATAGTAATATCATTTTATCTTAACTTGTAATCAAAATGTTAGTATGATAGTTTGTACTATGAGACCTTGAACGAATGAAACATAATATATACACGGTATACCATTACTTTGACAAATTTGTATTTTTAAAAATAAAATGGAGTTCTCTTCTTCTTTTATCCTCGTGTTTTCTTATATTCATATAGTTAAACAAAGTAACAATTTTGTATATTATGACCTAATTTCATATTTTTAATCCGATTTAATGTTTTATTAAAACTCTTAAAATTAACCGGAATGTGGATGGGACATAGAGTTTTACGAGGAAACATATAAAAAAAATTAATAGGCAAAATTAAACAGGAATGGGGATTCCCCGATAGGAACAAATATTCAACGGAGACGGGGATGGGGACAATTTTCAATACCCGAACGGATATGGGGATGGGGATTGGGGGGCATTTTACTAAACGGGGATGGAGATGAATAGGGTAATATATATATATATATATATATATATATATATATATATATATATATATATATATATATATATATAGAGAGAGAGAGAGAGAGAGAGAGAGAGAGAGAGAGAGAGAGAGAGAGAGAGAGAGAGAGAGAGAGAGAGAGAGAGAGAGAGAGAGAGAGAGAGAGAGAGAGAGAGGGGGGGGGCTTAGGATCAAATGAAAACCAGTTTTACGGTAAGAAATGAGAACTAATATCAACCATCCGATTTAAGAATATTCAACGGCTATGATAAGTTAATAAATTCAGATATTACTTAACGAATATTGTTGGTTTACTACATTAACTATAAAAGATATTAATTCCTTAATTAACCGATCATAATTATTACCTAATTAGAACACGTTTTCCCATTCATTCAATCGTCTTCCCCGAATAAATTTCAACTTGCACGCTTATCTTAAACCACTCGTGTTTGTGACTTGTGAGCTTATGTTTGTTATTAATATAAAATTGCACGGTAGATTAATTTAAACGTGCACATGTGAAGATAATTCGTAAAGAATTTTTTTTTCGTGTTGTGTGAATTAGTTTCAGCACTATAACAACGTTCATAAGGAGAACTTAATTAAACATGCATGTATGGTATCAATATCCACTGATCGTGCACTAATTTGTATGCATAAAACATACATGCTCTAGACGTCTATGATTAATCGGTCATAATATACAAAATTGTTACGGTAAGAAATGAGAACTCATATGAATCGTCGGATGAAAATAGCAACGTCTATGATTAATCGGTCATATATGAAAATATTAATGCACAATAAAAAAGAAAATTTGTATATGGTAACTGTGAACTATATACCATAAAGACAACCAAAATATTACTTAGAATACATTTCATATAATAATGTAAATCAATTTAATTAAGTCTCAATTGTGTTAAATATCTAGTATTTGTACACGTTTTGTCTATCGAATATGTTTCTAGTTGTGTCCATATGTACTTGCGCACGTTTAGTGCATACTTTAATATTCGTGCTAGTGTTGTGCTTTGAGGTTTGTGCACAAATAACACCATGCACGTGCAGTGCATACATACTTTATAGTTGACATGTAATTATAATACATGCATGACCCCACATATAATTAACATTTTGTGGTCTAATATAAATAACATTTCAGAGTCGTGTATAATTTACGTTTGTAATAACCTAGTCGTGCAATACCCTCCCTACATTGAATAAATAATTACCGGTGAATAATAGAAGATTTTATTAATAATTGACGATATCTAAAATAGGAAATTATTTATATGTCGTAACTCATATGGAAACATGTAATATAACATTAAATATTGCCTGAATATAAATCACATCATATCCGTCAAATGGATTTAAATCTTGTGGTCTAAATCCGTTCTCATTTCTTACCGTAACTTTGGTTCTTACTTGATCCTATTCCTGGGTCAGAATCCGGTAAGAACAATTGTTACAGTAAGATATAAGAACAATTGTGGAGTGTTAGATTAAAGCATGAAAGGCTGAGATCTTACGTCTAAATTAGGTTAATATTTATTGTTGTTTCGTAGTTTTGGTAAAATAAAATTCTGCAACCAACAAGATTTATTTCAAACGTATTATTTGGTAATTAAAACTCTGTGCATATTTCATTTATGGAAAAAAATATTGAATACCTCTTACTTATTACACGGATGACAAAATAAGTCGTTGTAGTCGTGATTTGTCATTAGTCTTAGTCATGCTTTAATGTAATATATTTAGTCTTAGTCGTGCTTCAAGTTTATAGTTGTGCTTGGTGTGCTTTGTTGTCTACTTTTGTTCTTTATTAAATTTTGTAAATATTTGTTAGTGTTTGATATTTACAAGCATGAGTGTAACTATATATATAGTAGTTATATAATGGTTAATCATATCAAAGTGCACTATAATATTTATAATAGTTTTTTTTTAAAAAGTTTCATATTCGTGCTTTGTTGAAGTGTTTCTTAATCGTGCTTTAATTTGTAGTTCTTTAAATTTATAGTTGTCTACTTAGTCTTGGTAGTGCTTTAAATTTCACAAGTTAATTGAACAATATGTGCAAGTGTACAATCTATTGCACGAGCAGGAGGTCTTGTTAGGAATGATTCTTGACACTTTGTGGTTGGGTTCATGTTCAATATTGGTGCGGGTTCGGTTCTGCTTGCTGAACTCTGGGGTCAATAAGGGTATCCGGCGTCTTGAGGTTGAGATTGACTCACTCATGGCTTTCTACTTGGTGAATCATGAGATCTCTTCTGACCATCCCTTCTTTAGTCTGGTAACTCGTTGCCAAGGCGTCCTGCGTAGTAATTGGGATATCCGATTTCGTCATGTCTTTAGAGAAGCAAACGCTGCAGCGGATCATCTTGCGTCTCTTTCCTTTAATGTTCCGATTGGTTATCATGTCTTACATTGTCCTCCAGTTAGTTTATTTTCTTGTTTAAAGAACGATGTCCAGGGAGTTGCGAGCCCTAGACTTGTCTCTATTTAGCTTTGGTTTTGCTCCTTTTTTAATTTCAATCGAGTGAGAAGCCATTCTCCTCGTCTTTTCGACAAAAAAAAAACAATCTATTGCACGAGTAATTTCAAAAAAACACGAGTAAAATAAAGTAGTTAGAGTTTAATGCCCGAGTACATAACAATAAATATACAAAACTTGTTGATTCATGCACAAATTTTTGCAATGCACGAGTTTGTTGATTCATACACGACTTTGTTATTTCATGCACCATTGCGTGCATGCAATTAACAATCAATACATAATACATGTTTATGCTTATGAAATGGATTGTTTGATTTCGGCGGTTTATTCTAGGTGTTATGGACAAAGATCAAATTAAGGTTCGTAGATGCTTATGGAATACGTGATTATCTTCAGTTTGATAGATTTGAACCATATATTTGTATTGTTAGATCCTTTCATAGTAATAGCACAATTATTACTACATTGCACGATAACAAATAGAACAAGTGCACGACTAATTTATATATGACTACACGATTACATTAAACTTTTTGCACGAATAATTTCAAGAAGAAGCGAGTAAAATAAAGTAATTGTGAAATAACACGATTATATATGAATATATGATACATATTTTTCCATTGCACCTTGACATTTCTATGGATGACGAATCAAGAAAACGGAACGAGAAGCAGATGAACAAGATAGTGTTGCTAATTAGGTGAATTATGCAGAGCTAATTACGACAATTAATATATTCGATTCTTATTAGGTAACTAGTTAATTATTGTCCAAATATCTTTTGGGATCATAGCCGTCAAATTTACTTGATCATGTGGTGAAGATGTATTCTTATTTCTTACCGTAAAAATTGTTCTTACTCGATCTTATTCCTATATATATGTATATAATATAAATAAATGTATATATATAATCTAAATAAATACTGAAAATACCTACCTTCCAAGCATCCGATCCATTCATCTCGTGATCATGTATGAGGTCAATCACCCATGGACGTATCCGGTTGGTAGTCGATAGGCCGCTTTCATAATCAACATCAAATATCCGGATGCAAGTGTAGTTGCTGGTGTGGATGAGTCAAAGAGAAGATGTGTGATGACCCTCCTAATGTAATATATATTAAATGATAATCTAAATATTCTATAATTATGGTTAATATTTCAATATATACTAAAAAATTAGACTTTTCAAAACAGTCGACCGTTTTGAAAAGCATTATAGTTTTAATTATATACATATTATATATATAATATATTAATATGTATGTAAGTGCATGTAACATAGTTGTGTTTTTCGTGCTTTTGGAGAGCATCAATAGAGTTATATACGTATCATATATACATAATAGTTATAATTATGGGTTTGTAACCTCATCTAGTGAATGATGTCCCAAACATAGTTGTGTGACGTAAAGTGAGCCCCTTTTATAAATAAAAATGTAAATACATGTTTTTGATGGTGATCTAATAGAGACCTGACGGAAAAAGAAGGTGGGTATTAAACCTAGAATGTGGAATTACAAAGCTCCGTAACCATTAGTATGTTGGAGGGACACTATGAACTTGAGGGTATGTTTATCTTGTGTCGCTAAGAGATGATGAGATGGTGCATCATAGCATTGTATTATTCGTAGATCAACATTTTTTTTTTTGAGTGAAAAAAGGCACTAGGCCCATATTATTAAAGAGAACAACGGAACTACATACGTGTCATACTAGGTATACTAACCCCTCGCATATAAAGTAATATAATACATCTTGCAAAACCGACCGGTTGTCTAAGAACGTGTAACCCAATATCTAATTCAAAAGCGGCATTAGTAAGCTCATCCGTTGCCCTATTACCCTCTCTAAAAATATGATCGAGTCGAACAACCCAATCTTGATGCATTAAGACTTGGCACATAGCTACCGGGCTAAACAACGGGTGCATAGTATTAACACCTTTCGTTAAAAGATCAACCACCACTCTCGAGTCAATCCCCACCAAAACCCGTTTAAACCCGTCCTTCCAAGCAAGTTGCAGCCCGTAGATGACACCCCACATCTCAGCCGCAAGAACAGACACAAATCCCAGATTTGCGGCAAACCCAACCTTCCACTCACCATTCTCATCTCTTATTAACCCACCGGCTGACGCAACGCCCCCCGGCCCCCTAACAACACCATCCGAATTCAACGCAACCCACCCCTTAATCGGAGCTATCCAACTAATCAATCTCTCCTCCTTATTTGGCAACCCACCTCAAACATCCAAACTTGTAACGCCCGGAAATTTTAGAAAACGAATATATCGTGTTATTCCTATTTCCGTAAATTATTCTATGGGAATATCCGACTTTTATTCCGAAGCCGTGAACCATAAATTATTTTTTTGCGAGAATGTCGGAAAATATTCCGACCCGTAACACCCGTTACGGAATTAGTTTAACGAGTTATTTTCCGCCCGGTTTTCTTCTTCCTTTCTTCTTCTTAACAAAAATCCGGCCGAGATAATCTCGGCCTGCCTATCTCGGCTGAGACCGAGGCCCAGCCGCTGGCTTGTGGAGCGTGCCGCCCAACCTACCCCCGCCTACGCCTGTAGGAGCCTAGGCCTGCAGCCATGCCGCCCAGCCTACCCGACCCCTCGGTCCAGGCTGCTCCCTCCTTCACCCAACAATGGCCACTCTCCCACACTCCAACCCGCTGCTCCCCTCTCTTCTTCCCCTCGTCCCCGCCGCAGGCCTGCACTCACCAGCCTCAGCGCTCCTTCCGTCGTCACTCACCACCTTACACTCCTCTCTCTTCGATCTCCCCTCTCTTGCTCCAGCCGACCGCCCTTCGCGAGCACCGGAGCCACCACCTGCCAACATGAGGAGCAGAGCCCTCCTCGGCTTGGCCGGGCGAAGCCCGAGAGCCGTCGACGCCCCATGCTTGCCTCCCTCTCTTCTCTGCCACCGCCCCCGGAGAAGCCTTGTTCCGCCCTTGCGGCGCCTGCTTGCACGAGCCCTGCAGACGCCACCGGGGAGCCACTCACCACCTGCTCCCTCTTCTCCTGCAGCCATCCCCCACCTCCTTCTCTGTCGCCGGAGAAAGGCCGCCGCCCACGAGAAGGACCGCCACCGTCTGCAGCCGCGCAAGGAGCCCCAGAGCCTTCCCCTCCCGCGCCTGCGCCCTCCTGCCGCCGCCGCGGGCTGGTGCAACAACCTTTTGGCTAATTAAATCGGGCCCCTCACTTTAGGTATAATTACAATTCTGGCCCTCAACTTTTGGTTAATTACAGTTTATACCCAACAGTTTGATAAATTACAGTTTATGCCCATATGTGTTAGGAATTGCATAAGTGCCCGGAAAATATGTTAGCGAGTTTTAACCCCGGAAATTAGACGAGTTTATCTTAGGTTCCGTTATGCTATAAGTTTACGATCAATTAACATATGGGAGAAATGAGTAGTATCATGATAGGTTGGAAATTGTATAACTTAGTGGAAATGCCAAGTAGCGGCTTTTGTGACCTTAAGAGAATGTGAGGAGCGGGATTAGACCTAGTTGGCTTTTACGTCATTATTGACGGTAATTAGGTTGGACTCTAGGATGCGGTCCTAGAATGCGAGTCAAATGATCCCGCGTAGGTCATTTGAGTAGAAGTCCTAGACTTCTCGAGTTAAGCGGGTTTTTATGATACCTTGTTGTGAACAGGTTGAGTACTTCTTCCCATGGGAAGCGTGAGCGTTTTGTAAGATAGTGTTTGGGACGAGGTAAGTCTTCGGACTTACTTAGCTCGTATTTTATGTATTAGTATTGCTGTGTGTTTGGTGGTGTGTGTTATTTTATGTTATAACGATGAAACCGGTAACTAGGACCACCGACTTTATATATATGTTTATATTGGCCCAAGTGTATGAGAACGGGCGGTGAAAATACTGCCTAGCCCATAGTGAGGTCTAGGGGATTCTCGGCGACTAGCCCGGCGGGTTAGATGGACGGATGCATCCGTACCATTCCTTGCCGGTAAGTAGGGACCGAGGCGAGACCATTGGGGTCTCGTGTCACAAAAGAAGTTGAACTAGATTGGAATACGACTTAATAATAAAAGATAAGGAACCGGACTTGTGTGATTCATGTTTTGTGTTATGGGTGTGTTTGTGCCTTCACCGCTTTTCTAATGCCTAGAATATTAGGTAATGGTTTTAAACCGATTGTGTAGATGACTTGCAAGTTAGGGATGCCGCCGAGTGAGGCGGAGGAGTGGACAGCCGGGGTCTCCGTACATTATAGGACGGGGATGTTTTGAGTCTTTTCATGTCGTCTTTTATGGATATTGACGTTTGTTAGAATTCGGATTTATTTACGTTGTTTTGAGGACTCGGCTGAGTTTCCAAGTTGTAGTTTCGTACTTTTCGTTTCCGCATACATTAAAAACATATTTGAGTTTTCGACCTTTATTTGTGCCATGTTGGAAGGTCCGGTGAAATTGTTGTCAAGTTAAGGGTCGGGACCCATTGTGAGGTCTCGCCCGTAGCGCCCCGAGTCCCGCGGATTTGGGGTGTTACAAAAGTGGTATCAGAGCCCTAGGTTGACAACAATGACACTCGCAATCTTTCTAAAGGCCGAATGAAGTATAAAACAGAACCCCCACGGGTTTTGACCTTTCGTTTTCAAAATCATATGCATGAGTCGGGATTGGGTTAGAATGTACGGGACCACCGCTCCTTCCGCAAACCTCGGCGACATAGATCTCTGGATTAGAATTAGGTACTTATATTATTTTAAGTACATAGTTATATAGTTATATATAAAATATGACCTTAGGGTGATTGTGGAAGTTGTAAGTATCTAGATACTATGTGACCTTAGGGTGTTTGGGCTTGCATGTCTTGGATACGTATTATGAACATGTTATATTTATGCTTTTAAGTTATTATACCGGATTATAAATAGTACCACATATTTATAATTAAGTAAACGCAATACGAAATCAGATGGCACGTACGAGAGCGACAACATATGTAGGACCCGATAGGGGTAGACCACCACTTCCCCCTACCGCCCCAAGAGGACCGTCCCGACGTTCTTATGATCAATAAATTCCGCCCTATGTGGTCTTACACCCTCACCCCGGAACACCCTTCCGTTCCGCCACCGCCAAATCCACCACATACCGATTATGAAAGTCACGTTCCAAGGTATTACTCCCATTTCCGCCCTACCAACACTGACGTTCTCATAAAACTAGTCATCCCAGTCCGCAGAGAAGAACCGGCTCCGGATACGAGGCTGCAGAAGTTGTTCCCAAATGGTACTCGTTTTGGGGCAGTCTCTAAACAAATGCATGAATGATTCCTCAACCCCTGGACAACAGCCACACATCGGGTCCTCCCCAATTCTGCGTCGAACTATCTCCGTATTGGTCATCAACCGCTTCCAACCTAACTGCCAAGCGAAGACTTTAATCCTCTCCGGAACTTCAAGTCTCCAAATATTCCTAAACAAATTACAGGGGGTGTATTCAATCTAGACTTTTAAAGATTTTTGACTGAATTTAATAATCCATAGAATTTGCTGATTTTGTGGGATATTTTAATTCTATATAGAGTTAATACAGATTTTGTCAGTTTCTATCAGATTAATACATGGCCAAAAGAAATCATCTAGAAAAATAACATACAATTATCAATCTATTAAAATTCACAACCATCATCAACATTTTAATAACATACAATTACTCAAAATCAACCCAAAATCAAACGGCTCCGTTGACGAAATATACACAGCAAATATACAAAAAGGTAACCCATATTATAATATATATATATATATATATATATATATATATATATATATATATATATATATATATATATATATATATATATATATATATATATATATATATATATATATATATATATATATATATATATATATATATACTCTTTATGTCATCTACCGCAAAAGCATATATAACAATATATATAATATAATAAAGCATATGGAAAAGTGCAATTGCACTGCAGAACACATAAGATACTTTAATCAGTAGGACGAACCCAAGCACTCGAAGTCCATACGGTATAGTGCTTTTTCCGAAACCGCAGAAGTCGCAAAATGAAAAGAGAAAACTGAGAGGAACACTCACACGTTTCTTATGACAGATCAGTAAAACGTAGGAGTGTGCAAATTCCGGTCCGGTGCGGGTTTTGGACCGGACCAAACCGGACCGAAACAGAACAGGTCCGGTCTTCGGTCCATTCATTTCGGTCCCCAATCAGTCCGGTCCGGACCTGTTTTTTTAATTAAATAAAAAGATAATCTAAAAAAATTTTTAATTTTCCGGTATATATATATAGGGTTAGGATCAGGTAATAACCATTGTTACGGTAAGAAATGAGAACACTTAAGGATCATCGGATCAAACAATAAGCGTTTATGATTAATCGATCGTATATGGAAATGATCAATGAACAATCAATGCAGCAATTTTTTATTTGGTAATTGTGAACAAAAGAAGCATAAAATACACGCCTAAATGGAAACCGAATATTATTAACTATATAATTAATTGTGCACTGCATGACTACTCTTATAATAAAATATAAAAAAAAACATAACATAACACGAGTGGGTATATATAATATGCACGTCCACGTTCTTGTTGTGCATGTAAAATGTTTGAAATACACATGCACGTTTTGAAATACATGACTAAGTATACACGTATGTGCTAGATGAACATAAACAAAAAAAGTACGAACATGCACTAATTGTTCATGCACAAAACGAAGAATATACATGCACGTTTTTTATGATCTGAATTAAGACATTTTTCATTCGTGTAAGTGTTGGATGAATAGTTTTGTACACGAACAATAAGTGCATTTTTTGAATCTTAAATTTTTTATGGATGCAATACTTGCGTGAATCTTAAATTTTGAAGCACTGACTACACTAAAATTTTTTAAAACACAACTGTACTAAAAAAAATTGAAAGAATAATATTACAATAAAACCATGCACTACTATACTACAAAATTTAAAATTTGTAAGAAGCACGACTATATATAGTCTATAGTAAAGAATTTAAATTTTGAATGAATAACGTTGAACTTGTAGAATTATTATCTTAGGTAATATTTTGCTATTAAAATGGTAACGGTATATAGCTACCTTAAATAAAAACAATGAAATTAATATACCGAAATAAAATTGAATCATCACCGTTGATTTTGTTTAATCGCGTGGCCGAAGCTTGTTCTTATTTCTTACCGTAACATTGGTTCTTACATGATCATATCCCTATATATATATATATATATATATATATATATATATATATATATATATATATATATATATATATATATATATATATTACAAAAATTAAATTTTTAAAAAAATTTTAAAACTTTTTTCCGGTCCATCAGGACTTGGACTGGTTTTGGACCAGAATATTCGGTTCAATTCCGGTCCACTCTGTTAAGGTCCGGTCCAGGTCCGGACCTGTGAACAGTCCTAGTAAGACGAACCCAAGCACTCGAAGTCCATACAATCGTGTGACCAAGCACTCGAAAACGCTCAAAAACGTTGATTTGGCCGTTAGGGTTCTTCAGTGCTGTATTTTGGCGTGAAAATCTTATGTGTTGGGAGAAGACTTCTTTAGGGTTTATAAGTAATAAAAATCCTTCAAAATCAATGAAATAATAAATTCTCTTAAAATCAAGAAACTTTTAAATACCATAGGAATTTTATGGAAAATTTAAAATCCTAAATGAATACCAAAATATTTATATGGACTTTTAAAAATCTATATTGAATACCCATAGATTTTTAAACTCCAAAAAATTCCGGTAAAATCTTAATTGAATACACCCCCCTTAGTCTTGGTAGTGCTTTAAATTTCACAAGTTCATTGAACAATATGTGCAAGTGTACAATCTATTGCACGAGTAATTTCAAAAAAAACACGAGTAAAATAAAATAGTTAAAGTTTAATGCCCGAGTACGTAACAATAAATATACAAAACTTTTTTGATTCATGCACAAATTTGTGCAATGCACGAGTTTGTTGATTCATGCACGAGTTTGTTATTTCATGCACCATTGCGTGCATGCAATTAACAATTAATACATAATATCTGTTTATGCTTATGAAATGGATTGTTTGATTTCGGCGGTTGATTCTAGGTGTTATGGACAGAGATCAAATTAAGGTTCGTATATGCTTATGGAATACGTGATTTCCTTCGGTTTGATAGATTTGAACCATATATTTGTATTGTTAGATCCTTTCACAGTAATAGCACAATTATCACTACATTGCACGATAACAAATAGAACAAGTGCACGACTAATTTATATATGACTACACGATTACATTAAACTTTTTGCACGAATAATTTCAAGAAGAAGCGAGTAAAATAAAGTAATTGTGAAATAACACGATCATATATGAATATATGATACATATTTTTTCATTGCACCTTGACATTTCTATCGATGACGAATCAAGAAGACGGAACGAGAAGCAGATGAACATGATAGTGTTGCTAATTAGGTGAATTATGTAGAGCTAATTACGACAATTAATATATTCGATTCTAATTAGGTAATTGGTTGATTATTGTCCAAATATCTTTTGGGATCATAGCCGTCAAATTTACTTGATCATGTGGTGAAGATGCATTCTTATTTCTTACCGTAAAACTTGTTCTTACTCGATCTTATTCCTATATATATGCATATAATATAAATAAATGTATATATATAATCTAAATAAATATTGAAAAGATGTCTCGGAAGTTGATACTCGTAGGAGTGAGGTGCATTCACCCTGGTCTTCACCCTAGCCCGAGAAGACTATCCAAGATACTGATACAAACAACATAAAATACCTACCTTCCAAGCATCCGATCCATTCATCTCGTGATTGTAAGAGCCTTAGTCTTTTGGACCGAGTTTTGACCTTAGCCGCCCCTGCGGGATTGTGTGCCGCCCCAGCGGGTTCCCACTCCTGCGGCCCAAGGAACCGCCCCTGCGGTTTCTTGCGGATGCAGCCGGTTTTATTGACCGGTTGACCGTGCTTTACCCTTTCCTTCTTAACCTTACCTTGGCTTCGTGACCAAGGGCCCCTCACTTCATTTCCCAACTACCTTACGTCCTTCTTGCTTCCTTCTTCCTTCTCCTTGATCTTGTGAGTGAGTGTTCTTGAGTTTGGAAGTGTTTTGTTGTGTGGATGATGATGTTGATGAGCTTGAGGTGTGTTGCAGAGCTTGGAAGCCAGTGAGGTTGGTTGTTGATCTTCCTTGCAGCCTAGGACCACAAGTGTGGTAAGTCTTCTTCTTCTTCTTCTTCTTCTTCTTCCTTGATTCCATCTTCCTTAGCTTAGAATTAGATGAACTGAATGTAGATTGATGTTGGAATGTGTATGTATATGTATGTGTGTGACTTTGGAATGGAGAAGACGTGATTTGATCACGTGAAGAGCCGAAGAGGAATCGCGGGGTCACTTTCTGCACTGTCGCTGCCCCCGCGCCTGGAAGCCCCCGCCCCTGTGGAAGCTGTGTCACAACACCTGTGCCGTGCCTGCGTTGCCTGCGGCCACTGTCACCGCGCCTGCGGGTTGCCATACTCCGCCCCTGCGTCTCTCTTGTCACGCAGGTGCGTCGTGTCCCGGGTCTACCTAGAGTTGGGTAGATCCTTTCCTTTCCTAGTATGAGCGGGTTAGTAGCATGCTATGTATGTGTATGAGGTTAGAATGATGATGAGTACGTTATCGTTTATGCCAGTTATGACTTTGAGGTTTATGAGTTAGGATACGATCCTTATGGATCCCTTGGGTCTAGGTGTGACCCTTTGATGGATATGAGTTGATATATTGTTATGTCTTGTTGTTAGGCAGTGTTGTCCTTCAGATTGGAGTGGATCGTGTTTGAGATCGTGGTTGAGACTACTACTGAGGTTGAGGTAAGTCCATAAGACTTACTTAGCTACCATCCTTATATTGGATGTATGCATGAGTGGTGTTTGTTATATGCTTTATAACATGCGTTATGGTACATTACCGACCTATGATATATTGACCGCCCATTGTGAAACGCCCCAAAACTAAGGAGCGTTTTATAAAATTATTTTCCGTATTTTATTACTATTTTTATACCATTAATTTAAAATATTTTTGAGTTTATATTCTATTTATAAATTTAAATGCGTGTATATATATTTATATATTTTCCGTAAATTATTTTACGGAAAAGTTTAGAAAATTATTCCGACCCGTAACATTCGTTAAGTATGATTTTTATCGAGTTTTATTAATTTGTTTTTATTTCTTTTCTTTTTCCCGGGCCCAGCTGGCCACGTTGGCTCTCCTTTCCGGGCCCAGCTGGCGCACTCCTCTCCCTTCTCTTTGTCCTGGGTCCCACGCCATGTGGCGCCTAGTCACCCGAGGCCCACCTTCTTCTTCTTTCTCCTCATCTTTCTTTTCTTCTACGCCATCCCCGCCCAAGCTAGTTTCCTAGCCTCTGCACCCTCCACCTGCTCGCACTCCAGCTCCCAGGCAAGCAGCTGCCTCACCTAGCCCTGCTGCACCCGACTCCTCGTCCCTCCTCCATACTCAACACTGCTTCTCTCTCCCTCACACTCCATCTCCTTTCTCACTTTCCTCGCTTCTCCTACCTCTCCCTCTGTCTCCTTTCATCCTGCAGACACCATCTCTCTTTCACCTTCAGCTCCTTCTTCTCCGGCCACCACCACTCTCATCCCCCCCCCCCCCTTCTCGTTTAACACCGACAGACCACCAACCTCGGCCACCTGAATCAGCAACCATCTCCCTCGACCTCTCCGTTTTCTATCGTTCCCACTCCTGGAACCGGAAACCACCACTGGGAAGCCGGCCTCGCTGCCCAAGCTCGCCGGAGGACCCTCTGCCACCTATCACCGCCTATTCCACCTCCTTCCTTCCGTGTGTGAGATCGAGTCTCGCCGGAGATGTAGACGCCACCGGAGCCACCACCGAAGGGAAGCCCTCGCCTTGGGCCGTCGAGGGAGGCCATCGCAGCCCCTTCCGCCGTCGGAGTCGCCGAAAAACCCGCAGAGACCGGCCGGAGCACTTCCTCCCTTATTCACAATCGGGCCCCCTTGATTTAGGGTATATTACGTTTTAGCTCCCTCATTTTAATTTACAGTTTGTGGCCCAAGTTTTATGATTTTGCTAATATGCCCTCTGTTGCATATTTTCAGATTTTAACCCAAGATTTTAATTTACAGAAACAGCCCAGATTTATAGTTTTGCATAATTTAAACCTAGAAATTATATTACAATTTATACTCTTAGTTTTAATTACGGGTTTTAGCCCATATTTATATATATTGGGCTTTATAACCCAAGTTTAGTTTTATTAAGCTAAACTTGTATAGTTGTTGGTTTAGGTTCGGTTACGCTTTCGGGAAGGGTTTAGCTTGAGTCGAAGTTCGACAAACGTCGATCTACTTTCGTTTCTACGACGCTACGTGAGTATTCTCCAAACTTTGGAAATGTTGCTTGCTTGTTAAGATATAAGTTGGAATATGGATTGATATGCCTAGTTGGACATTCTAGGTACTTGCTTGTTTTGGATAATGGGTTTTGGACAAACCCTAAGTGAAGTACAACCCAAACTCGAGTTGGAAATTAGGTAAGTCACTCGTACACCTATTAGATATTGTGGTGATTATATATATAGTATGTGTATGTGATTGTGTGATCTCTTGCTTGTTTAGGTGGTTGACGAGTTCTAGTTGACGTTGTTGTTTTGGCTTAGAGCCATTGAGTGATCGTTTATCGAGGCAAGTACTTGTGAGCTTTTGTATATGAGCATGATTAAGTTTAAGCCTTCATGACACCGCATGTATGATTGATATGTTCTAAATTATGATCTAGCATGATGAGCATGATTAAATTTAAGTCTTCATGATATTGCATGTATGATTTCGTTGTTTTAAATTATGATTTGGTATGACGAGCATGATCAAGTTTAAGCCTTCATGATACCATATGTATGATTGAGATGCTTGAAATTATGATGAACATGATGAGCATGACAAGTATATAATTGTATATATATATATTGATATCTAGAGGAGATTGATCTTGGAGTCTATAAGGGATGCATGATATTAACTTTGAGTTATATGCATAGTATGATTTGAGGAGCCGGTTTAAGAAGCCTTGTGATTACATGATAATTGATTGGGACTAGTTAAAGAGGTGTCTATCAAAATATATTAAAAAAAGAAAGAAAGAAAGGGGAAACGGTTATGATATTGAGGATTTGGGATGACCTCATGGTCTTTGACCTAATCGGCTTTTGCCATTTATATATGTGAGATGATTTGGTCTATGACCATAGCGGGCAATTGCCCTTGTTTTTCTTATGTGGTCTATGACCATGACGACATTGTTGTCGGTGATACCGTTTTCATGATTCTTATTCACTCCTCGGTCAGGGCGGACCAAGATTACCAGTGGTATGCGGTTTGAGCGGGCCGATGGTTGTGCCCGACCTTCGTGGATGGTGAGGATTCACCTGATCCGTGTTTACTATGTCCATCCCGTGGTAGGGGTTTAGGAGGTACCTTCAGGTTCAAGAATAGGCTTGAACTTTAGCTAATTTAGCAATTAACAAAATGTATTTGAAAACAGTTTTGAAATAAAGAATGCTCGAGCATGTTTTGATATTATGATTTGGCTTATTTGTGTTATGATTTGATGAAGGGGCAAGGATATACCTTGTTACCCATTTTGGTCGATTGACCTTGGGATACGTTGACTTGGATTATAAGCTATTGAGTTGGTTTAGGAGTAGTTGACATAGTTTGTGAGATGTTGTGTTGAATTGTGAGATGTTGAGTATTTGACATAGATTATAATACGATGAGTTGGAATATGAGTAGGTGACATAATTTATGAAATAATGAATCGGACTACGAGTAGTTGACATAGTTTATGACATATTGAGTTGGATTATGAGTAGTTGACATAGTTTATGACATATTGAGTTGAATTACGAGTAGTTGAAATGGTTTACAATATATTGTGTTGGATTATGAGTAGTCGACATAGTTATGAGTTGTTGATTTGGATTAACGGGTATTGAGATTATATTGAGGGAAATTATTTTGAAATGGTTTATGAGTATTCTTTTGATATATGTTATAGGCTTGAAACCTGTGAAGTTGAATTGAGATTTCATGACATGTTGGAAATGATATTTTTTTACGACGTTATAGATGCATGTTGTATATTCATATCTCTTGAGTATTTGAGCCATGATGATTTTTTTAATTAATCTAAGTATTGATAATTTTGAAGCATGAATCATTGACATGAGTAATGAATAATTGATATGATCTTTTGAGATTGATGATGATTAAGTTGCATGATGTTATTTCAATTCCTTGAGTAATTCTAAGATCATGTCATGTCATGTATGCTTATTCTCATATCTTGATCATATATATTAACATGCTTATGTATTGGCTTAGTCTATGTGGAAGACTAACCCCACCACAGTGGGGCTGGTTATGTCTTTGACATGATCAGGTACAAGAACAGTTCAGGAGCATGGAGGTCAGGAACCCTAGTGAGAGTTGTGTTGGTTTTGTGGGATGGTATTGTTTTGTTAGGACTTGTTCCTAAACTTGTTTCCCGTCCTTTGGGTCAAATTGATTTTATGAGTCCGGATTGTTGTTGGTTATTATGTTATTGCTTTGTGAGTTCAGACCCGTTGTTGATTGACGTCATGGGACCTCTTTTGGTTTCTCTTGTCCTCCTTGTTGGCAAGTTATGCCTTGGTGCGGTTGTCATATTATCCTTATCATTACATCGTTTATATTAGCATGAGGGAGTCCTTGTCCGGGGCTCCTGGCGCTGTGACGTCTATCCCGTTTTGGGGGCGTTACAGAAGTTGGTATCAGAGGTATGGTTCGGGTTTTGGTTTGGTTCGGGTTTTGATTGAGTCGAGTCTTTGGGTTGAGTTGGTTATGAGTTAGGGTCACTAGTCTCCATGCTTTCTCCTGTACCTGTTACATATTGAATTGTTTAGTATTACGTTATTTGAAGTATATCCGTGGACGACAAGAGTTAGAACCTCGAGTAGATCGAGATTTTCTTCGAAGTCACGAAGTTGACATGAGACATACATGAAATATATGAAATATTGATGCTAAGGACTTCGGTTATCGGATGGACACTACAAAGAAAATTAAGCATAAGTTCCTACACCCCTAGGAAGAATGAATGCCTGTAGAGCAAACTAATGTGGAGTACAACGAGCTCGTTCCATATGTTGTGATTTTGTGAAAGCAAAGAAGATAAGATCGAGTACTTTGAGGAATAGTTGAGTCCTTTAGTTAGGACATGGATTTCTAGACATAGATGTGAGACCGTGGAAAAATTCTAGAACCATGCACTCAAGTGGAGAGGAAGATTAGAGGTGAAGGGTTGTTTAACCAAGGCAAAAAGATAGAGGACCAATATGAACGCTTCAAGTTCTAGAGTTGATGGATTCAAGAGGCCTATACTTATGGATGGATCGAGTCAGATGTTGGGTTCTGAGAGATCTAGTGAAACCCGTTGTTTGTGAGTTCCTTGATGCTTGTCTTGATGACTTACCAAGACTTCTACCTCGTCGGGATATGGACGATGCCATCTTAAAGGCGCCATACGGGAAGACATCAATAAAGATGCATGAATTGAAGAAGCAATTACAAGGGCTTGCTTATAAGGGACTTATTAGACCAAGTGTATTGTCATGAAGACACTAGTGTTGTATGTGAAACAGGAAGTTGGATACCTTCGCTTGAGCATTGATTAACGAGAGTTGAACAAGGTAACAGTGAAGAACATGCATCATTATTCCAAGATACATGACCTACTTGACCAGTTGCAAGGGTCGATAGTCTTTTCCAAGATAGACTTGAGGTTTGGTTACCACTAGTTTAGGATTCGAGATGAGGATATTGCAAAGACAACATTCCAAACATGGCAGAAGCTTTATGAATTAGTAGTGATGCCTTTTGGGCTCACTAATGAGCAAGTGTTTTTATGGATGTGATGAATCGAGTATTTCGGGAATACTTAGACCGTTTTGTTGTGGTGTTTAATAAGGACATTTTGATATACTCTCGAAGTCAAGAGGAGCATACATATAATCTTTGACTTGATAGTGAAGCTATGAGAAAAGGGAAGTTATATGCTAAGTTGCCAAAATGTGAATGATGACTACCATAAGTAGCACTCCTTAGTCACATGATTATAGCAGAAGATGTGATGGTTGATCTACAGACGATTGTAGCAGTCTCAGAATGACATCCACCTAAGACTGGGAAAGAAGTTTGAGTGGAACGAGAAGTGCGAGAAGAATTTAGAAGAGCTTAAGAGAAGACTTAAATTACGAGTGTGTCAACCCTAACTTTACCTCAAGGTACTGATAGGTTTACAATTACAATGATGTTTCGGCACAAGGTCTTGGTTGTGTTTCGATGCAGAATGATGAGGAGATAGCTTATGCAACTCGCTAGTTGAAACCATATGAAGAGAAGTACCCTACTCATGACTTGAAACTTACAATAGTAGTTTTTACTCAAAAAGAGTTAAATATAAGACATGAGATGGTTAGAGTTGTTAAAGGAAGATGATATTAAGGTCTTATATCATTTTGGAAAGACTAATGTGGTTGTAGGTCCTCATAGTAAGGAGTCGAGGCAAGAGAATATGACAACGTGTTTGTGAGAGCCCTTTTCTTTCAGACCGAGATCGGACCATAGCCGAGATTGGCTTTGGCCGAGATTGACCTTTCCGCACCCGCGGGCACGTATGCCGCCCCTACGGGTTCCCGCCCCTGCGGCCATGTGATCCGCCCCTGCGGTTTACGGCGGCTGCAACCGGTTTTGTTGACTCCGTTGACTCGTGCTTTACCCTTTTGGTTACTTCTTTCTTACCTTGCTGAGCAAGGGTTTCATTGTACTCTTGTTCCACTCCAGTCCTTCCTACATTCTCCTTGCTTCTTCATCTCTTCCTTTGGACCTTGCTTGAGAGTTTGGAGTTTGATAAGGTTTTGAGTGTAGTTTTGTGTGGCTGAAGGTTGAGTGTGTGTTTGATGAGCTGCAGAGGCCAGCTAAGAGTTAGTGCTGTTCTTCCTTGGTTGTCTACAGCTGTGGAGGTGAGCTTCTTGCTTCTCCTTCCTTCCTTTCTTGTTCTTCCTTCTTAGCTTAGGAGTAGATGAATTGTTCATAGGGTGACGTCTGATAGTGTATGTTGATGCATGTGTGTAACCATAGAAGAGTGTAGAGGAGAATTGATCACGTGAAGAGCTAAAGAGAAGCTGCGAAGTGTCATTTTGCACTGTCGCCGCCCCCGCGGCCAGAGGTCACCGCCACTGCGGCTACCGTGTCGTCGCGCCCGCGTCGTGCCAGCGCTTGCCCAACGACCTTGTCACCGCCCCCGCGGCTACGTTCCGCCGCGCCTGCGGCCGCTTACCTTCCGCCCCTGCGTCCTTAGATCACTCAGGTGCGTCTTGTCCCGGGACTACTTATAGTTAAGTAGTTCCTTTCCTTTCTAGTATGAGGGAACTAGTATCATGCTAGGTATCGGTTTATGATGAGTATGATATAGATATGCCGGTTACGGCCTTGAGGTTATGAGTTGGATTTGATCCCCTATGGATCCCTTGGGTCTAGGTGTGACCCTTTGTATGTGATAGGATTGTGATATATATATGTGTGCCTGGTATAGGCTGTGCTGTCCTCCAGTTTGGAGTAGACGTTTCCGAGAGTGGTTTGTAGCGGGATACTTCTGAGATCGAGGTAAGTACATAGGACTTACTTAGCTACTATCCTTATATTGGATGTATGCTTGAGTAGTGTGTGTTATGTGCTTTACAACATGTGTTATTATTTGGTCACCGACCTATGTTATACTGACCGCCCATTGTAGTGGTTGTGATAACCTTTCCCTTTCATCCCGTCGTGGAGTCTAGGAGGTTCTCTGTAGTCAGGCCAGATCTGGTATAAATGAAGGCCCCTCTACATTCCCACAGGGTACACGGGAGGTGTGCTGATACTACTCCAGCTGGTTAGAGTATTCAGAGGCGAGGATTATATTCCTCGTGTCACCTATCTTTATATATATCTATTTATACGATTGAATGATTCAACTTATTAAAGATAATAAACCGGGTAAATGTTTGGTATCATGCTGAAGTGTTTATCATTTATGATGTGTGTTTGTGCTTTAGCATCTTCTTATATATGTGTATAGTTAGCTAACGGTTTCATACCGTGTTGTAGTTCCCTTGCAGGTTAGGAGAGCTGCGGAGTGATCCGGAGGGGTGATCTGCTGAGGGTTCCGTACACGGGGCATATTCGTGGGTTTTTGAGATTATCCATTGTACGGATTTTTGATTTGATTGTACTCAGCAGTACTGTATAAACCTTTTGATATTTATATATCAGTTTTTATGTTTTGTTTTAATCTGTTGGTGCCTTGTTGTAAGATTCGGTGAGATTGTTGTCAAGCTAGGGCCAGGATCCATTGTGAGATCCTAGCCCAGTAGCACTCCGAGTCCTACGGATTCGGGGTGTTACAAAGTTGGTATCAGAGCGAGGTTGACAACAATGGCACTAGTAATCTGCAATAAAGTTCGAATGGATAAATAAACAGAACCCGAATGGGGTGTGACTTTTCAAAAGGTTTTGGTTTTAAAATGAGTACAAATGTTTTGGGTTATCGCGTACGTGAGCCATCACCCCTCTGAAGATCTCAACAGTACACATATATAGATATTTTGTTATGATTGATTTGATACATACATATGGCATATATATACCTTTCTAAGCTAGGTTTACGTCCTCTGTAGATGGTTCAGACTAGAGCCTTACCTGCAGCTGGGCGAGGTAAAGGTAGACCCCCTCTAGGCCGAGGACGAGGTAGGATACTTGCTGATGGTTCCCAGGCAGCAGGAGAGATTCACAAGGAGATTGCTGAGAGCGCCGTTCCTGAGACTGGGAACGGGGCAGCTGAGCTACAGGGGGCACTGAGAACCCGGTCTGGTGAGTCTGATCGTGTCTCTATGGGTAGATCAGAGTTTCAGACTTATATCAGACGTGTTGAGGAGGCTGCCAGAGCCGGTAGGCGTGCCCCAGACTTACAGGCACAGGAGGGACCATTTGAGAGGTCCCACACCGTTACCCAAGTACCAGCTGTACAGGTACCTGCTGCTGAGATTGCCAGAGCACCGGAGGAGCATAGAGGGCCTAGACCAGATACCTAGTTGAAGGCATTCCATCAGATGGGTGTACCCCCTTTCACTGGGAAGGGGGGTTAGAGGTTGAGCTCTGGATTGGGCATGTAGACTCATCTTTGGAGTCTATTCGTTGCCCAGCTGATAGGCAGATTGAGTTGGTGCAGACTCTGTTCAGAGAGTTGGCACAACACTGGTGGAGGTCAGTACGGGGTTAGGTTACCAGCTATGACCAGATGAGGACCTTGATCCGAGAGCGTTTCTGCCCTGCCTCACTGAGGAAGGAGACACCTTCGGGTTCAAGAATAGGCTTGAGTTGGTTTAGGAGTAGTTGACATATTTATCCATTTTGGTCGATTGACCTTGGGATACGGTTGACTTGGATTATAAGCTATTGAGTTGGTTTAGGAGTAGTTGACATAGTTTGTGAGATGTTGTCTTGAATTGTGAGATGTTGAGTATTTGACATAGTTTATAATATGATGAGTTGGAATATGAGTAGGTGACATAGTTTATGAAATAATGAATCGGACTACGAGTAGTTGACATAGTTTATGACATATTGAGTTGGATTACGAGTAGTTGACATAGTTTATGACATATTGAGTTGAATGACGAGTAGTTGACATGGTTTACAATATATTGTGTTGGATTATGAGTAGTCGACATAGTTATGAGTTGTTGATTTGGATTAACGGATATTGAGATTATATTGAGGGAAATTATTTTGAAATGGTTTATGAGTATTCTTTTGATATATGTTATAGGCTTGAAACCTGTGAAGTTGACTTGAGATTTCATGACATGTTGGAAATGATATTTTTTTATGACGTTATAGATGCATGTTGTATATTCATATCTCTTGAGTATTTGAGCCATGATGATTTTTTAATTAATCTAAGTATTGATAATTTTGAAGCATGAATCATTGACATGAGTAATGAATAATTGATATGATCTTTTGAGATTGATGATGATTAAGTTGCATGATGTTATTTCAATTCCTTGAGTAATTCTAAGATCATGTCATGTCATGTATGTTTATTCTCATATCTTGATCATATATATTAACATGCTTATGTATTGGCTTAATCTATGTGGAAGACTAACCCCACAACGGTGGGGCTGGTTATGTCTTTGACATGATTAGGTACAGGAACAGTTCAGGAGCATGGAGGTCAGGAACCCTAGTGAGAGTTGTGTTGGTTTTGTGGGATGGTCATGTTTCGTTAGGACTTGTTCCTAAACTTGTTTCCCGTCCTTTGGGTGGAATTGATTTTATGAGTCCGGATTGTTGTTGGTTATTATGTTATTGCTTTGTGTGTTTAGACCCGTTGTTGGTTGACGTCATGGGACCTCTTTTGGTTTCTCTTGTCCTCCTTGTTGGCAAGTTATGCCTTGGTGCGGTTGTCATATTATCCTTATCATTATATCGTTTATATTAGCCCGAGGGAGTCCTTGTCCGGGCTCCTGGCGCTGTGACGTCTATCCCGTTTTGGGGGCGTTACACATTGTAGTGGCTGTGACAACTTGCCTTTCATCCCGTAGTGGAGTCTGGGAAGTTCTTTGTAGTCTAGTTAGATCTGGTATACGGGAAGGGCACTGACCACTCCTTTTGGTATACGGGAAGGTGCGCTGATACCACTCCAGCTAGCTATTGCACTCAGAGGCGAGGATTATAAGCATTCCTCGTGTCACATATATTCATATGCATATATATATATATATATATATATATATATATATATATATATATATATATATATATATATATATATATATATATATATATATATATATATACTATTTGAGTGATTGACGTTATAAAGATAATAAACCGGGTAAACGTGTGAAAGCATGATGATGTGTTATGATTCCTGATGTGTGTTTTTGCTCTTGCATCTCTATATATATGTGTATGGTTAGCTAACGGTTTTATACCGTTTTGTAGATCCTTTTCAGGTTAGGAGAACTACATAGTGATCCAGAGGGGTGATCCGCTGAGGGCTCCGTATACTGGGGCGATATCGTGGGATATGGGCTATTTATGTTGTACGGATATATATTTTGATTTTGTACTCAGCGGTTACTCTGTATTACCTTTGATATGTATATATATATATATATATATATATATATATATATATATATATATATATATATATATATATATATATATATATATATAGATAGATAGATAGATAGATATATAGATATTCTGTTGTGATTGGCTGGATATATATCTATACATATGGCATATATATAGCCTTCTAAGTTAGGTTTACGTTCTCTGCAGATGGTTCAGACTAGAGCCTTACCTGCAGCTAGACGAGGTAGAGGTAGACCCCCTCTAGGTAGAGGACGGGGTTGGACTCCTGCTGGCGGTTCCCATGCAGCGGGAGAGATTCACGAGGAGGTTGCTGAGAGTGCCGTTCCTGAGACTGGGAACGTTGCAATTGAGAGACAGGGGTCACAGAGAGCCCAGTTTGGTGATTCTGATCGTGTCTCCATGGGGGATCAGAGTTCCGTGCTTATATCAGACGAGTAGAGGAGGCTTCCAGAGCCGGTAGGCGTGCCCTAGATTTACAGGCACAAGAGGGACCATCTGAGAGATCCCACGGAGTGACTCAGGTGCCAGCTGTACAGGCACATGCTGCTGAGATTCCTCATGTTCGGGAGGAGTATAGAGGGCCTAGACTAGATACCTGGTTGAAGGCATTCCACCAGATGGGTGTACCCTCTTTAACTGGGAAGGTGGGGTTAGAGGTTGAGCTCTGGATTGGACATGTGGACTCAGCTCTGGAGTCCATTAGATGTCCAGTGGACAGACAGATCGAGTTGGTGCAGACTTTATTCCGGGACTTGGCACAACACTGGTGGAGATCAGTACGGGGTCAGGTTACCAGTTATGAGCATATGAGGACTATGATCAGAGAGCGTTTCTTCCCTACCTCACTGAGGAGGGAGAAACTGCGGGATTTTGTGGAGGCTGGGTTTGAGGATGTACCAGTCTCCGAGGCTATCAGGAGGTTCCAGGAGGAGTTGGCATTGTTGGGTCCAACTGCAACTCCTGCAGATCAGCATGTATATTTGTTCTCCCGACGACTGAGGGATACTACCCGGACTTACATGGCAGGGTTTCACTGTGAGACCTTGGTTGATTATCAGGACAGAGCTTCCGACTATGAGAGGGAGCGAGCTGGACAGAGGAGAGCTTCTAAGACCGGAGGGCCCGAGAAGAGACAACGTACTGGGCAAACCAGTGGTACTAGTGGTGCTGCTCGTGTTTGGCGAGGTCAGAGACGCCAGAGTCACCCCTCATCTGCACCGGTTCCAGATAAGGGACGTCAGTGTTTTAACTGTGGTGATCCAGGACATATGAGGCCAGAGTGCACGAGGCCACTAGTGATTTGTTACACCTGTGGTAGACAGGGTCACAGAGCTGTTTACTACCGACAGGGTGGAGCTTCATCTCAGCAGGGTTCTTCCCCTGCCAATGTAGCGGGAGGTAGAAAAATGCCACCTTAGCAACAACAGATACAGGGACAACATAGGGTCCCAGATCGCCCTATGACTTAGGGATCTGCTCCTGGGCCGAGTAGAGGCAGAGGTCGTGGTGGGAGCACCACTGACACCCGAGGGCCACATGGCCGAGTTTTTGAGTTGAGGAGTGCAGAGGAGCCAGCTGCACCGACTGCTATGGATACCATTCTGATTCATGGTTTACCTGTTAGAGTCTTATTTGATACTGGTGCTATGCATTCTTTTATTTCTGATGCCTTTGTAGAGCGTCTGAGTCTAGATACGATTGAGGGGATGCCCTTTATTATAGGGTTACCCGATGGTGGTAGGGTCAGAGGTACCCGTGAGATTCATGGTTGTCCCATTTCTGTAGGGACTCGTATGTTACTAGTTGACTTCTTTGTCATGCCATTAGAGGATGAAGAAGTCATTCTAGGTATGGATTGGATGGATAGACATTCTGCAGTCTTAGATGTAGGTAGGAGGACTGTTACCCTCTTTACCGAGTTAGGTCAGATAGAGGTTTTCCGAGGTTGGGACCTTGGAAAGACATGCACGATTATTAGTGCGATACGGGTAGCTAGACTGATTGCACAGGGTTGTGAGGCCTTCTAGTGTTATGCTATGAAGGAGGGGAAGAGTCCAGCATTAGAGGATATCCTAGTTGTCTGTGATTTTGCAGATGTATTTGTTGAGTTGTCCAGTTTGCCGCCTCAGAGGAGTGTGGACTTCAGTATTGAGTTAGAGCCTGGTACGAGACCGATCTCGAAGGCCCCATACCGGATGACGCTTGTCGAGATGCTAGAGCTGAAGAAGCAGCTTGAGGAGCTGGTTGAGAAGGGCTTCATTCGCCCTAGCGTGTCCCCATGGGGAGCACCTGTCCTCTTCGTATGGAAGAAGGACGGATCGTTGAGACTGTGCATAGATTACAAAGAGCTGAACAAGGTGACCATCAAGAACAAGTATCCACTACCTTGTATTGATGACTTGTTGGATCAGCTTCAGGGAGCGACAGTATTTTTCAGGATTGACCTGCGCTCATGATATCACCAGCTGAGGGTGAGAGAGCAGGATGTGCACAGGACAACATTCCGGACCAGATATGGACACTACGAGTTTGTAGTGATGCCATTTGGGCTTACGAATGCCCCAACAGTTTTTATGGAGTTGATGAACAACATATTCATCGACTTCCTGGATCAGTTTGTGGTGGTCTTCATAGATGACATTCTGGTGTACTCTCGCAGCAGAGAGGAGCATGCAGTACAGCTGAGGACTGTGTTGCAGGTTTTATGAGATAGAGAACTTTATGCTAAGTTCTTCAAGTGTGAGTTCTGGATGCTAGAGGTAGCATTTTTGGGCCATGTTGTATCAGCTGAAGGGATCAAGGTGGATCCGGCCAAGATTGAGGCAGTAGCAGCTTGAACTACACCTACGAACGTCAAGGAAGTACGTAGCTTCCTTGGCCTAGCCGGTTATTACAGACGCATTGTGGAGAGATTTTCTGTGATTGCCCGTCCACTGACGAGTCTACTGAGGAAGACTACCAGATTTGTATGTTCTGATCAGTGTATGCAGAGTATTGAGGAGCTGAAGAGACGTCTGACTTCTGCTCCTACTTTGGCATAGCCAGAGGGTACAGAGGATTTTGTGGTTTACAGTGATGCATCCAAGCTAGGCTTGGGATGTGTGTTGATGCAGAGAGGCAGGGTGATTGCATATGCGTCTCGACAGCTAAAGACGTATGAGGAGAACTACCCGACTCATGATCTGGAGTTGGCAGCGGTAGTTCATGCACTGAAGATCTGGAGACATTACCTGTATGGTGCTACATGTCAGATCTTCACAGACCATAAGAGTCTGAAGTACATTTTCACGCAGCGGGAATTGAATAACCGCCAGCGTAGGTGGCTCGAGCTGATCAAGGATTTTGATCTGGAGATTCTGTACCATCCAGGGAAGGCGAACGTTGTCGCCGACGCCCTGAGCAGGAAGACGCCTCGAGAGCAAGCGATTGCGAGATTGACAGTTCAACATCAGTTACAGAGAGATCTGATCTGGTTAGAGTTGGACATCTAGTTTCCTGATGAGGATGCCCAACTGTGTACTTTAGAGGTTCTTCCTGATCTGCTGGGTGAGATCCAACAGAAGCAGGAAACCTGCCCGACACTGAGGAGGATCCGAGAGAGGATGTCTAGAGATGAGGCACCACAGTTCCTGCTAGGAGTAGATGGAGTATTGAGGCGCCGCGGTCGCATTTGTGTACCCACTGATGCAGATTTACGCCAGAGGATTTTACAGGAGGCTCACTGTACACCTTACTCTGTACACCCAGGTACGAGTAAGATGTATAAGGACTTGAGACGTTTATATTGGTGGGAGGGCTGAAGCCCGATGTGGCCAGATTTGTGGCACTGTGTGCGACCTGTCAGCAAGTCAAGATAGAACATTGCAGACTTGGAGGTGAGCTCCATCCACTTCCCGTTCCACATAGGAAGTGGAAGGACGTCACCATGGATTTTGTGACTGGGCTGAGACTGAGTCGGAGTTTTGACGCTATTTGGGTTATAGTAGACAGATTGACGAAGACGGCATGTTTCCTTCTTATTCAGGAGACGTGGCCGGTGAGCAGATTAGCTGAGGAGTACACTAGGCAGATAGTGAGACTCCATGGTATACCGAGGACGATCGTCTCAGATAGAGATGGAAGATTTACCTCGAGATTCTGACAGCAGATTCAAGCTGCCCTGGGGACGAGTTTGCACTTCACGACTGCGTTCCATCCTCAAACAGATGGTCAGTCAGAGAGGACCATTCAGACCCTGGAGGATATGCTGCGAGCTTGTGTGTTGGATTGAGGACAAGTGTGGACGGATCATCTCCCACTTGTTGAGTTCTCATACAACAACAACTGGCATGCATCTATTGGGATGGCCCCATATGAGGCACTGTATGGGCAGAGATGTCGTACCCCGTTATGTTGGGATGAGCAAAAGCAGTTAGTGGTTTGACACCTGATCAGATTCAGGATGATGTGGCTCGAGTAGCACTGATTAGAG